>CACVBM020001151.1:0-1200000 GCA_902728155.2 Microthlaspi erraticum | reverse complement strand
AGCTTTCATGATGGTATCAGCAAAACGGTTCTTCAACAGAACTGCGCGGTAAGCTTTTCCTGGGGAGATTTGCCTCTCAGGTAGAGCAGTCTCCTCTATAATAGCCAAAGCATGACAGGTAAAATCATGATCTGAAAATAATCAGCTATTACCATCTCCAACCTTCCTTAACTTTCATTTCTTACCATCTGGAAGGACATCTACTGCATCCATGGCGGTCGACGTTTCCCCAACATCATGCTCACCTTGACCCAATTGATTTAAAGAATCTACAGAGAACAAAGAATGAGTTTCGGGAAGACTTCCATCCGAACACTCAAACTTGCATATATCTATTGAAAGAGACTAACCATTTACAACAATCCTTTCACCATTGACATCATCGTCCTTTCTGTTTATACCGACTCCTTGTTTCTTTTTATCCTAAATTTAAGAGAAAACTATACTTATTCTTCTGAAGTAAATTTCACTTTTATCATTGCAAGAGGATATGAACATGTTGTAGAGGGTAAATTAAGGAATCTCGCAGACAGAAATTAGAGCAATATCCAAACACAAAGCCTCCATAATAGAAGTTATTCCACTATCATATATACCTCTGCACTAGTAGGATTTGAAGCTTTGATGGAATCTGTTTCACTCCCAGAGGAACTACAAGATTCAGAATCTAAAAGACAATCACAGAAATCATCAGTACAAAAAGCTTTTCTTAACGGGAAAGATTAAACAAGGAAATCAATTATACATCATAACCTAAAAAAGAACCCACAGAAACTAACTCAAATATCCTCTATAGCAAGTGTATAACCACACTAGTCGAGCTAACAAAAAGCATAGAGTTTTTAGTTTTACACTGAGACCCAGCACACCACCACAACATTACCACTGTTCTAATGACCATCAAGATAGAAAAGAAAAGACTGATAGCACTGTAGCAGGCTCAAATTCCAAACCGGACTCAGAAGTCAAATACTAATCATTCTAAGAGAAACGCGATGAATCTAAGAGAAAGTTACTTTATTTCCAATCTTAGCTATTTTTACATACTGTACAAACCAATGCGCATTTGAGAGCGAGAAAAAAAATGGTTATTCTAAGGAAATAGACGAGGGTTCGCATAAACACGAACCACTAGATGAAGAGCCTGAATCACTACTGGAGCTACTCGGACTGTTGCATTCATTATTTCTACATGCATCGTCTTTTTCTATCTTGAGAGGAGGATGGCTTGAAACAGGGGGGTCATTCCCACCAACTATGTCAACATCCTCGTCCATATGCACATCACCTGTGATTAGGAATACATCAGACTACTGAAAGAAATCATTTTCGACATCAAAACAAGAAATTAATAACTTACCTTTACTAGGCTGCATAGTGGAATTACTGAATCCAGAGTCATATACAATCTGTAACAGAAAAGTTGAACAAAACGTCAGATATAAACATTTCACAGAGCACACAAACAATCACTAATAACCAATCAAAGAGATTTTTTACCTCCATCTCACAAGGTTCACTCTTTTCCTGGGACTTCTTTTTCTCCCTTAGATAGTCATCCAGGAGTTTCCGAACCATGAACAAGATTTCATCAGAAAGCGTGTCTAAATCTATCTCAATTTCAATTTCTCCAGATTGACCATCACGGCAACTTTGCTTGCTCAGGAGATCAATGATGTTTTGTGGGAACTCTTCCTCCAGTGCCTCCAAATCTTGACTTAATTTTCTCTTCTCACCATCTGTCATGCTCAACTTCGCAGATTCAACCCTCAGCTTGCTCTCGTTCACTGCAGCTGCTTTCTCTCTTGGCGGTGCTCCTTTATTAGGGATTTCAGACTCCAGAGAGGCAGAACTCGTTAAGGACATGACTGGTGGTTCAATCACAGGTATCTTCTTCTCTATAATTTTCCATCTTGACTCAAAATATGTACTGAGATCTCGAGCCATTATATGGTACTGATTTCCTGGTGAATTGTAAAGCATAGAATTTGAGAATGTAAGACGAACATCTGCTGCGAAGTCCAAAGGACTAGAGTATTCATCTCTACGCAGTCTGCTTCGTATCGTTCCAAGATCCATTGGGTGCTTAATCACAGTAAAGTAGTCTGGAATATTCAACAACACTGGATCAACTGGAGTACGAAATGCCCCTCCCTTCTTATGTGACCATAAACGATCGAGTAAAGTCTCACACTCCTTCATCAGTGAAGCAACAGAGCTTCTTGGGACATCTGATCTTGCAAACTCAGAACGCTGAGATGGGCCTTTCTTAGTCCGATGCTTATCATTGCGCACAGGAAGACGCTTTTTCCCCTGTGGCGGCCTCCTAGTCCCATCACTGCAACTATGAATATCACTATCTGGCAAAAACAGAGCAGAGTCTGAACTGAAAGATGCAAGCTTCTTGCGAAGGTCCCTGACTTGTTCAAGCTCCATCTTCAACTTGCGAACTAAGTTCTTCCTCTCAGGCCTCGACATCCTTGACAAAGACAAAACCTCTTTAGGACCATCATAGCTAGTTCCATTCAAACTATAACGACTCCTTTTCGGTGCAGGGGCCTCCTCTATCTCATCAGGCTCTGTGTAATCAGGAACAAAGCCCGATGATTTCCCTCTGGAGTGTTTCCGTGCTTTACCCATCATTTACAAGCACAGTCTTTTTCCGATTCTTCTGTCCCGCAAACTCTACAGGAAAATCATTTTTCAAAGGTCATTCACTTTTCAAAGTGAATTAGAACGAACTAAGAGAATCTAGCCACGGTATGCTTTAATTCCCATGCTCCATAGAAATTTGCAGGTATATGCTTCGAAATTGAAACTACAATTGCGGCGTCAAAGAAACTTGCAGTGATCAATCAGGGATTTCACGATCAACCCTCCTTGCATTCGAATTCAAAGCACATTTGGCCGGAAAAGAATCACAACTATGCGAATTACCCAAATCAATTCGATTATGGATTCCTATGAATGAAACGAACTTACCAATTGAAATTCGCAAGCGGTCTAAGCTCTTTCCTTCTTCCCCGTCTAATAACCCTCAGGCCTGAGATCAGAAATCAAAATCCCCGACGGAACGTGACCGAAGAGATAACCTTCTCTGAAGGCAATTGGGGAAATCCCAAAATCGAAACCCTAGTAAAATCCTAGACTTAGTAAAAACTACCAAAATCGATCTGGAAAACTGAGATTCAGAGTTTTCAGATATCGGTTCCAAAGAAAATTTTCGAAATAACGAAAGAGGTGAAAGAGAAAAAAAAAAAATGAGGAGAGAGAGAGACTTACGCCGAATAACGAACGAATTTGCTTCTCTACTTATAGATCTGTGGGATGATCAGCCCGCCGTCTTTAATCGAATCTAAGCCGTCAATTAACAGCCAACCAATATCTTAACGGCTACAATTATCTGTTTGATATGTACCGTCGATACTAGATCCAACGGCTGTTAAGGATACAACGGCATCTAGTGGAATCAGGATCTCTGATTATTTGAGAAAGATCTCCACTCAGTGAATGACACGTGCACGTGAAGCGCGTGGAGTGACGCGGCTACCGACCGACATTGTCTCCACTACTTTGACTATTTACCCACTTAACGCGCCTTGTGTGCGTCTGAATAACACGACCCAACCCGCGAAGCTTGAACCGCGTAAATTAAGGCCCATTAATGAATAACTTGAAGCTGCCCATTATTGTAATCTTTTTTATTACAAACAAATACTTTGATAGTTTTGTCTGAAGCTTGTGAACCAAAGAATGTTTTATTTTTTTAAACTACTAAACGAAATGAAACGAAAACGAATGATCTGGTGAAAAGAAAACCTTTTGATAATGCATAATACATATATACAGCTTTCTTACACTTTAAAACATAAATCTGAGATAAGCAATTTAGCATCATGATTCATAAGTGAAACGAGAAACAAAAGAGCATTTAAAAAAAACAGACTAAAACATATGTTCAAGATGAAAAAAAAATTTAGTTGCTATCTTTAGTTCTACGGAGGCATGTGCATCATCATCACATCGATCGTCACCATTGTGAATCCGATCAACACAACGTCACAGGCACAAAGCGGCCTTAACGTCAAGCCTCCACGCAAAACCTCCTCCGTTCATTCTCCACACGTCGCAAGGCACCGTGACGGAACCTCTTTCACGATCCTGACACGTGTACTGTAGTCTCACTCTGCATGTGAACGCCGGGTACGTTAGCATCGGCCTCTCCTTCATCACTAACCGTACCATCACGTGAAAATCATTCTCCGGTGCACTTTCCTCCATCCGAATATCAATATCCTCCTTAGCCATCTTCCTATACGCTTCATTGGTCCACGTCACTCTCCCTACACCGTCCGATACAAACCCAGGACACGTGTCCCTCATCAGATTCATCTTCCTCTCATCATCCGTCTTCCCCAATCCATAACCGTCGATCCAAGCGTCGGTCACACGCTCAACCGTCACACACGACGAAACCACCACCGTCCTTCGTGAAATCTCCGCCTTCTTGTACGGCATTGGCATCCCACCTTCGCCGCCGCTGAAACTCAGCCACAACGGACCGTTCCGCTTCGGCTGCTTCTCCACCGGAGAAACATTCAGATCTGGAAAAACTCGTTTATCAGGCGTCTCTGGTAAAAGAGACAACGTCACCACGTCCGTAGCAGCAGCAACGCCGTCGTCAGAAGTTTCCGATCTCTTCCTCCTATTGCATCTCCTGGAGTTACCACCAGATGTCTCTTTCTGATACTTTCTCTTTCCTCTCCCGGATTTAACGGAAGCATCGGAACTTCCACCGCTCGTCGTGGTGGAGCCATACTTTGCAGCGACGGGAGAACTACCTCCGCTGTCGCTGGCCGGTTTAGGAGCGATCGGACGGAATCGAAGCATGATTCGATCAGCTTTGGAGAGACCGTAGCGACCACCGTATCCGCCATATCTTGCTATGCAACATCCACCTCTACCGTCCATCTCTCTTAGTACTCTATCTTTCTCTCTCTCTTAGTTTCTATAGAATGTTGAGAAGTTAGCTTTAATGGAGCTGAAGAACAATGAAGAGAGGTGTGAAGGTTTTTATAGAGCCTGTGGTGTTGCCAAGTGTTGGGTCGATACGCGTGTCTTTGTCCAGAATACGCTTATCACCGTTGCACTAATGCACATGGTTTTTTCTGCTCTCTTTTATTTATTTTTTTGTTAAAAAGGATTGCTCAATTTAATATTTAATACTATAGTATACGAAAATGTCATGAGAATATGAGATTGGTGGTGTTGATTTTTAATTATATAGTTTTCATATTACTTTATCAGTTTAGTCATTTCAAAACAATTAATATAAATATGATGTTAATTAGCACAAGATTGGAGTCGAAGCTAGCTTCTTTAATTAGGCCTATCTAAGGAATGGAAAATATGGTCTTCTAGGATATAAAAATTTAATAATTGCTTTGACTATGTTTACTGCCTTTATACTTGGACTGGTTTTGTTTGGTATTTTGTTGGCCTAAGAAAACAGATATTTAGTTCAAATATTTATATTTTACTTACATTTTAGGTTAAAAATGTAAGCATATCGCAAGGGGAAAAAGGTAATGTTAGGCATGGTCCAAGAGATGAGGGTTCATATATTATCATTGACCAGTTTTGAAATAAATTTAGTGGAATCTTAATTAACTAAAGCTGATGGTGACTCAAGATCTCAAATCTTAATTGAGGGGACAAGATCGATGATCTCATGTCTAAAGATGAATTTTGTGCCAATAGAGTTAGGTCACCTCTTTTTAGGAAAAGAAGGAACATTAGTTAAAAATCCGTATAAGATTCTTAGCATATAAATAAAATTCATATCAGATTGTTGGAAAAAAAATATCGTATGAAGATATATTTCTAACAATTTCAACACAACAAAACTGTTAAGATATGTGCTTGGGCTAAGTTTTCAATAAAACTCTTTTAAACTAACTGGCCTTCCTTACACTACCAATCACCTGTCGACAAGTAAATATATTTAACTGGCTTTTGTTATTCTTGACATACTAAAATTGAACAGCATATCTACAAAAGAAGTAGTATAGTATTAAAATAGCAAACAGACAATACATCGTGGTCCTATCCCCCCGAATTGGGTAAATTATGGACATAAGAGTAAAAATCTTATTAAAATAAAATTAAAAGAAACCATAATAATAAAAGTAGATTCGGAGGGGAGTTCCAAGGAGCGATGGCATCTAGAAAATCTGATGGGTTAGTGTTGCGCTGTACATTGCATGGTAACACGCAAGGGGACACGTAGTGACATGTAATTAGCTATACTAATTAACTATCATTAATATTCACAAATCAGATTAAACTAATTAACCAGGCTAATAATTAGTCTACCCTAGATTTGTCCAAAGTGAAAGTAGGACGAAACTGATGACTGATGTTGAGGCTTGAGAGTTAGGTTTGATTTCTATAATTAACATTCGATCTCATCTTCCATACCATTTCTTCACTATTACCTTTTTTAAGAATAAAACACACACTCTCACATAAAACATTATCTCCAAACGTTTGAGAAAACAAAAAAAATGTCTATATATAGTCATATACCTTAATAAATGTTCATGGTTATTTAGTACAGTATCCCCGATCGATCCTTTAACCAGTTACATCATCTCGTTTTCGTAATTTATGTGCTAATGTTCACATTACATATAGAATTACAGGCCATATCCTGAATGTCAAAAGAAGCTAGCTAAGCGATTGTCTTTTATAAAATCAACTAGTTTGATTAATTTAACTGTATGTAATACATGTTCAATCTAAATGATCTCTAGTGGTTTCACTTTACAGGCGTCCCCATAGATAGTAAATGCAATTATAAAGAACATGTCATCCTTTCTAAAAGAAGAAGGTTGCACACATTATCTTTTGGGTTGGATCAGATCAATTATATATGGCTTAAAGACATTGATTAATACGTATAACAAAAAATCTAATATTAAATTAAAAGCATTGATTACATCTGCTCTCACTCTCACCTGCTAATTATTTAAGTACAATAGCAAAAACTAGCCAACAGTCTCAACATAAACCACCATCTAAACATGTGCTTGAAAGTTTTTTTTGTGTCTGTATACAACATCAATTAAAGAAACTCAAAAAGGAATTTGTTTTTTTCTTTGGCAGCTAAGCATTATACATTATTTACCTAGCTAGTCACCATTAAATTAGATATTTCGATTATATTGGAAGTGCTATCCAATGGTGTAATAAGCAGACGAGACAAAGCAAGCTTATCGGTCAAGGGCTACCTCGTTTTTAGTCATCCTATCTCTCTCTATATAAATTCTTAATAAATTATTACTTAAAAAAACTTGAAAATAATATAATAAAGCATATCTAAATACAGTGTCGGCCCAATAACAAACTGCGCCTATAGTAACTTGGGTAGAGTCGAACCTATGACCTAAGAGCAGTTTTGGAAGCCGATAACCACTGAACTATAGTAACTTTCAGACAATTAGCGCCCCAAAATTTACATACATGTTTGGCGCCTAAAGCACCAGGTTTTACCTGCTTTAGGTCAGGGCCGGCCCTGTCTAGATACGTCAAACTTATAAACTTAAATTGTTTGAATTAACCTTTTATAAAACACTGTACGTATATAAGTTTTGACTCTTGATTATATATACGTATGTTTATCTATTTGGTTTGTACACCCATTGCGCGCTGGTTTGAAATTTCGTAATGAAACTCATCTTTAACATAAGAAAAATATTTCAATACTTGCAAACTTTTGGGAGAAAAATAAAAATAATCAAATCTTTTGATTTTAAGTAACCAATTGAAAAACGTCGTTTGATGATAATTTAAATATTAAACATTTAAACATACTACAAATAAAATAAACCCGGATTTTGTTTGGTCCCAAACCCCGAGTTGAAAATACATCTGTTTTAACCTAAACAAAAACAATAAATCAAGCATGTTCCGCCAATCATATTTCGACAGATCAAGAAAAGGGAAGAGCTAAGCTCCGAAAACGCAAAGAAAAACAACATCACGCCCAAGAACCTTAATTGGGGAAAGTGGCTAAATGGGATTTCGCCACGTGTGGATGCGATGGTGTCAGAGTCAGTAAAGTTAAAAAGGTAAATGTGCCATGTCTCAGCAAGGGCGTTGAAACTGGTCGTTTTGTCTGGGACACTTGTACAATTATAGAAAGGAGAATCCATGACTTGAGCACTCTTGACTTTTCTTTATTTTTTTCTTTTGGCGTCAGTCGTCACTTCAATTTCTTTGGCATCAGTAGTTACTGGTCCAAACAAAAGAATGAACTTTCATGTCTTATCATCAAATCCGGTGCCAGATGATCGTATCATTGTATATTTCGGTATAGTTTACTTTAACTGTACAACATTGTTGAATGTTTTTTTAATACTCTATTAAATATCTAAAAAACAGGCCGCTTGTTGTTTTTTCCCGTTCGTTGATAATGTGAAATGAGAATTTGATAAATATAACATTAACAAATTGACAATTTATTCACACTTTCGAATGCCACTTTGTAATGAATGGGCTTTTTGGACAGCCACCTCAATGCACTGGGCTTTTTGAAATTATAGGCTTGGGCCTTTTGAATTTTAGGTGTTACAAAGTCTAGATAATAGAGACAGAGAAGGAAACATGTTAAAAAGAGCATTCTCGCTTATACCGAAGAAGAAAACTAAGATCCTGACCTATTTGTTTAATCACATGTTAGTTGTTACGCTGCAGTCTTTCAAATTTGATGTTGCTAACACAAACTTACTTTTCTCTTCCAAATGACTTAGTCTATCTACATCGTCATCATCTCTTATGGGTTATGGCAAATTGGCAAAGAAGAAGCTAAGATCCTCAGCACTTCAACAGAGATCGAAGAACGCAACTGAATCCAAATAGAGACGAAGAATGAGCACGAAGCATCCTCTTCTCCGTGCCATGTTGCGAGACAAGAGACGCATGAACACCTCAAAGGGAAGATAAAAAGCGGCAAGAAATTTCGAACAACAAAACAACTTTGATGTACAAATAGTTAATAAGTAATCAAAACAACTTACTGGTGTCAACTTTCTTTTCCACGTTTTTGATAAAACTCTTTGCGTTTACCTCGCGAATAAAACAATGCACAAAAAAGTATGAGGACATAAACCATTAACCAACAGAAACCAATTACTTGAAAAAGAAAACTGATTAAAGTCTGCAGACCAACAGTTTATACAGCTCTTGATAACAGTAACTCATCCCATTAATGTTCTAAGCGAAAGAGAGGCACACACCTTCTCTAATTTTCACGGACCGCTCATCATATCTACACATGAATCTGAATAAATCGTACACTAGTATACCCTGAATCTCCACGCAAACAAAGCAACGAACTGAATTAAGAAAAAGATGGATGAATGTAAAACAAGTTTATTATATTCTGAGTAAAACAGAAATTACGAAAATTCAACCAGTTGACTTCCCTGCAGCGTCTCTCAGCTAGCGCTTTGGAGGAAATGTGGGCATGAAATCTTGGGATTTTGGGAGAGGGACTTCACGGAACCAACCATGGTTCAGAGCTTCTTCCACTGTTAAACGTTTCTCAGGGTCCAAAGTTAGTAAACCATTCAGCAAATCAAATCCACGCTCCGAAAGAATTTGACCACCTACAAATGATATAGCTGGAAACTTCTTACGCAACTGATTGTATGGCTGTGTAGGGAACTTGGCTTTGGCATTGGGCAACGACGAGAATCCAGGCCAGACTGCCTCGCTCGGTGTTCCAAGGACAGCAAAGATCTTCTGAAGCTGGTCAAGCTCACTCTTCCCCGGGAACAAAGGCTTGTGAGACAACAATTCAGCCATAATGCAACCGATTGACCACATATCAACTTCTGTAGAGTACTGTTTCGCTCCTAGAAGAAGTTCAGGTGGCCTGTACCACTGAGTGATAACCATCTGGGTGTAAGGCTTGATAGGGCTCCCATACTGGCGCGCCATCCCAAAATCACATATTTTCAACTTCCCAGTGTTGTCCATTAGGAGATTAGATGGCTTCAGATCCCTGTGGATGATCCAGTTCGTGTGAAGGTAGTGCATACCTTCCAATAGCTGCAACATCAAGCACTTGACCTCGCTGGTGCTAAAAGGTTGCTTCATTCTCTCCATTAACCCCTTCAAGTCGTGTTCCAAGTGTTCCATGACCATATAAACATCACCGTCGTTTTTCCCTCCAACCACAACTTCCTTCACGTTCACTATCGAAGGGTGATTGCATGACAAGAGAATGTTGATTTCCCTCAAAGATGTCAAAGGGAATCCGTACTCTTCTTCCATCTTATCTTCCTTCATCTTGATCTTTTTGAGTGCCACAATCTCCTTAGTTTTCTCATCCCTCGCTCTGTAAACAACTCCATAGGTTCCTTCGTTTATCTTGTTTAGCTTCTGGAAGCCATTCACAGACCTGCTCCCAAGCAGCATGTTCATCCCTCCCTGACTTGAAGAAACTGGTTCTTCATTCTCCAACTCGTTAGAATCAGAACTACAATACTCATGATCAGAATTTTCACCACCACTAAGCTTCTCTACACTGTGATGTCCACTGCCTGATCCAGATGAATTGCAATGCTGTTCTTGAGACACCACTAATTCCCCGCACTCCGGAGTCAAACTGCTTCTGTTCCATCTGCTAGCCTTGGGAACATTATCATCACGAGATATTAACTCCTCCTTGGGCGAAGCTAAACCCGGTCCCCATCTAGATGTCTTAATAAGAGGTGCATCAATCACCTGTTCTTCCTCCAACTGACCCTCCTCCAAATCATCAACAGGATGTTCCCCAAACAGTCGAGCTTCTAATGGCTGCTCTGGCGTCAGATGATCAGGTTCTGGTGACCTTACAACGCCATTGACCTGATCCTTTGGATAAGTTTTCCTAGTGACAGCTACATCAACATCCTGATTGGATACCACATTTGTTGTCGGAAGAGTGAAAGGAGACTTCGTCTTCTCCCTAGAAGCCGGGGCTTTAGACACTTTCTGGTCTACATCCCACTTGATGGGTGAAAATTTCCTCTTTTTCTCAGGGGGTCTCTGAACCTCCTCTTTCTCTCGTTGTTCCCCTTTCTCAGAAGCCAATCGTGACCGGTGACGCCCATCATTCCTCCTGAGATCGTGATCGTTAGGTCTTTTGATTTGACGCCTCTCGCCATCTCTACTACTCTGCCGTAAGTAAACATCACGAGAACCATTCCTGTAAAAGTTGTACTCTTTTTTGGCAGCATCAGAACTTCTAGAGACGTCAATTCCCCCTGCTGCCATCGTATTCTTCTCAATGAGAAATTGATTGTATAAAATTCAAAAGAGAAAAAAAAACACCCAATTGACGAAACCCTAGGGAGAATCCTAGAGAGAATCAAATCACGATGAGCAGATTCGATAACTTTTCAATTATTTTTCAACAATCGAGCCAGAAAGACGATGAATCAACCCAATTAAGAAGAGATTCGAGGAGATCAAAATCAGAATCAGAAGAAAAAAATCAAGACCAATGGAAAATAACGAATCCCTATAAACTCAATTTTCCAGGAACCCGATAAGTTTCTCCCTTCCTCTGTTCCGATTCACACAAATACCGGAAGGTCTTACCGGACGGCGGATAAGAAAGCGGAAGACGGAGGAGATCTATATAGGAGCCGATGCGATCGCGAGCAACTTCGTGAAGCTTTCTCTCGGAGACACGAAGAGACGCGTTTAAAATTGCCTCGTGCCTCTCTATTACTTTTACCTTTTATTAATACGCACCGTTCATTAAGGTCGGCTGCATCCAATAATTTCCTTTTCAATAATTTATCGATTTATACGGGATTTGCGGGTGCACGATGCGCTATAATTTATGACCGTTAGATTTCATCAGTTATCCCAGGACGCTGTAGAGCCGTTAGATATTCATACTACCATTTTTTCACTCGTTAGCTAATGTCGTCTCTTAAAAATTAGCGCGCCTCAAGTGTATGCTTGCTTAATCTGTTCTTTCAAATTACTTTTTCAACTCTCTCCAATGGAGTACTTATTTGTATAACGCGATTCTCTACTAGTACATGGTAAGAATGCCAAACTTACAGAGTTGAGAAAAAGAAACTCTAGCATAGGAAAAAATGTAAAATATACGAGAAGGTATTGAAGTGAACGATAAAAGAAATCGATGGAGAATTTAGTCTGAACAGTAGATCGGGCCCATTTTCACTGAGAACCGATACAATCATATCTGAACCGGCCGGTTCTCTCAAAGCTTAGAGGCATTGCCATCCACGGCGATTTTAGTAAGCTCCCGACGCAGAATCTTGCCAGCAGGATTTTTTGGAATTGCGCCTATGAAAGCAACTCGTCGTACCTTCTTGTACGGAGCAACCTACACAGGCAATTAGACATAAGCAAACGATAACATCAAATCTTAAATTCAAAACTAACTTGTTCTATCATTTTTTTTTTCCAACACTTGTTCTATCATTTTAATTATCCTAACAAGAACAAGACCACCAACATTCTAGAGTTTGTGAGCATTACTTGTTTAGCTACGAAATCAATAACTTGCGCCTCTTTGAGATTACTTCCTGGTTTTCTCACTATGAAAGCCATTGGAATCTCTCCTGCATCCTCGTCCGGGAACCTTGAATTGATGATCCATGTCGGTATCAGAAAACACAGTTTCAAGAGAGTAAAAAGATTAATTAGTGTATAATATACTCACGGAACAACTGCAGCATCAATTACGTCCGGATGCGAATGAAGAATCTGCTCCAGCTCTACTGGAGGAACCTATAATATGATGATATGCTTATTGATTAGTAGTCAAACTCCTAAAATCAGATATTCTTCTTCATGAAAAGATTCATTAGTATATATTACCTGATAAGCCTTGTATTTTATAAGTTCCTTTAGCCGATCAACAATATATAGAAAACCCTCGGCATCAATGTAACAGAGATCACCCGTCTTTAACCACCCTTCTTGATCTAATGTCTCAGCAGTTGCTTTCTCATTTTCCACATAACCTGCGCTCATCAATCATCATCAGTACACAAACTCAGCACATAGAGAGTGAGAAGCTCAAGCATCACATATACCTTTCATGATGACCGGTCCACGGAGCCAGAGCTCACCCTGCTTCCCCGGTGGTAAAGCTTCTCCAGTCGATGGATCAACGATCTTTGCCTCTATATTCTCAGAGATACGACCAACTGAGCCGTACCTCACTGTCTCTTCAGGTCCAAACGTCGCCGCGGCTGGCCCTGTGCTCTCTGTCAAGCCATAACCCTGCGAGACATCGCAGAATCAGCACGTTAAAAGCCATTTCAATGGTCAAACTCTTTATATTAGTTTTACACTAGTCTTATCTTATCACCTGAACAATCTCAACGTCTGGGAATTTCTGATTGAACCTCTCGGCGACGTCTTTCCCGAGGGGAGCGCCGCCGCAGCCAAGGGCACGCAACGACCGGAGATCGAACTTCTTCGTTAGCTCAGATTTGACCAACGCCACAATCAACGGTGGAGATACAGGCATACCAGTGACTTTGTATTTCTCCACCGCCTTAAGCATCGCCCCGAGCTCGAACCTCTCCAGAAGCACCAGTTTCTCTCCAAGCGTGATGGCTCGGATCATCATCGCGAAGCCAAACACGTGGAAGAGAGGGAGAGAGAAGAGCCCGATACGGTCGTAATCAACCGGGTCGTCGAGTGCGCGTTTGTGAGACACAGCTGTTGAGGCGATTAGGTTGCGGTGGCTGAGTAGAACGCCCTTGACTCGCCCGGTTGTTCCGGACGAAAAGAGGATCGCGGCAGGGTCCGATTGGTTAACCCGAACCTGAATCGGGTTGACAGATGAAGAATCCGATCGAGTTAACCAAGAGAGAAACTCAGGCGAGTCCATCAGAACGATTCCGAGAGGCAAAGAAGAGGAACGGAGCTTATTAACCGTCTGCGATGTCGCGAACGCAATTACTGGTTTGCTAACTTCAACTTGATGACTCACCTCCAAATCAGATCCGATTGGATTAGCCGGTGAAACCACGACGCCGATCGACATTAAAGCCAAGTAAAGCACTGGTACGTGCAACGAAGCTGGAGAAATGATAAATGCGGCATCTCTTTGTGAAAGCGAAGGAAATCGCTCCCGGAGAGACACGGCAAGGGAACGGACCTTATGAAGAAGCTCTCCATAAGTGATGCTTTCCCCAGAGCTTGCGGCAACAAGGTAAGTAATAGCTTTGATATCTTTCCCGGCGGTGGCTGGTGGTGAGGATTTGCGGAGGAGGGAAAGCGCGAATTCGGCGATGGAGAGAGGTTGATCGATAGGAGGTAGAGAGAAAGAGGGACGAAGGCTGTGATAGACTCCCGTCCGTCGATTAAAGCCAGAGCTCCGGTCAATCGAACGGCTGTCATTGGTTTTCGTCTGCATTCTCGCCGGCAAGGCTTTGGAGATATCTTTTTCGTTGGCGGATAGTGTGCGCATGCTACAAACGATATTTCAATTATATTCATGTCAGAATAAATTAATATATTACGTGGCATTGATCCGTACCAACCAGTTTTTTGTTTACTATATTTTGTTTCTCTCTTTGTAGAACAAAATACGAAAAACTAAAATACCCAGTCAACGTTCTTTTAAAGTAGGACAGAAATCTATTTGTCATAAAGCTAGTTTACACGTGTCCTGCTACCATTAGTTACAACTGAACAATATCAATTTCCCCACGACTCAATCATTTATACAACAAAAAAGGTAACAAATGAACGAAACTCTGTACATTTTACAGTAGAGTTATATGTACACGTGTCCAATGATGCGTGGCTACAGCTGGACATGGCTTGAGGAGCTCGGAGCCTGCCTGAGCTAGAAGAAATCTTCAGAGCTCTGTTTTTGTGGCAAGCGTTGCCTTGAAGAGCAAGGAACATAGCCTAGAAGAAACCTAGAGACTTGTGTTTTCCATGGCGGCACATACACTCCGGGACGGGATAAGCAACCACGTCCCGATCTCTCCGACCTCTCCGTGACTCAGGATGGCCTTGAGACTTACGGTGAAGCTTCCTAGTTACAGAACTGAGCTCAGATTCCGAAACCGAAGAATTCTCCATCAAAGGTAGCATCGCTCTCTTATTCGGCATTATAAACTTTCTGTGTCCTACATAAGCTCTGTTTCCCTAAGAAGACGAAAGAATCAAATCCATCAGTGATAAATTTCAAAAGAGAATATAACAATGTTTTGTGTGTGTGTGTGTGTTTGTGTTTTCACCTGCATAGCTTTAGCCATGTTTCCACCATGGGAAGGAAGGAAAACATCGCTGCTAAGTGAAACAATGTAGTCAAGAGCAGCCAAAGCTGAAGATCTATTGGCGTAAGGCAAGAGCTCGCCTTTATGAGCTAATGTTTCCTTTGTCACCAAATTAGGAAACTCTCTGGCGAGTGGCTCTATTGCTCGTGACCCACCAAATGCCTCACCTCCTGCTATATATACCGATGCATTGCTCGGTGCTCCCAAGGCCTTCAACAACCTTGAATTCCAAAAAAGACTCAACCTTTAAGGTTACCCATCAAACAATTCAAATGGTCAAACTTTTAAGTTACCTTGCAATCTCATATGCATTGAGAGGACACAACCCAGCAAGCCTACGCTCTGTATAGGTCAGGTTTAGTCTACCAGTGAGGTAACGAGGCTGAGCCATTCTGGTTTCTGCTATGATTCGGTCGAACTCTGAGCCTAGTCCGGTTAGACAACCAGTTCTGACCCATACATCTTGCTCTAGCCTTAAATGGAGAGCTATGTATGGACCTTCAATCCACATTCTTCTCGCGAGTTTGTTCCCCAGATTCTCAATCGGTGCTATGAATCTCAGTGCATGGAAAGCAACCTATAAAACCAACATGTTCGTCATCAAGCTATTAAAAGGAAAAGGCTTGACTGAAAAAATGTACCTTGCATCGGAGTTTCTGCAGATCCGGAGGAAGATTCTTGGTTAGCCTTGAGTCTAAGCCTTTCAACACCAAAAGCCCTTCCTCATTCAACTGTTTGAAGAATTTAGCACGGATCCAAACCGGAGAAACATCCCAAGGAATCTGATTCTCAATTGTTTGTCTAGACATAAGATGCGTCGACGGTAGAGAAGAAACAATACGCACATCCGATCTCAGCGTTTTCTTGAAATGCTCTACATCGAAAATGTCTGAGAACTCACTGAAGAAAAAAAGAGGATTCGAATCAAAACCCCACAAGAAAGTTACGATTTTTAAAATAAAATTTCTTACCTTTCGTCTCCCCAGACTCGATTCACCTGCAAAACCGGAACAACGAGAGCAGCTTCAAGAATCGTAGCGATCACAACAGCGTCGACGATTTGATTCCGTTGCTGATTAAGTCCTCCGGAGACGACAACGACGAGGAATCGCTTCTTCTCTTTAGAAACCCTTGCCGATTTCTTCCTGTACGCCAAACTGAAATCCAAACAAGGCTTGTATCCTTCGCCGTCGGGCTGTTTCCAAAACTCCCTCTCTGCCTCCGTCATGTTCCCGGAATGTCCACTCCTCGCCGGCAAGGGAAACAAGGTGGAAGCGCCGGAGACTGCGAGGGAAGTGAGGAGGTGACGAGGATCGTCGGAGATGAAGAAGTTGAGAGAGGAGGATGGTGACATCGAGGAGACGCAAGTGGACCCAGGGTCTAACGAAGAAGTGAGGAACGAGATTCCCGAGAAAACGAGGGAAAGTGAGATTAGGAGGAGGAAAATTTGCGGAGGTGTGCATCGAGTTTGGTGATGGTGGTTCAAGTATCGAGGACTGGATTTCTTCGGGGGAGAGAAGAAGAGGAGAGAGAAATGGAAGAATGGAGATGGCGGATGCGAAGTGAAGAAAGGATTCTTGATCGTTCTCATCGATTTCGCCATTGAAGCTCTTTCTCCGAGCAGAAAGTTTCTCATTGTGCAGAGAGAGAGAAGCAGAGTGGTTGAATCAGTTACAGAGAGCCCTTCTGATTCTTGTTCCCGGGAAAAATCAAAACAATTTCTGTTTATTACGGAAACTAACCAATCGAGAAATTCCAAATCGACCTCTGTACTTTAATTTTGTTACGAGAAAGGCCTTAATTATGTATTATTATCAAATTACCCCCCACATTTTTTCCTCTACCGAATCGGTCACAAGTTTAGAGTAAAAAATTGTTGTGACCGGTTTTTGTTTCGGCTAGTACTCAACCGGTCCGGTATGTTAATTAACTCTCATGGAAGTTGTTTTAGAGCAAGCAGAATCAGCAATATAATCATCACATCCTTGTGTGATTATAAACCTTGTTTAAGTAGCATCACTTCTCAGAATCAGATTCAATACTTGTTTAAGAGAAAAGAGGAATGTAAAAGGACTGCGAATATGCAGAAAAAAACCTCCTACGAAAGACAGGAGACAACAGAGAACATTCAGGATCATTGCGATCGAGTGTATAAATTACTCTCCATATGTTTGGAAAATTAGTTGGAAAGGAAAGCGCATAGACTAAAGAAAAAACAGTAATTCCGCAGATGAGGAGTAGATATTTAGATGTGTGTCTCTCTTGTAGGAAGGTAAAAAGAATGGATTCTAACCAGAGGAGATGATTGCTTGAGCCTTGAGCAGTCTAGGACAATGCTTTTTTCACCTCTGCTGTCACTTCTTGAGGTGGCTTCTCGGCGTGAATGTTGGTAAGAACGGCTTTCTTCCCGTAGTAATCGATCACCTGTAAGCAATGCAAGAACATAAACATCAACATGCTCACAAGAGAAGCGTAAATGAAGCTAGGTGTAAAACACAGTGCAAATTTCCATTACCGGTTCAGTTTGACTGTGAAAAGCTTTGAGCCTTGACCTTAGAACTTCAGCGTTATCATCTTTGCGTTGGATCAGAGGCTCTCCGGAAAGCTTCAATGGCAAACAATGAAGAGAACAAGTTGTTTAACAGATGTTTGGGAGGGAATTTGGATAAACAAACAAAAAAAATATCAAAATTTATTGTCAAGTCTTACATCATCAACTCCAGGGGTTTTGGGAGGTGCGAATTTTGTGTGGTAACTCCTGCCACTAGATGGGTGGATCCATCTCCCGGTTATTCTTTCCTCCAAGATTGAGTCATCGATTGCAAAGTTGAGAACTTTGTCGATCTCAGTTCCTCGCTTCTTAAGCATCTCATCAAGCTGCAAAAACAGAAGACAAAAAAAACCATGGTTAGATGTTAATTACAATAAAAACCAAAAGAGAGACCAAAGAAACAGTAACAGTACCTTTTCGGCCTGAGTAACAGTCCTTGGAAACCCATCAAGGATAAAACCTTTTTGGCATTTTGGCTTGTTCATGGCTTCATCAATTATACCAACAACCAAATCATCAGAGACAAGCTCTCCCTGTTACAAAAAAAAATCACAAGAAAACGATAATCCAATCAACAAAAGCAATTGGAAACAATGAGCAAACAAGAACTCTCCCAAAAAAAGAGCTGACCTTGTCCATAGCTTCTTTGGCCTTGACACCAAGAGGAGTCTTAGCATTAACAGCAGCTCTTAACATGTCTCCGGTGGATAAATGACACAAGCAAAACTCATCCTTCACTACTGGAGATTGTGTACCTTTCCCTGACCCTGGAGGTCCTGCAATTCACAAAAAAAAAAAGTGTTCTCAACACTCCATCCAAGAAATCACACAGGTGGAATCATCTGCAAATTCATTCTCACAACAAAAGAGAAAAACTTGTTCGCACTTTCAAACACAACACAAGAACCCTGAATCACCAAATATCTTTTCAATGGTTTAACACTAACAGAACCAAATAATGAAATTTTAGATCTACAGTCTCAGAAATCACACAGGTGTACAAAGCTGCATATCACCATTAACATTCCAAGTATATTTGCCCAAATAATGAAATGTTAGATCTACAAAGTCTCAGCTCAAAAAGACAAACAGAACCAATTGAGAATTTCGTCATTCTAATATCACGAAACATGACTCCAGTTTTTAAGCTCAATGATCAGATCTAAACCACTCTGGCAAAAGTTTTGTAATTCACCACAAATACATTATAATTCTCCACAGAAGAACAATTCGAACACAGTAAATTCTGGATCCAACGACATTACAACGAAAAGCGAGGAAATTTAGTCGTCGCCGAGAGATAAAGAAAAAAAAGGGACCTATTTGATGACATACCAATGAAGATGAGGCGTTTGTCGGGCTTCTGAGCACATTTGAGGCGACGGAGGACCTCCGACATGAGATCCATCGTCTGAACATCCTCCAAGTTCGCCATAGCTGATCTAATTTCGCTCCTGTGTCGCTTAAAGTCTTCGTTTTTCTCGAAAGGGTTTTTGCAAATCGCAAGTCAAAGCGATATAAACAGTAAACGGGTCGGGTTTCGCAATCTCGGGCCTCTTAATTTGGGTCGGAGCAAGACATTTATTTTTTTGGTGTAATTTAGAGTTCAACGTTAATTGTTATTTATTTCCTTTTTTAATCATTCCATAAATAATAGGGGATTTTTTTTCATACACACAACTACAATGAAATCTATAAGGCATGTAAGATTTGTTCTTTCATTTTAACAAGTGAAGAAGAGAGAATTAAGCTATGTGCATCAATATTGGTCACCATCTTCAGCTTGCAACTGAGAAGCATACTGTAGATTCCACAAAATATCTTCAAACGATGGTCGACTTAACGACTCCGGCGAAACACATTTGTTCATAATATTTATCACTCTTATCAAAGATCCGTTCCGACAAGTAGCTTGCACTGTCGGATTCACCATTCTCCTCCTCCCTTCCTCGCTCTCCAACGATGCCTGACACAAACACAAAGATCACAAACATTTTTATTAAGTACAACCATTATCGAATCCGGTCTATGAGTGCGATCTTGCGAAAAAACCATACCAATTCATCTCGCAGAAATGCTTCTTCTCTAGCGGAAACAGATGGTCCAACGATCGATTGTAGAAGAATTAATCCGAAACTGTATACATCGTCTTCTAGCCTTGACATTTGCCATGACTTTGCTATTTCCTGATCAAAAACATTGCCATGAGAGTTTTCGGTTTAGAATACCGGTTTGACAAAAAAAAGATGGAAACTTGAAACAGAAACAGAACATTAAAAGTAAACGAGCTTAACTGTATTGTGTCTGGTAGCTTCAGAGACAATGGACAGACCATAATCACTCAGCTTAGCAAACCGGTGCTGGTTAAGCAAGACATTGTTGGTCTTGAGCCTATTGCTAAAGAATCCAGGGATAACTCCAGTGTGAAGAAAATGAACAGCCTTTGCAACACCTGTAAGAACATTCAGCCTCTCTGACCAATTCATAGCCCTACCAAAACTATCATCTGCGCCAAAATAAAAAAGGCTTTTAGTATTCTTCAGAAATCTCAAATCTTGCAAAGATTTGAGCTTTGAACAAGATTAAAACCTGAGAGACAAGACTGGAAGTTTCCATTTGGAATGTATTCATAAATCAAAAACACTTTTTCGATGCTGTAATCATCTTTTCCTCCACAGTCTATGCAATGACCCAACAAGCAAACCAGATTCGGGTGTCTAAGCTTGGCCAGCAAATCCAAACGCAGTTTTAGATTCCTTATTGAGTATTTCTTCGATGCAGGCAAACATCTTATAGCCACTTTTGTTCCATTCTCTAGATTTCCTTTGTAAAGCTAAACAACCAAAAAAAGCAAAAATCTCAGAATCAAATCTAAAAAAAGATTAACTGATGCTGAAAACACACAAAACTTACTGTGCCATATAATGAACTTTCACCGAGAATGGCGGTTTTATCGAAGTTCTTTGTAGCTTTAACAATCTCTTCTAAGCTAAACTGTCTACACACCGGTAAATCCTCTGAACCAATCTTGGATGTTTCAGAAATGTATCCTATCCACAATCACAATCACAAATGTCAAAATCTTTTTCACAATATTTTTGAGAATTAGAGAGTTTCTTTAGGGAAACATCCTTACTTGCATTTGAGAGTATCTCAGAGGAAAATCTAATTGGTTGATCACTATCTTGAGCTGTCTTATGGCTCAAATGGTTCTTTGTTACTCCTTTTCTTCTAAGCAAGATGCATACACCGCAGATTACAACCAGTATCGCCATTGATATACCAACAATCAAACCTACCAAAGCTCCTTTCTTCACTTTCCTTTGTCCTGATCCCTTTGCAGCAGCCTCTGCTTCAGCTTTGGCTTCAGCGGTTGCCGCAGCGCGAACTTGTTTAACACAGAAAGATTCTGGATGCTGCTGTTTCTGCAGAGACAAACAGTTTCCGCTGAACCTCACTGACAGATCTTGCTTGTTGCTTAAGCAAGAAGGGAGTTTTCCGGTTAGCTTGTTGTCGGAAACGTCGACGAACCAGAGTTTGCTTCCACATTTGAGATCATCCGGGAGCGAACCACTCAAAGAATTCGACCTCAAATCGATGTACTCCATTGTCGACAGCGAGAGTAGTGAAGAATGTAGCTCTCCGAATAGCTTGTTGCTCTTAAAGCTGAGAACTTTGAGACTCGAAAACGAAC
The DNA here is from genome assembly GCA_902728155.2 of Microthlaspi erraticum. Taxonomy (NCBI): domain Eukaryota; kingdom Viridiplantae; phylum Streptophyta; class Magnoliopsida; order Brassicales; family Brassicaceae; genus Microthlaspi; species Microthlaspi erraticum. The sequence continues at coordinate 1,178,417 of CACVBM020001151.1, read as the reverse complement.
CGAACCAGGAAGGTAATGTGCCGTTGAAGAAGTTATGATCAAATCTGAAAGTTTCAAGCTTTACCATTGCAGAGAGCTTTGGTGGTACTGATCCAAAGAGGAAGTTATTGCTCAAGTCCAAATACTCAAGTGAAGATAACCGGTGGAGTTTCTCAGGGAGATGACCCCAAATCCCTAGAGAAGCCAAAGTAAGAACCCTAAGTGATTTTAGCCTAGACAGTGTAGTGACAAATGTTTCAATCGAGAATCTATCAGACAAGGTCACGTTGGGGATAGCGAAACCCTCAAAGCTTTTAGCTTTTTCAGATGATTTGTCGCCGAAGATGTTTAGCTCTGTGACTGAACTAGAGAAACAAGTGATGTTCATTGAAGGTGATGGTTGTAGATAGCAGAAACTGGTCTTGTGATCATACCAAGAATCTAGCTGTGTTGGGTATTCTAAGTGTTTTTTCAGCTGAAGAAGGACTTGTGCTTGTGATGCTTGTAGCTGGGAAGAGCCTAAACTGTAGAAACTCCATAGAAGAGATAACAAGAAGATGAATCTAAAGAAACCCATTTGTCACTTCTCAGACAAGATCTGGTTATTTTTGATGAACCTGCAATCAATAAAAAATAGACGCTTCAGGAATCAAGATTATAACTTTTTGTGATTTGGAACAAAACCCAGTAGTACAAGTACAAAAACAAAAACAGAGTAATCTGTTTTTCTTGTATGAACAGAGTAATCTTGAGAAAAGTGAACAGATCAAAACAAGAACAGAGTATTACCTTAATTCCACAAGTTTCAAAATATTTTTCTTTTCTTACAGTAAGAATGAAACATATTCAGAGGAAATAGAGCAGATTCTTTTAGTCACCGACACATATCAGTGATCGTGCAAGTAGAAGAAAAAAAATTTCAAGAATCTTCAACGCGTGAAAGAGAAAGAAAAAAGTTTTATTTTTTCTGTCAGGGTTTGTAAGTGAGAGAGAGAGAGAGATAGGTAAGTGAGCGAGTAGCAGTAGTTATATATGCTATGCTACAAGAATCTTTTCTTTTCGATATGCATGAGTTAAATTTGGTGGGGTTTACTCACTCATACCTAAAGAAAGTTGTGGAGTATTGTTTTATTAATAAAAAGGAATAAAAAGACAAAACTTTCTGCATAATGTATACAATAATCAAACTAGTGCTTTTTAAAAAATTCGATATACATTACATTATTGTCTGGACATTTAGTAGATAAGCTTTTGTATTTGTAGTTATATGATTGGGACCAAGTGATTCCGGAAGAAACCAAAGGAGAAGATGTTAAATGTGGTGTCACAATGATAATAATAGTCATACGTTCATTAACAATGACATCTTAATGTGATTTATCCAATTCGAATTCTAAACAATGAAAATTGACTATTATATCAAATAAATAAAGTATACCAAAGGACTATCATTCATCAGCGGCTGTAGTGATTACAGCACTTTTATTTACAATTGGTAACAATTAAACAAGCAGAAAGCTTGATTAGAAGTGGTAGGTGAAGTTTTAAATGCGAAAAAATGGTTGAGGAGGCATCATCGGGAATTGAGTTTGTTTGCTTGCTTACACAAACACAATGTTCCCATTAAGTGACAGCCTGTCCTTTCTAATTCGAGTGTTTAAAAGTCAAGGATGTCTACATTGTTCACTCTTTTGTTCCATCTATATATTCGTACACCTTACATATATTATTACTAAAATTCAAACGATAACAAGCGATTCTGGTGTGTGAATTGTGTGATTAGTCTTTGATTTCAGCATAATTACAAATTACTTAGTACAGCAATGTAGTTTGATTGATGGAAAATATGAGATGTAGCTAGTTTTGATACGATTGATTGATGTGCTATTATTTTATCGATTTAATAATATAACGGGGCCTATTTTTTAATCAGTTTTTCAATCAAAGAATATTTATAAAATACCTTTATGTACATTTAGTATATTGTGGGGATAAAAAAAGAATATATATATATATATATATATATATATATATACTCAACGTTAATTTCGTATTTTATTCAAATACGTTGATAAATGTCGGAAAACGATGGAATTGGTTTGCGTATGAATGAGGGAGATGTGATAGAGCGATAGTCCTGGTTTGCTGTCATTGTTTTTTCATAACAAGCCTCTATATTCATTTTTTTTTTTTTTTGAAGTCTGTCATCGTTATATATTTTTGTTTAATAAAGCAAAAATGATGTTTAGTCAAGTGGTCCAATCTTTTATTACTCGACCCATGTGTTGCACTGTTGTGTACTTGTGTATCAAACTAAAAAGTGGTTTATATAACTACATTAGATTAAAGTCGATGAAGAAACCACTCTTCAAAGAATGTGGAGCTTTGACTTCAATTTTGATTGTAGTATAGTATATACAAAGAATAAATATCTTTGACAATCTTTGCTATCGCTGCGTTTACAATTATCAGCTTCAAACACTCGTTTTTTAGTCAAACATGTTTTGACTTTGACCATTAAATGAGTCTGTTAGATAATTGGACGTTTTCAAATTTATGTAGACAACATATACAGATGGAAGTTCGAAGAATTCTGTTATATAAATGAACACATCAAGTAATCAATATAAAAATTCATCAAATACGAGTTTGCATGTGGTTGAAGCTCGTGAAGAAAACGACAACCCCCGGAGCATCTCATATTTCGAAGTATAAGAATCATCATACAAGATTGTTGCAGTCTCTAAGAGACAAGCCTTCTTCAGGATGTAAACCGCAATATCTCTATCGTGTGGTTTTCCTATGTACCCGGACCAGTTGAAAACTTGTAGACTCGACATCACACATTTAGGAACAGTTTTCGGTTGATTCCAGCATATCATATTACTCAATTTATGATCCTGCGATCAAGCAAAAGCATTACATTCAAAACCAAACTGTGAACTAGACCAAAAATATATATCTACTATAATAGTTTCTCAAAGGAACTTGCTTTAGCTTACCATTTCAAAGAGGCTCAGTACTCGTAACTTAGGAGAATCTTGGAGCAACCGGACAAGGAGATCCGATGCATATCTTGTGCCTACACATAGCTTCAATTTTTCAAGCTCATTGAAGACATAACCGCCACCATACACAGCCTGTATGCGCTCAAAAGAGAATAAAAATAAGTTAAAGACTATAAACGAGAGACCAATTATAAAGAGTTGCATCTGAGAGATGGAAATTGATTATTTTACCTCTGAAGATAACTTGAGACGTTTGACAGATGTGATTGATCCGATAAGACTCTCGATATCAGAGAAGCTAACATCTACATATGCCTCCACAAGCTTAGGCATATTCTCAATCAAACATGAGTGATTTAACTGTCTATAATCCTCAAGCTTCAAATACGTCAAAGAAGGAGTATCTATCACTAACCCATCTAGAATACCAACAGAAGGTATTTGCAGTGATAAACTTTGCAAAGACGGGATGGTTACAGTGATCATCCCCATACTGTCATCGAAACCACCGCGGAATTCCACCGACAGATGTTCAAGAACAGGACAAACCGATACAAGCCGTCCAAAAGATCCTCTATCTAAGAATTTCACTTGTACAAGCTGCAATTTTTTCAGAGAGGGAAGACCAACCATACCAAGAACATCAAAGAGAATGTTTCCTTCAAGTTTCAAGATCACGAGAGACCTGCATAGATACAAGCTACTCGGCGATACGTTTGAGTAGTCGGTCATATAAGAAATCTCCAGCTCACGTAGGTAGCGAGAGCATGCATATAAAACACACAGTGAGATATCTTCAGGTTTAAAGCGTGCACCGTAGAGCTTGAGAACGAAGCTTTCGATAACCGGAGCTCTATATAGCGGCAGGTTCCTGTGAAGAAAACAACGTAACCTTTTGCATTCAGCAGACGGTGAACGACTATTACCGATGAATTCAAGTTTTGGCAACCACATCCAAAGACACTTCCATCGTTTCGACAAGATGCTGGCGGATACAGCGAGTTTTGTTGGAAGATACGATAAAACCTTGATCAGTAAATCATCTGACAACCCACTGATTCTGTCCATATCTTTTTTTATAAACCAAAAGTACTGTTACCGTCGAACAGAAGCTGTACTTTATCTTGCTTTTCCCGACCAAACGAACTAGTTACAGGTCATGTCAACCCAGCTACAGAGACGAAATGGATAAAACCCTAGACAAAGCTCGTCTCCATCAAAGATTCAAAGTGATGATAAGAATTAAGAACGACGGAGCTTTACCCATTAACCCTAATGATTTTAATATTTAGTGGGCCTGGGCCGAACTGGTGGAAGTGGTACATTGGGTTTCTTTTTGTCATGAAAATGGCTTACCTTTCACACCGACAAAATGCTATTGTTGGGACAAACAACCAGACAATAGACATAACCTTTTCTAATTTATGTAGAAATGACTTTTTACACTGTGATATATCCGAAATGTTATTTACCGTTTGTGTTTAAAACAGGGCAAAATGATAATTCTATGTGATTTTTCCTGAAAATCTCTCAAGTCTCCACCATTGTCACTTACATTTTCAACAAGGCTTTTTTTTTTTTTGGCTAGCAGGCTAACCATTCCTAATCCGTTGAACAAAACATAGCTGTAGACTAACACGCTTTCCCAATTCACATTTTGTTAGCAACTGTGATTGACATGTATTGATATATGAAAGAGTAAATATAAGAACGAAATCGATCTAGAGTTATCCATGAGACCGAGTGAACTTTACTCCTTAGACGTTCATCAAGTAGTTTTAAATGTCACTCTTATATATTCATAGTTTAAGGTAGGTCACTTTGATATATTGGTCGAAGAATTATTTAGTTTTCTCTAGTCCCAAAATCAGAATAGTTATGGACATCTACAATTAAGAAGCCTCTTCTTTGTTGGAAGATAATAGTAAAGCGAGGACAAAAAATCCGCTATTTATTAGAGAATACTATTTTTTTTGTCAAAGTACTCACTTATAACCTCGAACGCATTGAATAATTCAAAAGGTAATTCATCAAATACGAGTTGGCATGTGGATGATGCTCTGGAAGAAAGCGACAACTCCTTGAGCATCTCAAATTTTGAAGTATAAGACTCATCATAAAAGATTGTTGCAGTCTCCAAGCGACAAGCGTTTTTCAGGATGTAAACCGCAACATCTCTATCGTGTGGTCTTCCTAAGTACCTGGACAAGATGAAAGTTTGTAGACTCGACATAATACATTTAGGAACAGTATTCGGTTGATTCCAGCAAATCAAGGGACCTAAATCATTATCCTGCGATCAAGCAAAAAGCATAAGTTTAAAAACCAAACTGTGAACTACACCAAATATATATAGTACTCCCTCTGTTTCAGTTTATAAGGGGTTTTAGGAAAAAAAATTTGTTGCAGAATATTTGTCTCTCACAATAATCTAGATTAAAATTGCCATTACTTCACATTTTTACCCTTCTCTTATTAAATATTAATTTTGGTCAAAAGCTCAAAACCCAAAACCACTTTAATGCTTCTAGTTCTTATTTCCAATTTTCCATTGTATATTCACCAGAGAGATGTTTAATATTCTCCCACCCAATTCACTATAAAATCAATTCAAAGATTCATTTCTAGTCCAAAATAATGTCCAAAAAAATGAATAAAAAAAAAGCAACGACATAGTGGAAAAAGAAAGCAGCAAGGTTGTAATGAAACAAGAAGAAACCAAGGATGTTCAGCTCATTAAGAAATACGTCAATGGTGAAATCGATCTAAACAAGCCTTACAACAAGAGAGATGAAGAGTATGAAGAAATGGTATTGGATTTGTTAAAAGTTTATTTGCCAACTTTTACTAAATTCTGATTATGTTATGATTTTATAATGATAGTACTATTTTCATACATTTTGTTTCTCGTTTCTTCATAGGAGTGATATAATCTTGGACTTTTTTAGTAGCATCATACTAACTGATTAGGGTTTAGTAAAGAAAATCCAATTTTATAAAGATAAATAGAAGTACATGAATAAATAAAACAGAACACTAATTTGCTAACTCCAACATGTCCATCACATTCTGGACTAGTGAAGCATCACACCCGATTTGAATAGGAAGGAGACCAGCTCTTTCGAGTGTATCTTTCTGCATATGCTGTATTTTGTACTTGTTCGTTCCTCCAGCCTTCATGATTTCTCTCATGCATGTTTGAAGAGTTAAAAAAATATAATTTACCTTTTTAGAAGGGTATTCGACAAATGACTCTTTCACGGCACGAACAAGATCTCCAACTGTTTTGGGGCAGGCCTTATGTTGTAAAGCTTGAATGGCAGAAAAAAATCCAAGATCCAAAATATTTAGATCTGGTGAATTCGGTGGCTGACACATCAATCGGATATCAAAACCAGTTTTGGAAGCAGCTTCTTCAAAATCCTTATCACCACAATTAATATGCGTCCTTGCGTTGTCTTGTTGAATAAAAATAGTCTTCCCCAGATCTTCTTTTGGCCACCTTTCGTGAATCACCGGTATGACTTTATTAATCAAGAAATCTTTTACATGCTCTCTTTTAACGGAAGTTGACGCTTTCCACTCGAGAGTTCCAGCAGCTCTATGCTTACTTCGCCTTTTAGCTGGTTCCAAAGAAACAAAGGGAAATATTCCTATTTTTCCAGAAAATGTCTCATTTCCTTCCTCATCAAACCTAGGTCGAGCCATTGCAGCCAAAAACATCACTTTTGTAATAAAATTCTTACTTTGACAAGTGCGATGTGGATCTTCTTCTTCTGGAAGTAGATAATACTTCTCCATTTTCTTCGTCATATAAAACCATTTTTCATCTATATGTACAATATTGTACATATCAACGAATTTTGGTTCATGAAACAAAGTGTCTTTGTCCAACATGGACAAACAAAACTCTAGCCTCTTCATAGTATTTTCCTCCGTCAAACTTGGTTTAATGGCATTGGTATGACGTCGAAGAAGCCCTTCTTTGACACGTCTCTGTAATGTCGAAGCGCTCACACCCACAGATACTGAGAATGACCTTAGATTTGTTCTCATATGTAATGGAGTAGCAGGAATTTTATCCAAATCAAGAGGTATTGGCTTCCGACCAGAATTACCTCTTTTATGAGAAACATCTACACCGCCACCATGAGAAGTTTCTTTTGCCCGATTCCAAATTCTTTGCACCGTTTTCATTGGTACCGATAATAAATCGGAGACTTCCCGCGTTGTAGTTTTTCTCCTTTTCCCACCATTAGTTCTCGCCATCAAAGCATTGTACACTGCCCATCTCTCTTTATTTGAGAGATTTTTCCTCGGTTTACATGCTTGATCGACATGAGACATCTCTGTATTTTACATCAGAATAAAATAGTTGAGCCAAATTGATCCATGATAAGCACACCGACGTATTATATTTAAGTAAACTGCCTAATTGAACCATGACAAACATATGATTTCATGCAGCACATGTTACGTAATAGTGAAAAAAAGACAAAGAAGAACATCAAAATACTAAATTTAAAAGTAGATTAATACCTGAATCTGTATCTGTATCTGGATGTTCCTCGTAAACATTTGGATTATCTTCCGATAGAAACTGAACATCTCCATTGTCAAAACTTTCTTCATTCGTTGGACTTTTGTTTAAATCAAACAGACCATCTCTCTCATCTTCCAAATCAAAATCAAAATCAAAAGACATGAATGAAGTTGTAATTTGTTGATTAGTTTGTGGGTTTTTTTTGGGTAAAACGTTTGTTAGTTTATTGTCATTATATAAACATGGAAAGTAAGATAATTTTCTTAGTTTGGCTCCAATCTTAAATTTAAATTTTCGTTCTATCACGTAAAAAAAATTTCAGTTTCGCTCCACTATGTTAAAAACGTTTTAGTTTCACCATCTAAAATCAGTTTCCCTCCACTACGTTAAAAACGTTTCATATTCGAATGTTAATTGCACCATATAAACCAATAAAATATAATTGGCTTTTTAAGTGGGACCCATAATCTCAATTAATGATACACAAAATATTTAATTTAGAGAAAACTTTTTAGTGGTATAATATTGAAATAAGTAATAGAAGATGAGGTTAGAAGAAGTATTTTACTTACTTCCTTAAATATTGTCAAAAAACCTAAAACCCCTTATAAACTGAAACAGAAGGAATAATAGTTTCTCAAAGAAACTTGCCATTTTAAAGAGGTCTAGTACTCGTAAGTTAGGAGAATCTTGGAGCAACTGGACAAGGAGATTCGATGCATATTCAGTGTCTGCACATAGCTTCAAATATTCTAGCTGGTTGAAGACAAAACTGCCACCATACACAGCCTGAATGCGCTCAAGAAAGAGAAAAGAAAAATGTAAGACTATAAACGGGAGACTAACTAAAGAGTTGCATAAATTGATTGATTTACCTCTGAAGATAACGTGAGACGTTTGACAGATGTGATTGATCCGATAAGGCTCTCGATATCAGGGATGCTAACATCTACATTTGCCTCCACAAGCTTAGGCATATGCTCAATCAAACATGAGTGATGATTCGACTTTCTATAGTCCGTAAGCTCTAAATACTTCAAAGAAGGAGTATCTATCACTAACCCATCTAGCAGATCATCATAATTAGGTATATGGAGTGATAAACTCTGCAACGACGGGACGGTAACATTGATCATCCCCATATTTTCAACGACACCACCACATAAGTCCACCAACAGATCTTCAAGAACGGGACAAGTAGACAGAAGCCGTTGAATAGATCCTCTATCTAAGAATTTCACTCGTTCAAGTTGCAGTTTTTTCAGAGAAGGAACGACAAACCATACGAGGAACATCCAAGAGAATGTCTCCTTCAAGTTTCAAGGTCACGAGAGATTTGCAGATATACAAGCTACTCGGCAATACCGGCCATACGTTTGAGCGGTCGGACAGATAATTATCATAAGAAATCTCCAACTCACGTAGGTTGCGAGAACATGCAAATAAAACCCAAATTTTGACATCTTTAGGTTTGACACGTGCACGAGATAACTTGAGACGGAAGCTTTCGATAATCGGAGCTCTATGAAGTGGGAGATTCATGTCAAGAAAACAACGTAACCTTTCGCATTCATCGGACGATGACTGAATATCACCAATGAAATCAAGTTTCGGCAACCACATCCACATCGACAAGATGCTAGTTGATACAGCGAGTTTTGTTGGGATAAAAGATAAAACCTTAACCAACAATTCATCGGGTAACTCACTGATTATGTCCATATCTTTTTATAAACCAAAAACACTGTTTCCGTCGAACAGAAGTTGGAGTTTATCTTCCTTTTTTCCGATCAAACGAATTAGTCACATGTGTAGACACAAGTACACAGAGGAAGTGGACAAAACCCTAGAAAAGGCTATCGTCTCCGTCAAAGATTCAAAGCGATGAGAGAACGACAGAGCTTTAACCATATGATCCAAATCTCTAGTGAGCCTGGGCCGAGCTGCATATATAATAAGCCTATTCTTCTGATGTGGTACATTGTAAATTTACTTTGATCCGAAACCCAACAACGCAATGGGCCATTATTAACCCTCTTCTTTATATATGACGATTATAGTAAAATTTGGAAGTCGGAATCATATTACAAAAAAAAAAACCTGTAGTGATTGAATTCCTTAATCAAATACTACACTGGCATTAATCCTTAATCATCTAAGGTTTTAGAATAAAACATTTAAACATGCGTCATGTGAGATTGTTGCAGTCCTTGAGGCGACCAACGCTGTCCAAAGATGTAAACCGAAAGATCTCTTTCTTGTGGTCTTCTTTCCACGTATTCAGACCAGTTGAAAGCTTGTAAACTCGACCGAACACAGTCAGGATCATCCCAACGCATACCACAATGAACCTGCGATCAAGAAATAATAGTAGGTTAAAAGCATACTGTGGAATATTAGATGGAAAAGTAATTTGCTCTTGGTGCCATTACGTTACGTACATCGATGTCTAGTACACGTAAGTTAGGAGAATCCTTGAGAAACCGGACAAGGAGACTCAGTGATTTGTCTGAAGTACATACACATAGCTTCAAATGCTCAAGCTGGTTGAAGACAAAAGCATCACTATGCACAGTCTGCACATGATGATGAAAAAAGTATTAAGATATGATTCTATAATAAAGACTAAAGAGTTGAAGTTGATTTACCTTTGAACATATTGTAAGACGTTTGACAGATGTGGTTGATCCAATAAAACTATTGATATCAGAGTATCTAACTTCTACATATGCCTCCACAAGCTTAGGCATATTCTCAATCTTACATGGGTTATCCGGATGAAAAACATTCACAAGTTTCAAATTTTTCAAAGAAGGAGTATCTATCACAAAATGATCAGAACAATGGTGACCTATATTTACTGATAAACACTGCAAAGATGGGACGATAACGGTATTTAATCCACTATCGTTGTTGCCACCATAACCATCAAACCAGATAATTAGATCTTCAAGAACATGGCAAATGGATAGAAACCGTTGAAGAGAGTAGGGCTGGGCAACAAGTACTTGATACTTGCTCAAAACCCGCTATTTGACCCGTACTTGCCCCGCCAAACCAAGTACTTGCCCCGTACAAGGCAAGTAACAAGTCGGTTTTATAAATTACTTGCAAGTACAAGGCAAGTATCAAGTCTTTAAAAAAAAATCATTACCCGCCTTGTTATGACCCGCCTTGTACAAATATTTGATATTTACAATTTTTTTTGTATTTTTTTCCACATAATGAAAAAAATAAAGTTTTTTTCTTGTAAATAAGAGATCCATTGTCATTTAATTGCCAACAACAAGGGTTTTTAAAAACCTACATTATAAATATGAACAAATTTTAATGGGCTTTTTCTAATTATAGCCCAAAATTGTGAAATATTTATTTTTATTTTTGTGTTTTTACAAGTCGCAAGGCAAGGCAAGTACCCGCAAGTAATGAAAATATGAACAAGTACTCGAAGGAGCAAGTACTTGACAAGGCAAGGCAAGTCGCAAGTCGAAATTTCAAATATTTTCACAAGGCAAGGCAAGTCGCAAGTACACTGAAAATGACAAGTACTTGCCCTGTGCCCACCCCTAGAAGAGAGACTCCATATAAGTAACCATCAATGTCAAGTTCCAGATTTTTGAGGGAGGGAAGACAACCCAAACGAGGAACATCCAAGGGAATGGTGCCCGTAAGTCTCAAATCCACAAGCGATTTGCATGTATACAAGCTACTCGGTAATACACTTGGCCTGCCTGGCCAGTGGCTATAAGTAATGTTTAGATGGCGTAGGTAGGAAGAAATTGCAATTTCAAGCCACAGTTTGATATCTTCAGCTTTGATATCTCCAGGTTGATACGATGAGCATAAGCTGATGTGGAAGCTGTCGATGACCGGAGCTTTATGTAATGGGAGATTATGATCAAGAAAACACCTTAAACTTTGGTGTTGAGACGGGATATCTAGAGCATGGAACTTGAGTTTGGGTAACCACTTCCAAACATATTCCCATTGTTTCGACAAGATGCTAGTGGATCCAGCGAGTTTTGTCGGAAGATACGATAATATCTTGAGCAGCAAGTCATCCGACAACCCACTGAATTGGTCTACTTTACAAACCGGACGAGATACTGTTTTCGATTCCCTCTTCCTTTTTGTAACCCTGGACAAATAAAAACACAACACCAGTAAGACAGACTCAAAAGGAATGATCTTGTCTGAAACAAACCACACGAAATTAGTGAAGCAAGAGTAAACGCAAAAGGAACACGAGACAAAACCCTAGAAAGAAAAAAAAAGCTAGAGTTTTTACATGATGAAGACTCAGTGGAGGCGCCTCTATCTGTCCCGAAACCGGAATTAGATGATAGAACTCAGAAGCTCCCGAAGAAACGAAAGGGGTCGATCGCTCTCGAATTAGGTCCACCGTTTCGTTCTCTCAAGTTACTACTTCTTCTGGTGAACGAATAATTTGTTTAATTGAAAAATATCAGTTAATATTCACACTTTATTATTACCTTTTGCTTTTCGAAAAAATAAAGTCTCGATTTTTATTGGCTAACACAGCACATAACAAAGCCACTAAAAACAACAAACTTTCCCAAAAATTACATCTTCCAACTATCAAAGTCTCTTCTTGTTTGGGAGAGGGAGGTCCAAATCTTATCATATTAAACAAGAAATAAAATAAAAACACCTTATAAAACATTAAAATCCTTAAACAAAACAGAGCTCGCAAGTCGTTGATGCTCGTGAAGAAACTGACAAGTCCTTGAGCATCTCAAGCTTTGGAACAAATTCTTCATTGGACGAGATTGTTGCAGTCTTTAAATGTTTAGCCCATTTCAAGACGTAAACCGCAACATCTCTATCTTGTGCTCCTCCCAAGTATCCTGACCAGACGAAAGTTTGTAGACTCGACTCAAAACATGCGGGAACATGACTCGGTTGAGTCCATAGAACCATATCATTATCGTAATGCTTCTGAGATGGAGCAGAAAAAAATTGGATTAAAACCACAACACTATGCATTAGACCAAATATAAACCGTTTATGGAAGAAACTTACTTTCATTTGAAAGATGTTGAGAGCTCCTAAGTTAGGAGAATCTATGAGCAACCGAGAGAGCAGCATTGACGAACAAGCTGTGCAATCACACAGCTTCAAATCTTCAAGCTGGTTGAAGACAAAACCGTCACCATAAAGAGCCTGCACAAAGATGAAAAAGGAGACAACTCTTTAAAACGAGACCCGAAACACTTACAGTTGATAGATGGAAACTGTGATTTACCCGTGAACATATTGTAAGACACTTGACAGATGTGATTGATCCGAAAAGACTCTCGATATCATTGTATCTAAAATCGACATAGGCCTCTTCAAGCTCAGGCATGTTCTCAACCAAACAAGATTCATTGTCGCCCATTAGGATCCCGAAGTTTCAGATACTTCAAAGAGGGAGTATCAATCTCTAACCTATCTAGCTGACAATAATAATCCATTAAAAGTGTTAACCTCTGCAAAGACCCGATTCTGACAATGACGTTTCCCACATTGATAACATCGTAGTCACGACCTCTACAAAAATGCACCAATAGATTTTCAAGAAGAGGGCAAATTGATAGAAGCCGTCCAAGAGATTCTCCCTTTAAGCCAAACACCTTTTTAAGCGTCAAAGTTTTGAGAGAAGGAAGACAAACCATACGAGGAGGAACATCCAAGAGAATATGGCCTCGGAGTTTCAAGACCACGAGAGATTTGCAAGCATACAAGCTACTCGGTAATATGTCTTGTCTCGGACAAGCATGATAAGAAATGTCAAGCTCACGTAAGGAGCGAGAAACTACAACTACAAACCACATTCTGACATCTTCATATTTCATATGTGGAAGTTCTTCTATGTAGAGACGAAAGCTTTCGATAACCGGAGCTTTATGTAGTGGCAGACTCCGGTTCAGAAAACCCGTTAAGGCTGGGCGGTGAGAAAGATGACAAGCGAAATCAAGTCTTGGCAAATACTTCCAAACACACTCCCATCGTTTCGACAACGTGGAAGAAGTGTAGACTGCCTCTCTTGTTGTAAGAAACGATAATATCTTAAGCAGCAACTCATCTGGTAACGCACTGATTCTGTCCATATCTCTCTCTACGAAAGCACAAACCCCCAAGAACTGAAATTTATATTCCTTTTTTCTGAACCTGCAAAGAGACGAAACAAGAACACGCCGTACAGGATGAGTCCGAAGCCAACCGAAACGAATTAGTAAACCAATCTGTAATTAGCTCCTGAGACGAGAATCGTAAAAGTTGACTACTTTGCAAGCAGAGACACACAAAGGGAACAGAACAAAAAGCTAGATTGTTAAAGGATGAGTCTTTTACCTATCAAGTGGCTCGAATTCTTCTCCGGAAGCAGAGATCAGAAAATGAAATGGGAAAGGAGGCGCATTTTTTTCTCCGTCGACACTCCCTCACACCGTTCCCAAATGATCTAATTTGCCAGTCCGGTTTAAAAATAACCGGGTGAGTAAACCGGTTCCAAATCAATTGAGGAGGTTAGTGGGTTAGTGTATTGTGTTGTCGTCTCCATCCGATAAGAGAGAAAGATAGTTTCCAGTCACAGAGATACTTTTCTCATCTCACTCTCTCTCTCTCTCTCTCCATTTCCCGCTTCCATCCTTAAACCCCTTTCTCTTGGTGTCTCAAAACCCCTTATCTCCGTGTAGGGTTTTGTTTTACAGTAGTGATGAAACCTGCTGCTTCTTTGCAAGGTTTCTCTTACCCTTCTTCCTCACATGCTTCCTCTATCTACTTCGATGTTCGCAGACCAGTGACTACTACTACGGCTGCTCCCTCCAAAATGGCAGCTTTTGGTGCTCTCTCGCTTTGTCCTTACACTTTCACCTTCCGGCAAAGCTCTCGGATTAGGTCTACCGTCTTGTGCTCCGTCACTTCTCCTCCTGCTTCCGGTGTGTTGTTTTCCCTCTCTTCTTTTCTTTTTTGGATTCCTGAAATTGAATTTTTTTCATTTGGAAAAGTGAGTGATTGATAATGGGTTTAAGTATTTTGAATTGGTGCAGAAACAAAAAAAATGAAACTTTTTTTGAGATACTAGGCTGAGAGTGGCCGGATTGGAATAGTGTTTCATTTGAGATTCCTTCACATAATTTCATATGATAATTTGACTAGAAAGTTTGAATTTTGTTGTTTATAGTGTCACTCTGTGTTATAGTAAGACTCTGTTTGTTGACTCTGGTGTGATGTTTGTTAAAGGTACATCTTCCTCTAAGACACCTCGCAGAAGATCAGGAAGACTAGAAGGAGCTGGGAAAAGCATGGAGGACTCTGTAAAACGTAAAATGGAACAGTTTTACGAAGGAACCGATGGACCGCCTCTCCGTGTTCTTCCCATAGGTGGCCTTGGTGAAATTGGAATGAACTGTATGCTTGTTGGAAACTATGATCGTTACATCTTAATTGACGCTGGTGTTATGTTCCCTGAGTAAGTCTCTTGTTAATATTGGCGACAAGTCATTATATTGTGTGTGTGTTTGGTGTTAATGGAAAACATTGCTGTATAATGTTACAGTTTTGATGAGCCTGGGGTCCAAAAGATAATGCCAGACACAGGATTCATCAGACGATGGCAACATAAAATTGAAGCTGTTGTTATAACGCATGGTCATGAAGATCACATTGGGGCGTTGCCTTGGGTAATGTCTTCTTCCACTCCTTGAAAATTCCATATCACCTTTAGACTTGCACCTTTTGGGTATAATGCACTTTTTTGTCTTCTGACCATTGTTGTTTTCTCTGATGAGCAGGTTATTCCGGCACTGGACTCTAATACACCGATATTCGCATCATCCTTCACCATGGAGGTGATTTACATCTTGATCCTGTATTTCTTTTTCTGTCTCAGTTAGTCTTATGTTTGCTAACAGCTACTAAGCTTAGATATATAGTTTCGCTTCAAAATGTATATACTTCAGGCAGTTAGTTTCCTAGATCATTTGCATTTTGAGCTCATGGGTGATTTTTTTTTGTTTCTATGCAATAGCTTATAAAGAAGCGCTTGAAGGAGCACGGGATCTTCGTTCAGTCACGACTTAAGACATTTAGCACTCGAAGGAGATTTATGGCTGGACCATTTGAAATAGAGCCCATTACAGTGACCCATTCTATTCCTGATTGTAGTGGATTAGTCCTCCGTTGCGCTGATGGTAATATTCTTCACACTGGAGATTGGAAGGTAGAGTAACCCCATCATATATTGTTTCCTGTCTCTTTGTATACTCCTGAAGGTGCATGAGATAAGTTAATTTCATAACAGATTGATGAAGCACCATTGGATGGAAAAGTCTTTGATCGTGTAGCTTTAGAGGAACTCTCGAAGGAAGGAGTCACGCTGGTAAGATTCTGTGCAGAGTCATACTCTTGTCATGTGTTGATACTTGATAGCATATCAGCTAAGGTTGAAACTGTTATACAGATGATGAGTGACTCAACAAATGTATTGTCACCGGGAAGGACAACTAGTGAGAAGGTGGTAGCAGATGCTCTGGTAAGGAATGTAATGGCGGCAAAGGGAAGAGTTATCACAACTCAGTTTGCCTCCAATATACACCGTTTGGGAAGTATTAAAGCGGCTGCTGATTTGACTGGTCGGAAGTTGGTATGTCTTTCATGTTATACCTTGACTATTGCCATATATTCCTTCACAATTCTGCTATCAATTTTCTCCATAGATTCTAGCTTTCAACTTTCTATGTCATGTGGTCAATTATTTCTCAATTTATGCAGTTCATTTCGGAATTTAAAAGTACAAAACTCATTTGTTGTTCTAGGTCTTTGTTGGCATGTCGTTAAGGACATATCTAGAAGCAGCTTGGAAGGATGGAAAGGCTCCAATTGACCCGTCAAGTCTGGTATAATACCTTTCTCCTATACTGTATCTTGTATACTTAATGATGCATAAAGTTTGTTAAATACAAAGAGACAACACCTGCCATGTGTGAGTTTGATGATTATAATATATTCTGTTTTCTAACTCATCCTCTTTCAAAAAACTTCTCAGGTGAAAGTTGAAGACATCGAAGCATATGCTCCTAAGGACTTGCTGATTGTCACGACTGGATCACAAGTAAGTTAATTTCGTCAATTTGGGCAGTGGTGGTTTTTAATTCGACTTTCCTAGCTAATTTACTTGTTACCCTTATTTGACAATGACTCTGATCAGGCAGAACCACGCGCCGCCCTGAATCTTGCATCATATGGAAGTAGTCACGCGTTCAAACTGACAAAGGAAGACATAATTCTTTACTCAGCCAAGGTAGTAGAGAGATGTTGTTATATGAAAATTTACATACATATACTAAAGAGCATCTAATAAGATGGAATTGCTGATATCTATTCTTGGTCTAATGTCTTACTCAAGGTAATCCCAGGCAATGAATCACGAGTAATGAAAATGATGAACCGGATTGCTGATATTGGGCCACAAATTATCATGGGGAAAAACGAAATGCTGCACACATCTGGTCATGCCTACCGTGGAGAATTGGTAAGTGTCTGCTTCTCTTAAGATTCTGTTGATACATTCCAAGTTTTGTTGCCAGCTTTGCCTTTGTTTTTTCTTTTCACCTTAACTTGTTCCTAATGATGAATTTAAATTTAACGTGTTTGAAGGAAGAGGTTCTTAAAATAGTGAAACCGCAGCATTTTCTACCCATTCATGGAGAACTTTTGTTTCTCAAGGAGCACGAGTTGCTCGGGAAGTCTACTGGGATTCGACACACAACTGTAAGTCTACTGGTTTGTCTGGTATTGACTATTGAGCCTATGTCAGCTTTTACTGAATGCTTTCACCTTTTCTCCAACTTCAGGTTATAAAGAACGGAGAGATGCTTGGAGTTTCTCACTTGAGAAACAGAAGGGTCTTGTCCAATGGATTTAGCTCTCTTGGGAGGGAGAATCTACAGGTTGGTTTATTATCGCCGTTGTCTTTGCCTAAATGACTTGGAGAGTAGATACTGAATAAACCTATCCTCGCTGCAGTTAATGTACAGTGATGGTGATAAAGCATATGGCACATCAAGTGAACTCTGCATTGATGAGAGAATCAGAATTGCATCTGATGGCATTATAGTTCTGAGGTATATCCGAAACCATAGTAACATTTTTGGTTTAAAAAGCTTTTATGTGCCAACTCCTTTACTTGTATGGTGTTTCTGTAACGCAGCATGGAGATCATGCGTCCGGGCGTCTCGGAAAACTCATTGAAAGGAAAAATAAGGATCACGACGAGGTGCATGTGGCTTGACAAAGGAAGACTTTTAGATGCACTTCACAAAGCAGCTCATGCTGCCCTATCAAGTTGTCCTGTGAACTGTCCCTTGTCTCACATGGAGAGAACAGTCTCCGAAGTCCTGAGGAAGATTGTGAGGAAGTACAGTGGCAAAAGACCTGAAGTGATTGCTATCGCCACTGAGAATCCAATGGCAGTCCGAGCTGATGAGGTCAGCGCGAGGCTGTCCGGTGATCCAAATCTTGGCTCTGGAGTTGCAGCTTTAAGGAAAGCTGTTGAAGGAAATAACAAAAGAAGTCGACAGAAGACGACGGCTACTGCTCAAGAAGATCCCCTGAAAGAAGTAGATGATCTTGTTGATGGTGCAAGACTACTGGCTGAGGAAGAAACCAGTGCGGCTTCTTCGTACACAGAGAATGCTGATGATATGCCAGTTCAGAGTTCTTCAGAAGAATCTGATGATTTTTGGAAATCATTCATCAATCCAACGTCGCCACCTTCACCTGGTGAAACCGAAATTGTGAACAAGGTAGCGGATGGAGAGAGTAAAGCAGAGGACAGCGAAAGCAGCAGAGACGAAGATGAGCAAACCAAGTCGTCGTCGTCGTCAAAACGTGTGAGGAGGAACAAATGGAAGCCTGAGGAAGTGAAGAAGGTAATCAGAATGCGTGGAGAGTTGCACAGCAGGTTTCAAGTAGTGAAAGGAAGGATGGCTTTGTGGGAAGAGATCTCTTCGAATCTTTCGGCTGAAGGAATCAACAGAAGCCCTGGACAGTGCAAGTCTCTGTGGGCTTCTCTTATCCAGAAATACGAGGTTCGTCTCTTATCTATGAATCCTTACTAGCTTTAGATGTGTGTGTGTGTATGTGTGACATATTGTTCTATACTTTTTTTGTTTTGCAGGAGTGCATGGCTGATGAAAGAAGCAAGACGAGCTGGGCACATTTTGAGGATATGAACAACATTTTGTCTGAGTTAGGCACACCTGCAACCTTAGAAGAATCATCATCTCCAAATTAGTAAATTGAACAGAGGCATTCATTAAAATAGATGATATGAAATGTAACATCCCCTATATGATTTTGTTTTGTCTGTAGAAGCCATTACAGAAGCATGATTGCCAAGGTAGAAGAAAAGCCTTGACAAGTGTTTTTTGGATCCTTGTTCGGTTTAAGATTTTGATTTGGTTTAAAAACACATGAATGAATAAACCGGGGTAATTTCAAATCCAAAGGTTTCGATACCAATCACTAATTTTGGTTTAAACCGGATAAGACCAGGAAATCTTGAGTTGACATTGTTTTAAGTGAACGGACGATTTAGCCCTTGCCGGATCCGTCGGTCGCAGTCAACGGCTTACCGTCGTTAATAGTCAGTCAATCTCTCTTCTCTTCAGAAAACTATACTTTTACACGAAATCAAAAGTGGAAGAAGATAGCGAAGTGAGAGCAGAGTTTCGACAAATTTCTTGGATCGAACACATCTGAAGAGAAGAGAGAAATAGAGAGATGCCGAAGAGGACGACACACACGTACTCGAGCGAGGACGCAGCACCGGACGGACCCGACTCTGATCTATTCGTCTACTACTGCAAGCACTGTGGCTCTCATGTCCTCATCACCGGTTCGTTTCCCCATCACTCTCTCTCTCTCTCTCTTTGCTTTTTGTGAATTTGTAGCTTTCGTTTTCTTCCAAGATTTTGCCCCCCCCCCCCAATTGGCCAATTTCACAGAGCTTTTGATCCGAATTAGGGTGAAACCGCAATTCGTGCGTTATGTGGAATGATTTAGCGAGATTTGTTTTTTAGTTTCCAGATACATTGAGTGGAATTGATTGCTGAAAGTTTCAGACTTTGATTACATTGAACATGAGACCATGGTAGTTTTTAGAGTACTTTTAGATCCAATTACAGATTTTTCACATGATTTTGATTCCCTTTCCGTTGTACTTCAATTTCTCCGGTTGTTGGGGTAGAAACTGTGCTTGAAAGGCTATAGATTCTGGATTTTTATTCCTTTTAAGTAGAAACTCTGGTGATGTTCATAGTCTTTGAAGTAAGTCGGAGTGTGTTAAGAGACTTGTAACTTTCTTTCGGCAGCTCATTGCATGTTTGATGTATTGCTTTTGGTTACTCCTTGAGAACTGCATATTAGGAAGTCTATTCAGTTAAAAACTAAGCTTGAAATCACAAAACATGTCGTTAACCGTATCAAAAGTGTAAAACATTGCAAAGTTATGCTAGATGAAACTTATGTATGGACTTTCTTATAGTGTTTGTATACTAAACTAAATTGGTTGCAAGATACCCAGTTGCAGAAGATGCCAAAAAGGAAGACCGATAGATCAAATGTGCTTGACAAGAAGAAGCACCTTGCTAGGTTGAATGTCAGCGAGGGAGGAAAAGTTTTATTAAAACGGTAGGCTTTGATACTAATGTTTACAAGCCAGTCTTAAGCATCAGATTTTGGGTTTCTAAAAGTTTTCGTTCTTACATTTTTTTTGTTTGTTTTCAGTGGCGAAGGAAAGATGGAGAGACAGTTTAGAATGAACTGTATCGGTTGCGAGCTTTTTGTTTGTTACCGCGCTGAAGAGAATCTGGAAACAGCGTCTTTCGTTTACATTGTTGATGGAGCACTTAGTGCTGTTGCTGCAGAAACTAACCCACAGGTATTAATTCAATTGGTTTCTTCATAAAGTTTTCAACTGCAAGATGAAAAATTTGATGATCAATCTGTTATTGCGGCGTTACAGGATGCACCTGTACCTCCCTGCATTTCACAGCTTGACGGTGGACTTGTTCAGGTTGCAATAGAAGTGGAAGACCGTGCACATCGCTCAGCAATCACAAGTAAAAAACATAGTCACATTGACACAATTTCTATTGCTGTTGTTTTTACTCTATTGACATGGATCTTTTGATTGGCCCTCTTTGCAGGGGTAAACGCTGATGATGTTCGTGTTACTGTTGCCGCACCAGCAGCTCGTGGAGAGGCTAATAACGAGCTTCTGGAGTTCATGGGAAGGGTAATCTTTTATCAACCTCAAGATTTGCTTTCTCTAATCACAAAGTTTCTTACTTTGTATAGAAAAGAGGCCTTTTATCTAACGCAACACGACCTCTGTATTGTTTACTGTTTCAGGTACTTGGTTTAAGGTTGAGCCAGATGACTCTCCAAAGAGGTTGGAATAGCAAATCAAAACTCCTCGTGGTACGTTGATCCTTCCATTCGATTCTCTTTACAAGACTTTGTGAAGATTCATCTCTACAAAAGCTTATTGTTCTTTTAAGGTTTTGGCATTACTAATGGCACTAGGTCCTGCAAAAGTGGTTGTCCTATTTGAATGAACTAACCCATTTTTGGTTTATATTCCTCTGAATCAGGTAGAGGATTTGTCAGCTAGACAAGTGTACGAGAAGCTTCTTGAGGCCGTTGTACCTTGAAAAATCTAAAGACATTAACCGAGAGAGTACTGTAACGCTATTGTTAACACTATTGGTTTATGTCAGAGAAGAAAGAGTTTCATATTTTTTGCTTGAGAAGATGATAAAGACAAAAGGCTTTCTTTGTTGTTTCATGTCATGCAACCACTACTAAGCTTAATATAATCCCCTATTAGGCTTTAATTTAAGTGATTAAATTGTCTGTTGATGATTGTATCTTTTGAATTAAGAGTGGAGAAAACACGTTGATAACTGAAATATCAGTCAAGTACTTGTGTACCTCACCTGAGAGGACCTACGTTGACGTGTAAATCTCATCTTCAAATCCAAATCTGTTCAAATCACGTTTGTTGCAACATCATGTTCATTGTTTTCTTCATTTAAAATACTAATTATAACTGAATATATTACAAATCCATAACGGATTTAACTTTTGAACACGAATTGTGGCATGTTGAAACCTTACAATTGTACACATAACGATTTTTAACTTTTGATCTCAATTTGTGGCATGTTGAAACGTTACAACAAATTTGCTATCGTGTTAACTTTTGAGCCCAATCTGCTGCACGTTGAACGTTTTACAACAAAAATTGCATAGTAGCAATAACTCATATAATTATGAAGTTTTATTAAAGTAACCGCCAATTAAAAAAAAGTATATTTATGGTGTCCAAAGATGACAAGTATTATGCTGATGTGTTGTTTGTTTCAGTTCCATATCTTCGCTGTAACAGAACTAAATCGTATCTGTAGCCAGTTTGCAAATATATATTTCACCTGCCCCATTGCATTATCTCGTTTCATTGGACTCTTTTACATAAACAATACATGCACATAGTTCCACAAGTTAATTTAATATATACACACACAAATGTCCCCATTAAGACAAAACTGATTAATATATTTCATCCACTTCGACAAGACGACATAGTGATTTATTTATTTATTTATATTCACAAGCAAGCTGTGTGAAAATACTGTGAATCACACAGATATATTTCATTTGATTTAATATCTTCTTAACCACACATTTTACATATTCCTTTGATATACTAAGAGACAAGACTCGATTAATCAATTAATTAAATAGGATATCAGCATATCGACGCTAGTGCTCTCTCCTCTTGATCTTCACCTTTAGCCCACCAGCCATGTGAGCGGTTAAAAGAGGAATAAACGCTGGCCGGTTATTGCAAACCGGTACAATCTCAAACCGACTCAAAACCGAACCCACCACGTATTTCATCTGCAAAAACGCCATCTCTTTCCCTATGCAAACCCTTGGTCCGGCTTGGAAAACCGGGAATTTGAACGAGCTCACGGTTCTCAAAACCGGTTTTGTACCGTAATTCTGTTCTTCCTCAAACCATCGGTTCGGTTTAAACTCTTCCCAGTCTTCACCCCACACTTTCTCCATCCTTCCCATGCCGTAAGGGAAATAAGTCACTTTGTCTCCTTTTCTGACAAGTGTCCCATCTGGCAAAACGTCGTCGTTCGCTGCATGCTTTGAGTCCCAAGCCACTGGTGGGTAAAGCCTCATTGCTTCACAGAGACAAGCTTTCGTGTAACTCATCCCTCTCAGATGCTCAAACCCTAACCCTAAAGCACTCTCATTGTTCACCTCTTCAAGAATCTTCTTCTCTACGTCATTGTTCTGACTCAACAACCAAAACAGCCACGTCATCGCCGCCGATGTGGTGTCCCTTCCCGCCATAATGAAGCTGATCACAGAATCTCTGACGGCTTCCTCGTCGTGACCGGCGGCGAGAAACCTCGACAAGAGGTCCTGCTTGTCCGACACGTCACCGCCGATTTTGAGGCTCTTCTTCTTGGCACGAATGATCTCAGAGACGGACGCGTGTACGGTCCCGATCGCTTCTCTCAGCTTTCTCTCGCTTCCTACGTTGAACAAACGCTTCAGCTTCCACACGGCGTAAACTGGCTCCGTCGCACGGCGAGCGCTTATCGCAGCAGCTACATCAAAAGCTTCGACAAGATCCGGAACGGGTCGGGTCAAATCCAAGCAGTCTGGATCCCAACCCAACGAAACCTTGCAAACAACATCGAAAGCGAAACGTTTTAACAGCTCTTGAAAATCCACCGTCCTTCCACCGTCGTAGTCCGCGGCGGATGAAAGCACCGGAATAAGCCGGTTTTCTACTTCTTCGCGGAGGATTTCGAAAGTGAACTCCCTGAGAGAACGCATTGTAAACTCATGGCTCGCGAGTTTACGCTGCGAGCTCCATAACTCGCCGTCGGAATTAAAAATCCCACCGCCGAGTAGATCTCCGAGGAGGTCGGTGAAAGGTTTGCCTTTAGGGAAGTTGCAAAAGTTTGTTTTGAGAATGTGCTCGACGTTTTCGGGGTTGGCCGTGATGATAGTCCGGCGACGGAGGAAGAGATCGAAGGTGATGGTTTGAGAAGGTGAGAGACGGAGAAGGTCGGTGTACCATTGGAGAAGACGGTGGCGGTTTTTGTTGAAGGAGAGGATAGAGCCGATGAGTGGATACGACGTCGGGTTCGTGGAGGACTCGGTTTTGAGTTTTAGGGTTTTTGTTGAAAATAAAAAGATTGATACGAACCCTAAGATTAGAAAAAGGATGAGAAATGCGGTGAGTATTACCATTTTGGAATCCGCTGTTTCTTCTTCTGGTAGTTTATGTTTTTTGATGTGTGTTCTTGCCTCTTGGTATGTATAGAAACTAGTATATATATAGGACAATATTTTTTTTAAATGGCAGAATAAAAGTTGTGGCTCCGACCATATCAGTGAAGAAAACGACATAATTGATAAACAAGAAAAAACTTCTTCATTTTATATTATTAGATGTTTAGATCTTTTCTTTCAGCGTTACATTTGTTACTTAAAAAAAAAAACATATTTGTTTTTGACACGATTAAAGTTGTTTTTTTTTTTTTTTTTTTTGACATCGATTAAAGTTGTTTAAGTAGATGAAACCCCGCTATGTTAATTTTCTTTATTTACTACATGTTTTTGCAATAGTGTGTCATGCATTTTGAATTTTTTTTTTTAAATGTCACTTTCGAAAGGATACAAAGAATGGACAGTGTGTATGCTGCTTGTTCTTCTTTTTTTTCTTTGGGCCAAACATCTAAGATAGTTTTGGAAAGAATTTCGTCAAACATATATCTAGGCTTTGACGATTAGAAATTGGAATGTTACGGATTTTGGTATTGTTGACAAGAAATTGAAATAGTGAAAACGTGATCACCAAATTGTAGTAATTCAACAGCTGATCAAATGACCGACCAAAACGACAAAAAAAAACAAACAGATGAAGCAAATACGATACTTCTTTAACAAGAAATAAACTATGATAAGTAATGAAAATAAACGTTAAACATACTTTCATAAAATGAAAGGTCGACCCGCACCATGACAAATACACAGAAAAGGAGATTGATTAAATGTAAGATGTGGACAAGCCAGTACCACTACACTTGTGGCCAAATCTCCAGCCGAAATTTAATAAGAAAATGAAGACACGGCTCAGACGCTGAAAATGCAAAACAAACTTTTTTTATAAACACAAAATAATTATATTTTCGATAAACTGTACTCCTCTATGTTATAGGGTCTCTATGATATATTGAAAACTAATTTGTTTGTTCTTTTTCTTTGGTGTGCAGAATTAGCCTCTTATCTAGTGAGCTTGTTGGCTGTATAAACTGCAAAGCAACCTTTAACTAAGTAAACAATAATGAGATCAATTGGCCAAACTGGAATAGAGGTTCTTTTGGAATCTCGTCAAGTACTTAATTACCTAATTTAGTACAAGCTTTATAAGTATTTTAATGAATCATTAATTAAGTCCAGCACGTGATGACATAAGTGATGATCTGTGGGTTCTGTCAAATAGTGAAGTTTGATTCTTAGGAGATCGTGGAAGATTTGTTGAAATCAGAGGGGATTTGTTAAAATGATTATATTATGTGCACTACACTTTTGTTTAGTATCTCAAGGAGTTGGTCTGTATATATTCCATCAGAGACCACAGACCAAAATATATATTTTGACGATAAGAGATTCTCTTTTCTAGGCCGAAAATCGGATTCGGAATCATCGACATATTCTTAACCATACAAGAACCATCTCGTTAAACTTTAAACAAGTGTTTAGACTTGGTTGGTTCGAGACCTAAATTATATATCCGCCAATAAACATGAATGTGTCGGATAAGATCGAGCAAGTTGATGAAAATATTGAGCCGAAATTTATAACTGGACGAAGAAAAACAATAAATACACACTTTTGTGACTACTAGTCTACTAGTTATCGAACTCATCATTAGTTTTTTATGCACGTGGTTCTCGTGGTTTGAAAACTGAGTTTATCTCACAAAGACAAAGTCAGAACTAGTTCCACTGACTTTCTTGCTCCCTGTTTAATTTAAATTTCGTTACAGACTTTTTGTATAATAAGCATATATGCTCTTAATAACCTTATCCTTTTTTTAACAGAAATTAATATACAGAAAAATGAAAAAAAAAAAGAAAAACCAAAAATGAATATACATTTTAGAGCATTAAAACAGTTTTCATGTCGAAAAATTATTCATAACATTGTGAAATGAAAAAATACTGAAACCCATTGATAATTCAGTTTTAGCTCATATGCAAAGTATGGGGAAAATATGTGAGACTGATGTCAGCCACTTACTCACGTTGTAACCAGAAAACGGCGCCGTCTAGAAAATTGGATCCGTTTCATAAATAGCTCTGAGCCACAACCATTACGCAAGGCTCCACTTATTATTGGAACTCTCTTCTTGCTTTGATTTGACAGACAATAATTAACGACAAATACCTAAAATAGCCGTTTTATATTTATATATTAAAAGTGCTTTCTCTCCATTTTTCTGATCTCACAATTTAATTTGTCATTTTCACCGTCCAAAGAGGCCGCTCATGTTTTTGAGTCACACGACATTTTGTTACATAATTAAACCTACTTTTGTGATGCTGAAAATTACAGTTCAGGACCATCATGTTTCATAAACTCTAATCCATAAGACCTAAATCCTTGTTTCCCTCTCTGGTAGGTGTATTTCTCACATGCTGGTCAAATTATGTTTTGCCTAATTCTCCTTTGCTAATTATCTTCTCCACAGTCCAAATCACACACTAATCATTCTAAAACAATATGTATATATTAAAGGTTATTGTTTATGATTATTATTATTATTAAACTATCGACCATTATATTGCTGCAGACAGTAAACAAGACAAACTTTCCATTAACCAAAAGCAATTCCATTACACATTTGGTCTTTACCATGACAGTCTGGTTTGGTTCGGTTTGTTTTGGTTCACAGATCAAAAGACGAAATGCATGTAAACTTGATCTTAAAACCCTTATCTCCTCAGGTCGAGTAAGGTCACTGATTCTTCGATGAAACACCTCAAAAACCAAAACCAGAACCAGAGCCAGAAACATAATTTAAAGTGCCTGTATTGATGAAGAACAACAATTGTCTTTAATATCATACTGTTCTCCTATCCGAAAACCTCTAAAAGATACATACATTCACCTGAGCGTTTTCCCAAATCTGGATTTCTCTTACTTCAGTTGGCATTCTTCAGACGCGCAATGAGCTCATCCTGCAAAACCAGTCATGTTTTTGAATCAATCAGCGAGACAAGAGCCAAGATAAACCAACCAGAAGCAGCATCATATACAGTGGAAGACAGATTCTCTAAGATACTATAGTGAACAAAAAGATTGAAGTGCCTAAAAGAGTTGTAAATGGAGATTTCAGTAATGTTTTGACTTGCCTTTCTTCCTTTAGTTGGAAGGCCTTTCTCCTTGAGAAGGACACGGAGCTTCTCGACAGTCAAAGACTGAAAGTCTCTTTCGCCTGCGCGACTGCTCGATCCTTCTGCACAGAAGAAAACAACGTGTTATGTCCAAGCAACCTGTGAATATCTTGAAAATGAAATCAGATAGAACTGAAGCTGAAAATGTTAACCTTGTCTAGATACATTAGCAGCCCTTTTAGCTGAGCTTCTGTCGTCCAGAGCCCTATTTGCAGCCCTACGATTAAAAACAAACCAAAAGATGAACACACCGTTGTTGTATCCATTAGCAACGCAAGGGAAGGTAAAAGAAGTAAGAAGACGTGGTAATTACCTCTTTTTAGGACCATCTTCACCAGTTGTGCCAGTTACTTTTGCCTCTTTAGAGCTAGATTCGCCTTTTTGCTTCTTTAACAAGAGCGATCGGATTAGTATATTTTGCTGGTTTGTTTTGATAAGTTGTCCTTCTGCATATATTAACCAAACAGCAACTTAGGATCTTTCGCAAGCCAGTTAAAAAAAGCAAATTTCTATAGAAAAACATGACTTGTTACTGAAACGCATCTTATACTGAAATCGATAAAAACATAATACCTGGAGGAGATGTGTCATGCTCACAAATGTAGACCCGCATGCTTCCCTGCAATCATTAACACAAAATAAAAGTTACTAAGTGTATGATAAAAGCTTTGGCAACGAAGCTATTGCTATTTGCTAACATAATTTCATGGAAATAAACACTTGATGGCCTAACTGCCAAAATATCTGAGATCATGGCAAGTAAATGCATTCACAGGAAAAACTATAAGAGAATGTCAATAACTAGATTGTTAAAAAAGCTTTAATGGCACTGAAACAATCCAAAGCAAAAGCACAACTGTGACACAAAACCCCAATTCTTATCAGATAACTCATTTTAAATTTCTCCAGAAATTCAGTATGAGATTGATCTAAGTTTTACAATCAAGTGGGCAAGATCTGTTTCCGAGTTTATTTAAAAGCCAATCCCTTTCTAAACCCCAAATAAATAAACAAGCAGGAACCCCAAAAATTAGGGAAATGCCAAAGTTAGTTCGTAGTGAGATTACCGGATTGGAAGAGACGACGTTAGAAGATAAGAAACCGCGAGATGGAAGATCGGAAAGCAACTCAGAAGCAGTATTAACAGCAACATCAGATGGCTTTGAAGATGACGCCTCCATTACCAAACCACTGATAAACCCTAGCCAACGCAAACGAAGCGAGAGAGAGAGATAGAGAGAGAGAGTCGCAATGGAAAATCACAAAGTGGCACAGCGAGAGAGAGAGAGAGACACCGTTCGATTCCGTCTATAGGAGGAAGATGAATTTTACTGGGCCTTTTTGGGCCTTCTTTAATTTAATCTCTTAAAAATCATTTTGAATCTTATTGGGCCTTATTTGGGCCTTGTTATCCTTTTCATGTAATGATATCTTTGAAAGCGCCGTTGCTAGGAATCATCGGAAGCACATGTTCTTGATGAGAAACAATCACATCTAACAAGTAAGGACCAGGCGTGCTTAGCATAATCTGTATAGCGTCACGAAGCTCTTCCCTCTTCGTCACTCTTTTCGACGGAATCTTACTTCCTTTCGCGTAACATAAAAAATCCGGAAATATCTCGTTTTCGTCCGACGGGTCACCTAAAAACGTGTACGCTTTGTTGCCTTCGTAGAACCTGTCTTGCCACTGTACAACCATACCAAGATGCTGGTTGTTGAGTATAAGTATCTTCACAGGAAGATTCTCGGCCTTGATTGTTGCTAGCTCTTGCAGATTCATCATGAAGCTTCCGTCACCGTCTACGTCCACAACGATTGCATTAGGGTTTGCAACAACCGCTCCTATAGCTGCAGGAAGTCCAAACCCCATGGCTCCGAGGCCTCCTGAAGTCAAGAACTGTCTTGGTTTCTTGTATTTGTAAAACTGAGCAGCCCACATTTGATGTTGACCTACACCTGTCGTTATAATCGCTCTCCCATTGGTTAACTCATCAAGAAGTTGGATTGCGTATTGTGGAGGAATAGCATCTCCGAATGATTTGAAACCTAACGGGAAATTCTCCTTCTTCTCTCTAATCTCATTCCTCCAAACCGCAAAATCGAGCTTCTCTCGGTTCTTAAGAATCTTGTTCAGCTCATTAAGTGCCAACTTAATGTCCCCACAGATAGATAAATGAGGCTTCTTGTTCTTGCCAATCTCAGCCGAGTCAATGTCTACGTGAACAATCTTAGCCCGGCTAGCGAAAGCCTCGAGGTTACCGGTGACACGATCATCAAACCTAACCCCGAACGCAAGCAACAAGTTGCTTTTATCAACAGCGTAATTCGCATACACGGTACCGTGCATGCCAAGCATCTGCAACGAGAGATCATCGTTACACGGGTAAGCTCGAAGACCCATCAACGTACTCGCAACCGGGATTCCAGTTAGCTCCACGAACTTAATCAGTTCATCGCTCGAACTCATGCATCCGCCGCCGATATACAACACCGGCTTCTTAGATTCCGAGATCAGTTTAACGATCTGCTCTATTTGAGATATTTCCGGCGGTTTTGGCATCCGAGACAAGTAGCCGGTTATCCTCATGGGTTGTTCCCAGTCAGGAACCGACAGCTGTTTCTGAATATCCATTGGAACATCAACTAAAACGGGTCCGGGACGACCCGAAGTAGCTAGAAAGAAAGCTTCATCTATTATTCTAGGGATATCCTCAACGTGCATCACAAGGTAGTTGCTTTTTGTGATCGAACTCGTTACTTCAACGATGGGAGTCTCTTGGAATGCACCTTTACCGATCAAATGGCGAGGGACTTGTCCGGTTATGACAACAAGAGGGATGCTGTCAAGGAAAGCATTGGCGATACCGGTGACGGTGTTAGTGGCTCCAGGACCAGAGGTGGCTATGCAGACGCCGGGTCTACCGGATGAGCGTGCGTAACCTTCGGCGGCAAAAACACCGCCCTGCTCGTGGCGTGGGAGGATGTTACGGATGGTGGAAGAGAGCGGGTGAGGGCATGGTGGATCAATATGGATGCACCGCCTGGGTAGGCGAAGACGGTGTCTACGCCTTGACGTTCCAAGGACTCCACAAGAATATCAGCGCCTTTGCGGGGCTCTTGAGGGTCATATCGAGAGGATGTCACGGTGTAGAATGCGGCCGGAGAAGTGGCGATCACAGACATGGAAGTTCTTCGAGACATAAGATAAGAGTAGAGAAGGTGGGAATTTTCCTGTGTTACTACATTATAATGGGGAATATATGGCCTAGTATTTATACACTTGTACGAGCAAGAAAACGATATTTAAATCACAGAATGTTTTGTGACGGAGAAACTTAACAAACAAACCGAAGTTTCAGTGGATTTGGCGATGACCTGCCAAATTTGAATAAGTGAAGATCTACCCAAACTTGCCTACATTTTATTGGAAGTGAGATGTATAAGACCACACACAAGGTAGGCATTGAATGCGAATGTAACTTTGGTTTGACATGATGTTCGAGATAAAACACATTGAAAACGACATTCGAAAGTTAGCTACTAAGGCCGAATCCGAAATCACAGTCTCGAAAAAACATGAGTTCATTGCCTTGTATTAAGATTTGAGAAACTTTGAAGAATGAGTAGCATGTGCGAAGGATTTGTTGCGTAAATTACAAAATAAGAATGAGCTAATTCCAACTTGATTAACAAATACAAAAATGGCAAAGTCAGAAGAGACAGAGAACCGAAAGCTTACTAGTCTCACTGAAGAAGATTTGCGTTTGCCTGAGGTTTACAAACTTCTCATTTTGGTTCCTCAAAACAACCATTGAAAAACTTTACATCCTCGTATAAAACAAGATTAGAAGCAGAAATTAAAAAAAAAAGAAAAGAAAAATAAGCATAAGATTAGAATCTGCACATTTAGATTATATAGTTAAGCAACTCTGCAGATTTTTGGTGCAGTAACTTATAAGTTAACATGAAGAAAGAAAATAGCTCCTTTTTTTTCTTCTGAGTAAGCCATTAAAATCACAAACAGGACATAAGAATCACAAACATGCAAAATTCAAGGCAGGGCCGATGATTAATCTCAGCTTCTGGTTTTAAGCCAAAGGCACCATCTTAAAATCCTTCCAAAGCTCAACTGCACAACACGATAGCAAAAGTATCTGAAATGTGAGTTCACTGATATATGGAAATCCAAAATTGTACAATTCACAAGAAAGACTAATCCAGCATTCCTCTAGAAATTAGGATTAAGATCAATCAAATCAAACTCATGACTAATCATAAAAACCTATACGATAGATTTAAACAAGGTACATTATGAAATTAGTGAAGTTACTGACCCTTGGTTATCGAGATTTCCATGGCCGCTACTCCCTCCGCTTCCGTAAGACACATCATCGCCGGCGGCTGAGTTCTGCCAAACGCTCTGCCACGCCTGAGACGGAGGCTGAGCATAAACGCCGTTAGGATCCATCGCCGGCCTTCCCATCATCATACCTCCAGGAACAGCCGGTTGACCCATCGGCGGGTAATAATAAGGAACGCCGCTCGCGGCGGGAGTCACCATACCTCCGAGAGCAGCCGCCGCTTCCTCCTCCTCCTTGATCTCCTCCCTAGGAACGATATCGACGAGGAAATCGAAGATATCGGTCCGAGTGATCGCGGCGGCGATGTCGTTTTTCTGAAGCGTACGGCGTTTGTTCTCCTCGGCGTGAAGCCAGGATCTGATGGTAAGCTCGAGGATGAAAAGCTCGCAGGCTTTGGCGAAAAGGATCGGCGCTTCCGCGGAGATCATACGAACATCCTCGTCGGCTTTCATGATTTTTTTGATCCGCGCGAGAGGAAGCTGGTGGTTTTTGAAATCGTTAACCTGTTCGATCTCTTGTCGCTGTTGGTTCCAGAAAAATTGAAGATGTTGTTGTTGTTGCTGGAGGAGGTGGTGGTAAGAGGCTCCTCCTCCTCCGCCGGCGACTAAAGCTGAAGATCCAGGGGGAGGAGGAGGGATTACGGAGGAGGATGAGCCAGGAGGCGGTGGTGGGTAGACGGAGTTTGGTGGTGGTTGCTGGTTGTTGTTGTTGTCCATTGGATCTACGCGTTGTGATTGGATCAAAGAGCGTTTACAATGTTTTGGAGAAATAGTGGATAAGGTGGATAGCGATGTAGCTGATTATTTTTCATTATTTTATAGACTATAGTTCGATGAAACGACGCCGTAGTAATCTATTATTAAAACGACGCCGTAATAAACTATTATTAGCCGTCGTAAAATAAAGCGTTCACTGTGATGGAAACAACAGTTCTCAACTATTGTGATTGCATCGGAGACGAAGACGATGACGACGCAGGAGCTTGCGATGGACGGGGAAAAGCATTTGGAAGAAACTATTGAAGCGGCTTTTCAGATAATTTCGGCCATGAACGATGAGCTTTGCAATCCTTCCTTGTGGTCAACATCGGCCACTCCGAGTTCCGCTGCTCAGACGACGACGGGTTCTAACGGCGCGGCTCTCGTTTCCTCCGACGTGGCTGCCATTGATGGAGCACCGCATAATTCGGAATCCGGTGGTGGTGGTAGCGGCGGAGGAAGTGGAAATAGTGCTCTGGATGAAGCTAGTCTTCGCTATAAGAACTCCGTGACTTCGCTTCGTGCTGTTCTTGCTGCGATTCCCAATTCACAGAAGGTAATGAGCATAATGGTGTTTATAAGTATTGCGAAGTCTTTTGTTCTGCGGTTTGGTTCTGGAGTGAGAAAATTTGAATTACTAGGCTTTTTGAGACATCAATAGAGTAACTAACACTAGCTTGATTCAGCGAAGTTGTAATTGTAAATCTTGAGCAATATAAGATTTTAGATGAAGGATCTATTGCTTGTTGAACATCTTATCCTAATTCCAAAACAGAGCTTTTTGAAGGATCCCTAATTTTGAATTTGTTCATCTATCACAGGCAAAAGCATCTGAAATGGACAATGGTTCAGAATCTCCTGAAAGTGAAGAAGAAATCGAAAAGTTGGAGGAGCAAGCCTCAAGTCTCAGAAAGGTAAGCTTTTAGCAATCTCTACATCTATCTGTTCATTTTCTATCAGAATGCAAGTGATTATATTTTTCTTCTCTGTTGGCATTAAAGTGTTGAACTTTCGTGATATGCAGGAAATTGCAAAGAAGAATGTTCATGTCAAAGAACTTATCGACAAATTTCGAGATCTTATAGCAGATATCTCTACATGGCAGAGCCCTTGTTCTGTTTGAGTTTTTTGTTTGACAATGGTGTGATCAGTTTAGACAAGATTCCAAGCCTTGTTTTTAAATTCCTCACTGATGTAATATTTTTAGATATTTTGTTATTGTGATAGCAAGAAAGAAACCAGACAAAATCTCAAATTCCTCATTGGTATATGAAAAATATTTCAGACAAAACCTTCAAAATCCCTGTCTGATTTCTGTTGAATGACACTCTTTGTTAATATATTGATGATCTGTAAGAAAACTTAATTGTTTTTTGGGGGAGTCAATGTCCGAATTTTTTGAGATAAGCCATAAAACCAAGACCAGCTACTAATGCAGCACCAGCCGCAACCCCACTGTAAGCAGCAGCCCAAGCGTCTGTCTCTACATACTCCATTGCTTCTGCTGATACTGCTGCTCTCCTTCTTCTTCCTTTCCCTTCTCTTGAATCATCCAAATGTAGTCTCAAACTCTGCAATTATATTTACAATGATCCAGTCAATTCAGAAAGCAAAAATGGGTTTATGCGCAATCTCATAAAGGTTTCATCTTGATATTCTTCATTTGTGAATATTTTACCTTCCAGCCAATTGATTTTGCATGGTCTATAGCTGCTTGAAGATCACCATCTGAAGCCAACAAGACTTTATCGTGGTCTTCGTCTTCGTACTGCACATTATAACCATCATTCTAACATTTCAGGGGTGACCAAAAAAAGAATTGAATCATTGTCTTTAGTGGAAAGTTATTTACATACCAAAATTTGGGGTAAGTTGTCCGGATCGATATCATCTCCTACCCTCTGAATGATCGCGGTTATGACTTCTGTCAAACTCCGAGTGTCTGCAATTCAAGAACGACTCCACGTGAGTACACACACACACAAGAGTGAAACTGTTTGCTTGGCGAACAAAGACAAAGATTTTGCGTACCGCTTATGAATCTGTGCATTCTGTGCTTTTTGTCTTCGATCTTGAAAGAAAATGTATTTGCATAAGGGAATGATTTTCCTGTGTCAGCTTCAGAAGCAACTTTCAAGGAGCTCTCACTGAAAAGAAGTCGTTTCCATGTTGCGAACAAAGTCAGCAAAACCAAAGCTTTATTCGAAACACGTTTAATATCGGTTTAAGCGAGTCAGGGTAATAACCTTCTCGTGTCCTCGTCATCCTCGTTAGGAGACAATGCCATAGCTGAATCCCAAAACTTTTGCATCATAGTGTTTGTCGCCTCATTACCTATTCCCGCAGTAGTTCCAGCCTGATCAC
The DNA here is from genome assembly GCA_902728155.2 of Microthlaspi erraticum. NCBI lineage: Eukaryota > Viridiplantae > Streptophyta > Magnoliopsida > Brassicales > Brassicaceae > Microthlaspi > Microthlaspi erraticum. The sequence goes on along the minus strand of CACVBM020001151.1, from coordinate 1,143,839 downwards.
ATCAAAAATAACTACACAGTTGAAAAACATCTCTAGAAGAAAGAGCACAGTGGATTTTTTATAATCAAAACCTTTTAGAGAAGTTTTAAAATATGGGACTTACTGTGGCAACAGCAGCGTGAGTGACATGGATTACATCGACAACTGCAACTACATCTCCTTCTGCAATTAGAACCCTTTTGTTATTTACAAATGTTTTTCCTAATAAATTTTTAAGACTTACATATATGGTGTAACAGAATTTTTACCTGCGTCCGTAACAGGAAGGTGTAAGAATTTTCCCTCGTGCATGATGTGTAGAGCTTCAACGATTGGAGTGTCAACTATCGTCGATTCTGGGTTCTGAGTCATAACCTATGCATTCACGAATAAGAAAAAACGATTTAACTCAAGAAAATGTAAAGTTGCAACTATAAGTAACTGGATCTACATCTCCTTCTACAATCACTAAGACAGTTGAAAATTTGGTCCAAAACTTAACACTACAAACTTGAATAATACAAGACCCTGCCTGAAAAGGAGTCTAATATTATAATCTTCTGAAAAAAGAAAAAAATCTCTTAATCCTCTAACCAAAGAAGAAAAATCTTTAATCCTACCTGTTCCACTGTAGTCTCAGACGGAGGGAGATTTTCAGCCACAACCCGCATCAGTATATCCTTGGAACTAGATAAATGAAAAACAAATCTCTATAAGCTAGTGATACACCAAAATTCACGAAGAAGACAGACGAGTTCAGTCACCGCATAATCATAGCAACTTAGTTAGAGTCAATAATGCAACGTGACTAAACAGATCTGTTCGGCATCAGCGAGTTTAGTTGAGTTGGTTCTTGTTTTCTATATTGCTCTTGTAGGAATATAGGCGTTTCCTATCAGCTAGCTTATATTATAGTATCTGAAGAGAAGTTGGTAGAAGTAGAACCACTTTATATGAGAAAGGGGGAAATGTTAGGCAGAATCTCTATGGTAAATAAGACAAAAAATTCCAATGCTTTCAGAAAGGAGAACTCACGTAAATATTCCTGAAAGCTTATCCTCGATCATCACAACTGCACAGCTTGATTGAAATTCAACCATCTTCTTTGCTACAGTCAACACTGTATCTGCTGGTGAGACTTTCAAAACCCTGAACAAACATCAGTGTTAACTTAAAACAGCATAACTGATGGCCAGGAGAAAAACAAGATTGTAATAAGAATTTCATTAGAAAAAGAAGAGATTGCCTACTTTGTATCATCTGGAATAATTGTTGATAAAGAAGGTCTAAACATCCGGTCTCGTAGCGTTTCAATGAAGGTGTTGGGAACTACACGGAAAAAAAAATCAACATACTAAACATTCAATCTCCGATGAAACAAGAAGCAAACAATAAGAGAGTTACGAGGAGGAAAGATTCAGTTTCTCGCCACACCTGAAGTATTTGTTCCCCAACTTTTTTCAACACCTTCAACCGCAGCAGCTATTGCCTTACCTTTCTCAGCTGCCCTCTCCATACGAGCAATCGCATCATACAAACACTTTGCTATATCTAATAAAGCAATCACTTCGCCATTCTCAACAACAGGCAGATGTCTGAATTTCCCTGCAACGTTAAATCAAGATATATATAACCTCATTAAGGATCCATACACAAGAATTAGAAACTCTAACTTAAGGCAAACACACAAACCTAGAACCATCTTTTGAAGGGCTTCAACAGCAAGTGTCTCCGAAAGAACAAACATGGGGTTCCTCGTCATAACCTTGGATACAGGTGTTTCCTCCACATTAAGTTCCTGTGAGATCACTCTCGTGGCTATATCCTGAAACCACATAAAGACGATGCACAGATCATGAAGAATAGTGTTTTCAACTCTCTTGGCGCAATAAGTATAGTGACATTGACATACCTTGTCAGTAAGAATCCCACAAAGCATTTCATTAGAGTCAGTCAACAACAACGCATCAACTCGTCGTGAAGCCATCCTTTTACAAGCTTCATATATAGTTGTGGTTGCTGGTACTGTAAGTGCTTTCGATAGCCTTAGACGTTTAACTGTTCTCTCGCCTCCTGTTAAACCCCTGCTCCAAATTCAATTGATCATAAAAAGTTAAATCCAAATCAGATTACAAAGCGTTCTCGATTGATTGCATAAGACATTAGGGATTGTAATCTAACAGTGAGACCCAGAGGAGACTTACAGAGGCGAACGAGAAACAGTGAGAGATCTCCGGCCAGTATCGAGACCTCGTTCGGTGATATCCATGGATTTCTTCTTTCCGTGCAATGACGAAGTCGTTACAGAGAGACTCCGTCTTGATGACCCGCCTTGGCTAGCCATTTTTTATACTGTGAGATTTAGAACAAATCAAAGCTTCGGAATCGTCAACGCTTACGAAATCGATTTGATTAGATAACCAAATTCGGAGAAGGAAAGTTTCTCCAGGAATCGTGTGACTAATTAATCAAGCAAGCGCGAAAGAGCAAACACTGAGAATCACGAAACAGAAGACAAACTCGTGAAATCAAAGCTATTACCAGCCGGATTCGTCGGGTCAACAAATGGATTATTATGGGGTTGAAAAACTGAAGAAGCTAACGAAGTTTGGATTAAGTTCCGTCGGAGATGCTCTTTCTGAAATGTTCGTGAGGAGGATAACGGCAAGAGGGAAACGACGATTTGGGGGAGAAGAGATTACAGGGATTCTTCTCCCGGGAAAGTGATGGGAAAATGAAAGAAATTAGAAAGAAATATTTGTGATTTTTTCTGAAAAAAAAAACGTTTTATTTGGCTTCCTCCAATCGGATTCTTTGATTCCGATGCTTTTGCAAATTGGGCGATCTCTGACTCCCTCTTTTAATTTGGTCTTTTTTTATGTTTTGGCAATGTATTGCTTTCTTATCGTTGTTAGTAAGTTACATTTGTACCCTCCGTATTTGCAGACTATGACAAGTGGATTCGACACCCAGCCAACTGGATTTGATATTTGTTTCCCACACCGAAAAGGGTGTTACCGTCATTATCTATTTTTGTCATTACACACAGACACAATAGAGTTGATACATTCTGGATTTTATTTTAATTTATTGCAATTGGATTTGTGTCTTTACTCTTTCTTCTTCTTTCAGCAATTGAGATTTTGTCTACGACAGAAAAGTAAAACTGATTTTTCCTTAAAACAGAAATATTTTAATTAGAGAGTAAATTCTCCATACGCCATGTTCTATCTGGATGACTGTGTGTGTAGATGAAAAAAACAAAACGAAAATAAAACTATGAGCTATGTTCCATTTAAAAATGGTTAGTGTGTTAATGAATGTGTTCCATCCACGGTTTTGAAATCTAAGCGAACCCAAAAATGACTGAAATAAATTTTAGTATTCGAATTGTTTTACAAGAAAGTAATGAATCTTTTCTTATTTAGAATCCACGGAAAACATTGTGTTTAAGACTTTTGAAAGTAATGAATCTTTTCTCATCTTGGCTTTAAGCCATGCTTTAGCTTCATATTTTATGCTTTCTTTTCTCGAGGTCAAAAATAGTGTGCTGGGTCGCAAAATCAAAGCCCACGTTAATCTAATCGGGTTAAAAATCCGGTTCGAATTATCCCGGAACAGTGGAACCACAGAGAGAGAGTGTCAACGTCGTTCGAAATATTTTCCCCCAAGTTAAAAAGTATTTCCACGTGGACACGAATAGTTGGTTGACTCATACCACACCATTTGCTTTCACATCACACGAGAAGCTTCGACTCTAAACAACAACAAAAAAATCCAGCTCCTTCACCCACCACTCTCTCTCGCCCTCTCTCCAAACTTCGTTTAAAGTTCAGTTTCTCTCTCTACAGTTAGAAGTATGGCGGATTGGGGTCCAGTGTTGATCGCCGTGATCCTCTTCGTAGTTCTAACGCCGGGACTTCTTTTCCAGATTCCGGCGGGAGGCCGAGTGGTCGAATTCGGGAGTATGCAGACGAGCGGCGCGTCGATTCTCGTCCACGCCATCATCTTCTTTGGTCTCATCACTATCTTCACCATCGCCATTAACGTCCACATCTATTCCGGTTAAGTCTGTGTAGCCTACTATTGGTTTAAGGAAAAACCTTTTCCTGATTCCGGTTCTGTCTGTTTCGATTTTTCAAATTTAAATGTAAAATCTGGATTCGTTTGTAACATTTTCGGATTTATAATCAGTGATTCCATATGATACCCTACAAAAACCCACCATTGATTTGGATCTGAAAACAATTTGTGAAGTTTGATTGGGATCTGGTTTAATTTGGTTCCTTGTATTTACATCAACCAACCAGAATTATTGAGCAACTACAAAACGACAACGTGTGTTGTTATTATTGGGCTTACAGAAAATAGGCCCATTAAAAGTCCAATCAGTATTTCCTTCAATTTCACCTGAATCTCTCGACGACCACTCTCTCTTACTCTCTTTCCTCTTCGTAAATCCTTGAAGAATCAAAATTCCATAGCAATGGCGACTTCAATAGCTCGATTATCTCGGAGAGGAGTAACTTCTAACCTGATCCGTCGTTGTTTCGCTGCGGAAGCGGCTTTGGCGAAGAATACGGAGGCACCCAAGCCTAAATTGACGGTTTCGCCGGCGCCGGATCGTGTGAAATGGGACTACAGGGGACAGAGACAGATCATTCCTTTGGGTCAGTGGCTTCCGAAGGTGGCCGTTGATGCCTACGTGGCACCCAACGTTGTGTTGGCCGGTCAGGTCACGGTCTGGGACGGCTCGTCCGTCTGGAACGGTGCGGTTTTGCGCGGCGATCTCAACAAAATCACCCTCGGATTCTGCTCGAATGTCCAGGAACGGTGTGTTGTCCATGCTGCTTGGTCATCCCCAACAGGTTAATTGTTCCCTCCATTTTTCGGAAATTTGTGTTTGTGATTATCCAATTTCTGGGCTTATTGCTGGTATGGAATCAAGATAATGTTAAAATTGGGATTTAGGGTTTTTCATCGGTCCATTTTCAGTTATCAACAGCTTATAGAAGAGTCAGAAACTTGTGGGAACTTTGGCTCAAACGTATAATTAAGTACACTGAACTTCTAGTGAATAGTGTTCTCTTGAGTGCAGATTCTCTTCCTTGAAAATTGTTCAGTGCAATTTGGCTACTGTTGGCATTATTTGGTTTTAGCTCTGTCGAGGACCGTTCTTTAGGTGAATAGTGCTACAGAAATCAAGAAAGAAACTGACATTATGTGCTTGAGCTTAACATCGAGATTTGTATAGATTAGCACTGTTGACACTACCACAAACGATCATCTTGTGTAGGAGTAAAAAGCTTCCTAGTAGAGATTTGAGAACTACGTCTCAGTAAGGAGTTTTTGTGCTTTTGAGAGAATTCTGCAAGGATTTGGTTTTCTGGTTATTCGTGACTAGAAGTGGAATTCTGTGATGATTAAGCTAAGTTTCATGGTTGCAGCTTGTGTTAGGCAAGGATCCATGTGGAAGATTTAAATATAACAGTATTATTTGAAGAAAGGCCATTCTGGTTTGATTAGGCTCTGCATTTTTTATTTTTCATTGAGCAAAAGAACAGTATCATTCAGTGTTGTATTCTTTGATCTGTCAAGGCTAGAGAATGCATTGGTTTTGTTTTACATAATACACTAGATCTTTACTCATTTCTGCAGTTCTTGCTTCTGACATGCTAAAACCGAAATTTGATTCAAGGGTTACTCTGCCTACTTTGAAAATTTTCAGGATTACCAGCAGAGACATTGATCGACAGGTACGTGACAGTGGGTGCATACAGTCTTCTGAGATCATGTACCATCGAACCAGAGTGCATCATCGGGCAACACTCGATACTAATGGAAGGTTCGCTGGTCGAGACCCGCTCAATCCTGGAAGCTGGTTCGGTTTTGCCGCCAGGGAGAAGGATCCCATCAGGTGAACTATGGGGAGGCAATCCAGCAAGATTTATAAGAACCTTAACCAACGAAGAAACTTTGGAGATCCCGAAACTCGCTGTAGCGATCAACCACTTAAGCGGAGACTACTTCTCTGAGTACCTACCTTACTCCACTGTCTACTTAGAGGTTGAGAAGTTCAAGAAGTCCCTTGGAATCACTGTTTAGACTCTTACGGGTTTCTTGTGCTTTGTCTATCATATGAGGTCTCTCTGCATATTGCAATAAGTAGCTGAAGAACATCAAAACAAAGTCCGGCTTCTTCTTTTTCTTTCAAATGTTTGCCTTCTCGTTTTTTTTGGTTTGTTTGTACAATTCCATTTTTAAAACTGATTTTGGCTGAAATATTGTCTAAATGATAATGGCGACGACTTCTGGTTTTGTTGTCTTTTGGCAAGCAAAGATTTGCTGAGATATAAAACTAATTTAAATTAAACTAAACGTTTCGTAATTGGGGCTAATTCATTGAGACTTTTAAAGGAACATGTGAGGAGAGATTTACTTGAAACGTCTTACCATGCCATTGACACAGAATGAAGAACTTTAGTCAAACAAAAGTTTATGTGATAGAATTTACTCAACATGGTTACTTTCTGAAAATCTTTAAATTTCTTCCGTTGCTTAAAGATATAAAGACATCTAATTAATTACGTAACCCCTTTTACACACTATAAATTCTAAGTTTCTTCACATAACCAAACCATCCAAGCATCAAAGTGAAAAGAAGCAAGAAACAAATAAAAGAAGAGATTTAGAAAGATGGAAAGCAAAGCAAGAGCTATTGCCTCCTTTGTCCTAGCTGTAGTCTTATGTGTTGCGGTTTTGATCACTCCAGGAGTAGTAGCTAATGAGCAACCACCACAGTCAAAATCTCCACTGACTTCTCCTATCGACATAGAGAAATGTTGGTCCTCTCTCTTTAACGTTCATGGATGCGTACTCGAACTCTTCCAATCAGTTTTCTCTGGCAAGTTTGGAAATGTTGGAATCGCGTGTTGCAAGGCGTATTCGACCATTGATGCTAACTGTTGGCCTCATATGTTCCCGTTGAACCCGTTCTTCCCACCTCTTCTTAAAGACAACTGCGCACGCATCGTTCCAAATTCTCAGGCACACAACTGAAATGGAGAATGAAGTGACTAGACGGTTTATTCGTCAAGTCCTTTAGCTTAGAAATCTAAAGAAGCTATTCTGTTCATGTTCCTTTTATTAATGTCATTGTCATCTAATAAAAGTGAATTTTATTTTTTGTTTAATGTGAGAATCAGTTAACTGAAGTTCAACAATAATATGGAAATGGTGAAAATGGTTTTGGGACTTTTGTGCTGAAATGGTTGAGTAACTTTTTATTCTTTCTAACTGATACGGTGAAAAAGTTTTACGTAGGTCTCTTGAATAACAAGATTACGATTCACATGATCACATCTATGCCCCTACCTACACTACCGTTTGAGTTGAGGGAATGTATTTTGTTGAAAAAAGTAATGTCAAGAGTGGGATTTGAACCCACGCCCTTTCGGACCAGCACCTGAAGCTGGCGCCTTAGACCAACTCGGCCATCTTGACTTGTTTGTTGAGGGAATTTTTCTTTGAGTCAAAGGTAATTAATTAAGTCATTAGTTTCTTGTGGAGGAAGTTATCGTATCGTACTCATTGTTCCCAAAAATCCATTATTAAAAAACCGACTAAACCTAACGGTGTTTTAAAACTTCTATTTGAAAGCTTTTTATACATTAAAAATAATCCTTGTTCAACAAGTGGCAAAATTCTCAACTCCATTGGACCAACTAGGCATCATCAACTATACCCACAGCCTGGCTTAGGTTTAAATTAATGTGCAATCGAAGAGTTGTTAATGCATGCACATGACACAAGCCCAATATAATGGCCCCACAAACTTCATGTATTTTAGTGTTTCATAGCGAGCAAATAGATTCATCTATATGCATGCTAATATGCTATGCACATCAGCTAATATAATGAATGTGAATTGGAGAGCTGCAACCTAGCTTCTTCCCCATTTCATCATCTTAATAAATAAAAAAACTGGGTGTTCTGTTTTTTTTTTCTGTTTCTCTGAAATCTGAATCGTACTTAAATTGAAAGAACTCACATGGAGTAAGAATTATTTATAATTGTCTTACAAGAGAGCATCAACCACTGTGAGATCCGTAACGAGCTCCTCCACAGGAACCTTCTTAACATCTTTCCGTCCTTGTTTACCTATGTCAGACTCAAGTCGACCATAGCAGTAGATACCATAGCCGACCATTTGCAAGCCAGCAGAAGCAAACGCTAATGCAGTACCCGAAGTAGCACTAACCGAATTGGCTTGACCAGTTTTTTCTGAGACCACCAAACCCGTTTTACAATAGAGAGAAAAAGTCTCACAGTTGTTCTTGAACAGCTTATACACACCAAACCCATCTCGCAATAGGTATTTTGCGCGGGAAAGAACATCCTCAAGAGGATCTGAAGGTGCTAATGTGCAAGTACCGCCTACAGGTTTTGCAATAAAGGCAGTGTTAAAATTTTGATTTACAAAACAGAGAGAGAAAGAATGAGACAAAAAAACAGAGCAAGAGATAAGTGATTATCTCTTCTCTTTGAAGAAGAAATTTTAACGAGGAATGGTTTGTATAAATCTGAAACTTCATTGTGTTACATTACAAGATCAATGGTTTATATAGACATAAACAGGCACAACAACACAAAAGTTGTGTCTCTTCACACTTGTGTCTCTTTACTAAAACTCTCCAAAGTAAACCGTCAAACGGTTACTAAAAGAGATTAATGTTAGAACAAACTCAATTATGTTCTAACAGGCAGCAGGCTTCACATTGTATTCGTAGCGGTAGAGCTTTCCTCCGTTGAGAAAGCAATCAAGGCAAGAGCTAATGACACCGTTTAACGCGGAACGATCTCTGGAACTGCAAGTTGGACACGCATGGGGACTCAGTGATGAACTGATCATCTTGCCCAAACTGATCTCATTTTTGGTTAGTGGACGAGTGAAATGTATGAATTCTCCATCGCCTCCATCGCCTACATATATTCCTGCATGAGAAATCGCGTTATTGCGCCGCTATGAGTGAGAGAGAGAGAGAGAGAGAGAGAGAGAGAGAGAGAGAGAGAGAGTAGATGTGATCTCCAGGCCTCACTTCATCTCTGGAAATCTTGTTGGAGATTATTCCCATTTTGTACTTTCTGTCTTCCCACAAAGAAGAAGTATGTTCTCTCTCACTCACGTCTTTTCTTCTTTCTTCTTGTTTTGGGATGATTTTGCTTCTCTCGCTACCTTGGTATTTTTATAGACAGAAGCTGAGAGTTGGTTTCTCAAAAGACTTTTGAAAGAATCTTTCGTCATGCCTTTGACGTCGTCACATAGAAATTTCCTTTCTAACAATACTAGTTAAAAAGGGTTCAACTTTAGAATGACATATATTTACTTTCTACAAGTTGCAACAAAAGTCTTTTGTCATGTTTACCATATTCGAGTTTCCAAGAAGAACATGGCTACTTGAAATTTCAGAAATTTTAAATTTAATACAAGTAGAGCGAAAATAATGTTTTTCTGCACATGTGGGGTGAGGGGGCTTTTTCTAACAATTACTAAAAAGCGAAATAATTTTATCAAGAAAAAAGGAGAAAGATTAGAGTATCTCCAATGGAGGTTCTATAAACCAAAAAATAAAAATCCGATTACCCATGCATCTTTAACTGGAATAGAACCTCAAATTAGTAAAAATAATGCACAATGATTAAGTGGGTGTGATAGGGAATTTTATGAACTTAGAGAGCCAACTACATACATATTAACATTTGATGTAACACTTATTGATCACTTCCTGTTACCATAGCAACATGGACTCCGTCCATCTACTTTTACTTTTAGCGGATTTGGAACCAAATCAGTAAACCGGAAATAAGTTTGTCAAGTTAATCTGTAATCACAATTCACAAGGAAACAAAACTGAAGTAACAAAAAAAACAAACATGAAGTGGGTCAAAAGACAGTTATAACTTCCACATAATTACTTCTCCGGTAACAACAACACACTTCGCAGTTAATCAGTAATTACTTTTTTCGTTTCAAAACTGAAACAAGAACAAGACCATATACTCCAATATGTGTATCATTATTCTTGTTTATGTAAGAAAACTTAAAACATTTAAATCCAAACATAAGTTACATTTGGAGCGCAATTTAATAGTGAGCCAATTTAGGCATTAATCAGTAATTACTTTTTTCGTTTCAAAACTGAAACAAGAACAAGACCATATACTCCAATATGTGTATCATTATTCTTGTTTATGTAAGAAAACTTAAAACATTTAAATCCAAACATAAGTTACATTTGGAGCGCAATTTAATAGTGAGCCAATTTAGGCAGAAGGCATTAATTAGAGTTGTCCATACTCTTGACGTCTTGAGTGATTTTGAGGAGTTGATCAGAGCTATAACTAAGAAGGCTCTTTCTCTGTTCCGTTTATGATGGTAGTAATTGCTAATTGTACTCCTAGCTGGCTAAGGTGTTGTTGAGGTTGGTGGTACCAGAAAACAATATAAAAGGATGCCTTAATTTTAAATAATGGAAAATGAAAGTTGAACAAGAGGCAAAATTCTCAACTCCGTTGCACCAACTAGGCATTATCAACTTTACCCACATTTATCTTTATTTTCACAGACTTAAAGTGAAAGAAGTCACATTGAGTAAGAAAAGTTTACACAACAGAGGCCTGAGAAACCAGGTGAAGAAAAACAAACTGACATGACGCAGAGCACATTACAAGCTCGACAGAATAAAACAATAATAGTTTAAAACATCAAAGGCTTGAAGATGAAACAGAGGCGAGACAGGGCTTAGCGGAAGTTTCACTCACTGTTGCAATAAGGTTGGACTATTTGTAATTCTCTTACAAGAGAGCATCAACCACTGTGCTCCCCAACGAGCTCCTCCACAAGAACCTTGTCAACATCTTTGTGCTCCGCAACGAGCCTCTCCACAGGAACCTTGTCAACATCTTTTCGCATACATATGTCAGACATAAGTCGACCATAGGAGTAGGCACAATAGCCGACCAGAGGTAAGCCAATACAAGCAAGCCCGAACCCAGCCCACGTGGTACCACCAACCGAATTGGCTTGACCAGTTCTTTTGGAGGCCACCAGTTCCGTTTTACAATAGAGAGCAAAAGTCTCACAGTTGTGCTTGAGCAGCTTGTAAACACCATAGCCATCTCGCAACAGGTATCTTGCACGGGAAATAACAACCTCAGGAGGATCTGAAGTTGCTAACGTGCAAGTACCGCCTATAGTTTTTGCAAGAAAGGCAGCAGGCTTGACATTGTATTCATAGCGGTAGAGATTTCCTCCGTTGAGAAAGCAGTTAAGGCAAGAGCTAACGACAGTGTTGATTCTGGAATGGTCTCTGCTACAGCAAGGACGACTCGATGATGAACTGAGGATATCCTTTGATGAACTGACGATCTTGCCCACAACGATCTCAGTTTTGGTTGCTGGACGAGTGAAATGTATGACTTCTTCATCGCTTACAAATATTCCTGCACAGAAATAGCGTTAGAGAGAGAGAGAGAGAGAGAGAGAGAGAGAGAGAGAGAGAGAGAGAGACCGTGGTGGGAGTAGAGATGTGCAGCACGCCATGAGTAGATGTGATCACCAGGCTTCAGATCACCTCTGGGAACCTTGTTGGAGATTACACCCATTTTGTACTTTGAGTCTTGCTGTTTCCACAAAGAAGAAGTATTTTTTTCTCACTCTCACGTCTTTCTTCTTGTTTTGGGATCAGATCTGTTTGGGATGATTTTGCTTCTCTCGTTACCTTGGTATTTATAGAGACAAGTTGAGAGTTGGTGTTCTCAAACTACTTTTCAAGTTGAAGCAAAAGTCTTTCGTCATGCCGCCCTTCATGTCATCACTACCGAATTAACCGTTTGTGTAATTATTATTCCCAAAATATTTATGTTTTCTAAAAGTACTCTAACTTGCATTTTATTAAAAAAAACTATAATTATCTGAATATTTGAAAAGTTATTCAATGTCTAAGTAGGTTGACTCGTGCGGTTTCTGTCGAGTCAAGCGTAAGAGAAGTTGGGTACTTGTTCAAAGATGGTTGCAATTATATGAATAAATCATGTGGCACACAAAAGATCACGTTACAGAAATCAGAGTAACACTATCAAAGACACGAAGTCCAAGACCAATATGAAATAAAGACAAAAGACAAAGACTCATTAGCTGCTTCACAATAGCTATCTGTATTTGGGATTTTTGTAGCCCTCCCTTCTTTTGGAACAAAAATTAAAAGAAAGTTGGAGCCTAATGATAATTAACACGAGTGGGATAACTATTGTTGAATAACCATATTCAAGAGACTAAAAAAGTCACTCACCTCATCTTTCAAGAGTCTGACATAACACAACCATATCCCACTCTTGTTAGTCTCTTGAAGAACTTTGTTGTTGAAAAAAGTAATGTCAAGAGTGGGATTTGAACCCACGCCCTTTCGGACCAGCACCTGAAGCTGGCGCCTTAGACCAACTCGGCCATCTTGACTTTTATATGACTTTTATATTGAGGGAATTTTTCTATGAGTCTAACGTAATTAATTAAGTCATTTGTTTGTTGTGGAGGAAGTTATCGTATCGTACTCATTGTTCCCAAATATATTCATCTAAATAGTCTTGGATGTTAAGAAATAAAGGTTCATTTCCTATCAAAATAACTGCCAAAGCTTGGGGGGCCATCTCGTGTTTCAGTGATTTTGAAGTTGAAGCAAAAGTATGATGACTTTCCAAGAAGAACATTGCTACAAGAAATTTCAGAGATGATTTTTTAAGAAATTTCCAAGTCAATACAAGTCAGGAAAAGAGGAAACATCCTACAAAAAAACCTATTACCAGCTAAAAGTCAATAATCAAAGGAAGTATATATCTATATACTCTTTTATTGATTTGAACTTGCAAGTGTCCACTCTCCACAAGTCGTATTCTATTGGACCTCATGTACTCTCAAAGTTGATTTTAGAAGATTTCATATCAGTACTAGTATCAGTCTCAGTCAACGTTTGCTGTACAAGTGGGGGTTGGGGGAATAATTGAGTTTCTAACAATACCAAAAACCGTGGTAGAAGTTGAAGCAAAAGTCTTTTGCAGTCATGTTTAGCATATTCAAGGAAAGTTTCATTTTTCTACCCATTTCTAACAATAAATATACGTTCAAAACAGTTTAACGGTGGCCAAATCCATTAGTATACATGCATGGTTTAATTTAACACAAGTCACGAGTCACGACGATAATGGAATCAGAGGAAGTGCGTTATAATACATTTGTCTCAATGTCCCATTGGATGAAACGAGAGTAGACTAACGGATTACTCTAAGTATTATAAAGCTGCCTTAACACGACAATGATGTTGTATCGAAGCTGCATGTTGCAAGGCGTTTTCGGCATTGGACGCAAACTGTTGGCCTCAAATGTTCCCATACGTTGAATCCGTTCTTCCCTCCTCTCCTCAAGGACAACTGTGCACGCATCGCGTGAATGCAAGAATGATTTGTTAGTTTACACTTATAGTTTACTTGTTAGCTTCGAGAGCTCTCTATGTAATAGGTTTTTCTTAATAAAGTAAAATTTATAGCAATATTTATTCAAAATCTCTCTTATCTATGACTCTTATGGATGTGTTTTGTTGACAAATACAAATAGTGATAGACTGATAGTATAACCAAGTGAACGTAGTTATATAAGAAAAACAAATGGAAAACCAGATAGCACCTAGGGTTATGTCACGTCCGATACTTGATTTGAAATAAGTGGACATACTTTTATGTGGAAAAAAAAAGAGAGGAAAATATTGAGAAAAATTTATCCAATCCAGGAGTTGGTTATATATGAAAGTTGTGAAAATCTTTACGCAGCCACATGATGAAATACAAGTGAGGCCATGATCTTTGGCTTCTCCTCCAAACCAACCGAGTATTTTCTTCGTTTTCTTACTCCGATGTATGGATCATACTCTAAGCTCTGGTTTCCTAGCTGCATTTCAAGTCAATTTTAGGCACTAAATAATTCCATAAATGATATAAAGATTGGCTTCAGATGCGTACCAAAGTCTTTTCAATATCATCTAGAATTTGTTCGCCATTAAGAACCTCTGCTTCTCCTCTTCTTTTTACAGTCAGAAGTGTGCCAGTACTTCCAGAGACATTAGCACTGGAATTAGCCGCCTTGTACCTCAGATCAACCGATGACAGTCCTCTTGATATTCCAGTGTGAAACTGAATTTTTTTCCTCTGCTTCATGTAGGTCAACATATTGGTAAAGCACAAAAGTCTAATATGTGGAGATATATAGCCAAGCAAAGTGAAGATAAAGTATGTCTCTTGATGTAGGATCAAATTTAAGTAGATGATATCTGACAGTTACGAATGGGATCGTGTCTACCTCTTGCAAAGATTAAACAATGGGTGATTATTTAGTTTAGAGGATATTAGATTCTTTAATTTCTTAGGCCATTCAAGATATTAATTATTTGTAGAAATCAAGTATAAATTTTGTAGTTACGTTTATGCAATTATATCCATATATATATAGTCGACACCATATCCATACATGGTATACTTTTCTCTATCCACACAACTCGTGTATATTCAAGGGTTAGCCTTTAGGTTGACAGTTGGCTGATAATGGACCATCTTCAAAGCTAAGAGATATGTAGATAAGAACACAAGACAACTGTTTTGGGTAGTAATGCCTCTTTTTGGATTTTTCATTTCTTAAATAGAAGTACAAAAGAACAAACGCCAACTCCTTCAAAAAAAAACAGGAAGTGGAAAAGTGGAGTGTAACAAACAAGAAATGGGAATGTGGTCTTTACTAGAAACAAACAAACAAAAGCTTTTATTTGTAAAACAAGAAACTTTGGGTTTGGTAATTGAATCCTTGATGACATTCGTCTCTCCTCCACGTCATCAATTCTGTTCGTTGCATTGACAAATAGCAACGAGATCCTCCACGGGAACTTTCTTAACATCTTCTCGCCCTTTTCTAGCTATGTCAGACTCAAGTCGACCATAGCTGTAATCGATAGCATAGTCGACCATTGGCAAGCCAGCAAGAGAAATCACTAATCCAGCACACCAAACAGCACACGAAGCAGCACTAACCGAATTGGCTTTGCCAAATTTTTCTGAGACCACCAAACCCGTTTTACAATAGAGAGCAAAACTCTCGCAGTTGTTCTTGAACAGCTTATAATCACCAAACCCTTTTTCCGATGATAAGAGGTGTTTTGCACGGAAGAGAACATCCTCAGGAGGATCTGAAGGTGCTAATGTGCAAGTACCGCCTATGGTTTTTGCAACAAAGGCAACACGACTGACATTGTATTCATAGCGGTAGAGCTCTCCTCCGTCGAGAAAGCAATCAAGGCAAGAGCTAATGACACCGCTGAAAGTGGAACGATCTCTGGAACGCTCTCTGCAGGAAATGCAAGTTAGACACTGTTTACTCGGTCCTGAACAGCCCAAAAGAATCTCAGATTTGGTTCGTGGACGAGTGAAATGTATGACTTCTCCATCGCCTTCATCGCCTACATATATTCCTGCAAGAGAAATCGCGTTATTGCGGTATGAGAGAGAGAGAGAGAGAGAGAGAGAGAGAGAGAGAACCGTGGTGTGCGTAGCTATGCAGTGCATTACGCCATGAGTAGATGTGATCTCCAGGCGTCAGTTCATCTCTGGAAATCTTGTTGGAGATAAGTCCCATTTTGTACTTTCTGTCTTCCTGTTTCGACAATGAAGAACTATTTTCTTTCTCTCTCACACACGTCTTTTCTTCTTCTTCTTATTTTTGGGATGATTTTGCTTCTCTCATTACCTTGTATTTATAGGGAAGTTGAGAGTTGGTGATTTTGAAGTTGAAGCAAAAGTATGATGACTTTCCAAGAAGAACATGGCTGCAAGAAATTTCAGAGTTGATTTTTCAGAAATTTTTAAGTCAATACAAGTCAAAAAAACAAAAAAAAAAATGAAACCATCCTACAAAAGACCTATTACCAACTAAAAAGTCAATAATCAAAGGAAGTCTATATACTCTTTTATTAATTTGAACTTGCAAGTGTCCACAAGTCGTATTCTGTTGGACCTCGTGTCTTTGAAACTTCCTCTTGGATGTTAAGAGCATGTGCTCTCAGAGTTTATCAGTACAATAGTATCAGTCTTCTTCACTGGACAAGTGGGGTTGGGGGAATAATTGAGTTTCTAACAATACCAAAAACAGTGGACTTAGAAGTTGAAGCAAAAGTCTTTTGCAGTCATGTTTAGCATATTCAAGGAAAATATAAAATTTCTACCCATTTCTAACAATAAATATACGTTTAAAACAGTTTAACGGTGGTGGCCAAATCCATTAGTATACATGCATGGTTCAATTTAACACAAGTCACGAGTCACGACGATAATGGAATCAAAGGAAGTGCGTTATAATACATTGTATCAATGTTCATTTGATGAAACGAGAGGAGACTAACGGATTACGAAGTGTTATAAAGCTGCCTTAACACGACAATGGTGTTGTATCGAAGCTGCATGTTGCAAGGTGTTTTCGGCATTGGACGCAAGCAAACTGTTGGCCTCAAATGTTCCTGTTGAACCCGTTCTTCCCTCCTCTCCTCACTGTGCACGCATCGTTCCCAACTCCCCCACACACGCGTGAAAGCAAGAATGATTTGTTAGTCTACTCTTATGGATGTGTTTTGTTGACAAATACAAATAGTGAGAGTAGGATAACCAAGTGAACGTAGTTGTATAAGAAAAACAAATGGAAAACCAGATAGCACCTAGGGTTATAGAGTGACGTCCGATACTTTAGTTGAATCAAGTGGACATACTTTTATGGGGAAAAAGAGAGGAAAATATTGAGAAAAATTTATCACAATCCAGGAGTTGGTTATATACTTATATATGAAGATTTTCTTAAAACTGCATTTCGTAAGTTAAATTTCAAGCTAAAAACTCAAACACCAAGTAAATTTGGCCAAACTATGTTGTGGTAGTACAAGTAAACATACAACAA
The DNA here is from genome assembly GCA_902728155.2 of Microthlaspi erraticum. Taxonomy (NCBI): domain Eukaryota; kingdom Viridiplantae; phylum Streptophyta; class Magnoliopsida; order Brassicales; family Brassicaceae; genus Microthlaspi; species Microthlaspi erraticum. Next base: position 1,126,825 of record CACVBM020001151.1, on the reverse strand, counting down.
AGAGACACGTTAACATTAAGAAGAAGTATAGGAGACAATAAGATAAACCGAACTATAAACGTGAAGACATCTTCGGATGTTTGTTTCTTTCTTTTCCTCTTCCTCTCCCTCCTCCGTCACCGTGAATAAGCTGCGTCCGATTTCACCGTCGCAGAATATACCGCCAAAAGGTAACTCCGGGAAATTCTCCAATAACGGCGAGCTGTCCACGTTTGGACGACCAAAGAAGGACTCACCACGTCCACTTCCGACGAAAGCAAAACCTCCAACGACTCTCTGTTTATTCGGTTTAGAGTTGAGGCTTCTAAGCTGAGAAGAAACAGCATTTAGTGATGATTCAGCCACTTTGAGATCAGGAGTGTAAACTTGGAAATAGTCGCCCGTTTTTATCCCAACACCGTTGACTACAAGATACTGTTCGTCGCCTCTGGAATAAACCGAGAGAGAGACAAAAAAAAAGAGATTAGATGGGTCAAAAAAGGAACTGAGATTCATGTAATGAAAGTTGTGAAATCTTTACGCAGCCACATGATGAAATACAAGTGAGGCCATGATCTTTGGCTTCTCCTCCGAACCAACCGAGTATTTTCTTCGTTTCATTACTCCGATGTATGGATCATACTCTGAGCTCTGGTTTCCTAACTGCATTCCAAGTCAGTTTTAAACACTAAATAATTCCATAATTGGTACAGAGATTGGCTTCAGATGCGTACCAAAGTCTCTTCTATGTCATCCAGAATTTGTTCGCCATTAAGAACCTCTGCTTCTCCTCTTCTTTTTGCAGTCAGAAGCGTGCCAGGCCTTCCAGAGACATTAGCAATAGAATTAGCCGCCTTGTACCTCAGATCAACCGATGACAGTCCTCTTGATATTGCAGTGTGAAACTGAATTCTTCCAGCCTCTGCTTCATTTAGGTCAACAAATTGGTAAAGCGGAGACATATAGCAAAGCAAAGATAAGATGAAGTGTGTCTGTTGATGTAGTATTAGTTTTAAAGTAGATGATATCTGACACTTACGAATGGGTCTGTGTCTATCTCTTGCAATGATTAAACCTACGAGAACTCTGCTATTGCCTTCGTGCAACTGAACATTTATTGCTTCATTAGCACGCTTAAGTAAAGACTCGCATATTTGATCACCCACAAAAGTAGTTTCTTCAGGCATGGCATAATCTGCAATGCAAACAAATTACAATCTTCATCTATTAAACTTGTCACAGATATTGAACAAATGCAGGCATAAGGCAGTACTCATACCCAATTTTCGAATGATATGTTCTGTGGCATGAGTATCCTCCTACATTTCCACCAATGCAGCATGGAGACACAAAAAACATTAACATAAAACTGAATACAATCCACAAGTATAACAGAACTGAAAGCCAAAAAAGTATAGCTCACCCCAAAGAGTATAAGACATGTTGGTGCAGCAGCATACGATACCGCGGACACAAAATTCCTGATATCCATCACAAATTTGTCTCCAATTTTCGTTCCAGATTCCTGCAAACATATCAACAGTACCAACTCAATTTACAAAGAAAGTAATTCTGATACATGGATAGTCCACTAAACAAGATGTTCTTTCTGTGAAATTATGACTTCCTTGCTTTGCTTCTAGTTAGCAAATGAAGTACATTCATTGAAGACAACAACAACAAAAGGAGTTTTATAATGTTGAGGACATTGATGTTGTGAGATATTTACCCCTTTTGCTTGAATGACAGGAATAACATCGACTTTCATTCCTGGCAAGTAGCCAATCGTCAACAGTATAGCAAAACTTGGATTATCATCCTTTTTGACCTGTAAACGTGATACAAGGTGAGCAAATAATATGCTAAAAGAACAACAACAAAAGAATCAACAATTCTTGTGGATAGGAGAAAACAATCAAACCTCTCCAGCTTTGTCATTACACGCTTCTTTCCCCAAGATTCCAGCAACTAGAGATACAATAATAGGAACCCTTGATCCCACTCTTTTCGTTATCTACAGCAACATTTGATTCAACCAAAAATGACTTCAAAATTCAATTTTTTGAGGTGGAAATGGAAAGGAAAAGTAGAAGTATCAATCATACCAGTCTCAAAGTTTCTTCCATGTTCCCACATGTAATGTTTGCGATTACAAAATCTGGTCGAATTGGCTCAGATAAAACCTTGTCAAGCACTTCTTCTCCACCTCTCTGTTTATCCAAAAAACAAAAATGTGTCATCTTTTAAGAAGAAGACTCAAGTGTGAACATCAACGCACTTTATCCCACACACTTTTCTTTAGCTATGGCAATTGTCAATGCACTTTCTATCAAAATCTGAGCTTCTCAGTTATTACATGCTCAGATATCTATACATTTCCAACATTCCAATTAAAGCCTGAGAAGAGCTCGAAGATCGACGCTAACTAAAGAGAAGAAATTCGGGTTTCTCAGCTTCAAAAATTTCTAAAAATTCCAACGAGAAAGGAAATCAGGGAGGAGAAACTTACAAGTTGATCAGGATTTCGAGAGAAAGCAGAGATGATTTTGGGACGAGAGAGGATGTGATTGCAGACGCTGTTCCAGGATCGGTTAACACAGGAAGCGAAAGCAAATGAATTCGCTGGCAACCTCGAGAGAATGTTCTGTAGAAGATCATCGTTCATGGAGGCAATGAAAACCATATCCGCCATATCTGTCTTCTTCTTCGATTTCTCGCGCTTTCCCTTTGGCATCTCCTTCTTCTTCTTCGTCTGAAACACTTCCGCCAGGGGAACAAACATTTTGTTCTTTTCGTTTATTCGGCGAATTTAATTGGGCCTTTTTGTTAAAAACAAACAGAATTATATTGGGCTTTATAAAACTAGGCCCAGTATTCTAAAACGGGTACTTATAAATTTGCAACAAGTCGAAATGTATGGGACAATTTTCAGAAAAAAATGTTGTTCTAGCATCATTTCATTTTATTTTCGAGAAATACCACAAAAATTAAATAAATTTTAAAATATAAACTTTAAACCTTCAATCTAATAAAGAAATCATTGAATAGTTCCATTATCAATTATCAGAGTGAAATGAAACATGTTAACATACTTTCAAGAGAGATTGCTACATTTTACAAAGAACAAAAAAAAAGTCAAACATCCAACATCTAGGTCCTTTAGTCGGTTATCTACTGTCTATAGACATAACCAAGCTTTAACTTTTACTATGTTTCAACTTTCAAGCCATAACCAAAAATCTCAAACACTTTGTTTATCACATGGTGAAAGTGCGCAGCATAAATCAAAGATTAGTATATGTTTTTACACGTAATTTTTGTTTAGAGCATAACATAGGTCAACGAATTTGAAGATGGATAAATACAACGAAGTATTTCCCATCCAACATGCCACTAACGAGGGTGGTCGCTTTTCCAAATCCCTTTTGGAGAAAAAAGCAACACACATTGAAAAAGAAACTCAATAACACATTAGTGAAAACAAATGTTGAGATTGGAAAAAGATTCTTCGTTTTTTTAGGAAAAGGAAGAAAAAAAACTTAGAGATAATGAAATACTTTGTGTCTGCATCCAAAACAAGTACAGTGTGACATATTTAAGAGATAAGATTTCTTATCTCAAGTTTTGTGGGTTTCTTCTTTTGTTTTGTTTTGTTTTGTCAATGATGTCCGAACAAGTTTCAATTACAAGTTCATAATTTACAAACAGGCCAGAGGCCCAGAAGTCAAACATCTATACTCGATAATGTTATGAGAAAGTATAAGAAAAAAATGTTGCATTGAAATCACCATGTGATTGTACAGTTTTTAATACAGTGAAGCCACAATTTGTTTGTACTTCCTCTTAAATTTTTGACCTATATCTACAAGTTCTACATAACTAAGATCTGGGAAAATCTTACCACATCCACTTCTGTTTCTGTCTCTGGTAATAGGGTAGTCTTGTAATTATAACGCTTTTGAATAAAATTTCTCTGTTAGACTGTTATTAACGCCAACAACTTACGCCGTTAACTTCGAGGTGGGCGCAAAGCAAGAATGATGAGGAGAAAGAAAGAAAAAAACAAGGGCCAACAAAAACGGCCGTTACGTCATTATTATTGCTGACGTGTCTGCGTCAGCTCTTGGATTCGTTTCTTTTTTCCTCTGCTAAAAGCATTTAATTTTACCAGATCCATGTTGTTCAAAAAAAAAAAAAAAAAAAAATTACCAGATCCATCATTTATGTCACTGCCATAAAAAGGCGACAAAATCTCAATTTGTAACAGAGACTGTATATTTTTATTTCATCAAACCGGATACGAAAATTTTAACATGCCGGTTCTACTCATACCAATTGGGTGTATTACTTAGGTTATTACTTTTGTCAGCCCCCGCCGCACTGATTAAAATACAAAGTAGTAGTAACTTTTCACAACTTACTGTACCAATAACATTTAAACTTAGTTTTATAAAACTATCATACGTTACGGTTAGCACTTGCAGCAATTTCTGAAATCAAGGTTATAGGTTTCCGTAATTATGTCTGTCTTTTCTGTAAAATTATGTTATGTAACGTATGTAAATTTCACGTGCTCGGTGATTTTACAAGTGATATGTATGTATATACACACTATCGTTTTGATTTATAAAAAGAAAAGAAACGTATGTAAGATAGATACTCTTTTTAAGTCGAGAAAAGAGAAGAATCCAAGTCGGCAAGTCCATGTGTAAGCCTCGGTAATACCAAAATTTGTCCCACAGTGCGATCCAAAGTTCCTGCACCACACGTGTGAAGTCTTACTTGGCGCCACGTCAGCGTTCAATGCATGGGAAATTCGAAGTGATAATATACTTTCTCGATTACTCGAGGTAATGCAGACAACTAACTTAAGCACGATGTGCGATCAGTAGACGTAATTATCATGTTTATTAGCAGTAGCTAGTGGCTTACTGAATTTGGAGTTGAACAAATTCACTTTTGAGGAGAAAAGTTATATACACAGTTTTTTACTTTAATTATTAGACCATATTGAACAATCGAATGGTTTGAAACTTTGAACAAACTGTGTGCGGTCGTCAGTGAGTAAATCGAATTCAGAGAAACACATATATGAGTCTATGACGGTGGAGCTAACCGAGTAAATCGAATTCAGAGAAACACATATATGAGTCTATGACGGTGGAGCTAAGACATTTGCGTATTACACCAACTCACTCGTCCAAAACCAAATTGATTATTAATTGATGCATTTATATAAAAACATGGACTTTTGATTTTAACTTTGACTAGGATAACCAATTAACCACCATCGCTTACTTTTATGTAACGGAAGTTCTCTCGTTCATGCTTCATCGCTTACTTTTATGTAACGGAAGTTCACTTAATTAAGTCGCTCTCATTCATGCGTAGCCTAATTAATTTAACAATCATATTTAATGAAGAGAGTTTTAAGACTATTCTGGACTAGTTGAAGAATATAGAAGAATTTATAGTTATATCAATATTGTTTCCCCCCCCCCAAACAATGAAAACACTAATTCACGGTATTTCAAATAATTAATTATTCCGTTTGTTGACCATGGTTTCAGTTTCCCTTGTAGTGTTTTTAACAGTAGGTAATGCATATGTTTTAATTTGTACTAACATCACTTGTTGTCTCGACTTCGATTTAAGATTTATCGACCGCTAATATAAAAAAGTACGTGGTTAAGTAGCCAGTATATATATGCAACAAAATATGTGCTTTATGAATTAAGATAAATATAGTAACTATGTGCAATTATGTCACCATTGTTCTTCTTTTTTGTAGAGTGAATTTAAAAACAGAAGCTCGTTGGTACTTTAAGTTTAGCCACATCCATAGGTACTAGTTGTTATCACGAATACCGTGTTTGTTTACTTCATCATGTACATCGCATGCTAGCAACATGCATTTTAGTCCATTAATAAATTGTATATAAGATTGTTAATTAACTTTTCTGAAAAGGATAGATACATATATGTTCTGGAAATTGACAAAGCCACTGTTATTTTTCTTTTCATTAGTTATTTAGGTATATCATATAAGCATGGGTACATTGATCTTTTCATTAGGGAGATCATAGTTATTTTGATCCATTGTTTCGAAATATATATGATTGAAAATGTACTGAAAAAACTGCAAGGATGTTCGAAGCTCAAAAGAAAAATTCTGAATGTTCTTTTAAAAAAGATATTTTAATTTAAATATTTTTGAAAATAATTCGGTTTCCACAATGGTAAGTTGGTAACGTGCGATTTGAATAGGTTTCTTAATTAAAAATTAAGAGTTATATTGAAATTTGAAGATACAGATGACGGTAGATGATTTTACCAAAATATATAAATACACAAAGATACATGATTGGACAGTCCATTAACTTAACTGTCAAACTCGAGAATTAGAATTGTGCTTTGACAGTTTTAACTATATATAGAGAAACACAAATTGCGTGAGTTCTTAGGTCTACTATGACTGATAAACAATAAAAAAAGAAAAAAATTTAAGTACGAAGATAAAAAGTAAATTAAAAATATATTAGATTCACGTATAAGTCATGTTTAAAAGGGAGTAAAACAAAATAATTTACATTTCTTCTCAGATCTTGAGGTCCACAGTTCCACCTTCGTACCTACACCCAAGTGGTTCTCTAGAGAGAGAGAGAAAGAGAGAGAGTTTTATAAGCTTCTCTTTGGCCATTACAATTTTTTTGTGAACATAGAAACGCTCAAAACTTAAACAGAAAAAATGGGAGAGGTTCAAGAAAATCCCAAACTCTTATATCATCTTTTCAAATCTCCATGAATAATAACAATAGAAATTTTTATAATTAAGACAATTTTTGTGTGTGTTTCAGGAGGAGAAGAAACCAGAAGCGACAGAGGAGAAGAAAATGGAGGAGAAGAAACCAGAAGAGGCGAAAAAAGAAGGGGAAGAAAAGAAAGTGGAGGCTGATGAGAAAAAAGGAGAAGATCCCGAGAAGAAAACACAAGAGGGAGAATCTGCTAAAGATTCCAAAGAAGATTCTCCCCCAGCGGCACCGGAGGCTCCAGCACCGCCTCCTCCGCCACAGGAAGTTGTCCTTAAGGTTTACATGCACTGTGAAGGATGTGCTAGAAAAGTCCGTCGTAGCCTCAAAGGATTCGAAGGTATGTATAAAATACATTAATTTTGCATTTGCAAAAGCTACATGTTTTTTTTCTTTCCTTTTTTACATTCAGATTTTCATAGAATAATTTCGTAAAAGACTAAAATCCAAACGTTCCCCGTAGGCGCGTTTACAACTAACAACAATTGTTTTTTAAAGATGATTAATGTTTTTTTTTTGACCAATAAAATGATTAATGTTGTGGGTTCATTTAAAAGATACACAATAAAACAAGCAAACAAATGAAGCATACTATCTTATTTTTTTCAACAAATTGCACAAGAATCATGATTTGATATCGGTTAAGTCAATTACTGTAACTATATCTTGTTTCTGTCAACTTTAGTATTTTGGTTGGTTTCGTATGTAAGTATAATATTGAGTATAGTTTATATTCGTTATATATCTTGTTTGTAGGACCACATTAAGCTTGGGTTATGCTTTAGTATAATATAGATATATAAATAAAATACCCAAACTGTAAATTCTGTTTTTGTGTAAACATGGAAAGCTAATGATATAACTATTTTTTAAAATGACATAAATTTTGGATTTTGGGTTTAATTTATCAATTAGGCGTGGAAGATGTGATGACTGATTGTAAAACGGGGAAAGTGGTGGTGAAGGGAGAGAAAGCTGATCCACTGAAAGTATTAGCCAGAGTTCAGAGGAAGACCCACCGTCAAGTTGTGCTTCTTTCTCCGATTCCTCCACCATCTCCCCCGCCGGAGAAGAAAGCAGAGGAGGAGAAACCCAAAGTGGAAGAGAAGAAAGTGGAGGTAACTTTTTGTGTCTCAAGGCTTTCAGTTTATTTGTTGTCAAAAATATTTTTTTCGGTCATTACAACCAAAAGGAAAGGAGGAGATAAAATATATTTTGGATTTCTTTTTTGGGGGATATTGATATGAATATTCATTTGGTTTTCGACTTTCGTATATTTTATTTAGGGTGAGATTAATTGATTTATTATTCAATTAAAAGGGAATATTCTCTTTGCAGTGATTTCACATGGGGGGTGTATAGGTAGGATTTGGTATATTTTATTATCGGGTTTTAGGATATAATAATAAAAAATTGTTATATTTTAAGTTTATGAAATTTGGGTTACGTTCTCGTTTTAATTTTCCGGCGAAATTTTTGGATCAGCCTCCGGTAGTGGTAACGGTGGTTCTCAAAGTTCACATGCATTGTGAAGCTTGTGCAACGGAAATCAAGAAACGGATCATGCGAATGAAAGGTTAGTTTTTTTGTTTTTTTCCGACAAGTAGATATGTAGAAAATTCATGTCGCGGTAAGTGTTTGTATCTTTGCCAAATTTTAGAAATCTAGTTTTTCTTTGCGGAGATCTCTCTCGACTTTTTTAGGAAATTTTACTGATAGAGGTAATCATTAAAATAAATGATTTCTTTTTTTTCTGTCCTTTTTTCTTATTCATTTTTCTCTGTCCAATTTATTATCGGTAGATAAAAGGTCTCAATATCTTGCAAAAATCATCCACTTCTTTACTTCTTTCACCAACTTTATAGTATTGTTATCTTTCGTTAGTTCTTAGCAATATCACAATCTGGTCCATGCAATATTTCAAATCAATTGCTTCCACTTTTAAAAGACGCACGTATTATATTTATTATTTCATAATTATTTACAACGTTTTTTTTATAAAGTTATCATATGATTTCATAATTAATTATTTACAACGTTATCATATGATTTTCTTCTAACTATTTGTAGTGGGGCAAAAGTATAATTAGTCTTCACTTTGTTAGTACAAATTGTTCTTATTCGTTTTGTTTGAAATTAATAAATTGTAGGAGTGGAATCTGCCGAATCCGACTTAAAGGGTTCTCAAGTGACGGTGAAAGGAGTGTTTGAGCCGCAAAAACTAGTCGAATACGTTTATAAGCGGACCGGAAAACATGCTGCCATTATAAAAATTGACCCACCGCCTCCACCACCACCGGAAGAGGCAGCTGCAGCAGCGGAAGCAGAGAAGAAGGAAGAAGGAAAAGGAGAAAATGGCGGTGGAGAATCCAAAGGAGAGGAAGGGAAGGACGAGAAGGCCAAGACCGAAGAAGAAAAGAAAGAAGGGGAAGGTGAAGCCAAAGAAAATGGTGGCGGCGGTGGGGAGGAAGAGGGGAAAGTAGTGGAGGTGAGGAAGATAGAGAATCCTTACTACTACTACTATTATCAACCGCCACGTGTGGCGGTTCCGGCTATGGAGTTGCCACCGCACGCTTATCCGCCTCAATTATTCAGTGACGAGAATCCAAACGCATGTACCGTTATGTAACAAAGAGAAATGCAAACGCTATAATGCGGGATCTTCTGAACAATTTTGATTAAGTGGGGTACATGCGGCCTTTGCTGTCTCTCTTTGCATGTGGCTTTTACTTTTTTTTTTTAATCTCTGTGCAGCTCTTTTTCTTTCAAGTGTAATTTACATTAAGAATAACTCAAGAATTATGAGTTACTTTGCGTGGCTATGAGTAATAAAACAAATAAAATTTACAACAGTTTCATATTACAAAACTATTTCAAATGTTTTGATGCGTCTGATGAATAAACAGAGTATGCAAAATCATGTGAAATGCTTAAAAACACGTCTTTCAGAGTTCTGTTTTATATATACTGTATTTTTAACCTGCACTAAATTTGATGCGATCATAGCAGCGATAGCTGCCGCATCCCATCATATCTTTTTAACATATTTAAATATGGCTAATGCATAAAAAAATTAGTTCTGAGTTGCCACAAGTTTTGCTAAATTACTTCTAAGTGATCAACTTTTTAACATTACAGATTTACGATTGCAGTGTTTGTTTTGCACCAACTACACTAAATGCATAGTCAGACGCGTTCAATATATTCGGTATCATATCCATCTAACTATACACTGGTCACTGGAAACTTGTAGAAGAAATAGTGTGCTAATATCTATAGTCCTAATTATGTATTGATGTTATAAATAACCTGAATAGTATAACCTAGTATCAACCCTTTTTACACTTTTTCCCCGTAAAAGGAAAACGTTGTTTAGAACTAGAGCTATGAGTTAATAATAGTTTGGTGAAACAGTATTTTCTTGCCTCTATAAAAAATGGCTGGTCCATTTCTTGTACGAATAAAGTTAATGAAATGCTGCCTTATCTTAAACTTGCCATTGGTGTTTGTCAATTGTGTTATGATTTTTTCGTTTTTTGTTAAAAGTTTATGATTATTCCTTACGAATTAATTTTGTGGCCATCAAGTGTTGTTAGAAATTAAATGGTGGCACGTAGTATCAATCAATCACCATTCATCAAAACACTATGATTAAGAATCATGTGTTTTTTTGCTCAATTTTGCGATATCGGAAAAACGAATTTCCCAAAAATCAAAACGTAGCTGTGAAACTGCGATGATCCGAACTACACCAAACTGTCAGTTTTATACGGTAATACAATTTGGATCATCATTCCAATACTCTAGTTTTTAAAATAATTATACTTTTCGTATAGCTAAAGTTGTTAAGAAAATGATATCTACAGTCAAAAAATTTAAGCATAAAACTCTATTGTGAATCTAATTAAACATAATACAGTATAGTACCAACTAATAAACTACAAACTTTAATTAAAAACGATTTTTTGTCATCACACACACACTACACACACATATCACAACATATAAATCTTACTAAACATAATACAGTATACTACAGACTAATAAAGTACAAACATCTAGTAATAAATATACATCTTTACTATGAGATTCAAATACCAAATCTAGTAAATACTGTGTAAGCAAGCACTATTGTTTTAACATCCCCTTGTAAATATGGTTCGTCTATAGTATTTTCTTAAAGCAAAAAAAAAAAAAAAAAAGTATACAGTATATTTATTCTGACATAGCAGCACATACAAAATCCAAAGCTACCAATTCGCCGCGCGTCAGTGACACGTGCCAACAGCTGGTGACGTCTTAGCATCGTAAGCAAAAAAGAACAAAGAACATTCTAAATTCCAGCGAAGTAGACTCCAGAAATCCCACGCGGGTAGGCAGCGCGTGAGACGTGAGGGATTAACAGAGAGCCGTGATGTGACGGTGTCAACACACGTGGACCCCACGTGATGGGTCCGTGCCATCTCTGAGGACGTACAGTTTATATGAATGAGCCCACGTGACCCGCCACCACTTCCTCTAAACCTGTGCTTTCGTACTCCAAATTTTGTCGCTTCTTTTATTGGTCGCACCGTTTTTTTTTGTTTTTTAATAATTTAATTGTTACTCGATTCCTCTTCGAAACAAACAAATAATAAAGAAATAAAATAGTACGTTACTCTTACTTTTCTTTACTAGGAAAAAAGGAAATTACTTCTTCTTTTTTTTCGACTACATTTTTTCTCCTCTCGGAGCAAACTATTGGGAATAACTGTAAATATATACAATGATTACAGTAGAAAGTTATTAACCAAATGATGACAGAAAGAAAGAGTTAATATCCAATGTCGGTAGCTAGCTCAATTCATTTTGAGTATTTTTGGAAGGCAGCTTATGAAGCTGATATCTGGCGGTAAAAATTAAATCATTGGTCAGTGCGTGTAAGAAATGGTACTTCTTGGAAAAAAAGCTTTAAATCACTGGTATAATCTAATACTTTTGAAAACTCTTACCTTTTCTGTTTTACGATAACAATCGTTTGAGAAATTTTGTATTTCCACTGTTTTTTATTCTTTTGAAGATTTATTAAGTAGTTTTTTTTTTCAAAGGTAGAACATTTTACTTTTGAGTTTATTCAAATTGCATCCTACTACATTTTACCAAAAAAAAAAAAATTAATAAGAATCTTTTATTTTTAGAAAAGATCTAGAGATAGAAAAAAGGGTAAAAAGGGTGGATGGGTTATAACATTTATTAATTTTGTTGGTCTTTTTCTTCTTTCTGTTAACCTTTGGGACCATACCTTCAACAGTGTCGAAATCATGTTGACACGTAGAGACAGACATATATATACGTTACAAGATTACATGTTGTTTGCATGTACACTTATATACGTATACGTATATATAAACGTAAAGATAATCGATAATTTTATGTATACGTAACCTAAGCGATTGTAAAGTGATGCATCCACACGAAAATGATTCTCAATAGAGCCACTTGACCAGTTTTCATTAAATCAGTTTAGGTTTGATTGCGACTGGCCGAACCGCGACTGAATGCACCATTTAACCCAATCTCTAAGTGTTGAGACAGTCAACATCTTTTGATTAATTTACCTGAATTAATTAGTTTTGGCGCCAACCGCCAAAGCATTATATTCTCGTTTTGTTGTCATCTTATACACGTACTAATTTATGTTCATCCTTTCTTCAATCTATCCAGTTTGATTTTGGACCACAATTCAGTATTTTTTTTGTCATTTTTAATCTCTATTTTGAAAATATGTATAACGAGCCATTCAACTCACGGAATCATAAAAATTGCACCATTCTGAAGATTTTTAACCCATATATAGATGATAGAACTGTAAGTATATAGAACAACTAAGATTAGGTGATAAGCCAATTTATCATTTGACCTTGATATTTAAACGTCTCACATTTTCGAGATACAAAAAAAATCTTAAAATGATAAAAGTAAAGACGCACGGGAAATGTTACTTCAATGTGTGTGGTTGGCAATAAAAAGTTAGTACAATATGTTTTTGTTGGAGTCTACTCACTCACCAAATTATAGATATAATACGAGTAGAATATATTGTTTCGCTTGTTTCAAAAATACGTAGTGTTCTTGTGTTTGATTTATATGTTATAAAATATCTTACAAACGAGTTTATGCTTTTACGCTTACAAACTACAAACGTCTTTTGAGTTTGCGTTTGCATGTTATTATGGTTTATTTATATAGATAGCAGTGTTATCATAACATGCAAACGCAAACACACGCAAACAAAAATAATAATTGAAATGCTAACACGAATAAGAGGATGTAGGCCCATAAATAAAAGTATAATAGAAGATGATGTTACTACAGCTCTGCTTTGTAAAAGTCCTCTCAGTTAACGAGTTCTATATGTGAAACACATTAAAGAAGAAATGTAGGTCTGTGACAGAAGCAAACAAAGCAAAATAAAACTTATCTGCCGAAAATGATAACAAGATAACATGATTCTGATCTGTATCAAGAATTTTGTTGAGATTTAGACATGAGCCAAATCCATAGAACAATCATTAATAGAAATACTTTTTTAAAATAAAGAAAGTTAACCTTTTCTCACAAAAGGATTGTTTGATAAGAAAATATAAAGGTCTTTTAATCCCATCACTTAGTGGGGTGTAAAGGCAACGAAGCTGAGATGGATGGTTGAAGATGGCCTATTGTTGCGTGCTACGTTGTAGCATACTAGCATTATACCTAGATGGAGGCCTAATTTCGTTATTTTTGAGTCATTTCAAATCGTTTCTTTTAGGTCTAATGTGCTTAATGGTCCATATTTAAATCGCTTTATACCGATGTTACCTGACTTTGGATTATACCAACCATACAAAAAGATTCGAAATCGGATGTTCGGAAAAGCTCCAGCGCATAGCTAATTACCCGGAAATTTGTTTTTCTTTCTTATTACTGTGTTTTACTCTCAATTAACATAGAACCTAAGAATGTGATGTAAACTATTCTTTTAAAGGAGGAATTCTTTCCATATATGTAGTCAACAAAGGGAAAAACTAATAAAGGAGTTTGCTGTATCTTAAAAGGAAACTACCGAAAAAACATTATACTGGTGTTTTACTCTTAAACAGGATAAATTCGGAGAAAAAAGAAGACAAGACTCAACCACACTCAAGTCAAATAACACTTATCAAATCCCAATTCTTGTTTTTTACCCATAATGGACGATTTACTTTATTCATTTAGAAAAGGTCTTTACACGTTCAAAAACTGAGAGAGACTCTTTATTTCTTAAACAAATCACATAAAACAAAGGTTTTTCAAGCTTTTCAATGATTTAGGAATTTTGCTACAAAGATAATATCAACTTTTTCGAGGATTAACCTCGTATCCTCTTAACAATCTCCCATATAATAATACCTCTTAAAACATTTAAATTCAAATAGGAAAATATAAGCCTACCCTACTTGTTTATTTTTAAAGGCTGCTATCTAAAAATCAAAATACTGTACTTCCTGCTAAGTTATTACACATGGTTTAGTTAGTTGGTTAGTTACAAAAACCAAAATTACCCGGTTTGGCTGAACCAGGTAGCAGTACCAAAGCAGATAAAGATGAAGTCAAGCGTCTAAAAGCCCTCACTGCTTCACAAGCTTTAGTTGAGACTCTACTGGATCTAAGGGGATAAAACAACTGGATCTAAGTGTGAGGATGTTGTTGCACAAGATTTGATTCTTTCATAGAGTAACCGAGCATCGCTTAATGTACATCCCTGATTCATTTCAACAGCTACTGGATATTGCGACGATCTGTTTATTTCTACCACCATTATTCCCTGCAGTAACATACAAAAATTAACAATTGAAAAAGACCACTCATTCACATTCAGTCATAAGCATAGTTTCTACATTCAACTTGTGTCTCAAACTAAAACTATGTTTTCTGAATCTAATCATGGATAACTTGTGACTGAGCTCCAACTAGAACCACAGGGAACAAAATAAGGTCTAGATCTGAAGAAGTGTTCTTGCGGGTTTACCTCAAAATCAGCTAGAAACAACTGGAAGCGTTTCAGTTTCTCTTTCATCATGGCGTTTTGTGTTGTTGGTGCTGAAGAGGAAAGTGCAGCTGAGACTTCCATGGATGAATGACCTATCCTTTTCTGTACAACCTGCACAAGGGAATAGCATTGGACCTCATGGATTATTTTTTATTCTAACATGACAAAAGGTAATGAGAAATGAGAGATGAGACTCACGTCGTTATGGAGCAAGATCTCACAAATGAGACTACCATCATCGACATAGCATATAAGCTCATACGTAGACTGTTTCCTGAAATCGAATTTCTTCACTCCTGTTAGAAAACACTGCAACAAAATGGATACTTTAGTTACAAAGATAGAAACCTGCCTCGACTGAAGACTAGACTGAGAATGTTTTGGGTGAGTGGTGTTTGTACCTTGATCTTCCCTCGAACAAAATGCATGGTATCTTTCACTACTGCCCACTTTTGAGACAACTCGGCTAAGTAAGTGAAAGGCCTCTCCGTATTTTTAGACAGCACGGTTGGGATTTCCATATCCACAGCCATATCGCTCACTTCTGCATCTCCTACACCGCCTGAACCTGAACCGTATACAGGACACGTTGTATCCTCTACACGACCATTGTCGATATGCATTTCTTCAACAAATGAAGCCATGCTAGATGTTTGTTGAGCCAAGGTATTTTCGCCGCCATTGTTGTAAAAAGGTCTTGTACCACTGCCGCTGGTACCACCTGTGGATGCTGCCATGTGAATGTTACTAGAAGTAGAGTTTAAATCCGAAAATGCTCTTTCCCTGGGCGCGGAAGCCGTATCAATCTGCATATGCTCAACCCTTGAAACAGTAGGTTCCACATTGATGGAAGCAGGAGGCTCATCTCTTGTCCGCTGACTGATATGAGTTCTCGTTACATTCAGGGGAATGCCTGGCATAAGAGTTTTGGTTAAAAGAGAGTTAGTTAAGAGGCACCAATAATCTCAGAAGAAATTGGTTGTTCCATGTTACTGAAATCTTACAACTTTTGCTCAGAAAGAAACCAACTACTTTTTTAATGTTATGACTCCGCTATGGTTAAGTGAGAAAAAACATCATAGGAAACACAGAAACAAACGTGATTCTGCTCTAGTATGCTACAAGTTACGATATAAAACAGAGAACAAGAGAAGTCTGATTCCTTTGATTCAAAATTGTCACTTATCCACTTTCCTGTGATGGAATACTCCAGCACAGGGTTGACATTTACTTAACAGTTGGCTATTTTTGTGAACGGTACGATGAATGGGAAATCTTAACATGAAGTTGTTTCTGAGCAATAAGGTTAGTGTAGAAATATCTCTACCTTGACCACTGGCTTGCGCGTGACTAGCATTTCCCGAGATAGAACTATCTACATGATTACCAGTATCATTGTCATTCCTCGACCATGCAGCTAGAGTTGCTCTGGTTGCCAATGAAGGAACCTCTCCGTTCCTTGTCCTGGATAAAGTTAAAGTCAGTTCAGAATATAAAGTGACCAGGAGAAACATAAGCTGGGGAAATATCGAGCTCTAAACGAATGTAAACAATTCTCTGCATAACACTACCTTTTTCCTCTTGGAGGCTTGTTAACTTCAATAACCAGACGCTTTCGTGCTTCTTCCAATTCTTCAACCATCCCTCCCAAAACTTCTACAATCTCAGGAACTAGCATTAAATGCCCATGCCGAACTTGTACACTAGACACAACAATCTGCATTTAATTCTCCTCATCAGTGCTTATACTAGGAACACAAACGTGTATCTATCAAGAAATTCATCCTATATGTTCAGTTGGAACAGATGCAGGTGGTAGCAAATGCATAAAAGCATACATAAATAAATCCTTTAATGCTATTTTCACAGCTACAATTCGTCAAGAAGAAACACACCTTTAAACCAGCAGGAGCCAAGACTTGAAGATCTTTGATAGGTCTGTACTCCATGCCAAAAACGCGTTGAACACCATCTGTCATGGACATCTTAAGACCCCTCTTAAGCCCTGGATTAGCGTTCTCATACCGCCCTTTGAGTGCGCAGCCAATGTTCACAATCTCATCAACCTGAAGTAGAACAATCAAGCACAAGAGGTCTTCAGTCGAAAAATCACACTTTGTGCATTAAATCAACAGTTCCAACGAAAATGGGGAAAAACCAAAACCTGCAAAACAAACGGACCAGCGAGTTCTACAAGATGCATAGACGCAACATTCAGAGGAAGAACCCCGCCTCCGCACAAATTCATATCGGAAAACAGGAGCTGCTCGAAGCAATGTTTAGCTTTCGCTGCTACGTCGAGGCGTGAAAACTGTGGGACGGAATTTTCAAGCCCAGCAAGACAAGAGACCCACCACTCCGTCTTCAAGTTTATCCCTTTCCGAGATAGAACAGCACCGATCGGCGAGTTATAGTCATTTCCGACCTCCGACTCCGACGAATCAACCGGATACGGTGTGGGAACACTATAACCCGGAGGTGTAGGAGTGGGATTACCAGAGACGTCAATTATCTCAACTTCGGATACAGCGATTGGCTCGCCTAGATTAGGGTTAAAATTCGACGCTGATGAGGTTTCCGGTTGCATAGAAGGAGCAAGACCAACGCTCTGAACAGAATCACCGATTCCGCTTGTTCCAATTTCATCTTCTTCTTCGTCGGAGGAGTATCGGAGTGTCAGGCGTCGTCTAGGCATTTCGCCGGCGAAAGTTGGGGATTTTTTTCCCTCCAAAATATATTTTCGATTAAACGTTTTCGTTTTTTTCTTTTTTGAAAAAATTTGGATTGTCAGGAGAAGTCAGAAGTTAAATGGGCCTATTAAGAGCCGAAATTGGCCCATTAGAATTATGGGCTGAGTTTCGTGTGTGTATGTATATGTGTATGTAGATATATATTGGGTAGATTTTGCCGCGAGCTGATTTTTAGCGAAAATTTTTGGTGACGAGAGAGCCCGCCTTTGTGTTCTAATTTTTGGCACCAGAAATTTTGAAATCCCCAAATTTTGGTTTTGTTTCTCTTCATAATCGTTTCTTCTGTTGAATTTAGGGTTTTCTAGTTTCTCGCGAAAACCTCCGAGATCTAGGTTTTATTTTCCTTTACCCTTTTCCGTCTAGATTCGCTTCAATTTTGCTTTTTCTTTTGGGGCGACTACCATGGCGACTGAAACCCTAAAAGAGAAGACGCCGGAAGTGGAATCTCCGGCAAAGGAGGAAGTTGGTGTGGGTGATGCTGCGAAAGAGAAGGAGATAGAGAAAAAAGAAGCGGATTCCCCGATAAATGACGAGGTGGAAGAGAAGAAGAAAGAGGTAGATGGGGATGAATCGAAAGACGGAGAATTGGAGGAAAAAGATGAAGAAAGTGAGGAGGATAAGGAGGATGAAGAAGGAGAAGGACGTGGGAGTAAGAAATCGTCGGAGAAGGAGGCGGTGACTCCGACTATTGATAGGCCTACGAGGGAGAGAAAAAAGGTTGAGCGTTTCTCGCTAGCGACTCCTATGCGAGCTACACCGAGCAAGTCCGTTTCAATCGAAAAGGTATCGAATTTATGTAATTGCGATCTCTTTTCATATGGGTTAAGAACTAGCTGCTCACTAGTGATGGATTTTGTGTATTCTGTAGGGCCGTGGAACACCTCTCAGGGAAATCCCAAATGGTACGTATGGGCATCAATTCGATTTGTGTTTGTTTTGGTTGAATTCTTGTGAATTTGTGAATAAATGAACAAACTTTGCTGGTTTGAGACATCTTAGATCTAGAAGATGAGAGTGAAATTTGGTTACTTCCACCAATTGAATACTGATAGTCTTACATTCTGATGGAATATTTCATCTTATAGCTATCACTATTAGTATATTGCAGCTGGGTTTTTCTCAATTTCCCTTTTGGTAGCTATCTGTGCTGTGGTAGATGAGAATGACAAACTGTTGTATCTTTCTTCCTTTCTCTTGTTTATATATTCATCTGACTTAAGAGAAGTGTTTGATACTGTTGGCTATTTCAGTGGCTTATCAACTATCCAAGAGAAAAGCTGACGACAACCTGATCTTACTACACACCATTCTTTATGGGAAGAAAGCAAAGGTGATTTAAAAGTCTGATCACATTTTGCCATAATTGATTATTGGTTTGTATATATCCCTTCCAAGCTTATGTCCCTGTTCGTGTAAAACGGACCTATCTCTTGGAATTTATTGTCATTACTTTGCCAGAGTGCATGATTACTTAAAATGGTTTTGTGAAAATTGGTCTGCAGAGTCAGATGATCAAGAAAAACATTGGTCAATTTTCTGGCTTTAAATGGTCAGAGAAAGAGGTATTAACCATTTCGTGTCTATTTTATTACAGGGTTATCTATGCTGTTTTGCCTTGTGTTGTAACTTGTATATAAATGTTTTCCAGGAGGAGAAGCAGAGAGCACGGACAAAGGAGAAGCTTGACAAATGCATCAAAGAAAAATTAGTCTTCTTTTGTGATGTGCTTGATATACCTATAAACAGAAGTCACATTAAAAAAGTAAGTGATAAGAAGATCTTGTTTGTGTCTATTTATTGTAACATCTTCTATATTCTGAGAATACCTCTCTCCTGTAATATCAGGAAGAAGTAGCTGTCAAAGTGCTTGAGTTTTTGGAATCTCCCAAGGCAACAAGAGATGTAATACTTGCTGATCGAGAAAAGGTACTGTTTAATTCTGTACATTAATATTCTTTCAGCAAGTTATTGTTCTGCATGTTTATCGTTTGTATGTGAGTATAGAATTCTTTTTCTTCTTTTGGGAATCTTATGAAACATTGTTCTACATATTTTAGGCCAAAAAGCGCAAGAGCACACAAACAAAAGGGAAATCTGCAGAATCTTCTGATACACCAGCCAAGGTTTGTAGTTTCTTCTCTCCTTTTATTCCTTCGATGCTGCTGGCTGGTAGTTGTTACCATTAGCTCCTTTTCTAGCTTTGGTTTCTAATCTGTTCCTCATTTGACTGATGTGAATTTTGTTTCTGAAATTCTGAAAATGTGTATGACTGATGTGAACAAATCGATTTCTAAATTTATAATCATGAAGCATGCATTATTATTTGCTTTTTGTCCATCTGTGTTAGTTGATTAATTGGATGTTTCAACATGGGATTTATAAACATACCTTGCGTGTGTATGTTTTGTTACCACACAGAGGAGAAGGCAAACAAAAAAGCGAGACGAGCCATCTGAAACAGTAGAAGGCAACGATGAGGGAGATTCTGATTCTGAAGGTACCAAGGATTCTGATGAAGAAGATGATGCAGCACCAGAAGAAGAAAGTGACCATGAAGAGACTGAAACTGAAGATGAGAAAGATGAAGCGGAAGATAAAAAGCCATCCGCTAAGAGAAGCTCATCGAAAAAGACTCAAAAGGAGAAAGATGAAGCAGAAGATAAAAAGCCATCCGCTAAGAAAAGCTCATCGAAAAAGACTGAAGTGGAGAGCTCAGGGACCAAAGGTAAGGAGAAACAAGCTTCTAAAAAAACTGTTGAAAAGTCCTCCAAAAAAGGTGTCAAGACATCGCCATCCCCAGCCAAGAAGCAAAAACTTGATCACAGCGAATCTTTTAAAGAGAAAAGCAAGAAAGAGTCAAGTAAGCCACAGGCTAAGGGATCTAAAGACAAAGGTTACAACCATTCTCAGCTCTTCTAAAGCTTAGCCTTGTTCGATTCTTGTTTTTATAAGAAATTATTCTCTCTTTGAAGCTCGTTTCTTTACTGTTTACACCTATTATGTTGGATTGGATACAGGAAAAGCCATTAAGAAAGGCAAAGCAGAACCCACCAGAGAAGAAATGCTTGCAGTGGTGACCAAAATTCTGAAGGAAGTAGACTTCAATACGGTGAGCAGCTGATTCAATTTGTTGAAACCTATTGAAATTAAGTGGTCTTCAGGCCTTTTGAGTAAATGTTCTTATTCTCGTTGTTTTTTTTCTTTCTCATTTACAGGCAACATTATCAGATATTCTGCAGAAGCTAAGTACGTTCTTTGATGTTACTTATTTATCTAGCAATATTGTTTGATTATACTTTCCAAATGCTGAGGAGCTTTGCTGTTTGTGATAACATCAGGTGACCATTTCGGTGTTGATCTCTCGCATAGAAAACCAGAGGTGAAGGATGTTATCACAGATGCCATAAATGAAATGACTGATGGTGAAGAAGACGAAGAGGACAAAGACGAGGGCGGAAGTGACAAAGAGAAGGACGAGGAAGAAGGGGAAGAGGAAGAGGAAAAAGCTGAGGCTGAGACTGACAAAGAGAAGGAAGAAGACGAAGAAGAGCACAAGGATTAAGGTTTGAGTTTTGTTTTACTTCTCTCAAAAGCTGATGTGAAGGGAGGCAAAACAGACGCAGCATTTGTGTGACTCAGAGGAAGTGATAACTAGAGAGTGTTGAATCTGTACTTTAGCACCGTGTAATATTAATAGTCCCATCATGTAGTTTCAGTGACTTCTTCTTCTGCTTGTGTAGCGGTTACCTCTTAGGCTTTCTAATCCTGGTTCTATTTGATAGGATCTTTATTTTCTCTTTGTGATTTTAGTTTGAGACACCTTCATATCTTTCAGATATTTCCGTTTTCAGATTTCTTGGATCATAATCGAAATTTGAAACTTTTGGTTCATATATACTCGTTTACATATGTCTGCACAAACCGTATATATTTGTGCATGTTAAAACATACTTTAATTAGGCTGAAAAAGTTTTAGATTTGGTGATGTTATATTCAGTTTTTCTTGACGCCAAGTTATATTCAATGATTAATATAGGACTCGCAACTAATGCTATTTTTATATCAAATCTACAGATAACTCACGAAATCGAACGTATCTTTTAATTTTAAAGAAAAGCTACTATCCAAATGAGACCTTTGTTGGTGAAGGGTTTGGTTCATAATTTTGTGGCTTAAGAGTTAAGAACATAGCCACCAACTTCCTTTATTTTACACTGAAATTAAATCAGCACTACTACATTTTAGAAGTCAAGACTCTACAGTTCTTTAAATGTAAACGTAATCAATCATATAGACCCATTTACATAGACTTCACAAAGATGGCCCCATAATTTGACAATTATCTATTTATATATCAATCAAACCACCAACTGTTAAATAAGTGTACTATTCAATTGTTTTTTTTTTCAAAATGTTCATTCCTAAATATTTTTTTGTTGTTTTTTTCATCTTTCTTCTACCATTTGCTGAATCATTACTTGTACCACAATTAACCTCAAGCCCTAGCCTCTACTTAACCCACGTCCCTTTGATAAAACCCCTCAAGATATCAAAATCATTCTCAGTTCTCCAAACATATAACATCTTTGGTATTTCTTCACCGACAGAAGCCTTAAAAATGGCCGACTCCTTTGAGCTCATCGTAACGCGAAAAGAGCCCGTTCTCGTCTCTCCAGCCTCCGAAACTCCAAAGGGTCTCCATTACCTCTCAAATCTTGATCAAAACATAGCTATCATCGTCAAAACATTCTACTACTTCAAATCAAACTCAAGATCCATCGAGGACTCCGCTGAAGTCATCAAGAAGTCCCTCTCCGAGGTTCTTGTTCACTACTATCCTGCCGCCGGGAGACTCACGATCAGTCCCGAAGGAAAGATCGCCGTGAACTGCACCGGTGAAGGAGTCGTGGTGGTCGAAGCCGAGGCTAATTGTGGGATTGAGAAGATCGAGAAGGCTATATCGGAGATTGATCAACCGGAGACTCTTGAAAAGCTGGTTTACAACGTTCCCGGTGCTCGGAATATTCTTGAGATTCCGCCGGTGGTTGTTCAGGTGAGGAGTTGATCGATTAGTACTCTTTTTGATTCCTGTTTTGCGTGAGTGACCGAACATGACTTAGTTGAAGGTTTGGTCCGATATTGGTTCGAAATAAATATATTATTAGCGTTAGATTATCAGATCATCACTTACCATGCATGCATCAATACTCTTATTAGTAAAGCAAATTCAGAATTCAAAAATCTCATTCATACTTACGAAGTTGCAATACAGGAGTATATATATATTTGTAGTCAAAAGTATATATATTTGGAACGTATTTAACACTATACATTTTTAGAAGATTAGTATGATTTATCATTTTCAAATAAGTAAATCCACAAATAGTATTTTAGATACACTCTTTCTTCCTTGTTTTTTGGTTTTTTTGTTAGGTGACAAATTTCAAGTGTGGAGGATTCGTACTAGGCCTTGGCATGAACCACAATATGTTCGATGGTATAGCAGCCATGGAGTTTCTCAACTCTTGGGCCGAGACGGCCCGTGGCCTTCCTCTCTCCCTTCCACCTTTCTTAGACCGCAAGCTTCTCCAACCTCGGACCCCACCAAAGATCGATTTCCCACACAACGAGTTCGAAGAGATTGATGACATCTCCGGCACTGGAAAACTCTATGCCGACGAGAAACTCGTCTACAAGTCCTTCATGTTCGGACCCGAGAAGCTCGAGAAGCTCAAAACCATGTCAGAGACAAGATCCACTACGTTTCAAACCCTAACAGGTTTTCTATGGAGAGCTCGTTGTCAAGCCCTAGGGCTTAAACCAGATCAACGGATAAAACTTCTCTTTGCTGCAGATGGACGGCCAAGATTCGTTCCGGAGCTTCCGAAAGGATATTCCGGTAACGGGATTGTGTTCACTTATTCCGTTACTACGGCAGGTGAAGTAACTCTAAACCCTCTTTCTCATTCGGTGGGTTTGGTCAAAACAGCCGTTGAAATGGTCAACGACGGTTTCATGAGGTCAGCGATAGATTACTTTGAGGTGACTCGGGCAAGGCCGAGCCTGACGGCGACGCTTCTGATCACGTCGTGGGCGAAACTGTCGTTTCACACTAAAGATTTCGGTTGGGGTGAACCGGTTGTTTCTGGACCGGTCGGGCTACCTGAGAAGGAAGTCATTCTGTTCTTGCCATGTGGCAGTGACACGAGGAGTGTCAATGTGTTGCTTGGCCTTCCCGGTTCAGCGATGAAGGTGTTCGAAAAGCTTATGGATATATGAATAATCAATCAACTATGGTTGTACTTGTGTATGTGTTTGAATTAATTATTGATTTAAGAAAAATCAAATAATGATGATCGATTACGTGTTTGCGGTCGTATATGATATTGCTCGTCGGTGGTGAAGCAAAATGTAACTATTATGTTAAGTACTAAGTTTAATAAAGAAAGCTTAATGTGTGTTACTAAAATGGTCTTTGTTATATTCTTATTTCAAACTCAAAACATATCATTTCCATTAGATGACCCAATATTAATGTTGCATACATCCATCTCAAAATATGGTACTTGATTGCTAGAAACTAATTAACCAAAAGTAACAAAAGGTTTACACCCCAATTTTAAAACTCAACTTTAACTTAAATCTAAAAAAATCACCCAATTTTCTTATACAAAATTATATTTATTTCACACTCACTTTTTTCTCATCTTTTCTTACATATATTTTCACAATCTTAAAAAAGGGATTAAAAATGGTTTTTTACAGAAATCGTTGTCCGGGTCGGATCCACCCGGTTTAGACATATAAAAACCCGGCGGCTCGCTATCGCCTTATCTTGTTGACTGTCTCTTCTTCTCTCAAAAGCCCACCCACTACGATTACCATCTCCGACCGCGAGAGAGACAACAGCGAGAGCAAAGATGTCGGCGACGCTTACAGGATCGGGAACGGCTTTGGGGTTTTCATGCTCCTCGAAGATATCGAAGAGAGTTTCTTCTTCGCCGTCAACCCGTTGCTGTGTCAAGATGACTGCTTCCGTCGACGAGAAGAAGAAGACTTTCACTCTTAAGAAATCCGAGGAAGCTTTCAATGCCGCTAAGGTTAGTCCTATACAATTGACCTCACACAACCGATACTCATTTGATTCATGATTCGATATTTTGATGACCCGAATATCAATTGATTTTGATTTTTGTTCATTTGATTCTGGTGGTTTTGCTGTTGTTGAAATCTGGATGATATTTCGAAAAATTTGTTAGTGTCTCGTTGATTGCAAGTCTCTGTTTTTCTCCAGAAATGATCAAATCATGAGAAATCGCAAGTTGTCCCAAAGTTGTAGAATTTGATTGATTCAAGAAATTTCTGCTAAGAATCCTGGAAATGTAGTAGTTTGAACATGTTTATTAGAGCTAAGTCAATCAAAATCAGATTTTGGTGTAAAGGACTCATTTTTATGCCTCTGTTTCATGTTACTTACTTTAGCTTGACTTAGCTTTTCAATTCATCGTTTTGTGGATAGAAATGGACTCACTGTTACCTTTTTAATCCTGACTTATGAAAAATTGATTTCTCTTGATGAAAGAAACTAATGCCTGGAGGAGTGAATTCCCCTGTTCGAGCCTTCAAATCCGTCGGAGGACAACCAGTGTTGATAGATTCCGTCAAAGGCTCAAAAATGTGGGACATTGATGGAAACGAATACGTAGACTACGTTGGTTCTTGGGGACCAGCTATAATCGGCCACGCCGATGATGAGGTATAACCATTTCTTCTACAAAACCAAATCCTCTAAAGCTCGTAACTTTGCCATAAAAATCGAATCTTTCTCGTAGGTTCTTGCTGCTCTAGCTGAGACGATGAAGAAAGGAACAAGCTTTGGTGCTCCTTGTCTCTTGGAGAATGTTCTAGCTGAGATGGTGATATCAGCAGTTCCAAGCATTGAGATGGTCCGGTTTGTTAACTCCGGTACCGAAGCGTGTATGGGCGTGCTTCGTCTCGCTCGAGCCTTCACCAACAGAGAGAAGTTCATCAAGTTTGAAGGATGTTATCACGGTCACGCCAACGCCTTCCTTGTGAAAGCTGGTAGTGGTGTAGCTACTCTAGGGCTACCTGACTCTCCAGGTGTCCCTAAAGCAGCTACTTCGGATACTTTAACAGCTCCTTACAACGATTTGGAAGCTGTTGCCAAGCTATTCGAGGCTCATAAAGGAGAGATCTCGTCGGTGATTCTCGAACCTGTTGTTGGGAACTCTGGATTCATCACTCCTACTCCGGAGTTCATCAACGGTTTACGTCAGCTGACGAAAGACAACGATGCGTTGCTCATCTTTGATGAGGTCATGACTGGCTTTCGTTTAGCTTACGGTGGAGCTCAAGAGTACTTTGGCATCACGCCTGATTTGACAACTCTTGGGAAGATCATCGGCGGTGGTCTTCCCGTTGGAGCTTACGGTGGAAGAAGAGATATTATGGAGATGGTAAGACCAATGTAGTTATTAAGCTTTGCCATTGTAGTTAGTTAACCGGTTTGTGTTTGTTTGTAGGTTGCTCCGGCAGGACCAATGTATCAAGCCGGGACGCTAAGTGGTAATCCACTGGCGATGACGGCAGGGATTCACACGCTGAAGAGGCTGATGCAGCCAGGAACGTACGAGTATTTGGACAAGATCACTAAAGAGTTAACGAACGGGATCTTGGAAGCCGGGAAGAAGACAGGGCATCCGATGTGCGGAGGTTACATAAGAGGTATGTTCGGTTTCTTTTTCGCGGAAGGACCGGTTAACAACTTCGATGACGCGAAGAAGAGCGACACGGAGAAGTTTGGCAAGTTTTTCAGGGGGATGTTGGAGGAAGGTGTTTACTTTGCACCGTCTCAGTTCGAGGCTGGCTTTACTGGATTGGCTCACACTTCTGAGGATATACAGTTCACTATTGCTGCGGCTGAGAGGGTTCTTGGTAGGATCTAAGAATGTTTTCTTGAGTCTCGTTTTCACAATCTTCTTCTGTTTTGGGGATGTTGTGTACGGATTAAATCAGTCTTTGTGTAGTGAGTTGGATTTAGCCTTTTTTTTTCATTGGTAGCTTGAGAATTTTGTATGATGAAACCATTTGTTCTGTTTATGTTATGGGGTTAACATAATCCTCAAAGAGTTATTGCTAAAGAATGTTTAAACTGATAAAATATTATTATGAAAACTACTACCACAATATGTTGATTTGATACAACACCAACTATAAAGAAAAGAAGAATAAGAGAACGTTTTAAGAAGCCATTTTTTTCAACTTTGTTGATTGTTTTGGGACTTTGTCGATGATGTTGATATATCAAGAGAACTCATATATCAATGAAGCGTGGGATATTTTTCCTCTTAAAATAAGCACGTTTTGGGTCCATTTTCGTGTAATTTCCAATAAAAACCAAACAAAAGGTGATAAGTGATAACACTGACGTAATGTTTAAGCTTTTTATATTTTAGGATCTTAAAACAATTAAATGTCATTGTACATTACCCACCTCAATGACACTAACCAATAACTAATCCAATTATTTATAGTTAAGGTACGCATTGCTTCCATTATACTACCTAATAAATCATAACGAAAAAACAATTAAGTATATATCTCTCAAGCGAAGCAGAAGAGAGTGAAACAACAAGTCAACAACCATGGGGGTCGAGAGAGAGCAACACACATCTTCTTCACCGTCCGAGACGATCCCTATTGTCGATCTAAGCGATCCCAACGACGAGCTCGTGGCACGTGCGGTGGTGAAAGCTAGCCAAGAGTGGGGGATTTTCCACGTGGTGAATCACGGGATCTCGACGGATCTGATAGAGCGGTTGAAGGAGGTTGGTAAACAGTTCTTTGATCTCCCGGAGACGGAGAAGAAAGAAGTAGCGAAACGAGATGACTCGGAAGACTTTGAAGGTTACACGAGGAATCTCAAGTATACAGAAGATGAGGTTTGGGCCGATAACCTCTTTCACAGAATCTGGCCACCCTCGTGTCTCAATTTCAACTACTGGCCCAAAAACCCTCCTCAATACAGGTTACGATGAATCTTCGTATGCAAATTGTTGTCTATAATATACGTATATGGTAGAATAAAACATAGTACAACAAGTTTTGTAAAAGTTTAACAAAAGTCACGTTCGTTTATGTTTTAATAATATTTCCCATTCGTTGATATTTTCTAGTCATAATTATTACATTAGTTATTAACTTATTATCATGTTTAGCTATTTAGAGCAGTTGTCGTCCAACTAATCGTCAAAAGCCAAATAAATTTTAGTCATGGTTTGATTTTTGGGACATGTTGTGTGGTTATAGGAAGTTGGTTGAGAAGTACACAAAGGAGACGAAAATTTTGTCTATCAAATACGTATATGGCAGAACCCTAAAACATAATACATCACGTTTTGTTAAAGTTTAACAAAATTTACGTCCATTTATGTTTTAATATTCCCATTCGTTTTATATTTCCTATTCATATTTATTACCTTACCATGTTTAGCTATACATGGTTTGATTTTTGGGACATGGTGTGTGGTTATAGGGAGGTGGTTGAGGAGTACACAAAGGAGACGAAAAAGTTATCGGAGAGGCTTTTGGGGGTTTTATCAGAGGGATTAGGGTTACAGCATGATGCCTTGAAGAAAGGTCTAGGAGGTGACAAGACTGAGTATGTGATGAGAATCAACAATTTCCCGCCTAATCCTAAACCGGATTTGAACTTGGGACTACCGGAGCATACAGATATTATTGCAATGGCAATCATCGTCACCAATGAAGTTCCAGGGCTTCAGATTTTCAAAGACGATCAGTGGTTCGATGTCCAATACATTCCCTCCGCCATTACCATTACCATTGGTGATCAGCTATTGGTATGTTTTCCGTTTTTTCGATAACCAATAATTTATACCAACTTTGAGATTTGTGATGAGCAAAATGATATATATTTTTGTAGAGGCTGAGCAACGGGAAGTACAAGAATGTGTTGCATAGAGTGACGGTGGATAAAGAAAAACAAAGGATGTCGTGGCCGATTTTTGTGGATGCTAATCCTGATGTGGTCATCGGACCTTTGCCGGAGCTCATTACCGGCGATAATCCTTCTATGTTCAAGCCTATTACTTGCAAGGACTTTAAATTCCGTAGGCTTTTCAAGCTTCCAGTCGATTGATCCAAATGATGCATGATCTGTTATTCTTCTTCCTTTTTCTTACGCATCGAAGTTACTAGGTTTCTAAACATGCAATAAGTGGGTTGAATAACACACATCGACGATATTAGTACAAAATAATCATTAGACTCAGTCGTGGTCAAGTTACAATCTTGTACGTGTGTGTGTGTAATTTACCACAATAAGAAAATGTTTATGTATGCAAAAGGAACTTTATACGGTTTCAAGTCTATATATATAATAAACAATACGAAAAACATTTATGAATGATTTTGAAGATTTCCTAAAATCTTAACTTAGTCAAAAAGAGGGTTCGGTCACCAACCTTAAGGACTTGATATAGAAGTTTTTTTAATAAGAAAAATTAGGTTTTCTTACAAAAGGTTTAGTACATAAAATCATTTGCATTAGTGCGCAAGTGGAATTTAAGGTAAAAGTGCGCAAGTGGAATTTAAGGTAAAACGTTTCTTGTAAAATATGTTTTGAACAAATGTGCATTCACTCAGAACATCTTTTCCTGTCTTTTATTTTGAAAAAAAAATGGAAACAGTAATTAAGTAATTTCATAAATGATTTTTTTGAGGTTTTATTATCCATCGTGAAGAAGCATATTGATCTTGCGGTGAATGTAGTCTTCAAAGGTTAAAGACTCAAACTTGGGAGGATTATCGTCTCCGATGAGCTCCGGCAAAGGTCCGACGACCAAACCACGCTTAGGGTCAACCAAAACCGGCCACGACATCCTCGTCTTCTCCTTATCCATCGTTGCTCTATGCAACACGTTCTTGTACCTCCCGTTGCTCATCCTCTACAAATGTTACATAAATCTCAAAAACCCAACGTACTCTAAAACACTACCAAATTTCAATGAAACACAATATCAGACCATGATTTGATCGCCGATGAGGACAACAATGCCTGAATCGACGTTCTCAACGTCGAACCAGCTGTTACCCTTGAAGACTTGAAGTCCAGGAACCTCGTTGGGGACTAGGAGTGCCATTGAAGTGAAATCTGTATGCGCCGGTGCTCCTATGATTTCATCCGACGTCGGCGGATAGTAATTGATCCTTATCGTATACTCTGCTGCATCGCCGCCTATACCTTCGTTCAAGGCATCGTGCCCTAGCCCTAACCCCTTTGACAAGCAACCCATAATCTTCTCCGTTAACTTCTTCACCTGTCTTGCGTACTCCTCGTTCACCTCCCTGAAACCCAAATCAATGATTAATGTATATGATTAATAGAGGGTTTGACTCAATACACTTATCGAGTTGAGTAGAGTTAGTAACTAATCATGAAACAGTAAAATATAGATTAATAATTATAGGTTAGGTAATGACGTTTATACTCTTTTCTTATAATGTTTTTCTTTTTTCTTTCAATAATGTAAACGTTGACAAAATGCGGTTTTCGGTTGGATCCTCTACGGTACCTGTAATCTGGAGGATTCTTAGGCCAGAATCTGTAGTCGATGCACGACGGTGGCCAGATTTTGTGAAGCAGGTGACTGTTCCAAGACTCTAAACGTTTTGAATGTATTGAATCGTAACCTTCCAAGCAATCGACGTCTGGTAGCTTTGCTACGGCTTCCTTTTCTTCGGCCGGGAGCTCAAAGAACTGCCTCCCCACTTCCTGAAGCCGACGCAGCAACTCCGTCGGAATCCCGTGGTTAACCACCTGAAAAGCCCCCCACTCTTCGCTCGCTTTCACCACCGCACGTGCCACGAGCTCATCGTCGAGATCGCTCAGATCAACGATAGGGACTGTAGTCGTCTCGCACGGTGGAGATGTGTGTTGGTCTCTCTCGACCTCCATTGTTGCTGTTTCACTCTCCATTGCTTCGCCGGATTTGTTTAGACTAATTGGTTGGCGAAAGGTGTATATAGGGGGGAAGTGTTGATGACGTGGCACAACACCATTAAATTATGATAATTAATTTAGGTCTGCTACTGCTTAACATGTAATACAGTAAGACATTTCTGGAAAATGATTAATATAAACGATTAGAGACAGTAATGCAACGAAGCACTGTGTGTCGCGTAGCTACAAATAATTAAATTACTGCAATATTGGTGGTGGTAGCAGGTGGTAAGTGGTAAGGTAACAATGAAATATAATATTGGTCGTAGCAGGTGGTAACATATTGACAAAATATAACTAAGTAAGAAGAAATTACGACCACAGCATAAATATTAAATTTCAAAATTTTATTATGGTCTTACTAATTGCTATATTTATTACTTGGCAGTTTAGATATTGCTCCAAATGTTAACTACTTCCTTTGAACTTTTGAATCAACAAAGACCTTTCTTAAAAAAAAAACAATTAACTTTTAGATTGGCCTTCATTAAGACAACACTTTTTGAAATAATGTTTTTACAAAACTACAGAATCCATCCATATAAATAGGCAAGAAACCACATGGCTGCATTACAAACTCTAGTCTACACTAAAACAAATCGCAACATGTTCTTCTGCGCCAAAACACAGCTTCAAAACGATGCTGCGGAAAAAAAAAAAAAACCGGAATCGATGATATCCATTTAACCTTTTATGATCTTTCAAAGACGTCTGGTCTTGTTAGGAGGTGCATAACCGGACATACCCATTCCAGGATCTTTCCTTCTCAGCTGTTGCTGCTGATGCGGCTGAGCCATCCCTCGCTGCTGTTGCACCGGAACACTCGGATTCATTCCCGCCTGTGCAGGGAAATTATAAGCCATCATGCCTTGAGGCTGCATCCTCTGCATGTTATGAGCAACCATTGGTCTCGGCATCGATCTACTCCCCATTCCATGAGCTCCTCCCATGTTCCCTCCAACATTCCCCGCTGCAACCGCTTGAGGAGGGTTGATGCTCGTCGTGCCTTCGAAATCAGTGTTAGTATCGACAGGACGTGTCGGGTAACTCACGTTCTTCTCCATCGGCTGAGTCGCTACAAACGCGTTCCTTCCCGGGATAGGATCCATCCTGAAGTACTCGTGCTCTAGCGCCTGAGAAGCAGTGATCCGTTTGAGAGGATCGTACTCGAGCATCTTGGATAAGAGATCGTAAGCGGGGCTTTTGAAGGGCAGGTGAACCACGTTGTGGAGACCAACACTGTCGTATTTATGAGCTTGAATGTGTTGGAGATCGGATTGCCAGTGAGGAAGGTTCGCGAGCGCCGGCCATTTATCCATCGTCGGATGGCCTAAGATCTTGAAAATCTTGTCGAGCTGATCCAGCTGGAAAGGGTTTTGTGACGACTTCGCTTCTGCTCCTTGGAACAATGGTTTGAGAGTCAGTAGCTCAGCGAATATACATCCGACCGCCCACATATCGACGGCGCTCGTGTAGTGCTTAGACCCGAGAAGCAGCTCCGGTGCACGGTACCATATCGTGACCACAACTCCGTTATCAGATAGAGGCTTCAGAGGAGCTTGGTATATCCGTGCAAGCCCGAAATCAGCTATCTTCACTATTCCGTTTTCTTCTCCCTCACCCATAACCAAGATGTTTGAAGGTTTCAAGTCTCTGTGTATGATCCAGTTACTATGGAGATAGTTTAATCCGTTGAGAAGCTGCCAGAGCAAGGACTTGACAGTGTACTGGTTTAACGAATGTCCCACTTTGTCTCTGTGGTGTCTGATGATCTCGTAGAGATCGTACTCGGAGTAGTCGAAGGCGAGGTAGAGAGACATGTCTGCGAAGTTGATGTGGACGTTCACAAGCTTGACGACGTTCTCGTGGGAGATCTCTCTGAGCAGCATGATCTCGCGGATCGCTGTTGGGGAAACTCCGTCTCCGTCTTTCGACTGCTTGAACTTCTTGATGGCGATTGGTCTCTTAGGTATAGTCTTGGTTCTTGCCAAGAAAACGAGTCCATAAGTCCCTTCGCCAATTTTTCCGACGAGGTTGTACTGTTGCAGCCACTCTGGCTTCTCGCTGCCGCTGCTTGAGCTGTTGGATCTGGTGGAACTGCCATCTCCCATTGCTTTTAGAGCTCTCTGCTTAAACGTCCTTGCTATGTGGGACTGAAACAGTAGAGCTTAACAAAACGAAACCATTTTTGGTTTCCTCTATGTAGCTTTCCTGAAAAGTTGAGCAAAACTTTGGATAATCAGCCAAAAGGAAGTGACTTTGTGAAATAGAGCTAAGCAATTCATAGAATAAGATCTACGAACATTTCAGAATTAGCTGATGATTCAAAGACGTCCCTCACAAAACTTCATATGAACAAATTCAGATCCTAAGACTTCAATTTTCAGCAATTTTCAGCAAAAGAGGAAAAAAAGGATTAAGATTCAGCTGAAACATTAAGCTCAAGAGACCAATAAACAGAGGGAAAACCCTAAAATTCAATACCTAATCAGATTCGATACCAATTTCAAATTCCAATTAAAGCTCGAGACCTATACGATCTGTTTTTTATTTTTTGTTTTTTTTTCTTCTAGAAATCAACGATCATGGAAATAAAAATACGTAAAGGATCTGACCGAGTAAGGCGATCGGATAAATGTTGAATGAAATTCGGAGGAAGAGATCGTCGGCGACGGAGGAAGGTAGACAAAAGCGAGAAATTTCCGGTGAGACGGAAGAAGAAGGATTGTGTTTCCCAAAAACGGTGACGTTATGAAGCAGCCGACGCTGAGAATGGAAAGTAGATTTGTAATTTGGCCACTTGGTCCAACTCTCTTCTCTTTATTATATCTCTATTCATATATACTCTTCCTATTAAACAGTGTGATAATTTAGGATAATTCATAACCAGGTCAGGTGACATATGTTCCAAAAGTTTAGATTTTGTGGAAAGAAATTTTTTTGATTTGAGCAAAAAAATTAAGACTGTCACAAGTCACAACAGTGTACAAAAACAAAAAATATCAAAACACATTACAGTATCCAAACCACTTTTATTAATTTTCAAGAACAAANTTCTTTCCTTCTCAGCTGTTGCTGCTGATGCGGCTGAGCCATCCCTCGCTGCTGTTGCACCGGAACACTCGGATTCATTCCCGCCTGTGCAGGGAAATTATAAGCCATCATGCCTTGAGGCTGCATCCTCTGCATGTTATGAGCAACCATTGGTCTCGGCATCGATCTACTCCCCATTCCATGAGCTCCTCCCATGTTCCCTCCAACATTCCCCGCTGCAACCGCTTGAGGAGGGTTGATGCTCGTCGTGCCTTCGAAATCAGTGTTAGTATCGACAGGACGTGTCGGGTAACTCACGTTCTTCTCCATCGGCTGAGTCGCTACAAACGCGTTCCTTCCCGGGATAGGATCCATCCTGAAGTACTCGTGCTCTAGCGCCTGAGAAGCAGTGATCCGTTTGAGAGGATCGTACTCGAGCATCTTGGATAAGAGATCGTAAGCGGGGCTTTTGAAGGGCAGGTGAACCACGTTGTGGAGACCAACACTGTCGTATTTATGAGCTTGAATGTGTTGGAGATCGGATTGCCAGTGAGGAAGGTTCGCGAGCGCCGGCCATTTATCCATCGTCGGATGGCCTAAGATCTTGAAAATCTTGTCGAGCTGATCCAGCTGGAAAGGGTTTTGTGACGACTTCGCTTCTGCTCCTTGGAACAATGGTTTGAGAGTCAGTAGCTCAGCGAATATACATCCGACCGCCCACATATCGACGGCGCTCGTGTAGTGCTTAGACCCGAGAAGCAGCTCCGGTGCACGGTACCATATCGTGACCACAACTCCGTTATCAGATAGAGGCTTCAGAGGAGCTTGGTATATCCGTGCAAGCCCGAAATCAGCTATCTTCACTATTCCGTTTTCTTCTCCCTCACCCATAACCAAGATGTTTGAAGGTTTCAAGTCTCTGTGTATGATCCAGTTACTATGGAGATAGTTTAATCCGTTGAGAAGCTGCCAGAGCAAGGACTTGACAGTGTACTGGTTTAACGAATGTCCCACTTTGTCTCTGTGGTGTCTGATGATCTCGTAGAGATCGTACTCGGAGTAGTCGAAGGCGAGGTAGAGAGACATGTCTGCGAAGTTGATGTGGACGTTCACAAGCTTGACGACGTTCTCGTGGGAGATCTCTCTGAGCAGCATGATCTCGCGGATCGCTGTTGGGGAAACTCCGTCTCCGTCTTTCGACTGCTTGAACTTCTTGATGGCGATTGGTCTCTTAGGTATAGTCTTGGTTCTTGCCAAGAAAACGAGTCCATAAGTCCCTTCGCCAATTTTTCCGACGAGGTTGTACTGTTGCAGCCACTCTGGCTTCTCGCTGCCGCTGCTTGAGCTGTTGGATCTGGTGGAACTGCCATCTCCCATTGCTTTTAGAGCTCTCTGCTTAAACGTCCTTGCTATGTGGGACTGAAACAGTAGAGCTTAACAAAACGAAACCATTTTTGGTTTCCTCTATGTAGCTTTCCTGAAAAGTTGAGCAAAACTTTGGATAATCAGCCAAAAGGAAGTGACTTTGTGAAATAGAGCTAAGCAATTCATAGAATAAGATCTACGAACATTTCAGAATTAGCTGATGATTCAAAGACGTCCCTCACAAAACTTCATATGAACAAATTCAGATCCTAAGACTTCAATTTTCAGCAATTTTCAGCAAAAGAGGAAAAAAAGGATTAAGATTCAGCTGAAACATTAAGCTCAAGAGACCAATAAACAGAGGGAAAACCCTAAAATTCAATACCTAATCAGATTCGATACCAATTTCAAATTCCAATTAAAGCTCGAGACCTATACGATCTGTTTTTTATTTTTTGTTTTTTTTTCTTCTAGAAATCAACGATCATGGAAATAAAAATACGTAAAGGATCTGACCGAGTAAGGCGATCGGATAAATGTTGAATGAAATTCGGAGGAAGAGATCGTCGGCGACGGAGGAAGGTAGACAAAAGCGAGAAATTTCCGGTGAGACGGAAGAAGAAGGATTGTGTTTCCCAAAAACGGTGACGTTATGAAGCAGCCGACGCTGAGAATGGAAAGTAGATTTGTAATTTGGCCACTTGGTCCAACTCTCTTCTCTTTATTATATCTCTATTCATATATACTCTTCCTATTAAACAGTGTGATAATTTAGGATAATTCATAACCAGGTCAGGTGACATATGTTCCAAAAGTTTAGATTTTGTGGAAAGAAATTTTTTTGATTTGAGCAAAAAAATTAAGACTGTCACAAGTCACAACAGTGTACAAAAACAAAAAATATCAAAACACATTACAGTATCCAAACCACTTTTATTAATTTTCAAGAACAAAGTTCATGTGTATAAAGCAGTGATTACCAAACCTGAAACAAAAGAGTTTAGTTTATAATATCTCAACAACACCTCGGCTCACGATTTTCCCTTCGTTGAGATCTTGAAACGCCTTTCCTGCATCTTCAAACTTGTATTTGCTTGAAACCGCGTTTGTTAGATTGAAGATCCCAGACTCTGCCAATTTCACTACTTTAGGAAGATCTTGTCTTGCTCTTCCTCCATATGATCCTATTACTTTTATCTTCACATAAACAAAAGAAAAAGAGACTCAGCAACATAATCTTAAACACAAGATACGTTTCTAAGCAAGAACACAAACCTTCCTACGAACAAGTCTGTTAATGTCAATTTCTCCAACGGAGCCAGCTTGTGAGAGTCCAATCATCACAGCTTTGCCACCATCTTTCACACTAAGTGTGCACTGCATGAAAGTTTGTGGCCTTCCCAAGGCTTCAACAGCAACATCAACACCCATCCCACCGGTTATTTCCTGCAAAGGAAACACAGTTTCTTCTCTCAAAATTTAAGATCAATTCAATGGTTTATCATCTTGCTCTTAATCAAACCATACTCTTATCCTATCAACAGCGTCTTCTTTAGCAGCATTGACAATATGAGTAGCACCAAGTGTCTTGGCCTTCTCCAACTTATCATCCTGAACATCCACAGCAATTATGTCCGACGCTCCAAAAGCTCTCGCTATCTGCAAACAACTGAAGCAAGCAACAAACTCAAAGATGGTTATGATCAGGCAATAAACGACAATGCAACTTTAATAACATACCTTGAGCCAACACCACCAATTCCAATTACAGCAATAGAATCTCCAGGACGGATCTCCGCAGCATGAGCCATAGCACCATATGCTGTAAAAACAGCACACCCTAGAATCGCAGATTCAGTGTAAGGCAAAGACTCTGGTAGAGGAGCTAAGCCGTGAGCTGGTGTCACACAGTACTCAGCCATTCCTCCCATACTGTACATATACACTGGCGAATCTGCCGGAAAGTGAAACAAATATGTCATTTGGTGAAACAATCATTGGTTCTCTGCCACATAAAGATTTAAAATTTACCATCATGTCGCAAAAATAGACGAGTTTCTCCATCATAAAGAGTTCCTTTAGCTCTATTAAAAGCAAAGAAGTCTTCACACAAATCATCATGGCCCTGTATCCGAGTTAAAGTATCAGCCAAACACTATACACTCCCAGATTTGAGAATGTAATGAAAGCAATGCAATTTCCTCCTCACCTTAGCACAATAGGTACAGGTTCCACAAGGCATAATGAAAGCTCCAACTACACGAGAACCAACTGGAAATCTGATAAAGAAAAGTTGAGACATTTAGGATTGTAATCAAAACATCTGATTCCATTTGAGTGAGAGAAAACAAAAAGGAATGAAAGTTGAAGAAACCTTTTGATGATCTTGTGATCAGTAAGTGGACCATGTTCAACTACTTCACCAGTAATCTCGTGCCCAATAACACAAGGACTAGCGAATGGAATCTCTCCTTTCATCACATGAAGATCAGAGTGACAAACTCCACAAGCTGCCACAAAACGAATTCAAAATGAACGCTAAAAATTTTGAATTCGGATACTACAGATTGCGTCAAGCATTGATTTTAATCACTAATATTCAGTCAAATCCAATGGATTCATAGAAAAGGAGAAGAAATTTATACCCTTTGTTTTGATGAGAATTTCATTGGATTTGGGCCGGGGGATGTGAAATTCTTCGATTGTGAGAGGCTGATTGGGCTCCCGATACACGGCTCCACGCATGTATCCGCCGGAGCTCACGTGATACCCAGCGATGGAAGACGGCGGAGAAGGTTGACCATCATCGCCGGAGGCTCCGGTTTGTAGAGATCTACAGGAGAGTATGGAGCCAGCGGCGAGTCTCGATAATGGAAAGAGGTTCTTAGCGGCGGAGACGCGGCGGAGAATCGGAGCAAACGCCATGCAAAGACGACGGAGGAGAAACTGATGGTCAATCGGAGTTAGGTGGCAACGAAAAAGACACTTTGATGATATCTGTTTGAGGAGAGTTTGGTAAAATAGCTTGCTTTTACCTGTACATTTTTTTTCACTATGTACATGTAACAACAAAAATACACTTGATGATATCTGTTTGAACCACTTACATTTTTCCGTTTTCCGTTGTCCCAAATTTTATATTATAGGGTCTAAATGATAACTGTGGAATGTTGCTGAATGCGGAATCTGGCGGAATTAAATTATAACTTTTTGCGGAATCTGGCTGATTAGTTAGTATTATGAATGGTAACTGCTGAATGTTGCTGAATGCGGAATAACTTAAAAAAAAAATTCATTTCAAAATCTATCCTATAATATATTTAAACTTGAAAATGTACATTAAATATTGGTATTAAATTGTAAATATATATGTTTAACCTTATAAAATATAAACATAATTTATCTTTACAAAACAATAATATTATATTACAACTAACATTTACTCATAAATAAATGAATGAGTGATTTGGTTTTAGAAATATACAACTGATGTAATTTATGTTAACTATAATAAATTTAATAATTGTATTAAATTATGTAATTGTAATATTCAATAGTTATTATTATTATTACAAAATATACTTTCCATAATATTATTATCAAGATTCGGTTTCACAAACTTCAAAAACCCGAATATTCGGAGTTGATCGGATCAGATGCCAGATAATTTTCCCATTCCTAAAAAGGGGGAAAATCACAAAACATTTAATTATATCATAATTAATATTATTCCAGTTTAACAACTAAAATATTTTATAAAAAAATCTAAAATAATTACACATATATTTGTTGGAATAATTAATGAAATACCAAACTATCTGCTTAATTAATTTTATAAATAATTTAAGTTATAGTAAAATATTGATCATCAAATTTTAAATGTAATTTTTCAATTGATCATAGAAATTATATACATGAAAATAAATAAAAGTAATAATAATTGTGGATTTTTGTAAATTTATATTCTAATATATATAAAGTGAGAAAAAAGGGAAGACTCTTTGAACCAAAAAAAAAAAGTTTAAGACCATTACCAAACCACTCTTCCATTAATTTTTCTTATGAACCTTTTGTATAATTTTTAATAAATTTTGGAATAGATATATATTTGAGATATATCAAATGTGAGACTTGTCATAATTTAGCATTTTGTCTTTTTCTTAGCATTCCAGAATTCTTCAATTCTTCTCAACTGGTGTTTTGTAAAAAGAATTCAGCAACAATCTTCAACATTCCTCAAATCTTCAGTTACCAGTTAGGGCCTATAGTCTTTGGAGTTGTAAATTGCTTGCAGATAATATATATGGATTGATTTGTATCGATTAAGTAAAGTCAATTCTGAATTATCATCTACGTGTATATTTTATCTACGAAATTTAATTAAGATTAAGCTTTGAGTCAGAGCTGAACTTCTTCTTATTTGTATATAATTTTTTACTATGTATGAGACGCTTACTAATATCTTTTTGATTTTTTAATTTGTCTCATATTTACACTATAGTCTCTGGAATTATAACTCACACGCAGATAATGTATATGAATTGATTTGTATCGATTAAATAAGGTCTGTAACCCACTTCTACATGTTTATTAAGATTAAATTTAGAGCATGAGCTTCTTCTTACTTGTACATGGTTTTTTACTATATAAAAATGGCAACAAAAGAAACATTTGATGATATTTGTTTGATGGGTTTTAATTTTTCTGTTTGTCCTAAATTTACACAATAATCTATGGAGTTGTAATTCACGCGCGAATAATGTGTGGATTGATTTGTATCGATTAAGTAATGCCAATTTTGGAGTTCACATCTACGTGTATATCTTATCTACGGAATTTATTAAGATTAAATTTACTTGTACATGATTTTTTACTATATTTCTGGGTGCAAGTAATTTGGAAGAAAATCAAATGCAGATTTTGAAAGAAAAAAAGATATTGATTTCAAATGTTGATCTTTTTGTATATACTTAGATACTGAAAGGGATAATACAATTTTACAACTTGGTCCCAAACATTAAGAAAATCAAATGCAAATTCTAAAAGAACAAAAAAAAAAATTGATTGCAAATATTGATCTTTTTGTATATACTTACATACTGAAAGGAATAATACAAATTTACAACTTGGGAATTTAAAATTAAGAACATGACGAAATGCTGCAAGAATCAAAATTTCAAAAAATAACAAAAAGTGAAGTTTAACACAACGGCAAAAGAAGAAGAAAACAAAAGACAAATCTACTTGGCTCTGAGACCAGGAACATTTTTGAGACCCATCTTACCAAGAATAAGTTTTGGTATAGCCGGAGGATTGTCAAGTCCCATACTACGACTAAACTCGTTAGCCAACTCCACAAGCCTGTCCTTGTCTCTTCCGATCATCTTCTGTGAGTTGTAGTAACCCAACCAAGCCTGATACGCCGCCTCTTTGTTCCTCATCTCCACATGGCATAGCGCCTTTTGCACCTGTTCATTCAAATGAAGCTTTTACAATTTCCAACTCAAAGAGCTTTGGTGTTGATGCAAGCGTCCAAGAAGCAAAAGCTTTGCAAAGATCAGTGAAATATGAAAAAGGCTTAAACCTTTTTAACAGTTTCTGGTTCTATTAATGGCAGAGGAGACTTGGTGATGGGTAAGTCTCTAAGAGATGATAGAAAATATTCCTCCCATGGTGCCAAAACCAATATGCCTTCTCCTTCCTTTCCTTTTCGTCCCGTTCTACCGAGTCTGTGTATATATTGTTCTCTGTCTTTTGGTACTCCCACCTGGAATAGAAGCAAATAAATGTATACAAACCCAATGCAAAAAGTTTCTAATTCTCTGTCTTTTGTATGACTGATGTTACCTGTAGAACAAGGGTCACATCAGGGTAATCGACTCCTCGAGCAGATACATCAGATGTTACGAGAATCAAACCCTTGGATTTGCGGAACTCATTAGAAACCCTTGTCCTGTAACTCTGCGGTTTTCGAGAATGGATCTCTCTCACGTTTAAGTTTAGCTCACCAAGTAGATCAGCCACTAGTTTTGTAACCATAGCAGTTGTGCAGAAGACAATGACCTTCAGGAGCCACAGAGTTGGTTAGAAAGTGAAAACATTAGTCACTGGGAAGATTCTTTTTGTACCTTATAGTCTACGTTATCCGCAATGTGTTCTCGGAGAAGTGTGTACAGAAGAGAGAAATGTCTGTCCAGTGATGCAATCATGTGCATTTGTTTGACCTGTTGATGCGTCTCTCCAGTGCCTTCGTGAACACAATTGACAAACTCGTGATCCCGCCTCAGAGCAATGAGGCATATTTGACGAACCTTTACACAGAAAAACATGAATCAAGACCAAGGGACTAAGGCAACAGAAACCAAAAGAAATATGCAAGAAACTGAGACAGACCTCTTCAGGTACTGTGGCGGAAAACAGAAAAGTTTGTCTCTCCTTAGGAACCGCAGAGATGATCCTTTCAATGTCCTTGCGAAAACCCATGTCTAAGAGATGATCAGCTTCATCAAGCACAAGGACCTTCACACCCTTTAACTTTGTCGCAAATCCTGGAGTGTTCTCAATATGGTCTTTGAGCCTTCCAGGTGTAGCCACTAAAATCTGAACATTTCGAATCACACTTTTCATATCAGAGACCCAAATAATGAAGGAACTTCAAGGATTTTCTAATTTTTTTATAAATAAGCCATAGCAAACAATATTCACCTGGCAGGGATTTGTTTGCATACGCTTTTGCTCTAAACCAAGTCTTGTGCCTCCAATCACAACTTGAACACCAATAGTTGGATGATACTTCAATAAGGTGTTTGCTTCTGTAGCAGCCTGAGTAGCAAGCTCTCTAGTTGGACATATCACAAGCGCAAGAATCGGAGGTCTCTTATTATCCGGGCTTGTAGGAGGAGACTTGACTACTACTTCAATTGATGGAAGCTTTGAAAAAAAAAATTGTCAACATTAAGCACAAGTTCCTATAGTAAGGTCCAATCAATCACTAAACGGCCAAACTTATTATACTCATGATATTGTCTCACCAAAAACGCCACAGTCTTCCCGGTTCCTGTTTTGGCCTTGGCCAGGACATCTTTACCTGTAAAAGAAAACAGAGAATACCAAAGATATAAAATGGAAGTCCTTGTAAAATAGAGGAAAGATTCACAAAGTTTCTGAGTTTTTCTTGCAAGTACCTTTGAGGATGATAGGAAGAGTAGCCTCCTGCACAACAGTCATTGTCTCATATCCAGCATCCTTGAGTGCGTTTAGCGATAAAGGAGACAGTGGATACTGATCAAACCTGTAGAGTAGAGTAGTAACCCTCAATCAATCAGCACCAAAGTGGTCAAAGTAAGTCACTTACAAAGAAGAAAAATCCAGACTTTGCAACAATGTTTACCTTGTCTTAGTCAAGTAAGAATCTGAAGCCTTTACAACGTTTCCACTCGTAGCCTTATCCGCTTCAATAACCTTCTCCTTATCAAACCCAAAAGCAGAAGTCGCTTTCTTCTTAAGAAACTCATAATCTTTGTCCTCGTCTTCATCTTCTTCACTAAGCAAATCTCCAATGCCTCCCATTACTAAACTCTTCACATCCTCATCACTACTTTCGTCCTCAAACAAATCTCTTCCCTTTCCTAAACCTTTGTAGTCTTCTCTATCTCTGTTTCTCCTAAACCCTGAATCTAAAATTGTCTCCTTCCTCCCACGAAAACTACTCTTTCCTTGAATCCGACCATTCAATCCACTTTCTCTATCCCTAAAGGAATCAACTTTGTTGCGAATTCCTCTCCTGTCTTGTTGTCTTCTTCCTCTGCTACTACGATCCTCGTCGGGACCCGAATCGTCATCATCGCTCGTGAGATGTACACGCAACGATCCAGGCCTCAAATCGCTGACCCAGTTACTGAGATCCTCCTCGTCTTCGATCAAGCTCTTTGATGCGCGGGTTTCTCCTCCATCTCGACTCCGCCGTTCGAATTCGGGTAGGTCTCTGTTCGGACGAGTAGAGAAGTTGATGACAGACCCGATTGAAAAGTAATTGGATCTAAAAGAGAATATCCGGGAGAGAACAGGGACGGAGCTAGAAGAACAATAACAAACTCGTGTGCAGGAATTCGAGGAAGCGAGATGAGTACCCGGAAGAGAATGAGTGAAGAATCGTGTACGGAGAGGGAACTTCCAAGGCATGACTTTAGCTGTTGTAAACGGAGTTCTAGTCTCCGGTGGCCGGAAAAAGTGGAGGCAAGTGAAAGGGTTTAGTGATTTGAGTGAAGACACACTCGAAACGACGACGTATCGTCATGTGCTGAAATGTGAAAACGGCACGACGTTTTCTTTCCGGACGCTTTGAACTTGTTGGAACGTACACACTGTTGAATCTGTAAACGTAAATATGGTTGGTTAGTGGAAATGGTAATTTACAAATTGTTTTGATTGTTGTATAATCTATAAAGGTTTACTGTTACCTAACTCTGTTGGCCATGTTTATTCATAATTCTGTATTTTAACTGAGTAACACGGTAAACCTGAAGGTCCTAAACTCACCCACCATTCATTCATTTAAGTGCAACTCG
The DNA here is from genome assembly GCA_902728155.2 of Microthlaspi erraticum. Classification (NCBI taxonomy): domain Eukaryota; kingdom Viridiplantae; phylum Streptophyta; class Magnoliopsida; order Brassicales; family Brassicaceae; genus Microthlaspi; species Microthlaspi erraticum. The sequence continues at coordinate 1,083,227 of CACVBM020001151.1, read as the reverse complement.
TATAATCATTCAGAATATCAATAGGGAGTGTTTGTTACTCAATCTCGATTTCTCCCTTTCTTTCTTCCAAAATATATGGCGAATTATGTGGAAATGCGTACTGTATAAGCTGCAGTTGCTAGCAGAAATTTAGAGAGGCAAAATTGTTGTTGGGGATAAACAATACAATGGGTTATATTACATATTTTGAGGCCCTTTAACAAAAAAAAAAACATATTTTGTCATCTAAGGATTTATATAAAAACTTATGCTAATTAACAAAACAGATGCATTACAAGTTTGAATGTAAGCTATAGATATAAATTATAACCAAAAATTTGAACGTAAGCTAGAGAATTTGCAATGAGACTACCTTACAACATACTATTTCATTATAATCACAAGACTTATGCATACTGCAACGTATCTTAAGATTCCAGACAATAACTTGTTACGAATAATTATGGACACTTGGCACTTGATATTTTGTTAAGGTCGAATATTTTATTTTCAATTAATAAGGTCAACCTGGTAGTTAAGAGTTTTAAATGTTAGCTAACTACATTTGAATTCCTTTACAGAAATATTTCTACAGAAACTTCTATAGTTGGAAATATATTTTGAATTTAATTCCATAGATTGTTAAATAAAATCTCCCAGATTTCCATAGGTTTTTAACTAATTTCTCCACAAACAGAAAGAGTTCCGAAATTGTAGCAGATTTATCTTTTTCTGAACTCTGTTCCATACCTAAAAGTTTAAAACTATATGGTACTGATATCGAATACCAATGAAACAGAAGGACGTTTCTGGAAAACAAAAAAAAACAAAAAGATTATTCCCGAGATTTTTTCGGGTTCCGTAAATGAAGGGGTATTACACGTGGCAGTCAACCAGGCTGTCAGTTGTTGGTTAAAGCAGACAAGCGCGTGACTTTAATATAATCTCTCTTCCCCGCGCCAACAACACTTTACCAAGACAAAAGCCTCTGTCTCTCAGACACATCCCTCATGGCGGTGCTCTGACTGCTGCTACAGCCTTTGATTATTTCTCTTTCCCTTTTCATTTATTTTAAATACTCAAAAATATTACTCTAATCACCTAATTAAAGATCATCAGTACAAATCACCAAGATTAATTAACGAATTAAATCTATCTGATTAAATCGGTGAAGAAGAGGCGCAAAGGTTTCGTCTTTTATCTTTCGCTTTTCTTTTTTTTTCCTTCTTCTTCTTCTGCCATTTCTTGTTTAAACCGATCTGGCTCTCTGTCATCTTCTTCGTTACGTCTCTATGAAATGCTCAAGCTGATTAGGGTTTATCAACTGTTTGTCCGTTTTCTTGTTATCGTCTTCGTTATCCTCTCCGTCTTGGCAAGTGAGTAAGGGTTTTTCACTCTTATCGTTATCCACTGAAATTAGTTGGTTGTTTGTTAGATCTATTTTTGGGTCAGACTGTTCTTGACAGCTAAATTTTGTTATTTGGATCAAACTATCCGTTTCTTGAATTCCGCCTTCTCTGTGATCGGATTTGTGCTGGGTTTTGGGTTTTGGACATGTGTTGTTGTGATCAGAAGGGGACCTTTATCGTTTAGTGATCCTTTTGATCATAGAGCCACTAAAAATGAGACCTTTTTTATCGGAGGAAAAATAAAATTATTAACTTTCTTCAATCTCCTTATTGTTTTCTCTTTCCTTTTATCCATTGCGTATCTCGTGCTTAGCTCTACCTTGTAATCTGTGATCCAAGACATTTGTTTCTGGTTCCGAGACTGACCTGTTTTCGTGTTTGAGAAAGTAAGACTTTGTGGTTGTATTTGATTGACATAATTTGGAATAGATGTCTCCTAAGTCTAGTATTTTCTTCTGTGAAATCAATTGACGAATTCTCTTACTTTGTGTGGCTGAAATATAATCTAGATTAGTAACATTTTGCTTATTTTGTCCTTTCTTTCTGACATAAATCTCACTGATTGCAGATTAGCAGCTGATCCCCACTAGAAGCTGTATTCAAAACCCTATAACAGTCAAATGTAAGTTTTCTTACTGAATTTGTTTTGTTGAGTCTTTATGTTCTTATTGGCTGCTTTTGATGTTCTAGTATCGCAAAAATGTAACAAATATGTTCTCTTGGCACTTCTTGTGTCTAGCATGAACCAAATATCTGATCTTGGAATCAGCAAAATGCGTCCTGAGAATACTTCAGTTGCTAATTATTGCTGGCTCATACAGATAATTACAACAAAAAATGGCTGCGGAGCTTGTAAGTTCTGCAACTAGTGAAAAGCTAACTGATGTGGACTGGGCCAAGAACATTGAGATCTGTGAAATAGCCGCTCGAGATGAAAGGTATGACGAGCTTTCTAATCTTCTAATAACGTTTAATCTCTTACATTATTCATCTGATATACATTAGTTCTTCTACGGTAAACAGGCAAGCCAAAGATGTTATCAAGGCTATAAAAAAACGGTTGGGAAGTAAGAACCCAAATAGTCAATTATATGCTGTCCAGGTATGTCCATAGTCTAGATTTATCTTTTACCATAAGGAGAATGTCATAACCTTTGAACATTTTGATAATTGGAAATGTTATTTTCTTTTTGCCTTCCAGTTGCTGGAGATGTTGATGAACAATATTGGAGAGAATATTCACAAGCAGGTGATAGATACCGGTCTTCTCCCGACACTTGTGAAGATAATAAAGAAAAAAGTATGTTTCATCTCTGTTTCTGGATGTTACTTCCCTACAGTTTTGAGAGTTAAGCTGCTTACTTTGGTTTGTATATTGCTTGTTCCATTAGTCGGACTTGCCTGTAAGAGAGAGGATTTTTCTCCTCCTTGATGCAACTCAAACCTCTCTTGGTGGCAATTCAGGGAAATTCCCTCAGTATTATACAGCATACTACGATTTGGTGGTGAGTTTGAAACAAGAACCATTCTTACTCTTCTTGAAGAAGCGAAACTAGATAAAACTGAGAGAGCTTTTCTTTTTTGTTATCCTCTGTTACCTCCAGAACGCAGGAGTTAAATTTCCTCAGAGACCAAATTCTACACCACCAGTTGTGGTCACCGCACAAGCTGTTCCGAGAAATACACTCAATGAACAACTTGCATCTGCTAGAAATGATGTGCCTCCAACTACTCAACAGCGAGAATCTCAAACTTCCTCTCCCTCTAGGTATCTTCTTCACCGCACATGTCATTTACAAAATGTTTACTTGATGTTAAGAGACCTTAATCTGTTTTGTCTCTTTTGCTTGTAGCATTTTGCAAAAGGCTAGTACTGCAATGGAAGTTTTGAAGGAAGTGCTTGACGCAGTTGATTCTCAAAATCCTGAGGTATACAATAGACTGATACCTCCACTTAAACAGACATTCTTTCTTTGGCTCCGTTGTTGATCCACATTTGTCCATTTAGGGGGCGAAAGATGAGTTTACTCTTGATCTTGTTGAGCAGTGTTCATTTCAGAAAGAGCGTGTGATGCACCTCGTCATGACATCAAGGCAAGTTTCTGTCTCTCTTGCTTTAGATGACATTTTCGAAAAGCGTTTTCCTTCTTCTCAAGTAGATGAGCCATTGTTTATGCAGGGATGAAAGAGCAGTTTCTCTAGCAATTGATTTGAATGAGCAGCTTCAGAGAGTTCTCAATAGACATGAAGGATTGCTGTCTGGTAAAATCACAGCGCCAGGCAGGTCTACCACGTCCAATGGTTATCATTCCAATCTTGAACCTGTCCGTCCTACTTCAAACGGTCACCGGAAAGTCGAGCTAAAGGCTTCAAATGCAAAAACTGAATCAAGCAGCTCCCATCTTAAGCTTGAGGAAGAAGATGAGGAAGAGGAGCCTGAGCAGTTATTCAGAAGGTCTATCCCCTTTACATTGCTCAGTCTCTTCCACATAAAGGTTCTTGGAATCTAAAAATGGTTATTCTTGCAGATTGAGAAAAGGGAAAGCTAGAGCAAGGCCTGAGGATGAAGAAGAGCCATCACCTCCACAAGGCTTACCTGGATCAGCAATCCATAGCGAAAGACTGCACCGTCCACTTATCCGTCCTTTACCATCAGAGGAGCGATCACGCGGTGGTGGTGATAGCAATTCGCAGTCCCCACCTGTTGTGATTCCACCACCACCTGCAAAACACGTTGAGAGGGAGAAATTCTTCAAGGAGAAGAAAGTGGACGGTGCCTCCGGTTTACCAGGTCATATGAGAGGCCTTTCTTTGCATAGCCGCGATGGAAGCAGCTCACGCAGTGGAAGCGTAGACTTCAGTGAGTGAAACTACCAAAGCTCTGTCTCATCGTAGATTATATGTATTCTTTTACCCTTGTTCTTTTTTAGGTATCGTTAATTTACACAAGGAGAGAGTTTGTGTTGTGTGTGTTGATGTTGTCTGTGTCTCTCTATCTCTAGTGTTGTGGAATTAGAATATAGCACCACGAGATCTGATTATGTATACGAAGAAAGGTACTTGTTGAACCTGAGCTATCATATTATATGCAGAGGTTGTTGTTCATTCTTGTGTAACGAAGCTGAATTTTGAAAATGCTATTTTGTATCATTCAATTGCATATAGATAAGTTGTTTCGAATTCACAAAACGAAAAGGTAAAAGGAGATTGAATATTAAGACAACAGAGTGAGAGTCCTCTCTATTAAGCTTTGGGAGGATCTTGGCAAGAATGTGCCTCTTTGAGATGCTTCTCATATTCATCTTCTTCCTCTTCCCCTTCTTCTTCTTCCTCTTCATCGACCTCGTCCTCCACATCTTCTTCATCTTCATCAAAGCCCCTGACGGCACTAGAGGACGGAGCTGGACTCCTTGCTTCTCCAACGATCTTCATTATGTCCTCTACGCTTTGAAGAGAGAAGCTCGGGTTGTCTCTCTTGTAGTAAGCCGCTTGAGCAGAATCTGTAAGCTCCTTTGGCAAGTTCTTCAAGTACCAAGGATGCTTCTTGATCTCTTTAAGCGTGATCCTCTGCATTAATCATTTACATTTCATCAAAAAGATTGATGATACATAGAAAGTGTTTGCACATAGAGAAAAGAGAAAGTACCTTAGCTGAGTTCGTGACAAAGATGCGAGAGAGAAGGTGTCTGCATTCTTGAGATATGTGGACGTAATCTGGAATTTTGTACTGAACAGCCATTATACGCTGCAGAACATTTTCACACAACACCATGAAACACTTAGGAGAAGATTTTGAGGTGGTTAGTGAGAAAAGTAGTTGAGAGATTGTGGAGTTAGTTGAATAATACTTGGATTGTTTTCCTGAAGTTTCTTGGATCATCAGGGTCTTCAAATGGATAACCACCAACCAACATCACATAAAGCGTCACACCGCAAGACCAAACATCCGCATGCTACATAACACACAACAACATTCACTAAACAGTTTCATTGACAAGTGAAAGTATAAGAATCAGAGTAATGTTACCTTTCCGTCATATTCTCTTCGAGAAAGGACTTCAGGTGCGATGTAAGCTGGAGTTCCAACAGTTGATTTAGGTCTTGAGTGAAGCAACGATGACTACACAACCAAACAGAAGACTCATTAGATCTCATCTAATCCAAGTGAAACAAAAGAAGGAAATGAGAGAGAGTAGTGAATGGACCTTGGAGTAACCAAAATCACAGATTTTCAGTAGCGGTGCAGGGCTACCATCAAGCAATGTGTTCTCAAGCTTCAGATCTCTATGACATATTTGCTGCAGGAAAAACAAGAAAAAGATTAAGCAAAAATGAAAACAAATAATTGAGTTTGTTATGTAAATAGTGAATACCAAGGAATGACAATAGTCCACGCCACAGATTAGCTGCTGAAAGAAGTATCTAGCCTGGAAGAAACACAGATCAAGAAAATGTTGAAAAATCGAACAAGAAGACTCCAAAGTTAGGATTTGGAGAAGAAAGATATATCAGACCTCAGCTTCACTGAATCTTCCAGCATTACAGATTCTTTCAAAGAGCTCTCCTCCAGAAGCATACTCCATTACAATTGCAAGATGAGTTGGTGTCAAAACCACCTTCAAAACCATTTTTGAAATTTACTCTGTTTTTTTTAAGTCCCTTAATGAGATTATGCACAAATCAACAAAAGAAGTTTTTACGAAACCTCCTTGAATCGGATGATATTTGGATGCCTAAGTGATCTGTGGTTGATAATCTCTCTCGCCACATTCTCATCTATCTGCAAATCCAACATATTCGAAATTTCCACTCAAGTTACTAAACCAACCAAAAAAAAAAACGAAAACTTTGAATGGTTATGAAGCAGAAAGAAACACAAAGAGAGAAAGATCAAAAACCTTGCGACCTCTCTCGATATATTTCATGGCAACGAGTTGTTTGGTCTCTTTGTGCCTAAGAAGACGAGCAACACCGAAGTTTCCAGCTCCCAAATCCTTGACAACCTCATACTTGTCCATCTCTTCTTCTTCCTTCAAATCAGTTTTAGTTTTTCTATGTGTTTATACTCTCTATATGTACGAGAGCAGGATCTAGCTTGTTGAGAAATCTGTCACACTTGGTGTAGTGGAGTTGGACTCAGTTTCAGAAAATAATGTGAATCTTATAACAGGTTGTTTCGTAGGGATCTGAGGTTGTCCACCACACTCACACACACACACACACACTCAAGTGTATGTATATCTATCGACTGAGGCACGTGGAGAGGTCGCTCGAGTTCCAATGAACAACTTCAATCCAACGGTCATTAATTTAACTTGTCCTTAATCCATCTCCTTAGATTAATATAATGTCTTGGTTATTACTCTCTCCGTTTTTTTAAGATAGATTTTCTAAACATTAGTTTGTTAAATTTTCTATTTTTTTTATACACTTTTTCAGTTTTCAAGAAACAATGATTGTATTTGTTAAATTTTTATTGGTTGAAAATTATAAAAAGTTGTTTTATTGTGATCGAAAATCTGCTTTTCCTCCTTAATATGTGTGAAAATTCTAGAAAATTTATAAAAAAAAACGAAGAGAGTAGTATTAGGCTCTCTTATTACTTGTGTTTGTAGTACGTACGATGCGGCATGGTCGAGGTCGGTTAAATAGAGACAAACCACCCATCCTTCCATTGATCATTTCGAGTAGTAATAAATACATTATTACAATATGCATCTGTTCATCAACCGACCATAACTAACTAGCCTAAGATACTAATTTATATAATTAAGTAATGACATTTGAAGCATCCAAACCGGCCATCACATGACCGACTTATTGGTTCATACTCATTCTTCATGTTCTAATAAATGTAGGTGTATCATATATATTAAGGTTTTGATGAAAATATTATAACCCATAACTCCATAAGATCCATCTCATCATGGGAATATGGTTTCCGTTACTATGGGCCAAGGTGTTGCCAACCACGTGGTGTTGCTAGTTGCTACATACTTTGTTATACATAAAGCCAAGAGAATGGTCAATAATTTACTTGTGGATAATATTGTTTTGTATTCATATAAAAGAAACTCTTAAATTTGTATGTGACTGGCCCTCTCTTCTTAACCATTTCCCCATGAATTAAGAAAATAATTTGTTTATTTTGTTTTGATAACTGATGTGGAGTTTCTATTTTAAGTAAAAAACCCAATGAACAAACAAATCTGCAGTCAACAGCTAACAAGTGCCATTAGAAACCATCTCACTTGGAGGCAGAGGCATTCCTCTTTTTTCCGCCGGGACTCTCATCAACATCAACCGCCGGGACTCTCATCACTTGGTTGTCAACATCAACCGCCGGGACTCTCATCGTGGACAGAGAGAGAGAGAGAGAGAGAAGCGAGGGTTTTGTTTTTCCTTTTTGTCGACCAAACTAAAAGAGACAAAAGACTTGAAAGACTTAAACGAGATCGGACGGTGCGATTATAAAATAATTTTATTAATCAAAATATTCGACGGTCCTTATTTATTTGGGTCCCATTTCGACCAAACTAAAACTTCATCTGCTAACTTTCGTTTGGTCGAAGACTTAAAGACTTAGACGAGATCGGACGGTCGTTATATATTTGGATCCCCATCTTAAATATTCGACGGTACTTATTTGTTTGGATCCCCATCTTGACCAAAACGCACCGCACTCCATATACATCATAAAACGACATCGTTGCAATGAAAATGTAATTTCATTTGAGAGCGGGTTGTTGCATAAAAATACCAATTTCACTGACTATCACTTCAAGCTCTCTATCTAAGCAAGCTGAAGAGATTGTTTCTTCTGTTATCTTTTCATAATCGCCTTTGCTAACTTTCTATTTTCTTTTCCATGGATCCATTTAACGTTAGAATCATCATGTTTATCTTCTTCCTTTTGCCTTCCCATTTCCAATACTAACTAATATGAATCATCATGTTTATCGTTTTTTAAAAGAAAATCGTACTTTGGTCTAGAATCAGATGATTCTATTTTATTCAAAATGTCATGAAATTCTCAGACTTTGATCGATTTAAGTTAAAATGTCTTGAATATGTTGGAAATTCCAAAGCTTGAAGAAGAAGCTACTATGATGAGAAAATGGAAATAAGCTATTTCTATGAAAAGTAAGAGTCATATATGAAATAGGAAGCCTATGTAAAATATGAGTTATATATGAAATAGGAATCATATTAGAAATAAAAGTTAATACTTTTCTTGTCATAGTTCATAATAGAAATAGGAGAAGCTATTTTCTATATAAAGGGTCTATATGGAGAGATGTTCCATAAGATTCAAGACAAAAGATAAGATTCAAGACAAAAGGTTTAGTTTTGAGAGAATTTCTAAATCAATAAAGAAAAGTTGTTCTTTATACTCTTGAAGTTATTCAGCTTGTTCGATTTCAGAATATAGACCATTCGGTGGAAAGAACTGGAACAAGATAGACAGAAATTGCAAAAGGAAAAACAAGTGAAACGAATGTTCCAAAATCACGGATTGCAAACCTGGTTTGCAGTCTCTTGAGCAATTTTTTATTTCCCCCTGTTTTTCTATGTAACTCTTACCTCTTATCTCTCGCATCTACTTTCAGCCACAAAAGTAGCACTCGTTGTACAAAAACGTTGTTTTTTTTTCCCGAATTAATTTAACATTCAATTCGAAAAAAGAAAAAAAAAAGAATGTTCCAAAATCCATATTTTCTATTTCCCTTTTTCTCATTATTGATTGTTATTCAAACTCTTGTTCTCACCTCTTTTGTACTCATATAAAGATGCAAAAACATTACAGGAGAGAGGGTGAAGAATCCAAAACAACATACCAACAAACAAATTTGCAGTCAAGTCATGGTCATGGTCATCATGTGCCTGCTTCATGATGACTGAAGGCTGCACATTGATTTGCTTCTTGAAAATCGCAGAGATTGTGCCTGCTTGAAGGTTTAACACATGTTAGAACGCATGACTCTATCACAAAAATATAGAGCGAATAAAACTATCAACGATTGATGTCAGGACCACTCTTGTTACCGCTACTGCTAATTATTAAGCCATAGCCTTTTGCGCATGCATTGACGCTCTGTTGACACCCATTTCGGGTTCACATCCTGAAGATTGTATAAAAATTATGCAGAAAATAAGCTTTAACATTCAAAAGACGACACAAAAATCTTCAAACTTGTTAATTTTTTTTTACATCACATCATTTGGTGTGGTTAAAGATTTTCTTTGCTGAATCCATAGGAACAAGATACTACTAACCTGAACATTTACCGAGGACGGAGGAGAATATAAACATCTTTTAGAGCCTCTGAAACCCTGCAGTAACATAGTATAAAAACATTGACATTAAAAAGCTGCAACATTCTTATGAGTCGAAGCTGCAACGTGGCCGTACAGTTTTACTACCTCCACATATCACGTTCTAATAGAAAACAAGCAAGAAACAGAAATATTAGTTAAAGAGCCAAAGGTCATGTGTGTGTTGAACTCTTTACAAGAGGACCTAACCTTATGCTCTTCTCCAACAGAGAGATTCCACAGTACACCAGCAGCTTCTTCATAGACTTCGCCAAACCAGCAAGAACACTGATCCCTCCTTCTTCAGCAACAGCTTTTGCAACTTTAGCATTTACCGACAAGTTGCCTTTGCAGCTTCTGATTGAAGACCTTCTCGCCAAGATTTAGCAAGTTCCAGAAGAAGTCTGATCCCTCCATCTCGCATAACCGCTTCGGCTCTTCCACAGTCTATACTAGCATTCTCATCATCGACAACAATGAACCTCTAAACTTTTATCCTCTTCGAGAACACAAAAATTTTAAGCTCTGCGATGATTTCATCAACCAGGACACTGCAATATGGTCAATGCTGGTTCTCGAGACATCCAAAGCCGTTAGCTTGGGCAGCTTCTCCCAGTTATCCGTTGCAACTTTCCAGTTCATGTTTGTTGTCCCTGCAACAGAGAGGTAACGAACAGATACCACCTTTCCAAGTGCTTCTTCGTTGATGATCAGCCCATCCAATAATATTTGAGTGATGGTGATGAAATAAAGATAACAAGAGACCACAACAACACTTGTTTTCCTTTCTGTATTTCACACCCCTGGTCATTGATATTTTTAAGCTCCAGTTTTTCCGCGCAGATTACAGATTCACTATGTAATTAATCTTTGTTTAGGGTTCAGATTGCAGATTCAAGTTCTTGTTTTCTTGTTCTGGTGTAGGTTCAAATTTTACTCTGTTTCTTAAGTCCCTTGATCTCTGTTTTAAATGCTCCTAAGATTATGCACAAATCAACAAAAGAAGTTTCTATGAGACCTCCTTGAATCGGATGATATTTGGATGCCTAAGTGATCTGTGGTTGATAATCTCTCTCGCCACATTCTCATCTATCTGCAAATCCAACATATCAAACCATCATTTGTTTCGAAGATTTTCTACCAATCAAAAGAGAATGGTCAATAATGCCCACAAGATTTTCAAATTCCCACAAGTTAATTTTTCTCATACCCATTAGCTAACTCAAAGAGCTTTGGTATTGGTACAAGCGTTTAAGTCTCTAGAAGGAAAAGCTTTGCCAAGATCAGTGAAATATGAAAAAGGCTTAAACCCTTTTTGACAGTTTCTGGTTCCATTGATGGCAGAGGAGATTTAGTAATGGGTAAATCTCTAAGAGATGATAGAAAGTATTCCTCCCATGGTGCCAAAACCAATATGCCTTCTCCTTCCTTTCCTCTTCGCCCTGTTCTACCGAGTCTGTGTATATATTGTTCTATGTACAAATGAATGAATGTTACTATCAAATCTCATGTAAAGAAGCAAAAACATTACAGGAGAATAAGGCATGTGACATATGCACAAATGAATGAATCTATCTATTAAATCCAATGAACAAACAAACTTGCGAGTCTAGTCATGGTCATCATCAGTCTACCATATTGTATCATCACATGCAGCTTCTTTGTCACCAACTTTTCTTACGGAAGTGGCCTAGCGCTGAAGTTACTGCTAAAGGGAGTAAAATTCTGTCCCAAAAGTAAAAAGGTCAGAGGTATATGGTGCGACTGCCTTAGCAGGATCAGTCTTTCCCTGAATAAGGGATTGATGTGTTTGAGGGCAGAATTTGCAGCCGTGTTCTTGCATTGCTTGGAACATCTCAGAATATGCGTCTGCGTCTACATGCTCATCCTTGAGCAAACCATCGATGAGAATTTTCCAAGCTATTTCATCATCGAAGTAGTAGCCACACCGAAGCAGCTTCTTGAAAACTGATCGTCCTCTCTCTTTTGCTCCTCCTCGGTACAGGTTGAGAATCACCCTCTTGCAATACTCTAGCTCCGGTGACTGGCCACAGCAAATCATGTTTTCAACCACCTTTGCAGCTTCCTCGTACTTTTGCAGCTTGCAGCAACAGCCAACAAGTGCATTAGAGACCATCTCACTTGGAGGCAGAGGCATTCCTCTTTTCTCCATCTCCTCCAACAGTCTCTGTGCTATCCCCAAGTTCCCGACTTCACACATGCCTAATATGAGCTTCTCGTAGCAATCTGCATCAGGGGTGTTACACCCATGTTGTACCATTTTCTCGAAAAGCTGGACAATGACATCAAACTCCATCATCTTCCACGCAACACCTGATGCGAGATGTTTGATCAAGGCCAAAAAAATATGGTGGGAAGGCTCACAGGAAGCATCAGACATGCGCTTCAGGACATGAAACGCAGAGCATGTCATCCCTAGATGTCCATAAGCTTTGATCAGTAACGTGTAAGTCACGACATCCGGAGGAACACCATCAGCTTTCATCTTCACCATCATATCCTCTGCTTCTTGCACCCTCTCTGCGCTACAATACGCCTCCACAAAAGCATTGTAAGTCTGTGCATCGGGCTTGGCATCGGACGACAGCATGTCGTTGAAACATGCACGGGCCTCATCAAAACCCCCTTCTTTTAGCATTTGCCTGATCAAGATTGTCCGTGTACAGACTGTAGGCTCTAGACCCATCCCGACCATCTTCTCCACCATTGACAAGGCTTCTTCCAAACCCCCTTCATCGCATAACCCACGTATCAAGGCAGTGAAAGTAGACGAGTCCGGAGGGAAGCAGCAACCGTCGCTCTCCATTTCCTCGAACAAAACGCGAGCATGGTCCATCTTCCCGGCTTTGCAGTAACCATGAATCAGAAAACTGTACATGGCTTCATTCCTCTTCCTAAGAGCAAGGGAGTCGAAGAGGACACGTGCTTCTTCCACACGCTTACTTCGACACAGGAAGTCTATGATACTCCCGTGAGTATTTTTGTTTGGAATATAATCCATCAGACCAAGCAGTCTATACGCGGTATCGAAATTACCAGACCTGCACTGTCCAGCGATCAACATGTTGAACGTGTCTAGACTTGGAAATAAAGGACGGTCTAGCATGTCAGGGAGGAGTCTCATTGCCTTGTGCACATTCTTCTTACAAAGCCCTTTGATGAGTACGTCGTACGTATCAGCTGTGGGGTCGATGCAATCATCATCTTTCATTCTCGCATACAAGCTCAGAGCTTCATCTGGCTTGCCACCATCACAAAGAAGTTTGATAAGGTGGCTGTATGTAACAAAGTTTCTACTACAAGGCACGTCGTCTAAAACCTGAAAAGCAGAGTCCAAATCCTTTCTTTTACAGTAACCAAGCAGAGGCATTCCTCTTTTTTCCATCTGGTCCAAGAGTCCCTGTGCTATCCCCAAGTTGTCGACTTCACAAGTGCCAAATATGAGCTTCTCGTAGCAATTTGCATCAGGGGTACACTCATGCTCTACCATTTTTTTGAAAAGCTGGACAAGGACATCAAACTCCAACATCTTCCACATAATACATTTCGTTTCACCAACTTTCCCTGCAGCGAGATGTTTGATCAAGGACAAAAAAGTGTGGTGGGAAGGCTCAGAGTCAGCATCAGACATGCGCTTTAGGACATGAAAGGCAGAGCAGGTCATCCCTAGATGTGCATAAGCTTTGATCAGTAACGTGTAAGTGAAGAAATCCGGAGGAACACCATGAGCTTTCATCTTCACCATCATATCCTCTGCTTCTTGCACCCTCCCTGCGCTACAATACGCCTCGACAAAAGCGTTGTAAGTTTGCGCATCGGGCTTCTCTCCAGAGGACGACGACGACAACATGTCGTTGAAACATGAACGGGCCTCATCAAAAGCCCCTTGCTTTAGCATTTGCCTGATGAGGATGGTGCGTGTACAGACTCTAGGCTGTAGGCCCATCCTGACCATGTTATCCACCATTGACAAGGCTTCTTTCAAGTTCCCATCATTGCATAGCCCATGTATCAAGGCAGTAAAAGTATACGAGTCCGGCGGGAAGCAATCGAACAAAAAGCGAGCATGGTCCAGTTTCCCGGTTTTGCAGTAACCATGAATCAGAAAACCTATGATACAGCTGTGAGTCTGTCGGTGTTGAAAACAATCCGTCAAACCAAGCAGTCTGTAGGCGTTATCAAAATTACCAGACCTGCCCTGTCCAGACCTGAACAAGTTGTAGGTGACTAGACTCGGAGCAAAACCGCGGTCTCGCATCTCAGGGAGGAGTCTCATTGCCTTCTTCTTACAATCATCACCATCTTTCATCCCCGAAAACAAGCTCAGAGCTTCATCTATCCTGCCAGCATCACAAAGACCGTGAATAAGGGGGTTGTAGGAAACCACGTTTCTACTCCAAGGCATGTCCTTAAAAGTAGACTCCACATCCACTCTTTTAAAGTAACCCAGGACGAAAGCTGCGAGATAATCAACACCCAACCCAGCCTGAATTTTCTTACACACATACTGCCTCGCTTCTACTACATAGCCAATCTTACAATACCCATAAATCAGGAGATTATACGTGTAGTCTCTAGGTGAAACCCTACGCTCCAACATATCTGTGTAGAGGCACTTCATTTCGCCGACCAGCCCATGCGTGGACAATCGCAGCAACAGAGAGTTATAGGATTTGCGAGTAAGCCTGTTTCTATACCCTTTCCAGAAATCAACAAGAAACAAACAATCTTGCACCGATCCGCACCTGTACATCATGCATGTGAGGGCCTTATTCAAGTGAAACGGAACCTCTTGTGTCGTTAAATCTTTCAGAACGGATGCATAGAAAGAGACACTGTGTCCGAAATCTCCATCCAGCTCCGCGTCCAAGGGGCTTTCGGAAGACGTTATATACGAGATGAAGTCGTTGAGGTGTCTTCTCCTCCGCCAATAGTCTTCTAGGTCAATCACAGGCAGGATCTCGAAATCGAACTCGCCAGCTGCGGAGGAGGAGAAAGGCCTCCGAATCACTCTCATAGCCGCTGCCGCTGCTGCCGCCGCCGGGACTCTCATCGTGAGTGGTTCTTTTTCTTTTCTTCGACCAAACTAAAGCTTCATCCCTAGTTTCATTTGGTCAAAGAGTTAAATATTCTCTTTTTGTTATCAAAAATATTCCATGGGTTTTTTTTTAACTAAAACGCCACCGCACTTGGTATATCATGATAATATTTGAGCGGTGGTGATGAAATAAAGATAACAAGTGCCCACAACAACACTTGTTTTCACTATTTTACACCCATAGTTTCCTTTCTTTATTTCAACCCCCTACCCCGGTCATTGATATTTTTAAGCTCCGATTTTTCCGCTCAGATTACAGATTCACTAAGTAATTTATCTCTGTTTAGGGTTCAGATTGCAGATTCAAGTTCTGGTGTAGGTTTTATTCAGACAGAAAAGGAAGCAGAGAAGCTATATGTGTAGTGAATGATCCAATGAGCAAATCTTATAAACTCTCTTTACCTTCAGCACTAAAACCTGGTAACAATCTCTTGGCTGGAAACAGATTCAGATACACTGATGCTTCCAAACTTAGCAACAACAAGTCCAAATCTCGCAAGCTCTCATGGTACAGAACAGTTCTTGATTCAGGAAGTGAGATAGTCTTGAAATGGAACTGGGTCTTCATTGTCTCCTGTATGGTTGCTCTCTTAATCGACCCTTTGTACTTGTTCGTGCCAACCATTGGAGGGAACGTAGCTTATCCCTGCGCAAGAACCGACACGAGTTTGAGAATCCTCGTTACCTTCTTCAGAACAGTTTTTCTAGTACACTAACCTAAGCAGAGAAAGATTCTTACAGAGACCCATTAATCATTTTTCTTCTAACAACCATCACCCAATAATTAGAATAACAAGCTTTTCAGAGCCAGACCTTGCTGTTGGTATCAGGAGCGAACTTGTCAGCAACCACAACATCCGTTGGCAACAAAAGAGAGACTCCCTTGGCCTTAGCTTTGGCAAGGAGAGCTGTATCCAATTCAAGTTTGTCTTCTTCAACAAGGGACGAGCCAACTGAAAGACCTTGTGCTTTGTAGAATGTAAAGAACATTTCACCACCAAGAAGAAGGATATCACACTTCTCAAGAAGCGACTCAATAACTCCAATCTTGGACGAGACCTTGGAGCCACCAACGATGGCTGCAAATGGTCTCTTTCGGTTTGAAACAGCGCCCACAAGGTAGTCTAGCTCCTGTAAATGTCCCATTTGTAGCAACGGTGCTCTAATCCTGAATCGACAATCAAAGCAAGGAAGAATCTCTTTCAAAACATCAACCAGCAACTGAAGGCTTCAAGAACTTTGTGACTCCCTCAGTAGAAGCGTTGGCTCTGTGAGCATTTCCGAAAGCATCGTTGACATAGAGATCAGCTAGCGAAGCAAGCTTCTTAGCAAACTCAGGATCCTTCTTCTCGTCCTCCTTGTAAAATCTCACATTCTCAAGAAGCAGAGCTCCACCGCAGCCACTAAGTAATAGTGGCTGAATTAATGACAAAGACACGAGAGAGAAGGTGCCTGCACTCCTGGTATATGTGGACGTAATCCGGGATCTTGTACTGGACAGCCATTATACGCTGCACGACAATACTTACACAAGACCATAAACACACACTTGATAGAATAATTTGAAAGTAACTGAAATTGTGGAGGTAGTTAATAAGAATACCCTACTTGGATTGTTTTCCTCAAGTTTCTGGGATCATCAGGGTCTTCAAACTCCGACCAACACCACATAAAGAGTCACACCGCAAGACCAAACATCCGCATGCTACATAACACACAACAACAATCACCAAATAGTTCCATTTACAAGTGAAACATAAGGAAGTTGAAGACATGAGTTATGTTGTTACCTTTCCGTCATATTATCTTCGAGAAAGAACTTCAGTTGCGATGTCAGCTGGTGTTCCGACAGTTGATTTAGGTCTAGAATGAAGCATAGATGACTACACAACGGAGATGAAAAGTTATTACATCTCATTTAATCCATGTGACGTGATGATGGGGCAGAAAACAAAACTGAAACAAATGAGAGTAGCGAATGGACCTTGGAGTAACCAAAATCACAGATTTTCAATAGCTGTGCCATCGAGCAATGTGTTCTCAAGCTTCAGATCTCTGTGACATATTTGCTGCATGGAAAAAAACAAAGAAAAAATATTATGCAAAAATGAAACCAAACATCTCTCCTTTTCACCTTCATAAGATTTGGTTCTGTTACCAAGGAATGACAATAATCTGTTACCGAAGATTCCAATTACAGCAATAGAATCTCCAGGACACCCTAGAATTGCAGATTCAGTGTGAGGCAAAGACTCTGGTAACGGAGCTAAACCGTGAGCTGGTGTCACACAGTACTCATCCATCCCTCCCATACTGTACATATACACTGGTGAATCTGCCAGAAATTGAGAAAAATATGTAATTTGCCACCTACGGTTTAACAAAAACTTGATCAAGATTCAACATTTACCATCATGCCGCAAAAACAGACGAGTTTCTCCATCATAAAGAGTTCCTTTAGCTCTATTAAAAGCAAAGAAGTCTTCACATAAATCATCATGGCCCTGTATGCAAGCAAGCATCAGCCAAACACTATACACTCCCAGATTTGAGAATCAAATGAAAGCAATACAATTTCTTCCTCACCTTAGCACAATAGGTACAAGTTCCACATGGCATAATGAAAGCTCCAACTACACGAGACCCAACTGGAAATCTGATAAAGAAAAGCTGAGACATTCAAGATTATAATCAAAACACATGTTGGAGCCAGAACCACCTTCAGTAATCATTTTAAATTTTACTCCCAGTTTAAATCATGTTCGTTAGCTTGGGCAGCTTCTCCCAGTTATCCGTTGCAACTTTCCAGTTCATGTTTGTTGTCCCTGCAACAGAGAGGTAACGAACAGATACCACCTTTCCAAGTGCTTCTTCGTTGATGATCAGCCCATCCAATAATATTTGAGTGATGGTGATGAAATAAAGATAACAAGAGACCACAACAACACTTGTTTTCCTTTCTGTATTTCACACCCCTGGTCATTGATATTTTTAAGCTCCAGTTTTTCCGCGCAGATTACAGATTCACTATGTAATTAATCTTTGTTTAGGGTTCAGATTGCAGATTCAAGTTCTTGTTTTCTTGTTCTGGTGTAGGTTCAAATTTTACTCTGTTTCTTAAGTCCCTTGATCTCTGTTTTAAATGCTCCTAAGATTATGCACAAATCAACAAAAGAAGTTTCTATGAGACCTCCTTGAATCGGATGATATTTGGATGCCTAAGTGATCTGTGGTTGATAATCTCTCTCGCCACATTCTCATCTATCTGCAAATCCAACATATCAAACCATCATTTGTTTCGAAGATTTTCTACCAATCAAAAGAGAATGGTCAATAATGCCCACAAGATTTTCAAATTCCCACAAGTTAATTTTTCTCATACCCATTAGCTAACTCAAAGAGCTTTGGTATTGGTACAAGCGTTTAAGTCTCTAGAAGGAAAAGCTTTGCCAAGATCAGTGAAATATGAAAAAGGCTTAAACCCTTTTTGACAGTTTCTGGTTCCATTGATGGCAGAGGAGATTTAGTAATGGGTAAATCTCTAAGAGATGATAGAAAGTATTCCTCCCATGGTGCCAAAACCAATATGCCTTCTCCTTCCTTTCCTCTTCGCCCTGTTCTACCGAGTCTGTGTATATATTGTTCTATGTACAAATGAATGAATGTTACTATCAAATCTCATGTAAAGAAGCAAAAACATTACAGGAGAATAAGGCATGTGACATATGCACAAATGAATGAATCTATCTATTAAATCCAATGAACAAACAAACTTGCGAGTCTAGTCATGGTCATCATCAGTCTACCATATTGTATCATCACATGCAGCTTCTTTGTCACCAACTTTTCTTACGGAAGTGGCCTAGCGCTGAAGTTACTGCTAAAGGGAGTAAAATTCTGTCCCAAAAGTAAAAAGGTCAGAGGTATATGGTGCGACTGCCTTAGCAGGATCAGTCTTTCCCTGAATAAGGGATTGATGTGTTTGAGGGCAGAATTTGCAGCCGTGTTCTTGCATTGCTTGGAACATCTCAGAATATGCGTCTGCGTCTACATGCTCATCCTTGAGCAAACCATCGATGAGAATTTTCCAAGCTATTTCATCATCGAAGTAGTAGCCACACCGAAGCAGCTTCTTGAAAACTGATCGTCCTCTCTCTTTTGCTCCTCCTCGGTACAGGTTGAGAATCACCCTCTTGCAATACTCTAGCTCCGGTGACTGGCCACAGCAAATCATGTTTTCAACCACCTTTGCAGCTTCCTCGTACTTTTGCAGCTTGCAGCAACAGCCAACAAGTGCATTAGAGACCATCTCACTTGGAGGCAGAGGCATTCCTCTTTTCTCCATCTCCTCCAACAGTCTCTGTGCTATCCCCAAGTTCCCGACTTCACACATGCCTAATATGAGCTTCTCGTAGCAATCTGCATCAGGGGTGTTACACCCATGTTGTACCATTTTCTCGAAAAGCTGGACAATGACATCAAACTCCATCATCTTCCACGCAACACCTGATGCGAGATGTTTGATCAAGGCCAAAAAAATATGGTGGGAAGGCTCACAGGAAGCATCAGACATGCGCTTCAGGACATGAAACGCAGAGCATGTCATCCCTAGATGTCCATAAGCTTTGATCAGTAACGTGTAAGTCACGACATCCGGAGGAACACCATCAGCTTTCATCTTCACCATCATATCCTCTGCTTCTTGCACCCTCTCTGCGCTACAATACGCCTCCACAAAAGCATTGTAAGTCTGTGCATCGGGCTTGGCATCGGACGACAGCATGTCGTTGAAACATGCACGGGCCTCATCAAAACCCCCTTCTTTTAGCATTTGCCTGATCAAGATTGTCCGTGTACAGACTGTAGGCTCTAGACCCATCCCGACCATCTTCTCCACCATTGACAAGGCTTCTTCCAAACCCCCTTCATCGCATAACCCACGTATCAAGGCAGTGAAAGTAGACGAGTCCGGAGGGAAGCAGCAACCGTCGCTCTCCATTTCCTCGAACAAAACGCGAGCATGGTCCATCTTCCCGGCTTTGCAGTAACCATGAATCAGAAAACTGTACATGGCTTCATTCCTCTTCCTAAGAGCAAGGGAGTCGAAGAGGACACGTGCTTCTTCCACACGCTTACTTCGACACAGGAAGTCTATGATACTCCCGTGAGTATTTTTGTTTGGAATGTAATCCATCAAACCAAGCAGTCTATACGCGGTATCGAAATTACCAGACCTGCACTGTCCAGCGATCAACATGTTGAACGTGTCTAGACTTGGAAACAAAGGGCGGTCTAGCATGTCAGGGAGGAGTCTCATTGCCTTGTGCACATTCTTCTCACAAAGCCCTTGGATGAGTACGTTGTACGTATCAGCTGTGGGGTCGATGCAATCATCATCTTTCATCCTCGCAAACAAGCTCAGAGCTTCATCTGGCTTGCCACCATCACAAAGAAGTTTGATAAGGTAGCTGTAGGTATCAAAGTTTCTACTACAAGGCACGTCGTCTAAAAACTGAAAAGCAGAGTCCAAATCCTTTCTTTTACAGTAACCAAGGACGAAACATGTACCGGCGTGATCATCAAGAACCATACCAGCTTTAATCATCTTACACACATACTGCATCGCTTCTTCTACATATCCAGACGTACAATACCCATCAATCATGATACTATATGTGTGGTCTCTAGGTGAAACCCTAAGCTCCAACATTTGTGTATAGAGGCACTTCATTTCGCCGGCCAGCCCAAAATCCGCCAGTTGATAAAGCAGAGTCTCATAGCATTTGCGAGTAAGCCTGTATTGAATTTGGTGGCTATACGCTTCTCTGTACTGCCTCCAGAAATCAACAACAAACAAAGAATCTTGCACCGATTTGCACTTGTATGTCATGTTGTCGATGGCCTTACGCAACTTAAATGTAATCCCACGTGTGGTTAAGTCTTTGACGACGGATGCATAGCAATAGATACTGTCTCTGAAATCCTGATCCAGCTCCCTCAAGTAGGTGAATTTGGGAATCCTTATATACTTGAGGAAGGACTCGAGTTTTTTTCTACTCCGCCGTCTGCTTTTCTCCAATTCGCGAGATGCGGAGGTGAAAGGCCTCCGAATGACTGCCATGGCCGCCGCCACCGCCTGGACTCTCATCGTCGAGAGAGAAAGAGAGAGATTGAGAGGGTTTATTTTCCCTTTTACGACCAAACTAAGGTGATGATTGGTTCTCCCGCTACCACCCGCAAACGCAGCGTTTGCGGTTCGTAGCGGTTCTTAGCGTTTTATAACAATCACGACAACCGCTTTCAACCGCTCTATACCACTCTGTACCGCTCTATATCGCTGAAAATCAAAAGCTCCTTTCCGCAAGCGTTTGCGGTTGCGGGCGGTTGCGGTTTGAAAAAAAAAAAAAAAAAACATAATATCTCCAAATTTGGAATAAGGGTATATTTTTTTGAAAAATACCATAATTATGTTTAAAAATTTCGAAAATACCCTAAATTTTTTCTGTTTTGAAAAATACACTTTTAAAATGTAAAAAGTATGTTTTGACGTGATTTAAACAAAAAAATAATAAATAATTACAAATTATAAACGAAAATTTAAAAAAATAATAAACTAATAAGTTTTTTTTCAAATAAATATAGTATATGTTAAACTGAAACAAATTTTAATATTTTGGATCTTTATATAAACAACTTAACCTCATACACATTCAAACCAAATGAAACTTTAAATAAATTAAAACTTTACATATATTTAAAGTTTATAAATTATTAAAAATTTAAAAGTGGAGAAATATATCTTTCATTTTTAATGTTTATCTTTTGAAAAATTTAAATATTTTTGAAACTTTGCATAAACAACTTTAATCTCACCCCATTTAAACTTTATATAAACAATCTTATATTTTTATTAAATTGTTTAAAAAAAACTAAACAGGTAATTAGGATGTTAAAATGATACAAAATTATTATCAAATATTAATATTTTATATTTCTTATTTGAATTTCGTTTTTATTAAATTAGGAATAATCATTTTACATATAAAAAGTGTATTTTTCAAAACCAAAAAAAAGGGTAGTTTTCAAATTAAAAATTCATCAAAAAATATATTTCAAAAAAAAAATTATTAATATGGTTATAAATGTTTTGAATAATTATATATTATTTTTATTTTAGTAACTTTTGGTTAAACCGCTCTTGCACCCGCTGGCTAACCAGTCAAAAATATCCCGCAAACGCAACCGCTATGAATTGCTATACCAGTCGTACAAACAGCTTTTAATCGCAAACTCCCGCTTCCGCAAACTCCCGCAGCCGCAAACTCCCGCAACCGCAACCGCAGCGGTTAAACCAGTCAGACCCTAAAACGAGATAAGTACTTAAACGAGATCAAAATATTCGACGGTCCACGTATTATATTAATCTTTTTCTCACTATTGATTGGTATTCAAACTTTTGTTCTTATCTCTATTGTACTCATGCAAAGAAGCACAAAATATTACAGGAGATGGTGAAGAATCCAAAACAAACATAAAAGGCATATATCTAAAACATAAAAGGCATATATCTATGTACAAATGAATGAATCTATCTATCAATCCAATGAACAAATTTTGCTGTCAAGTCATGGTCATGGTCATCATCAGTCTACCATCTTGTATCATCAGTCATCACATGCAGCTTCTTTGTCATCAAGTCCCCAAATCCGAATGGTTCGATCGTCGCTCGCTGAGGCCAACATATGAATATCAGTCGGGTTCCAACTCACACAGTTCACAGCTCCCGAGTGTCCTGACAGCACACGACAAGGTTCCCCTCCTGATCTCCATATGTACACCTGCCATTTGCAACAACAACAATAACACAGACACATCATCACCACCGGAAGATAACTTCTCTTCTTCTCTCTATCTCTGTTTCTTAACAATGTAAACAAAGAATACCTGAGAATCCTCACTCCCACTGGCGACGAAAGTTTCTCCATAGCCACCAAAGCAAGACCTGATGATAAAACGACTGCGCTTGTGGCCTTCTAGTTTCAGATACCTGAATGGTTCGCCTTCAATGCTCCAGGCATGGATCTTCTGCGTGATGAGATCGATAAGAAGATGCTTGTTGTCTCTCGAAAGCGAGAAGGAGGTAATCATGTCCTTCTCTTGAATCACTTTCTCAACTCTGCCGGTTTCTCTGTTAAAAAATGAGATCTCACGCTGCTCTCTGCCCACGCTTATTACCCACTTCCCATCACTAGTCATGGCTACATCAGACACCATCTGTGCCCGTTTCTCTTGCTCTTGCTCTTGCTGTATCTCAGTCCCATCTAAATTCCACAGATAGATGCGTCTGTCGTCCATTGCACCAACTATACCTGAGCCATCATAAAACCATCCACAAGAAACAGAACCAACACCATCTTTCTCATACGACTGAACAAAGTCCCCTGAACCAACATCCCACCGCTTGATAACCTCATTCTCTCCGCATGTAATCACTTGTCCATCATCAGGACTCCACAATACTGCTACCACAGGACTCTCATGCCCTTCAAGTTTATGCTTCATCAAAAACTTCCCCTCTGCATTCATCTGAAAGCAAAAAAGCACATCTCTAAGTGAAGAAGAAGCCAAGTATTTGGAAGCAAGCCACAGTTGGTTTCACGTACCTCCCATATGATTGCTGAGTGATCCTTGGAAGAAGAAGCCAAGTACTTGCCATCATGTGAGAACTTCAAGAACCAGACTTCATCGCTATGCCCCTCCAATATCTGCAACCATTCACATACACATAACTCAATGGATTCAGAACACTAAACAGCTACTTATCCAAAGACTATAGATTGGTGCATAGTCTAGTCTTATTACCTGTACAGTCTCGGAAGGTATTTTACGTTTCCCACATTGATGTTTGGAGAAGAGAGACAGATCACTATCCACAACATTATGGTGAAAACAGTACTTCCGCTCAAGATCAATGTGATTCTCCAAGAAATACTCCAACATCCTCTCTGGGACTATGACTGCAGGAGGAAACAAGCTTTGCAGTCTCTCCACAAGCCTCACACTTTCTGCATCTTCAACAGAAGCTGATATAACTTCGGATGCGAGCTCGTGGATTCGCTTCTTGTTAACAGCAAGAGGCTCCATCTCGTCCCTTAAGGTTCTCAGAGCACCAGCAACGTTATCTGTCTTGAGAAACTCAAAGAACTTTTGCTCTAGTAGCAAGAATCTCACAGCCTTTTCATCACGCAGCTCAAATCCCTGCAATGCATCAATGCTCTTGTCCCATTTTCCATGCTTGACTAGCTCCAGAAACTGCTTAGCGATGGAGCTATGAAGAGGAGTCTTGGACTCGTTCTCTAGACGAGCCGCAATGTCCGCAAATCCAAGTGAGGAAAGTGCATCGATGAGTATCCTAATGAACTCAGACTTTTTGACGAGACCTTTTGAGCCTATTGTCTCCATTGCTTCACTATCACCCAAATCTTTCATCCTGCAGAGACGAAACAACAAAAGCTTGACCTTGCGATATACATAAAGAGGCACCAAGGATTTCAATTCTTCTGGAATCTAAAAGCAATCTAATTTCCGAGGCTATCACAGAATCAATCTAATTTCCGAGGTCAAAATTGCAGTGAGCTTCTGAAGCAACCGAACAATTCGGAAGAACACCAACGTAACAGTAATCGAAAGAAACCTCATTTCGCGAAATCATCAAAAAGACCAGATTTTTACAAAAGAAGAAGCGATTTGGCTACGGTGAACAAAGAAGTTGCGAAATAGAAAGAAATTGAGAGGGTTCGGATTCAATTATACCAAGGAAGAAGCAAAGCCCAGCAAGAAATCGATCGGATTTAGCGAGCGCAGAGTAGACTCTAGAGAGAGAAACGGAAACGCGAGAATCGGAACGAATAGGAGGAGCCCAAATCTGGGAAATGAGCGAGAGACGTGCAAGAGAAGAGAAGGCTACTTAAAGGAAAGAGGAGGAAGAAGAAGAAGAAGAGAATCCGAAGTTGAGAGTTGATGAGAATTTCACTCAATTTCGTATTTATATTTTCTTTTGGCGCTGTGCTTGTTTTGCTCTGTGACTCAAAGCTATGATTATAGTCACTAATTCGAGGGTTAAATATGAAAAAGGAACAAAATGGATGGGTATCTTTATAAATTGTTTATTTTAAAATAATTAATTTTCAAACAATGCTTAGACTAATGGATTGGCTAAACAAAGAGCCCAAATACGGCCCAATTACAGTAAATAGAGAATTCAACTTCGGATTCTGCGTTGTGTCCTCTTCCCGTTGTTAAAACTTAAAAGACATTGACAATTTGAGAAGAACTGAAGAAGAATCTAACAAGATACTGGGAATTTGGGAAGAGAAAATTTCCAGAAGAGTGATTGAGAAAACAAAGAGAATGGGAAGCGCACCAGCCCAGATTCCGACTAGCTTCGGCCATGAGCTTAGGGCTTGTCTTCGTTGCCGACTCGTCAAAACCTATGACCAGGTCTTCTTTCAATCTCTCACAGTTTCTATTAGGGCTTTTTATCTACTCCCTTTTGTTTTAAGCTCGAATTGTTGTTTTCAACAGTTCAGGGATGCTGGTTGCGAGAATTGTCCTTTCTTCAAGATGGAAGAGGATCACGAACGTATTGTGGAGGTCACCACACCTAATTTCAATGGGTAATTTCCTAAATTCGCAACCCTTAATTTTAGTTTTCTCTCTGTTTTACGATTCGAAAGATTTCACTTTGCTGTGTGTATTGGTTGGAAAGTTCCGAATTTTGTGAAATGTATAAATTGACGCTACTTGGTTTCTGAGATTTCACTGAACTTGCATTTTCTTGTTGGATTATTGAATTAAGCTGTAACGATTAGCCAATTAGTGGCGAATTTGCCCAAAGTTTACTGCTTTTAGATTTGCTTTTAGAAACTAAAGTGAGATACTTAGTGTGGTTGTGTCTCTTTTTGTAAGTTGATAGATACATTTCCTATTTCTAGCTACTCATGTTAAGATTGTTTTGGCAGTATAATCTCTGTGATGGATCCAAGTAGAAGCTGGGCGGCTAGGTGGTTAAGAATCAGTATGTTGATGTTGATCCCTCTCTCTCTCTCTTAAACTATTATAATTTCCTGTTTGAGGCTCACCAAATAGCGTAGCTTCTTCTTTCCATTAATGTTCTTATCCTCCCTTCATTAGCTGATTGTATGGTGTTGCTAAATTTTGCAGGTAAGTTTGCTCCTGGTTGCTACACTCTTGCTGTCTCTGAGCCACTTCCTGAGGAAATGCAGGTACGAGTATTATTACCTTCATGGTTTGAAATTGGACTCTGCAACATATATAGCAACACCGACCGGCTCCTAAAAGAAAGGGAAAAAACCCAATTTCATATAACAACATCTAACTTTGTTTTTCTTTGTTTCACATTCTGGTGATTGGCTGCAGCACTTATGCCAAGAAGAGCGTGTACAATACGTTCCGCCGAAACGCATGTGAAGCGAATCCATCAAGAAGTACAAGAAAAAGACAAAGACCAAATATTCTTCTTTCTTTTGCCAGCTTCATGTAACATTATCAGGATTATGTGCTTTAATATATGTATCTTCAGTCTTGTGATGGGTCGATGTTAAAAATCCAGGAATTATTTCTCTAAAATATTGTAGTCGCTTTTTTTGAAAAAGAGATGAAAATCACCAAGAAGTCGAGAGTTCTTTTGACTCATAAACGTATTCAACCGTAATTTATTTATTTATAATTTGTACTTCATACACGTTCAGTCTTATCTTTTTAAAGTAAAAGTATTACAATCATCATCACACAGAAAGAAGACAGAAGAGGAAGAAGCTCTTTATAAGCTTTTGTGGAATCATAATTTAACGTAAACTATATAAGCAAACCATTCGCATGCATGAAACTGATCGATCGCGAGATCATAAAACTCCTCCTACGAATGGACCAGCGGTAAAAAAGATGATATTTCCGACACTGGTTGAGGTTACGTTAAGCAACATGATCGAGGCTGTGACGATGCCGTTTGGTGGGAAAATTCCACAGTTTCCTGCCGGGAGATTAGCCACGACACGGCATGACATATTGTTTAGGCTAAACAAGACCGTTTGTATGATTTCAAGCGCTATGGCAAAGGTACCGTTTAAATCGGTCACTGCTTGTGCGCCTGTGACGTTTTGGCCGTTACAGAACAAGTAGACGCTGGCTCCGGAGACTGGAGGTGCGTTTGGATCTCCTTCAAGGCTACAAAGTAAGACACCGCGAATGAAGATTGTGCCCAAGCTGGGGTATGGTAGTAGTTGTGAAACAGAAGAGAGTGGTGAACTTGTGATGAGAAGGATTGAGAGGAGAAGATAAACATTTGCTTTCTTCATTTTTCGTTTTTTAAATTAGCTCTATTTTGGTTTTGGATGTGTGTATATGGTGAAGAAACATAAGGAGGCATGAGTACGTATTTATATGAGTGTGATTGTTAATGCTGTGACGGATCAAGAGTGTAATTAAGAGTGATTGTTAAGTTTGGCGTATCACAATTTTTCCTCGTGAGATTTTACTTGCACAAGAAATAAAGCTGTCAGTCATCACTAAATAAAGTAAGAAAACTTAATCTTCATAAGAAAAGCTCCAAGGAAAAGAAATTAACGATTTCACTGAGAAGAGTTTCTATCATATTAAAAGTTTGTAGTCAATGTGAATTTGAGTGAAACAAGAGAACATTTGGTTCAGTGTACGTGTGGGACATCTTAGGCTTTACCGAGTCATCGTTAATTATAATTAGGAGACGTACACGCAGAACTAGATCACTGGTGTCAAACTTCATTGATTTTCTGAATTTTGTGTCAAATTTTGCTAAAATGTCTTTGTATTTTATTACAAGATCCGCATGAACACTTAGATATGCGTAGTTATATAGCTGCTTCCATTTTTATGAGAATTAAATATACTCTCCTTAGTTCCAAAAGAGATCGAAGGAATAGAAGAAAAAAAGTATTGCTTAAAACCAAAAAAGAATAACAATGTATGCTTTCCGTTAGAAAAAGAACAAACGGCTATTCAATTTCCACAAGAACACACACAAAAATACAAGGAATTATTTTTAAAAATATTGTAGTTTTTTTTTGAGAAAGAAAATTTTGTATTTATCCTAACGAACAATCAAATTGATGCAACTCAAATGCCGCAGAGAAACCTCAATGAGAGAACAGAAAGAATAAATTTGTCACTTGTGTGGTCTGATGGTCTTCATATCCATATGAGACAAGGCTAAACCTTAAAAATGTCAAATCTTTGTTTGCATGCAACTTTTTTTTTGGATAATAGAAGTATAGCTCCATTTCCAATGTTAATTGCTCAAATTCATATTTTTCTGTGATAATTTCAATTGAAAAATTATATTTAGCAAAATTATAACACCTAATTAAAATGCTTAGATCTTCTCGAAAGAATAGCACATATCTTGAGATCCAATAGCATATTCTTCTATTGGAAAAATTGTAATTAACTTATATCAATATTGTTGATTAATTTTTCAAAAGTTTTTTCTTATATTAAAGAAAAGACTTTAACAAAAACCAACAAGTCCACGATATCTGTGGATTTGATTTTCTTTTACTAGTAGAAAATTTCCCATTGGATATATAATTTTAGTTAATTCCACGTGGCACTAGCTCCTCGCCGTTATAAAACCTCTCTTCGTTAACATTCGACTCTCCGGCGGCTTTCACACTCCAGAAGCAGCGTTTTCAGGTAAACACCCATTTCTCTCCGATCATCTCTTCCTCTTTCGATATTCGTTAGATCCAGTCTCGTAATCGGAAACCGTGTATTAGATCACCCTTAACATTCATTGCATTCGTCGAATCTAGCAGTCCTCTCTTTTTTTTCGCTAGTTTTAACGTTTGGTGGACTTGATTAGCTGTGATCTCATCTCGCGATTGCTTGAAAACAATGTATAATCTCTGTTTATTTATGGATTTGATCTCTTCTCCGTTTGGCTAGATCTCTCTTTCTGAGAAAATGGCGATCGTGGTTTTAGGATTTTGAATCTCTTATCGAATTTTGATTTATTGGTATGATGTTTCAACTGTTCATAGCAGGTAAGATTCGAAGAAGGTTCTGTGTTTAGCTTTTTGGAGATTCGAAGAAATGTCGAACATAGACATTGAAGGGATATTGAAGGAGCTGCCTAATGATGGGAGGACTCCGAAGACGAAGATCGTTTGCACATTAGGTCCTGCGTCACGGAGTGTTGTTATGATTGAGAAGCTTCTGAGGGCAGGCATGAGCGTGGCTCGTTTCAATTTCTCTCATGGAAGCCATGAGTACCATCAGGAGACTCTTGACAATCTCCGCACCGCTATGCAGAACACCGGCATGCTCGCTGCTGTTATGCTTGATACAAAGGTTTATCTTTCTCTCCTTTTTGTGATGGATTTTGTTCTTGAGCTGTTCATTTAGAAGTGTGTAAACATGAATTTTGCTTCTCTCGCTTATGGACTAAGACTAAGATCATGAAAATGGCTGTTTGATTGTGTTTCGTTGAAGAAGAAGACACTGTTTTTACTCATTCTTTAGTTGAAATGTGAATTTTTCGAGTATAATTCTCAACTCTGTGAATGATTCAGCCTCTCAATTAAGAAATTTAGCAGAGCATGGTTGATTTAGTGTTTACGTATTGCTTGTTATTGTTGATGAACCCATAGATCTCAGAAATGGATGTTTACTGAAGGTATTAGCTCAAACTTATCACTGATAAAAAGGGTCTTCTGTGCTGCTTAGAGACTCATTATGGTTGGAATATATTATTTCTCTGTGCTTACAAGCGTTCAATATTTAATTTTCATGTTATATTATCACAGGGGCCTGAGATTCGTACCGGTTTCTTGAAAGATGGGAACCCTGTACAACTGAAGGAAGGTCAGGAGATCACTATCAGCACTGATTACGACATCAAGGGTGATGAGAAAACGATATCCATGAGCTACAAAAAGCTGCCGGTGGATGTGAAGCCCGGACATACCATACTGTGTGCAGATGGAAGCATAAGTCTCGCTGTGCTGTCATGTGATCCAGACTCTGGAACTGTGCTGTGTCGATGTGAAAACACAGCGATGCTTGGCGAGAGAAAGAATGTGAATCTCCCCGGTGTTGTTGTTGATCTCCCAACATTGACTGAGAAGGATGTAGAAGATATTCTTAAATGGGGTGTTCCAAACCAAATCGATATGATTGCTCTTTCGTTTGTTCGCAAAGGATCAGATCTTGTCAATGTCAGGAAAGTGCTTGGATCACATTCCAAGAGTATAATGCTGATGTCCAAGGTACGCACACGTGTAACCTTATTTCATTTGCGGCTTGCTTAGTTAGTTGTTTAAAGGTATGAGATCTAATACTTTGTTCGGATTGAATCATTTTGAAGGTTGAGAACCAGGAAGGAGTGCTGAATTTCGATGAGATCTTGCGTGAAACCGATGCATTTATGGTTGCTCGTGGTGATCTTGGGATGGAGATTCCGATAGAGAAGATCTTCTTGGCTCAGAAGATGATGATCTACAAGTGTAACCTCGCTGGTAAACCGGTGGTCACAGCGACTCAGATGCTCGAGTCTATGATCAAATCACCACGGCCAACACGTGCCGAAGCCACGGATGTAGCAAACGCAGTCCTCGATGGCACGGACTGCGTCATGCTCAGCGGAGAAAGCGCTGCAGGAGCCTACCCTGAGATAGCGGTGAAAACAATGGCTAAAATCTGCATCGAAGCAGAGTCATCTCTGGACTACAACACAATCTTCAAGGAGATGATCAGAGCCACTCCACTTCCAATGAGCACACTGGAGAGTCTTGCATCATCCGCTGTAAGAACCGCAAACAAAGCCAGGGCCAAACTCATCATCGTGTTGACCCGAGGAGGTACAACAGCTAAACTGGTGGCTAAGTATAGACCGGCTGTTCCGATTCTGTCGGTGGTTGTTCCGGTTTTCACCAGCGATACCTTTAACTGGAGTTGCAGCGACGAGTCACCGGCTAGGCATAGTTTGATATACAGAGGTTTGATTCCGGTATTGGGTGAAGGATCCGCAAAAGCCAGTGACAGTGAGTCTACAGAGGAGATTATTGAGTCCGCTTTGAAGTCGGCGACTGAGAAAGGACTGTGTAACCATGGTGATGCTGTGGTGGCTCTGCACCGTATCGGAGCTGCTTCGGTTATCAAGATCTGTGTGGTCAAGTGATTTCTTAGCAAATCATCATCTTTTGAAGGTTTATTATGTTTCTCGATGAAATAAAGAACATGAAATAGGTTCCGAAAGTGTTTTGGTACAGACTAAGCAAATACTTGGCTACTTTAAAGTGTTAAAGCTATGCTTTTTTGGAATTAATGTCCTTTCTTAGGAGGGTTTATTGTTTGATGGATTTTAAATTTTTAATGGATCCATTCTGAACGTGGTTTGGCATTTATGCTCTTGTTATTGTAGCTCTAACTAAGCAACTACGATCCATTCTGATTAATTAAAGGCTCTGTTTTCTCATAATTATTGGTTAATTTAAGATTCATGTCTACCACAGCTTTTGAATATTATAAAACTTAAAAGACCAAAGCTTCAACAACATAGAAACATGCTTAGAGTACGACATAAACTTAAATTGTTTTGATAGGCTTCAAGACCAAAGCTTCAACAACATAGAAACATGCTTAGAGTACTACATAAATTTAAATGTTTTGATAGGCTTACCAGAGCTTCAAACAACATAGAAACATTCATAAACTTAAATTGTCTTGATAGGCTTAGAGTACTGCATAAACTTAAATTGATGTGACCCCACTGATGATGGTCTCGAGAAGTTCCACTGAATTGGTGCAACCCATGCCTCCATGCACCATCCCATCATCCAACGTGTCCTTAAGCTCACAAACAGCAATGATAGGCTCATTTCCGAAATGACTCCCATTAGCTTGAAGAACATAGAAACATAAATTGTCTCATGTTCAAATTAAGTGCAAACATAGAGTTCAATGTACTTAAAGACACAATAGAACATGGAAACATAAACAGTATGAAAGATTAAGTGTAAACATAAAGTTCAACTAAGAAGGCATTTAAACAAACAAATGAGTGCAAACATACATAAAACTTCTTCATTGAAAACCAGAAAATCTAAAACCTCTAAAATACAAATATTAAACGTTGAAAACAGATAGACTCATTTGCTACTACTTAACATCATCAAAACTCTGTGAACAAAATTTCCAAAGCAAACTGAAAAGAAAAAAAAAAAAAAAAAAAAAAAAAAAAGACAATAAGAACTTACAGGTCACGGAGAATTTTCATGCCCGTTGAGGCCTATATCACTCTCAACCTCAACGTCTTTATTTGGAAATTAAAACATCACCCTAAATCTCACATATTCACCCCCTTGCTCTATCAAACACTTTCATAAAATATAGAGATAATGATCATGCTAATAGCTTTGGATATCTTTTTTTTCTTATGAACAGTACTACAAAAGTAAACTGACATATAATGATGTTTTCACTTGGAATAATTTGAAACCGGACTGAATTTTGGTTCAGCTAGAAAAGGAGATGTTGAGACAACTAGGCTACTTCGGCTCATGCCTAATTTAAAAGTCATTCGATAGTTTAGGCATTTTAGTGTTTACATTTTTCTTATTATTGTTGATGGACCCATAGATCTCAGAAATGGATGTTTACTGAAGGTGTTAGCATAATTGATAAATCGTATGGTACTGCTTAAAGAACCATTATGGCTGTGTTGACAAGTAAAGGGGCCTGAGATTCGTACAGGTTTCTTGAAAGATGGGAACCCTATACAACTAAAGATATCACTATTAGCACTGATTATGACATTAAAGGTGATGAAAAACATGTGCAGAAGGAGTGATTATGACATCAAAGGAGTGAAACAAAACAAAACAAAATTAGCCTTCAGTTCCATGTGTTGTTACAAATTTTGTTCAAGGCAAAGGAGGGAAGACACGGGAATAAGCTGAAACGGCGCCGTTTTGAATATAGCGTTTTGGATTTTCCGGATCAGGATTCCACTGGATCTCACTAACGTTTGGCGTTTCGACAAACGCAATCGTGAACTCGCCCATCTTCTCCATCTTCCCACGCTTCCCAGCTCTGAGAACGAGCCCACTGTTTCTCACGTACGAGAATATCCCATTGGTGAGCTTCACGATATCGCCTGCCTCGAACGCGTCGCACTCATCTCCCCACAGCTGTATGTGAACCGCCGCCGTTTCATCCGCCGCCAATGCGATACAACTCTTTCCGTTTGCTCCCGCTGTCGCCGACGATCTGGCTTTATCGAGGACGATGAAACGAGTGTTGATGTTGTTCTGCGCCGCCGGAACTATGTCCTTGAGAAAAACGCTCATCTTTTCTGAAAAAAAACTCACGGAAACTGTATATACGAGTTCATTCAGAAATTTCATCGAACACTTGATATGCAATATTTACCCAAACCAAAATCAAACAAACTTACCGAGACACTTCTAAAATCGGGAAGAGCGATGGCGGTGGCGAAGAATACGACGGTGATTGAGAAAGCGCCGATGACGGAGATGGCGAAGATCCGACGGAAGAAGTAAGAACAGAGAGAAAAAAACGTGAGAAAATTGAAACAAACAATGGTAAATAAGAAATTGGTTTGAGATCGTCTGGTTTTAATTATGGAAGCTAAACCCGAACCGACCGGTTTGATTCGAACGCAACAAGCAAGAGAAAAGACTTTTATTCCAACAACTCTGAGAGCAAGTAGATACGTCACTAGCATACATATATTAACATGAACATGAATCATGTTACATGCATGAGATGAGACTATCATCATACAACATACAATACGAAGCTCAAAAAGTTAAGCCTAGCAAAAAGAAGAGCTTTAAGATGTGTTATTAGCCGAGTTTTCTAATGGAAGAGAAAAAACTTCCATTGTAATTTCCTAACAAAAAAAGACATGTGTATAATTAAAAAAACAAACAAATCTTCCTCCTCTTGACGATGCTGCAGAATCTTGGTTACTCAGTCGGTAATGTTGCAGGAAGATCGCTGGTATCATCTTGTTTGCTGCTATCTAAGGGCGCACTTGCAGCTTCAGCTGCTTCTCTCTCTGGTTCTTGTTCTATCTCGATGAGTTCTTCGATGACCTTTGGAGTTTCTGTCATCAATCTCTCCTGCTCTGAAGGTTTTTGGAGAAGTTCTCTCTCGTCAAGATACTCTTCCAATGTAAGACAAAGGGAAGCAAAGAGTTAAGGTGTCTCAAAATGTAATTAAGGATCATATGAAAAGATAAAAATGTGTTGGAAGATGATGATAGAATCTAAAAAAAAGGATATTCTTTTCTCCATCCTTTCTCATTAGCATGGTTGATGCGGCTCTGCAGAAGGGTAAGCTGCCTTGTAATCCACTGGAGTTTTATAAACAAGATAAAAAAAAAGAGTGAGATGCAGCACCAAAACATTCGTTTGTTTATCTTTGTATGAACATGAAGTGTTTAACTTATGTGCTTTCAGAGATACACTCACATGTTTTGTTATCTCCTCATGGAGAGACACAGCCTTCTCCTCCATCTCCACCTGTCACAGGCAAAAACATTGGTGAGTTTTAGATCCTAAAGGACAGGAACAAGATCTAAACAGAGAACCATGGTATATAGAGAAGTTTCGATTGTTTAGAGAGCTTACAAGAGTTGGCTGTGTCAGAAGGCCATTCACCACTTTTTGCTTCAAATCTTCAATCTCATCCTGTAGAGGAAAGTGGAGATTTTAGCTTTTAAGTAAGTAAAGACAACACAAAGAGATATAAAGATACGTTTTCAGTGAATGCAGCAAAAACCAAACTGAAAGGATTAAAAATGGTAACGTGTGAATTAAGTTCAGACATGATTAACCTCTTTGATGTCAGAATCCTCCAGCCTGGAAATGCTAACATCATAATCCACACCAGCAACATAAAGAATCACTTCTACACTCTGGGCATCAGCAGCTTTAATGCCTACAGAAAACGAATCAAGAAAGAGCAGGTGTTACAGTGACTGTATCACAATGTCTACAAATTCATCTAAAAACTAAAAACCACAAAGTGTTTGGTTTACCTGTAACCTGCGAGATCTGGTACGCCACATATTCCAGAGGGTGATTCCTCACTTTCACAAAGCTTCCCACCACTTTGTCCTCGAAGCTCTCATTCTGCTTCAGCAACTCGACGATCAAGCTCTTCCGGAGATAAACCAGCTTTATATTCTCCGCATTGATTACGGCTAAACCGGTTGGCCTCATTTCAGGCTTCACTTCCTCTTCACGAACTTCCTCATCTGCCTCCCTTTCTGTTTCCTGCTCCTTGCACGGCACTAAACCATTTTTCTTCCTCTCAGCCAAGTCAAGCTCCATGAGATTGAGATGCTCAAACTGCTCAACGTTATCTTTAAAGTGACGATTCAAAAGTGTATAAATCCTCTTGTGATTCACATACTTCCTCCTGAAGATCGAATACAGCTTCTCGTCACAAACAACTCTCTTCTTGTTCTCAGCGTCAAGCAGGTTTTCCCGACGAATGTAAGTTCGGATCACCGACTCCACGACATGCTGTTCCATTTCGTGTTCGGTTTCTTCCCCTATGGATGTCAGGAAATCGATGAGTGGCTTCGAACCCCATCCGATAAACTCCATTCTCTTTGACTTGCTGCCACTCATGTTGTAGTCTTCTTCATCCTCAACCGGATCATCTCTCTTCTTCCGCTTGACGCCTTTGTTTTGCGACTTTGAAGAGCGGACATCACTGAGCGTAAATGAGGGATCGTTTTTGGACTTCACACCTTTCTTTCTTGACTTTGACGACGCCTGGACATCTTCAAAAGTTATGTCTTCTTCTTCTTTGACTATTCCCCAGTACTCAAGAAACAGAAACTCAACTGTATCCGGATCTTTCAAGTCAATCTTATCCTGCCAACATAGTAAACGAATGTCAAGCAGAGACTCTAACATTTTTCACATGTTAACTCAACCACCTTTACAATAAACTTCTTGTGCTTTAACTTAACAAGAAAGCATACAATAAGCCATTAAGTTCACTAAAGACATACCAAATGTGTGGTAAATTCATTTACTATATATCCTAGGGAAAACCCTAACAGAGTCTTCTAGTTAAATAACTTTAAGTTGGTTAGATCAGATTCTTCTAATTCATACTCTCTCCTTTAACACAGTAATTATTACAAAACCTAAACACCTAAGTTATCTGCAAAATGGAACTAATAGGACAATGTATTGAAATGGTTATGGGAGTTTCAAAACATACCCCATCAGCATCGTATTGTTGAATCTTTTCTAGAGCAAAGACATACTCCTGGCATTGATTGCACAGCCCTTTCTTTTCTTTGAGGCGAATGAAATCAGAATGGGTAACACAGCCTTCACATACAGCATTTGGGCAACAGAGACAGAATAGCTTTGGTCTCTTGCTACACAAGTAGCACTTGTGCCACTCTGTAAAAAAATTGACATATTTTACAATGTTAAACATTAAGCAAGGTAACTAGATATTACTCCAAAATGATGATATATGCAGAAACTTACGACAGATCAACGAGTCTCCTTCGCCTGAGAGATCCTTTCCAATGCAATTGGCATGGTAAACTTTTGGACAGTCCCTGAAATAAGCAAAGACACAATGAGATTCATGCATTTAAAATACATGTCACAACAAAAGACAAAAGATTTGCATTCAGATCTCATATCATCAAACTGCTGCAAATGATTAGATTACATTAAAAATAAGTCCATTTGGCACTAATCCCATAATTAATGACCCAAAGAAAAGAAGAAAAAAGTGTCACATTAGAGCCCTAAATTACTGCTTTGGACTAATTACACTAATCATCATTTAAAAAAGAAGAATTTTTGTAATCCTACTTAGATTTTGAAATTGGCGAATTCTCTGTTTTAAAATAAGATGGGTATGCACAAAGACCTAAACACCCTTGGTCAACAGAAATCAAGAACATGCAAGAGAAAAAAAAACAAAAAAAATAAAACTTGCAATCTCCTTGATCGGAATTTTCCTTAGCGCCTACATTTCTCAGGTCAAAGCCAAATCCATTAACGAGGAAAGCAAATCTATGAAGGAAAAGACGAGAGAGAGAAAGAGAAGAAAGAAACTCACTTGTAGTCGCAGACCATTAAGCTTCCACCATCTTTGCAGACGAAGCACCAGTCCTCACTCTCCTTCTCCTCCTCCACCACCACATTGTCATCATCCTCCACCTCCACAATCTCCGCTGCTTTCATACCTCTCGCCATTTCACTCTCACACTTTCGATTGGCTACTTGGCTTTGACCTAGTGACTAGTGTGGAAGACGAAATTCAGATTTATAGGCGGAAGAAATATGCAAAATTTAAGACCGCCAGATTTTATGCCTTTGAGTATAAGAGGTAATAGACACGTGTCTGGGGTATGAGGGGGTATAAGAGGTAATAGATTGCGACGATGATGAGAATTGAGAAAGATTACTTTCTTTAATGATCTAATCTCTATTTCAGTCTCTGATGAGAAAGATTACTTACTCTAATAGTCTAATGATCTAATCTCAGTTACAAATCTTTCTTTTTCTATTGATCCCCGTTCATACTAGGTGTCCGAGACACCTGTCTTTTTATACACGTAATCAAAGGGCTATTTCGGACAATACAATACTACTTTTTTTTGTTGGTGGTGGCCCACAGTGAAGTGTTTTTCGCGTGATCTTGGAACTCGCTGACGTCAAATCTTATAAAGTAAGTCGCATTTTACAGTCTGACATGCTCAGAAGTAAACTGATCTGTCTTAGATAAGTAGTAATTGAGTATAGAGTCGGACCAAGCGGATTTATTTTCATAATTTCGTTATTTTAACTGAATGAATATTTACGATTGAAATGTTGGTTTAGTTGAGCTCCTACGTTGTATAATCGTGTAGCATGTTGTTGGTTTTGGAATGTTAACATGTTGTTATACTACATTCATAGCGTTTTTTTTTTCATTTTTCGTTTATGTTACTTATTTCACTTTTCTTATAATATAAATAGAAAAGATATGTGTGTTTTGTTTTATATTTGAATGTAGATAAAATTCAACTTTTAAAATATACGATGTAGATTGCGATGATGATCGATCAAATCTTTTGCATATCGAACAAAAAAGTCTCCCCAATGTGAAGAATCGTATGACAATATTTAAAGTGTTGAGCATGAGAACATATTCAAGTTCTAGAATATTAATATTTGATATTATTTATATCATTGTTCCGTATATATTCTTTACTCTGCTTCTTCATCACATTATGTTTTCTCTTTCTCACCTAATTGTTCAAAAAAATATCTATCTTTTTTTCTTTCTTGAAATGCTTTTGTTTCCAAGCCTGTGTTTCTACTTTTAAGAATAAAAAATGACAGATTTTCAATACATGATGTTTTAACAATGCTTTTTAGGGGAAAACAGCTGGATTATTTGCTAAACATTCTGGTCGATTAGATACTCATACTCGTGAGTCGTGACGACATATATCCCAAAAAGTGGTAACTCGATTTATTAAAGAAGAAAGGTCAATCATTTACCTTTTAAATGCCAAAATTGTAAACTTTCCAATAATATAATTTATCATTTTGTTTAGAGTACTCAAGATTGTAAACTTTCCAATATTGCTAAAAAATCGGATAGTTATATACAGTAGTTTCATTCTTATCGGACTCATCAAGTGCATGTCCTAGTACTGCTACTACATATGAAAATGCATGATTCACGTTTTCACCAAATATTTTCAATGATTGCCTAGTCTGAAACTTCTAAAATGATATTAACATTTTGAAAAATCTAAATTTTGAAGAGGAGAGTATTTTTTGCCCATCAACCAGAATATTTTCCACTGTTTTATCTTTACTGACAGACTTCAGATTTCCATCAGTTTTTTTTTCAGTTCAATCTCTTTATTGTATATAATATTTCTTGTTGTTTTCATTAAAAAAAATATATAAAAATATGATATTTCTTGTTCTCTCATATTTTGAAGGCCAGAGATGAGAGGAATATATATAAAAATGCCCTTTTGCATTCCCATCATCCATAAACAGTCGAATATAACCTGAACAGGTGGAACCTTCTTACACATGCCTTTGTCTCTTCCTAAAGCATAAACCATTTTCCCAAAACATAATTAAGTTCTTTATGTACTCATTGGCTTCTTTGCTATTACTGAATTTCATTCGGATCATTTCTATAATATCTTTTTTTTTTTTTAGGTTCATTCATTTCACCTTTTAGTCTCATTCACAATGAAGTCTCCCACACTTGCAAAAGAGATCACCCAAAATAAAGAAGCAAAAAAAAGAAACGAACACACCACCAATTAAGAAATCAAAGATGTTTCAACTTAGTGGGATTCTCTTTCCCTCAAAGCAGCATATCTTCTTCTTTTACATCAGAGAGATTAGAAAAATGAACAATACCTTTTGTGGGTCCATTAAAGCCACTAACTTAAAAGAGTCATCTTCTTCTTTAAATGGTTTCTTATTTCATTATTGTCTCTCCTATTGGCTTCATTATTACACAAACCCTCCATTTCTCTTCACAACTCATGTTTTTGTTCTCTTGTGTTTAGAGTGTTTTAGCTTCTCAATGGCTCAGTCAGGTATTAAAAAGCTTTGTTATTTCTCACACTTTAACGTCCAGTTTTCTCCATTAAAAATTAGTTTGGCTTCTTGGTTTTTGTTATTTTTATTAAACTTTATTGCTTCTTTTAGTTTCAAGTTACAAAACATTTGGTTCATGTTAAACAAAGAGGTTTTTGAGAGCGTATCTGAAGATCAAAGCAAAGAGTCTTAAGACAATAACAAAATTTGTGATTCTTGATGCTTACAAGCTTTCATTTTCTTAATGTTTTGGCTTCAAAAGAGCTCTGGTATGAAAACTATTTATTGATCCGACAATGTTTCACACCAAAAACAATCAAATCTGTTAGTTATTAATGCATAATTAGACCCCAGAATCTTTTTTTTTTGTTTTCTTCCTTTTATTGACTTGACTGATGTTTGAAAGTTAACATTGTTTGCTCAAAGCAGTTTGTTTGATCATAAGGGCTATGTACATCTTGTAAAAGAATAAAACTTTCTCCATTAATCATGATGTTTGATGCAATCTAGACTAAAGATACTGCAGAAAATATAAAGCTTTTTGAAGTGAGTTTGATTTTGTCTTATAATATCTCATAAACTGCAGGCAAAGGTGAAAGATTTCGCAACCCTCTAAGAACTCAAAGAGGATTCATTCAAAGAGATTCCTTTACATGGAACAGTCATAACATGATCTTACAGTGCTTCATGGTCTTAGCTTCTGTCGGAATCACTTCTTCATCAACTCAACCAGATCTCGAAGGTATATGTATCTGTGTAATTAGCCTTTTTTCTTCTTAATAAATCAAAGATCTTATGATATCAACTGGTTTACTTGTTGTTCATCTGCCAGGAGGAGCTTTGTTGCAGTTCAGAGACTCCCTTAATGATTCGAGCAACCGTCTTAGATGGACACGCGATTTCGTGAGCCCTTGCTTCAGTTGGTCTTATGTCACATGCAGAGAGCAAAGTGTTGTGGCTCTGTAAGTCTTCTAAAGATCACTAATTCTCAAGTTTTAGTTACTCGAGATTTCTCACTTTTTTTACTTGTATCAATATGTAGAAACCTTGCCTCAAATGGATTCACAGGAAAACTCTCTCCAGCTATCACAAAACTGAAGTTCTTGGTTACCTTGTAAGATAATCCACAAACCATTTTCCAGTTACAAGATTCTCTAAAACGTTCCACTAAAAACATAATATTGTTCCTTGATGTCTTCAAATGCAGAGAGTTACAGAACAACAGTTTATCTGGTGCTTTACCAGATTATCTTGGCAACATGGTTAATCTACAGACTTTAAACCTATCAATGAACAGTTTCAGCGGCTCAATACCTGCCAGCTGGAGTCAGCTCAAGAATCTTAAGCACTTGTAAAGTCCATGCAAAACAAACCTCTTGTGAACCATCTTTGAAATGTGACTTTATGAGATTTTTTTTTGGCTTAGATCCAACAATGAAATTTGATTTCACAGGGATCTCTCATCCAATAATTTAACAGGAAGCATCCCAAC
Organism: Microthlaspi erraticum; assembly: GCA_902728155.2. Classification (NCBI taxonomy): domain Eukaryota; kingdom Viridiplantae; phylum Streptophyta; class Magnoliopsida; order Brassicales; family Brassicaceae; genus Microthlaspi; species Microthlaspi erraticum. The sequence continues at coordinate 1,042,223 of CACVBM020001151.1, read as the reverse complement.
AGAGTTCTTCTCAATCCCAAAATTTGAGTAAAGTCTCTTCTTTTTCTTCTTCTCATGAATCTACTTAGTCACAAATCATAATGACTTTCTTGTACTACAAGTTTATAATCACCTTTTTATTGTTTCTTCAGTTTTTCAGGAACTAATCTCATATGTGGTAAAAGCTTGAATCAGCCTTGTTCTTCTAGTTCTCGTCTTCCAGGTTCTTACTTCTTTCTTCTTCATCCAATTCACATACTAACAGAACAGAGTAAACTGAATTATTATATCTTGAAATTGCAGTCACATCCTCCAAGAAGAAGCTAAGAGACATCACTTTGACTGCAACTTGTGTTGCCTCTATAATCTTATTCATTGGAGCTATGGTTATGTACCATCACCACCGCATCCGCAGAACCAAAAACGACATCTTTTTCGATGTAGCTGGTGAAGATGACAGAAAGATTTCCTTCGGACAGCTAAAAAGATTCTCTTTGCGAGAGATCCAGCTCGCAACAGACAGTTTCAACGAGAGCAATCTGATCGGACAAGGAGGGTTTGGAAAAGTCTACAGAGGTCTTCTTCCAGACAAAACAAAAGTTGCAGTGAAACGCCTTGCGGATTACTTCAGTCCTGGAGGAGAAGCTGCGTTCCAAAGAGAGATTCAGCTCATAAGCGTTGCTGTTCACAAGAATCTCTTACGCCTTATTGGATTCTGCACAACTTCCTCTGAGAGAATCCTTGTTTATCCTTACATGGACAACCTTAGTGTCGCTTATCGTCTAAGAGGTGTTTCAAAACAGAGAGGTTTCTTATGATCTCTGCTCTTCAATGACTTTATGTGTTAAAGAGTATTTGTATGATTGTAGATTTGAAAGCGGGAGAGGAAGGATTAGACTGGCCAACGAGGAAGCGTGTAGCTTTTGGATCAGCTCATGGTTTGGAGTATCTACACGAGCATTGTAACCCGAAGATCATACACAGAGATCTCAAGGCTGCGAATATACTCTTAGACAACAACTTTGAGCCTGTTCTTGGAGATTTTGGTTTAGCTAAGCTTGTGGACACTTCTCTGACTCATGTCACTACTCAAGTCAGAGGCACAATGGGTCACATTGCGCCGGAGTATCTTTGCACAGGCAAGTCATCAGAGAAAACCGATGTTTTCGGGTACGGTATAACACTTCTTGAGCTCGTTACTGGTCAGCGCGCAATAGATTTTTCCAGGTTGGAAGAAGAGGAAAATGTTCTCTTGCTTGATCATGTAAGACTTCTTAAGCTTTTTCATGTATGAGAAGAAGACGTGAGACTAATCTTTTTTAGTTGCTTGGATGTGTTATTATGAAACAGATAAAGAAGCTGCTGAGAGAAGAGAGACTTAGAGACATTGTTGATAGCAATTTGACTACGTACGACTCAAAAGAAGTTGAAACAATTGTTCAAGTGGCTCTTCTGTGCACGCAAGGCTCACCAGAAGATAGACCAGCGATGTCTGAAGTGGTTAAGATGCTTCAAGGGACTGGTGGTTTAGCTGAGAAATGGACTGAGTGGGAACAGCTTGAAGAAGTTAGGAACAAAGAAGCATTGTTGCTTCCTACTTTACCTGCTACTTGGGATGAAGAAGAATCCACCGTCGATCAAGAATCTATCAGATTATCATCAGCAAGATGAAGGAGAAATAGAGAGAGAGATCTCTTTGAAAACAAACTTGCATTACAAAAGATAAACTTAGAAAGTATTTTGAGCTACTAATTGTATTGATACAGGTGGGAAAACGAAGACAAACACAACCTTGATTTGTGTAATAGATCATATGATATATACATAACGTATACCTAGTTGTGTATTGTATATATGAATTGGTTATTGTAGTATGATAAACTGATAATGATGATGATGGTTGTTATGGAGACAGTTATTACAGTTTGCTCTGTTTTTCAAATGATGCTACGTCGTCGTTTGGAGTGAAGTCTGTAGAAACTATAATGTTTTGAGCTTAGTCCTTAAGTTTCGGTTGGTTTTCAATTTTTTACCTTAGACTTTTGTATTTGCATATTTTCCCAAAATGTGACATGGCTAAATTTCTGTTGATTATAGTCAGCGGAAGGTGTATAAACCCTAACTAACTTATACTATATCGCATGGAGTTTGTTAGTTCAGTGATTTTATTGGAAGAAACGATAATTGTTTGAGCTCCGTTCATTTCATTTTTACATTCAGCTTTTGTATATACAATTTTCCCCAAAAATATGACATTGTTAGGGGAATAAGCTAGAAACTTACAAGAATCAGCGACATGTTTCTGGCTAATCTTAATTTGGTTAAAAAGTTTATAAAACTAATCAAATGGTGTATTTTGCACTAATTATATTTCACGGAATTTGTTGGTCTAGTGATTTTATCGGAAGAGGATCATACAGTGACAGAACAGAACAAATCTATATCTCTGCATACTTTACATGTATTTGTTATGACATGAATTCAGATTTCAGATTCATAACAGAACTTTCATGGATTAGGACATATTCTTTAAACTCTAGATCCTCTGATGTTAAAAGCAAATACAAATTAACACTGCATAAAACATTTTTTTCAAAAAGGATAGGGATTAATCTGTGTTGTACTTTGTGTGTATTTAATGAAAGATGAGGCAATAAATGGGACCGGAGACAGACGTAAGCGGTCAGTGAAAAAGAGTCGTCCGTTCCTCTCTTTCTCCCTCGTAAACCGGGCTGTTTTTCTCGGTTATTGGTGCTTGGTTTCCGCTGACACCGACATGTCCGGTTCCCAGGTAACTTTTCTCTCCTCCGTCTGATTCAACTAGAAATGGACGATCCAGATCTTATTTTTCCTTTTCTATCTCTTGGCTTCGTTGTGACGTGTTCTTCGGGTATTTCTCCTGAGCCTCTCAGACGCACCCTTTATAACCAAACTCAAAACCCCACCAAAATAAATGAAAATCATAAAACGAATTCCGTATCAAAATAATTTATTTTAAAAACACATATATACAAAGTTTATACAACAATACCTTAGTCAAACCAGATCACTTTAGAATACAACAGTCTTTAGATAGTATGATTAATCGACCAATATACACATACCTACCTTGCCCTCATCTCTTGTCCGAATAACGCTTAGAATGTTTTGCACTTTTGCTTCATCAGTCACATCAAAATTATTATGGAAATTACGTCTATTAGTATAAACAAATCTTCTTGATTGAAAAATAATGATGCATAAATAAATAGGAAAAACAATTAGAAGAGGTCTTTATCAAACAAACAAAAAACAGGTTCAATGGTGCCTTACAAAACACAGTTAATTACATTGAGATGAAAAATATGATCTAGAAGATAAATTTTTTGGCACGGACAGATGTGAAGACAAAACCAATGTTTTGTCCTTTTCAGAGCAGTTAATATTTATGTATCTTGCATTGCCCCCGTGTAGATAACCAACATGAATGATATCTAAAATCTAACGTTGCTCCGGATTGGATATTGTAAAATGGTAGAATCATATGAAAAATAATGATGAAAGGATTCTGTTTTTCTATCACTGATTGCAAAATGGTAGACGGATTAAACATGATTCAACGAAATTTGGTCACTAGCATACCTATATCTAACATCGCGAAATCTTTTATGTACCATTACATGAAATTGTTAAAAGGACCTCATAAATGTAGAAGCATACAACTACTTTAATTTATAGCTAAAAAGGACAAAAAATGTGTAAGTCGTTGAGGTGGAGCCAAAACTAATAATAAGGTAATAATAAATCGGAGGTACTTGTCTTGCATTCAATACATGGACATATATATTTTATGTAAGCACATGTACACCGTTATGTATGTATCATCTATGTACTGTATATGTTCATGAAATTGAGCTTTATACATTAGAATTCGATATATATATGATCCAGCTAGTATGTAACTTTTGTATCAACAAGATTGTTCAAACTATGCGATTCTAATGACTTCGTATATAAGAAATTAATTAGAAACACTTAAGACTCAACCCTTAATGACTTAATGTATATGTTGCAGATATAGTATAGGTGGACTTGACAGGGATTTTTGATAAGAGGAAATTTGCTGTTGGCCTCGGAAATGACGGTTATTAAATGTATGAAAAAAAACAATTAAAGACAAATCTGGATGTTTTTTTCAAAGGAAATTGACTTAAATCATGAAAAGGGTTTGAACTTTGAATGTACTAACTTGGAGTATGTCGGAATTTACCACTTTCGACTTCACTGTAAAGTTCTATTTTAGGTAACCTACACGCACCAAATAAAGACAATAACCGAAATTAATCAAAAACTATTAAACCAAAACTACTAATTCAGTGTAAGAAAATATTAAAGAAAAATCTAGGGCTTAGATCTTTTGTCCTCTCTATAAATAGAAGAAACAAGGGCCTCTTGTCCTGTCACTCACAAGCTTCCTCTTCTTCTTCTTTTTCTCACAGATGAAAGTTTATGACGTTCTTGTCTTCATAACTTCTTCTTATTGTGAAGCGATTCAGGGTTAAGAGGAATGTTGTTTGGCTCGAGGTCATGAAGAGTCATTCTGTAATCAAACACAAAACTCTAAATGATTCTCGGACCAGGCTTCATCCCCCTCAACCTATTTATCCCATTTCCCTCAAAAAATTCACTTTTTTCATCACCTCTCATCACGGTCATTAACTCATAGTTGAGAATATATAAATGTTGTCATGTATACATATGTTTCTGAAACTCACTGATCCATCAAGATTCGTTTTACGAGTTGTGCCATAGTGTTAATTATAATATCACTGAGGCATTGAAAACTCGCTTCAAATAGCTATAATCATGTTCATATCCATATTTTTTTTCCTCTATGTTTCACTGTTTCAATTCCCCTTTTTCCTTACGCAGAGTAAACAAAAGAAAACCTACGTACCTTTCAGAGATATTTCATTTTACCTTCTCTTTTAACGTTTGTTATTCATTCACATTTACTTTGGGAAAAGTTACATAATCATGAAAAAATACATATGATGAGATTGTGAGAGTAAAACTTGTGGATTCGCCTTTTGTTTTACCTCTTCACATCTATGAGTTCCGTTTATGATTTTTTCAAAGGTTCCAATGAAACTAGTTTATTGATTTATGGAGAAAGTAGAGAAAAATAAGAAGGTATAATACAAAGAGAAAAGAAAGCTTTGCACGTGAATGATATGAAGATTGAAAAGGATGGCTTCCCCCAATATTAGAAGTCCCGTCAAGTTAAAATGTTGTTATTACACGTAACTGGAAAGTGGAAACTATCTTTTTTGGGAGGTGATTGTTGCATAAACGAGTTTTAATTCCCAGACTGATTTGATTGTTTTTTCATGAAACAAATCTTAGAGAGAGAGAGTGTGTGTTTGATAGACTAGGGGTGTAAATTAGAATTTTTGAAAGCTAGTAAACAATTTTACAAATCGTCTATTAAGAAACAATTTGATACTTTAAGGATGTGATTACAATATAAAAATAAAAAAAATTAACAAAACTGACGATATGTTGGTAGTGAAATACGGTTTTTCAAAAGGAAGTTACGTGGAAAATTACATTTTCAATAAACGATATTTGTAAACATACAAATTTGATTAGCTCTAGATTGTATGTTGGATGTTAAAATAAAAAAAGAAAAGTTTTACGGGCAATTTGGTCACAGAATGAAACATATGAGGACTGGAATTATAATTTCAAAGAAAACACATCACATACCAAAAACGGTGCCGTTTCGGCAGACATGACTAAACGTCGCCTTTTCTCGTCGATTTTAAAATAAAACCAAAAACAATTACAGTCAGTTATTCCAATTCCAACCAATCAGTTACTACTCTAATTTCTTCTTTGCTCTTTCTGTAAATCTTCTTCTTCTTCGTTTATTTTTTCTGAGTAACTTTTGACATAATGGAGCCTCATAATGTGGAGTCCGATCTTCAATCACTGAGAAGATTATACGGTCTTCTCCTATCAAATGCAAACAACGAATCCGTACCCGAAGCATTTTCTGTAAGTTTAACTTTCTCTGTGATTCTCATCTTCAACCTTAGAAGTTAGAGTCATATATCTCTGTCATCAAACTAATCTGACATTAACAACCTTGTAATTCGCAGTTAGATGAGAACACTCAGATTCTCCTAAAGCGCATGCTCGATTACACGACAAACGAACTTTTGGATAGACAAACCAAGGTTAGTAACTTAGTAGTTAGTACGGCTCTGTTTTCGCATGTTTCTACTTCTTAATTTGGCAACTTTATTATTCACTCTTAATTTGTTGTTGTTGTTACAGATACTTGCACAAGTACAGTTAGTTTTGCCTCAGAGAGTTTCTACACCAATCAAGGAATCAGTCTCAAAGGGTGTCACTAAACTGCCAAGTAAGGTTGGTTTAACAGAGGAAGTCGTTGATTCAATTGAACGAATCGACACTCAGCTTTCGGCGTTTCGCTTTTGTTCTCGTCGTGTGGACTCTGATGATCATCGAGCAAGGTCTCGCAAGCCTCCTAGTGTTGTTGCTGCTCCTCCCATGGAAGATCCTTACGAGACGCAGAGACTTAGCGAGAAAGCGTTGATGGAGCGGAGACAAAGCTACGAAGCCTCTGTTTCTGGTTTAAGAAGCAATTACACGCCAATGAGGAAGCAAATGAGTCGTCAGACTCCAAGCGTGACAAGTGTGAATAGTCCTGCAGAGGCAATAGTTCGATACCGTGAGTCTCAAGGAAGCTCTTCTCCTCCTGATGATCAGTTTGTTAGGGTTAGGTCAAAGCCGCCTTTACCGTCTCCTCGTCCTCGTCAGAGTAACATCACGTCACGCAAGACGTTAAGTATCATCAAACCAACTTTGTTGGATCAAGAAACCGAGACTTGGGATGATGAAGAAGATTCGACTGAAAGAGAGAGTGGAGAGACACGGTCTGGGACAAGCTCTGAAGATGAGGAGGAAGAAGAATCTGAAGAAACCTCTGGTGAAAGAAGATCAACCTCTGGCTCAAGCTGGGAAACTCAGGCTGAGAGTGCCACCGAGTCAGACTCATCAGATCCACCGCAGAGTGATGATGATGATGGCTCCTCTGAAGTCAGTGATTCTCCTCCACGTCAAAAGAGAGATTATGGTAAAAAGATGAAAAAGACGATGGGGAAGTTTCAAATATTGAAGAACAAAATAGGACAGGTGTTTCACCACCATCACCACCACCACCACCACCATCACCACCACGAGAAGGAGGAAGGCAAGAAGCCATTGCAGAGTACATTTCATCAGAAAGACAAAGAGAAATCAACTGATGAGAGACGGAGCAAATCAGAATCCAAAGGTCTTACTACACGTAAACACAAAGGTGGGCAGTTTCATACACTAATGGACGGATTGATGAGACACAAAAAGCACTCAAAGAAACAAAAGCACAAGCTGCCGAGCCATGGCAGGAAAAAACATTGGTGGAAAATAGCTAAGCGTCAACGTGGTGGTCTCAAGTTTCTCAAAAACTAGTCTAAAGAAATTTTAAAAACTTAATGTTTCTCAAATCTTTTTATTTCTCTCTTAAGAAAACCTAGTTAAGAGATAAATCTTTTATCTCCTGAAGAGGAGAAGCAGTAGTATCACAACATTTCTGACACTCTTTATGAAGCCAAGTGTTTCCATAGGTGCATCGATCGCAGAACCATTTAAGACCACCAAAGTCGTCGTAAGACTTGACCTTCACGTCTGCCAAACCATCTTGTAAAGTGTTGATGAAATGATAAAAGTAGTTACCAATGCTGCTTGTTCCCGTTGACAACGTATGCCTAAACTTACAAAGCTGGTCAACAGAATCTGCCAAGAAGGCTCCTTCTGTTTCGTCAAGAAAGGTCTTCAAGTAACTGTTGAGAAGATCGGTTGCGTTTTCTTGAAGGAATCTCAAGTACTCTCTCTTGGACATCTCACAATCTGTGTGGAGATGTTCGTACACACAGCTCCATTTAAGAACTTGCCTGCATTGGATAATCAGCATCAATCCTTCTCTCACAATACTAACATCTTCTTGTTTCAAGCTATACGGTTTCTTGATGATGTATGCGTCAAAATCGTCTAGATCGCTTTTAGCTTCCTTCATTGAAATCTGAGCCGCCTTCCATTTATCCACACAAGAAATCCAGTAGTCATTGTCTTCATCTTCATCTGTCTCCTCTAAGGCACTTAAGTCATTAGACAACCAATCAGAGGCGTTGTTACATGTCACTGGTCTGTGTGACTCAAGCTTGCATCTCCAACAAAAGGTGTGACCACAGAGACACACCACGTTTAAGCCATACTCCTCAACGTCGTTCGTCTGATGAAACTTGATGATGTAGTTGCAATCCGGGGAAGGACACTGTTTGATCATCTCTTTCTTGATTCCTTCAAGGTAAGATCTCAGAATGTAACTCTCGTACATATCTTTATCACCTACTGTTAGCTTCTCGGCCGTGTCCTGTCCAAACGCAGCTCGGCAATATTGATCAGGACAAGAGATGACAAGAGTTTGGCTTTTCTCCAGAGAGTAGAAGTTCTTGTCAAGATACTCTCTCCAACAAGTTGTGCAGAACTTGTGAGAACAAAACTGCGTGGAGACTAAATCATCACAAGTTTTCAAGCAAATCCCACAAGGTGAATCATTTCCTTCAGCTCCATTATCATCATCATCACTACCATCTTCAAACTCATAAAAGTCATCACTAGTCTTAGAGAAAATGACAAAAGATGAATCAGATGTATCTCCATCCGAATCAATAACAACAACCGATTTCAAACCTGATTCCGTCAGTAACTTCTCTTTGTCTTCAGCCAAACGCTCAGAAACCCTAAGCGAGTCCCATTTGAGATACATGAGGAGAACGGTCGCATCGGATCTTGAAACCCAGAAGATCTCGGATATCTCGTCGATCTGTTTCTTCATTTTCTCTTTAACTTCATCTCTCGTTAGAAGAGAGTACGGTCTCTGTCGATCTTCCTCCATTATAGTTATAGCTTGCGCTTCAATCAACAGGAATGACTCCAAGGTAAAGAGAATAACAACAGAAATCGTCTTTTGGGTTACTTTTTTTCTTACTGTCTAGGTTTTCCTTTTTTCACTCTTTAACCACTCTGTTTCTGCCATTACAAAAATTGTTTGATAGTTCTTATTATAAATTTGGCCCATTGGACCCTAATCTTTTTTATACTTGTGATCTAAATTAATAGTTTACACCATCCAGTAAAACCTATATTTGGGTCTACGTTGATTTTTGTTTTTTTAGACAGTGCAATACAATTTGCTCTGTTCTTCAGATCTTTCTACTGGTTCTTGCATTGATGGCAAACCATTAAACGTCAAGTTGGTGTCAAGTTTCCAATCAAAGAGCCAAAGTGAAGTAATGCAAAAGCCATTATTTTCCCAAAAGAAGGTTCAACAACATGACGAAAAACTAGTCTCAAAAACTAGATAAAAGTGAAAACCAGGTTTAAGGAGATATTAACAGAACAAAAACAACTGTAAAGAAAAAACTTAAAAAGCTGCGAACTTCATTCCTCCTGATCCTTCCTCTTCAAGGAAACTGACTAAGCTTCATTCCTCCTGAATCTTCCTTCCTCTTCAAGGAAACTGAGTAATATATATCTTCTCGGGAGATCCAGGAACATCATCAACGTCATCCATATCGTCCTTCTCGAAAGAGGCATCATCATCAAAGAAATTCTCCACCTTCTCGGCAAACGTAACAGCATCAAAGGAATCCACCATTTCGTCCTTCACGCGAGACGCATCAGCTGCAACATCAAAGCAATCCACCATTTCGTCCTTCACGCGAGACGCAGAAGCGGGAACAAAGCAATCCACCATCTCGTCCTTCTCGGGAGAAGCAGTAGGATCAACGCACATCTCACACTTCTTAACGAACCAACTGTTTCCATACGTGCAGCGATCGCAGAACCAGCGGCAGCCACCAAAGTCGTCGTATGACTTGACCTTCACGTCAACCAAACCATCTTGCAGAGACTTGACAAAGTGATAGAAGTAGTTACCAATGTTCCTCGTCGCAAAAACCACAGTCGAAAGACTCTCCTTCAAAGAAGGAGTGTCGTCAGAAGAAGAGAGGGATTTCAATGTTTCCTCCTTCAAAGTTTCAGCGAAACCTTTGACAAGGGTGGTTGCATAATCTTGCAGCGATCTCAGGTACACCCTCTTCGACTTCTCGTACTCTGTGAAGAGATGGTCGTACACGCAGCTCCACTTGATGACTTGTGTTGATTGGACAACCAGCATCAGTCCTTCTCTCATAGTCTTTACGTACTCCTCGGTCCAGATGCAAGCAGGTTTCTTCATGTGCAAGTCCTCGAAAGCTCGCAGCTTGGACTTAGCTTCCTCCAATGAAACCTGAGCCGCTTCCCATCGATCAAGACACGTACTGTCCACTTCTTCTCTCAGTCCGGCTACTGGTACCTCCGGTGCAACGCAGGGTCCGAAGTACACATGAGCTCCTCTGTGTGATTCCTCTGACCTCAAACACTTCCAACAGAACCGACCACTAAATAATCAAAGAGAAAAACAATATCACTATTAGATCAATATTCATAATCAAAAACAGAGAAATCTAGGGTTTGTTCATAATCAAAAACAGAGAAGTATAGGGTTTGTTCTTCTCGTTACCCGCAGCCGCAAGTCACGAACCGGCTGCCATTGTAGCCTCCGAAATCCACAGGAGCAAGGCAGAAAGGGCAAGGCTTCGTGTTGCTGTCGATCCAATCTAGGCTGCTTGATTCATCTTTCAACTTCTTCATCTCTGTAACCAACCAATCAGACGCGTTGTTGCAGGTCACAGGTATGTGCGACTCGATCCCGCAGCTCCAGCAGAAGGTGTGACCGCAGAGACACACCACGTTTAAGCCAGGCTCGTCATGATCCTTCCACCGGTTAAACTCGATGAGGAAGTCGCAGCCCGGTGCAGAACACTGCTTGATGATCTTGTTCTTGGTCCTCTCAAGGTAAGACCTCAGAACGTAACCCTCGTACGCTTCTTGATCACGCGCCGTTAGCTTCTCGATCGTCTCCGGTCCAACTGCAGCTCGGCAATCTTGATTAGGGCAAGAGACGGTTACAGTTTTGCTTTCACCCACAGAGTAGAAGTTCTTATCGAGATACTCTCTCCAATATGTTGTGGGGAACTTGTGAAGGCATAAGGGCGTGGAGACTAGATCATCATCATCGCCAACATCATCATCGAACTCATAAAACATATCGCAAGACGAATCAGCTAGATCTCGGATCGAATCGGCTACAACTTGTGTCAAACCTGATTCCGCCAACAGTTTCTCCTTGCCGTCGCTCAAACGCTCCGAAACCCTAACCGAGTCCCATTGGAGATTCATGAGGAGCACGGTCGCATCGGATTTCGAAACCATGAAGATTTCGGAGATCTCGTCGATCTGTTTCTTCATGTTTTCTCTAGCTTCGTCTCTCGTTAGAACAGAGTAGGGTTTCTCGCGATCGTCCTCCATGTTCTGATTCCTTGAAATTGACGAAAAATTTGTTCAGAGAGATCGAAGGAAGAGAGAAGGAATCAACAATCAGATACGAAATACCAAAGAGGGAGAGAGAGAGCGAATTATATAGACGACTTACGAAGAAGAGGATTTAAGGGTTACGGGTAGCTTGCGCCTCAATCAACGCAACTGACTTCAAGAAGAGAAGAAGAGAGGATTAGGAATCGTCTCTGTCTTTGAGTTTCCTATTTTTTTTTCTTACTGCGAAAGAGATTTCTTCCTTTATACGATCTAGGGTTTTCCATCTTTTTCACCGCCTGTATATATCGAGTTACAGAATTAAGGAAATTTGGCCCATTGGACCTTAATCTTTCCTAATAATTATGATTATGATATTTAGTGCTAATTATTGACTTGGAGCTTTAAAATTGAAATTTGTCATAATGCGATTGGTTCAGTTTCATGGAAGTGACGTCACAAGACATTGAGCAAAAGGGGGCATAATTGTAAATTCAATGGAAGTTTCAATAAGAAGCCAACGCCGACGAACCCGTGGACCGCACGTCGTGCGGCACGAGAGAGAGAGAGAGAGTGGTGCGTTCGAGGAAAGGCGCGTTTGTTGCGTAGAACCCAAATCCCGCCTTTTGCTTTTCACCCTTCGTTATAAAAAAGTTTCCTCTCTCTCTTCTCTCTCTCTTTCTCTTTCTCTTTCTCCTCTTTGCTGGCTCCGAGGAGAAAAAGGAAATTGGAGAAATTTTTCACTGGCGCTCGGAGAATCTAGGGTTTTAATTTTATTTTCGCCGATCTCCGTCGTGAGTTCCGATCCGAGTCTCTCTGTTTTTTCACCTGGTACGAATTTTATGTTAAACTCCTCGGTTAGGATTCGCGTCAGATCTGGAATTTTGACTTGCTTTTTATCGTACCTCTCTTCGATTAGATCGGTTCTCAATTCACAGGACGACCTGTTTTTAACTTATTTGGTGTTTACTTAGAAAAATCGTGGGTTAGACTTTTCAATGTGGAATTGAGCAGAGTTGAATTGGCATTTTTTCTCAAATTTAATCAAATTGCGTTAGATGCTTTGCTTTAAATTGTTCAGGATTTTGGTATGGGGATTATGAGATTGTGCATTATCGATTTAAAGGGAATAAACTAGGTCACTAGCTTCTGTGGAAGCTGCAATTGTTTACCCATGTTGAATCTGGGATTGTTCTTCGTATAGTTAACCTTTTCTTACGGTTGTTTTGTGGTTATCTGGCAGGTCTCTTCTGGCCTTAAGTTAAATAGGAAATGACATAATAGATTTGCAATGATGGAAGTGGGATTCTCTCTTATTCAGTGGTTGATCAGTTCTGGTGCTGATAGTCCGTTTGTATTCGGATGGCTTGTAACCGGATCCGTTGGGCTTCTGGCTGTCGTCTACACATTTCTTAAATGGCAGAAAAAGACTTCTCTGAATTGGGTCAAAGCTGCTGCTAGAGAGAAGAAGAAGGTTTGGAAAAGACTGAGAGTTCCACTCTCTCACCATCAATGGACAGACGATTACGGTTACGGGCCACAACCATCCACCTGCTGCGTTTGTCTCTACTCCCTCGTCCCAGGCCAAAACGTTTCTAATAAGGCAACTCTGAGCATTCCCGTCCACCGTTGCTCTGTATGCGGTGTAGCAGCTCACTTTTACTGCTCAGGCTCTGCAGCTAAAGACTGCAAATGTGCTGCACAGGCCGGGTCTGACCATGTTAGACACCACTGGTCTGAGCGATGGGTTAACATGGATGACAATGCTGACATGTCTGCGTTTTGCTTCTATTGCGATGAACCGTGCGGTATTCCTTTCATTGAAGCTTCTCCGATGTGGCATTGTCTCTGGTGCCAGCGCCTCATACATGTGAAGTGTCACATGATTATGTCAAAGGAATCTGGTGATGCTTGTGACCTTGGCTCTCTCAGAAGGGTGATCCTCTCTCCGGTACATGTAAAAGCCAGCGAAGAAAACGGTGTGGATGGAGTGTTGAGTACTATTAAGAACGAGTTGGCGTCTATACGAGGGCAGGTGAGAAGAAAGCGCCACAGGGGTAAAAATGGGAATGGACAGTCTATTAGTGGTAAGCTGTTGGATGATTCAGCCAGCAATCCTGTGAAGAGTGTAGTCAATGGGATTGTAGTAAAGAAACTACGCAGAGATAGGAGCATAGATTGCTTTAAGAAGGTCGTGGAGGTGCCTAATGGTAGTAATGGGATGCAAAATGGTGTAGGAGGGCCCAAGCGAAGTAAAAGTGCTGCTTTTAATTTCATGAAGACGTATACTTTGGTTGATTTGCCCCCGGATACAAGACCGCTTTTGGTCTTTATTAATGCCAAGAGCGGTGGTCAACTCGGTCCTTTTCTTCATAGGCGACTTAACATGTTCTTAAATCCAGTACAGGTAGAGAATGATCTTTAGTTTCTATGATCTCTAATTTTTCTTCTTGTGTAGTTAAGTGTTCAGAAGTTTGTTTGCTTTTACACAGATCACTAATTGATAATCACTTTGTTGAAATGCAGGTCTTTGAACTTGGATCTTGCCAAGGGCCAGATGCTGGTCTAGACCTATGTAGCAAAGTGAAGTACTTTAGAGTTTTGGTGTGCGGGGGAGATGGAACAGTTGCTTGGGTGCTTGATGCCATAGAGAAGCGAAATTTTGAATCCCCTCCACCTGTCGCTATCCTCCCGTTAGGCACAGGAAATGATTTGTCTAGAGTTTTGCAGTGGGGAAGAGGTATTTCAGTAGTTGATGGACAAGGAAGTCTAAGAACGTTTTTGCAAGACATTGATCATGCTGCGGTTACAATGTTGGATCGATGGAGTGTGAAGATTGTAGAAGAGCGTACAGAAAAATTTCCAGCAAGAGAAGGCCACAAGTTTATGATGAATTACTTAGGTTCGTTCGTTAAACTAACCATCCGTTTTTTCTGTTGTCATGTATCATGAACAATAGCTGACGTTTCCTTTGTTCAGGTATTGGCTGCGATGCCAAGGTTGCATATGAATTTCATATGATGCGGCAAGAAAATCCTGAAAAGTTTTGTAGTCAGGTACTGGTGTTATATGTGTCCTAACCTGCATATATGATGATATATTTTGCATCAGATTGTGAATAAAGCTATGTGTCATTGTCTTTTGTGGCTGATATATTATTCATCTTGTTTATTATGCAGTTTGTAAATAAACTAAGATATGCTAAAGAAGGTGCAAGGGATATCATGGATCGAGCATGTGCCGATTTACCATGGCAAGTTTGGCTTGAAGTTGATGGAAAAGACATTGAAATCCCCAAGGTAATTCAAATGAAACGAAACTAGTTCTTCTTTATTCCTTTTTGTGTGGTATGTTGCTATAGCATTTGTCCATATCATTAAGCATATATTAGGTAAAAGTTTAGCATTAGAGATTGCGCCTAATTGCTTGTAAAAACCATAGCTGACAACTATGTTTCGTATTTGGAGAAGGCTTTGATTTTCTGTGATTTGGGTGGATAGAGGTTGATATTACTAAAAGGCCAACAATAACATGTATTGTTGTTACCTCTAGAAACTGATGTTCCGAAATGTTTTCCCTTCAGGATTCAGAGGGTCTGATAGTACTAAACATTGGAAGCTACATGGGTGGGGTAGATCTTTGGCAAAATGATTCTGAACACGACGATAATTTTAGCATTCAGTGTATGCATGACAAGACACTAGAGGTGGTGTGTGTCCGTGGAGCGTGGCACCTTGGCAAACTACAGGTCTGCTCTCATCTTGAATTGCTGCTCCTTACTCTTGTTTCTAAAAGATCTACACTGTATCAGCAACTTTTTTAACGCCTAATAATCTCCCTTACAGGTCGGTCTTTCTCAGGCTAGGAGGCTAGCACAGGGAAGTGTCATAAGAATACATGTTTCTAGTCCTTTCCCTGTTCAAATAGATGGAGAACCCTTTATTCAGCAACCTGGCTGCTTGGAGATAACTCACCACGGGCAGGTACATGCATCATTTTCTCACTCTCATCAATTTTTATCGCAAAAACTTGGAAGTAGCAACTGAAGAAAGAAACCCACCGATGATTTACATGATGTTTTGTTTGTGTTCAGGTGTTTATGCTAAGAAGAGCATCGGATGAACCTAGAGGGCATGCGGCGGCGATAATGAACGAGGTCTTGCTGGATGCAGAATGCAAAGGAGTCATAAACGCATCTCAAAAGAAAGTACTTCTTCAACAAATGGCTCTCCATCTCTCTTAGATGATACAATTCAAATCCCCCACATCAAATTTTGCTAACAAGAAGAGTTAACTTACTACAATCTTGTCTTTACCCACTAGAAGGAGCCTCCGGGTACGAGATTTTTGCTTTTTTACCTTTATTTTTGTTGTTTTTGATTTTTTGTGAAGAGTGTCATTGTATAGTGTGCCCATACCAAAGCCACTGAGATTGGCGTCAAAATGTGTTCAATAGATATAGTTAAAAGAGGTCCGTGTAACTTTGATTTATTTATATTATACACACTCATCATTTCTAGGCTAAATACTACAATAGCCATGAAGAAGCACAAGCGCTTTTTTACTCATCAATCGTCTTCTTTTTATGTAATTATGGAAAGAGAAATATCTAATAACATTTCTTACTGTAATGAACAAGACCCAAATATTCAGGACTAAAAGAGTAGTAGATCTGAGTATAGATTTTAAGATACATACCACCAGCCTTCCAATGTTATATCTGCTAAGCAAACCTCATCTCTCCTAGATCCTGAAATCTGCAATAGATCACACATCTGCTAACTCTCTTTCCATCATTTACGAATTGTATACATCATGAACGGTAAATAGATATTGATTGCTGCCCATATTCCAACCAGCAAACTCAGCTTTTTGACTTGCAACCTGAAAGTAACATGGACAGGTCAGCAATCAGCACCGACAAACAAGTAGAGATCATTTTGTGGCATCACTTGAGCTGTTGTTGGAGGAAGTAACTTTCCATTTGAATATCTAATTTCACTGTCTCTAGAGATTGCTTAAAAGCTAAAGTCTACTCATTTAGAGGAACAAGTCTTCTTATCAGGCCAATATGTAATTTCGAGGTGCTGCTATTTCGTTCTCAGGAATAGAGGGATATTTTTGGTTACAATTGCTCTCGAGACAGTAGAGATCAAGATATCTTTCTCAAGATATAAAAAAGATAAAGATAATAACACTAGAGATCAGGAAAAATAACTATACAGAAAGAAACAGACTATTTTAAATTTGATTTCAAAGCAAAATATCAAGAAAAAATTAGAGCCAAAAAGAGTCATGTCATTCGATTTTTATATTATCCGGTTAGTGCTTTGTAATTTGTATACACTGAGATTTTTTTCTAAAAAAAAAATAAAAAAAAATTGGGTACACTTTGTTATATAAATAAAAACAAATCTTACGCTTGGGTTCTTAAAGAAAAATGTCATAAAGATTATATGGCCTTTTTAGTCAGCATAATGACTATTTTTTATCAAAGGAAAAATATATTTTGACTATGACGATTATACTATTTATTTCCAAGTATTTGAAAAAGGAAACAAAACGGTTATATCTTCAACATGAAGTCAAGATTTTTTCTCCAAAATTCTATCAATAACATAAATGCATAAATGGTATTTCAGTCCAAAATGAAAAAAAATATAATTTACTACTTATCATTATCTTTTTCTTTGGGTTTTATGGAAAATCTGGACAGTTTTTTTTCTATAAAAACGTTTAAAAGTGAAAAAATAAAAAGAATCTAAAACCACTGAGCTCTCCGCACCATGTGAAAGGTTGGTATAGTGGCAAGAACTCTTTTCGAATCTGAAACCGCTTAGCTCAGAAACACAAACTCCCATTTTTCCAGAAGCAAAAAAAAATCCTAATTCCCAGAATTCGAGGAACCCGAGAAATGAAGAGAGATTGGGTTTTCGAAAGGTTCTAAATTCTCTTGCTTGCCCATCAATCGATCCTAATCCAGATTTTCCGGAGGTTTGCTCACTCGATAGCTTCATTTTCGTTATTTCTATGTTCCTGAAAGTTCCTTTGCTTTTTCCGCCAAACTCATTGATCCTAAATGTTCAAAACCTGCTCAGATTTGCACATCTTTGATCAGATCGGTTAAATCTCGATGTCCTTATTCTGTCTCTGTTTTAGTCGGTGACCCATGAGTCCATGAGAGAACGAAATTTTCTGATTTTGTCTTTTCAAATGAGTTTCTGTCCATAAATTGGTGGGAATTTGGTGGAGAGCTTTAAAAAAATTGAAATTAATAATGGCTGCTTGCTTAATCTGCTTCAAACCTGATTACTGGCTGCGTAATCTGCTTCAGTTAAAAAAAAAGTTTAAAGTAATGGCTGCTTCATGCTGCATCAGTTAAAAAAATTGAGTGATGGCTGCTTAATCTTGCTTCAGTGAACCAATTGGCGTAATGGCTGCTATAATCTGCTTGTGTTTATATATATTTTATACACTTATTAGTGGTTTCTTTTGTTTGGATTTGCTGCAATTTATCCTGCTCAGTTACAACCTGCTGAATAAATCTTATTTGCAATTCAGACATCATTTTGTCATGTCTTTTGGTCACTTTCTTCTTGTTTTTGATTGATCTCAGCACCTATTGGCTCTTCTTATATCTGAAAGGTTGTGTGGATCTGTGATCAAACTGACTATAAATGATGCATTCCTCTCACTAACCTGATACCTTAAACCACTAATGAAGATTTAGCTGCTTCATCTTCATTAGTTTTATGTATTATTGTTACCTTTTGAATGTAAGCTTGGATCCGTTTTTTGTTCTTTTTTAACATAAGTTTATATTTAGTGACATATATTAATGTTTTTTCAATGCAGGAGCTCGTTTGAGAGAATGCAAAATAGACCATCTCTCTCTTCTTCTCGTTTTCCTGAAGATTGTTTCTCTTTCAACGTGATTACAATAGTAGATATTAGATACAGTGAGGTCCTTCGTTTTATTGGATCTTGAGTCGTCTTTTTCCAAATGTCTATAGTGTAGAATCGGATAAAATTCATCTACGTGAACATTTTTTTGTGGTCTTGTGAAGAAACTTGATGGGTAAAGAGAATCAGTTGGAGACAGAAAATTGTGGAGTCAATGATCACGATTGTCCAACCATCAAGAACAACGAGGAGCTAGCAGCAGTTGAGGCACGTTACAGTACAGACAGTGACTCTGGTTTACCAACTTGTCGTGTGTGTCATTCTGCAGAATCCGACAGACGAGGAGATGCGGCCTTAGGGCTCTTGGGGATCACACCTCCGGTTCCAGAAGCTCGTGAAAGCAATGCAGAAGAAACCGTTGAAGATGATGATGATGTAAGCAAAGCTACAGAGGCTGAGCTGAAGAGTTCCGATGTGAAAGGCAATGATATCGAGATGGGGATACAGCAGCATCAGGACGCTTTGCTCGAGCTTGGATGTTCTTGCAAGAACGATCTCGCCTTGGTGCATTACGCTTGCGCACTGAAATGGTTCCTCAACCATGGATCCACCGTTTGCGAAATCTGTGGAAACTCTGCGGAGAATATAAAGAGTGGTGATTTCAACAAAGTGGTCATTGCCTTGAGAGATTACACGGCACTGAGAGAAGGAGATCAAAACACAGATTCAACGATAGATACAGATGAAGCTGCTGTCATTAGAAGGCAACGGCTTAGTGAGATATCCTCATGGTTTGGTCCACATTCCCTGAACAACAACAACAACAATAGCTCTGTTGCGGCTACTCAGGTTGTGTCTGAACCACCTATTGGTATTGTGAACTTTCATACATTGCCTACGGAGAGCAGAGCAACTAAGTGGGCTGTGGAAGGTACCGGGATTCTACTTGCTACCGGTTTGCTCACTGTTACTTTGGTCTGGCTCATTGCTCCTCGTGTTGGAAAGGTATGTCATTGATATTTAAGCCTCTTTGATGCGTATATATATTAGTAGCGTTTGTTGGTTAAAGCTTCTTTTAAATTCTTGCAGAGAACTGCTAAGAGCGGACTTCACATCCTTCTTGGTGGTCTGTGTGCTTTAAGTATAGTCATCTTCTTCAGATTCGTAAGTAATCAATCTCATTCTTAACTGATTATTCTTAGTTTTTTTACTTTGAGTAATCGGAAAATACGAAACTTGGAAACAGGTTGTTCTCACTAGAATCAAGTATGGTCCTGCACGCTACTGGGCAATCTTATTCATCTTCTGGTTTCTTGTGTTTGGTATCTGGGCTTCTCGGACGAATGCTCACAATCACTCTTGAATTCATCATCACCAACTTCTTCTCTCTTCTTTCTCTCTCTCTCTCTGGATACGTCTTTGTAATACTTCTCTTGTAGAGAAATGTACATTGTTTCATCAAAGAAAAATAAGCTCATGCTCATTGGTTATGATGAATATATATACATGGTTTATAATGGTTACTACATAGTACTTTTACAGTTCCTGTGTATCTACTTTTAAACATTTTTACAAGCAAAAGAAGAAGAAGAAAAAAATTTGAATCTTGCTGATGAGTCTGATCAAACCAGTTGAAGCCATTTGGCCCAACTGTATGACCCAATTTGGGTTTCCGGGACAGGATCCAACACCGAGTTTCTCCCTCCGGTGCGGCGGCGGAAAAATCTGAAAGCTTCGATTTTTTTATATTCTTTTCGATTTTACCGCTGAGGAGCAAAACTCCAATTCGCGAACGGTTTTTGCTCCGGCGGGTCCTGAAACGGAGAGGCGAGGTCGGACTCGTACGGAAACTGAGGGACGAAAGCGTCATTGTGCAATAACTCGACGGAGCTAAACATCGACGTGTCAAACGCCTCAAACGACGCGTCGTCGAGATCAATCCATTTGGGCTCGCTTTGGACCTCCCAGTTATCGGAGCACGTGACGTCCGGTGAAATCACGTGACTTGAGCATTTCGAGTCCGACGTGCAAGTCGTCATCGGCGACGGTTTCTCATCGGAAGGATAATACTTCTCCACCGTTCCTTTCTTATTGTAAATCCGACATAAAACCCAATCATCAAGCTGCAAAATTTCAACCAAAAATCATTAATCATCATCACAACTGAGACTAAATTCACGAAAAAAACTCAATTCAATTTGAAATCGCGTACTCGCAAGTTGTTCTTCTTGTTCATCGAAGCAGATCGATCGACATTAGCGAGACGATACTCGTGCATGATCCAATTCGTTTTTATCCCTTTCGGAGCTTTTCCGGCGTAGAAGACGAGGGCTTTCTTAATCCCCAATGTCTTCGGTTTACCGATCGGTTTATCAGCTCCAGTCGCTTTCCAATAACCGGTTCCAGCTGCTCTGTTTGGACGCGAACCGTTAGGGTATTTCCGGTCTCGGTGTGAGAAGAAATACCACTCTTTCTCTCCGTACAAAGCCATTTCTGGAACAAAATTAGATTTTTTCAAAATTAATGACAATCACAAAACCAATGATATGAAAAATTTAAAGCGAAATGATGTTTTAGAAATTATACCTGGAAGTTCCCATGGATTGAATTTGTAAAGATCGATTTCTGCGATAACCGGAACGGGAATCGGCTCTGATGCACATCTCCGGCAGAGATAGAACTTAACGAGCTCTTCGTCCGTCGGATGAAATCGGAATCCCGCCGGAAAATTTAGCTCCGCCTTCATTTTCGGAATAGTTCCTTGTCTTCTAGTAGTAGATAAGATTCGATATTTCTTTGTACCCTTGATCGGATCTTTGTGATTTTTTATCGGAGATTGTAATCGAGGGGAAGAGAGTAAGGCCTTGAAGCTTTTATAGAGAGGAGGAGATTCATGAATCACACGTGGGTGGCTTTCTGACACGTGTAACAAGACCAAACCGTTTTCTTTTCAACGTTGACCGCGCAGCCTGCTGAGATATATACGTGGCGATGAATGATTGGGTTATCGACATACAGAGTAATGTGATGTCATTGCTTCCGTCATTCGCACGAACCTTTGTGGATGCAATCTGCTGCTTCTCGGTGTAGCTGAGTGCACGTTGTTCTCTGGTCAACTTTAAGTTTATGACTTGTGAAGTTGTGATCAGTGTACTGTGAAGAGCACAGTAGTGTGAAAATCACGTAATTGAATGCGTCATTGGTATGACGTCATCTTGGTTGCACGCCGGCCTTGTATTGTTTATTTGTATGTACGTAAAGCTCAAAGAAAAGATGCGATAATCTACAGTTTCTTGGACTATAACATTTGCCACATAAAAGGTGTAGTGCAAAGATATATTCCTATGATCACTAAGTTAACCAAAATCCCTAATGAACATGGAAGGTTAGTGCACTTCCTTAGCTCCGGAATGTTCTCCTTGGCCATCACCACCGGTGATTTCTCCATCTCCTCTAATCCCTGGAATGATTTTTATGCTCTGTCTATTTTCTTATGAACTGAGTTTCTAGACAGAGAAACTTCTTGAGAGTCACAAGAACCTTCAACTTAACTCTTATTTGGATCTCATTTATGCAGCTATGCCATTATTTCTTCACTTTGTGCTTCATATTTTGAGAAAACAGCAACACGTTCTTACTCTGATTTCCACTTGATTCTATTTTCCCCCTGAAGGGAACACACAAAACCAGTGATTTGATCTAAACGCCAATTCAAACCAGAACTAAAAACAATATGTTGATTTGCAGGTTTACTTGATTTTATGTTGTGCTCTCTTTTCATATGCATTTGGAGCTTACATCCATATGCTGTTGAGCATCGGGTGGTATGGTAACAACACTGGGCTTTTTCGGATGCATGACATGGTCGGTGTTATTCACTGCTCCGGCTGAACAATCGAGTAAATCAACTTACACTTGTTCTATTGTGTTTCTATTTATTGATAGTTATGTGTTGCAATCTTCTTAACTTCGGATTTTTCCTTTGGCGCAGCAAAGCGTCTTTCGCTTCTTTTGCTGGTGATCATGTATGCCTTCCTTCAAGGCGCTTCTGTTGGTCGCATTGTCGAGTTCTTGTTTGGTTTCGACGGAAGGTGAGTGTTGTTGTTTCTAAATATAAACAATTAAATATGTGGCAAAGGGACCAGAGATATAAAAATTGTGCTTGGCCAGATGCACTCTCGTCAGTTGCAAACACATGTGGACTCTCATTGTGCTCCGTGATAGAAAAGCATCTCGAAAAGCATCTCGGTGATCAAATATTGCACAATCAAGCCTTTTATAGCTACAATAACCTTGCATCAATTTTTTGCTAACCCAGTATCCAGACCACATTTGTGGGCCGACTAACCTTGCATCAATTGTGCCAAGGAATTTATCTCGGAGGTTGCTTCTCATCCAAGGTACTCTTAATTTCTAACTAATCTTCTTTTTTTTGCTCTCTTTTCGAGAATTTGATAATTAAGTTTTTATCCTTTTTTTTTCTTGCATGCAATGCTTGAATTGAAGAAAACTTTGGTTATGGTGATAGTATATTCTTTCACAACACTGTAGGTATTGGGATCGGTATTGGATTGGCCAAGATTTACAAGGAGAATAGCTTGACCACGTTGATGGTGTCCGGTTTTTTAAACGCTGCAGCAGCCGGAATATTAAACTACATGGCGTTTTTTATTGCTTACCATCACAAAGCTCAACGTGGTTTGAAGTTGTTAGTTGTTACTACTTTGTGGTCATATGTTCTGCTCGGTGCTGGTTCGATGTTTATATTAGCTCTTTGGGCTTGATACAAATGCCTAATATATGGGGCTTATATATGAAATAAGACCTATTTAAAGGCCCATTTTATCTTTACGTGAAGGCTGTGTTGGCGCCAAGTCTTGTCTTCCAAGTTCCGATTTCTTTGTCGTGCACGCTAAACCTCAATCATTAATATCATATCTGGGTCTCACAACTTTGTTTCCCAAATTTTGCTTGTTTACGGAATTACCCTCCCCTTAATTCACCACGACATGCACCAACTAATCTTGATACTGTCTTACTGATATTGATAACATACAAGACGTCGTCAGTGAACGAAAATAGGAAAGATAGTAAATTGTTAGTGGCGCACAGTTTTATGATTTGGATAATGGGAAAGATACAGATCAGCTCTTTCAATATGGCTTTGTTAATTAGTAAATGGATTGCTAAGGAACACAGGTGCATAGCCAATGTTCTTAAGGTGGCTACGGATGCATGGTTCTTGCTTTTGAATATTCGGACACCAGTCACTATCCCCCGATATGAATTACTGTGTGGAAGTTACGTCAACTAATTTTCACAAGTTTTATTCCACGAAATGATCAGAAAGATTTACATATAAACGCAGGTTTCTTGGACCAATCTTATTGGAACTCGCCGGAGAGAAGCCCCGGCCGATGCTATACAATCGTACTATATACAAAACTAACCAAAAAACGTTAGCAGTGGCAAGAATGATTGTTTAAGCTTAGTGAATACATCTAAAAGCATTCATTCATTCATGTCATGAGTTTTAAACTCGGAACACTTTTTCACAATGTAAGAATCAGGTGTGCGGTAGTATAAAGAAGATCAAACGCACATAGACCAGAGCAATGTATCACACATTAGTAATCAAAATTATCTAAAGTGGAATAGTTTTGGAGATTTTTCGTGGTCTTGAGCACTAATTGCATAGGTTAAAAAAAAAAAAAAAAAAATAGTGAAGCAACAAGATAATAAGATAAATTAGAGCACTGCTAACTAAGCATTAGCAATTATGACGAAAAGAATCAATGAAAACAATCAATAGGAAACATTTTTGATCAATAGTTGAGCATGGGTCACACTAATCAAACAATGATGCGATGGTTTAACTAAAACATTATTACAGAGAAAGGAACACTTGATTATGATTAATTATTTTTCGAAACACTAGTTGACTTTTTTAACGGCGTCCCACCGTTAATCAATTTCGATATAGCCTAATTTCTGAACCAATATAAATAGTAGTTACACATGTAGTGACATATACATGGAACATGGAACAAAAACGTATAAATTGAAGAGAAAAAAAAAAAGAGAAAGAGATCCTTCAGTCGGAACTCGAAACGTTTGCTCTTTATGAAAATGTTTAGAAAGAGGTTTAAATATAGAAACAAACTCTAGATAAAGTAAAAAAAAAAAATTGCCCAAAAAAGAAGATTTCATTTAACAAGATAAATTTAGTTCATGGTATAGCGAAGCTTCGAATCCTTAATGTTACGATTTTCATAAACTTGTGTTCCTTTATGTAATATTTTATTATTATTTTGTTCGTTCGTCTACATCTCAATTCTCAGATATCATGACATTTTAACTAATCAATTTTTTTTTTAATTTTCTCTCGAAATACAGTCTTTATAGTTCGTTTTGGCGTAGTCAAAATTAGTTTTAATATTATATCTTTAAAATTACATAGTAAAACAGATTTTTTTCAATTGTCATATTTAATATTTTTTTTATAAAAATAATACTAATTAGGTAAAGTATAAAACAGACTTCATATACAGTATATATGATTAGAAGGGCATTTTAGTAAATCAGTTATTAGAATCGCAAGACAAAGGCGAAAAGCGTAATGCAGTTTCCAGGCTTTATATATAACCTTGAGAGAACCGATTTGTATGTGTTTGTGTGTGTGTGTATATACAACTCTCAAATCACAAATCTCAAAATCTTTATTCAACGCCTACGTATTATACTTACACTTGTTTCCAATCATTATTTTTTCTTGGATTTATATAATGTGCCAATTCATTCACCCACATGCTTGATGTGTGTATATATATAGTCTATACACGTTCGAAGACAGTAATCCGTAAAGGAAACATCAACAGAGGAAGAGAAGAAGGAAAATGGTGTCGGGTCGGATCGGGTTTTGTTTGATTCTACTGGGTACAGTTCTTGTATTCTCCACCGCCGGCGCCGGCGGTGCTACGGCGGAGAAGGGAGTAACGTACGACGGACGGTCTTTGATTATCGATGGACAGAGTAAACTTCTCTTCTCCGGTTCAATTCATTATCCTCGCAGCACACCCGAGGTAAATATATTTTCATCATAATAAGAGCGAATTTTGTATATTATCAAATTCTGTGATATATCTCTAAAACATTTTTGGCAAATGTAAACAGAAATGGTTGGACCAAAACTTGTGTCATGTTGATGTAATATGACAAAACTCTACTATCAGAAAGCAAAGTACATAAATGACAAAATTAATCGAGTGTAAAGATTTTGGATATATATGGAAGTCGATATCTCATTTAACTGATAAGATATCAAATTATATATTTTGGCTAATATATGAAATGACACTTCATGTCATTAGCATATTTTATACTATATTCAAACTTTGTAACTGAATTCAGTTTCACGAGTTCCTTTACATTCATAAATTTGTTTTGGCTTTTCATGTACTTTGTGTTGCGTGAGAAACTCTACTTTCAGAAAAAAGGGAAAAATAATGAAAGAGAAACTCCTTTTTTCGGGAATAAAACATTTTTTCGTGGAAACTAAGAAATGTCTACTTTAATATCTCTAATGGGAATCGTTTTTAAGCACGACCTCAATAGCCATTTAGCCAAGAAGTGACAAGTCGTAATCACACTTAGATATAAACACATTCTAGATAGGTTTTGCCATTTAGATGAAACGTTTATACAATGGAATATCAATTTTTTTTAATAATAAATATAAGAAAAGGACTTAAACAAAAAATTAATATAGGAAAGGGACATGCATCATGTATTGAAGCGAAATTGATCTGTCAAGTATTAATTAGGAATAGAATTGTATAGTTTTGGTTCACAAGATTTGTTTACCTTCACTGTCAAGATTATGACATATTTCATGTAACACAACATCTTTGACTCCTTGACTTTACAGAAATGAAATAGTCACGGGTCTCAAAAATCGACACCGTTTCGGTTCTTTTTATGACTCCTTTCTATTTGTCATTGTCTACTTCCTTGAATATTTTTTTGTAAAATCAGAGTAATCATTAAATAGTGCATGAAAAAACGATATATTGGTAATTCACGTACTCATTTGATAATCCGAAACAAATTAGACACAGATCCGTTGTACGTGCTTTATTAAATGTTCTTCTCATGGTTTCCATAAATAAAATAAAAAAGTAATTGAATATATTCGGCGAAACGGAATTCAGTTACAAAGCTTAAAGCTACATGCATGAATAAATGAGTGTATTATGAAACTAATCATATCAAATAAAAAGTCAAAATGTGCAAAACAAATGAGAGTAATCACATAATAATATTTTATTAAACTGCATGTGATTATGATCATTGATTCTGCATCTAATTATCATTTGGTCTTTGACAACTCTAACACAATCACGTGAACAAATCTCAATTCCATTTAAATCTCTAGTCACTGGGATCCAAAGACAGCCAGTTTTATATAAATCATTGTGATTTAGCCGATTTAGTTTAATAAATTAATATGAGAAAGAAAAACAAAATATGCAGATGTGGCCGTCTCTGATAAAAAAGACAAAGGAAGGAGGCATCGATGTGATCCAAACGTACGTTTTCTGGAACCTCCATGAGCCTAAACTCGGACAGGTCGGTCCATTTGTTTAAATATTTCTCTATATGAATTTTCAATACGATTAGAAAATTAAAGTTGACATATAATTTATTCGGAAAAAAAATGAACATTGCAGTACGATTTTAGCGGACGAAATGATCTGGTGAAGTTTATCAAAGAAGCTAGATCGCAAGGTCTCTATGTATGTCTACGTATTGGACCCTTCATCGAAGCCGAGTGGAATTACGGGTACTAAATCAATTAGCAACAAAAATATTATGTTTCTTTATGTTAGTCATCATATAGTAACCATTAATTTATTGCTTAATTTGTTTTTGGTATCCGGTTTTGTCAACTAGGGGATTGCCATTTTGGCTACGTGATGTACCCGGTATGGTATACCGAACCGACAACGAGCCCTTCAAGTTCCACATGAAAAAATTCACTAGCAAGATCGTAAGTTTGATGAAATCGGAGGGCTTATATGCTTCTCAAGGAGGTCCAATTATTCTCTCCCAGGTAGTTTTCTTCATTCCTACTAGTCATTTGATTCAGTGTCACCCGAACCAAACCAAACCGGACAAATATAAGCTGTGAATAAGTTGGGTTCTTGTGGTTTGATTTGTATAGATCGAAAACGAGTATGGAAACGTGGAGGCTAATTTTCGCGAGAAAGGAGCATCGTACGTCAAGTGGGCAGGTCAAATGGCGGTGGGGCTTAAGACAGGAGTGCCATGGATCATGTGCAAACAGCCTGACGCTCCTGATCCC
Source organism: Microthlaspi erraticum (assembly GCA_902728155.2). Classification (NCBI taxonomy): domain Eukaryota; kingdom Viridiplantae; phylum Streptophyta; class Magnoliopsida; order Brassicales; family Brassicaceae; genus Microthlaspi; species Microthlaspi erraticum. The sequence continues at coordinate 1,014,451 of CACVBM020001151.1, read as the reverse complement.
GTGGTCCGTACTGTTCCGGTTTGCTCATATAAGATCAATGAATTTTTCTTGTTTTCTTTAAAGATTGATGTTTTTTAATCTACAGATCAATACGTGCAACGGAATGAGATGCGGCGAGACATTTCAAGGACCAAACTCACGGAACAAGCCGAAAATGTGGACTGAGGATTGGACATCTTTGTAAGCGGTTACTTACTTCATTGTCTATGTCTATTTTGTTTCTTGTTCAAGAAGATAACTCTGCTTTCCTTTGCTTGTGATGAAAAAAAAAAAAAAATCAGCTTTCAAGTTTACGGAGGAGAGCCTTATATTAGATCTGCTGAGGATATTGCTTTCCATGCCGCTCTTTTTGTCGCGAAAAATGGAAGCTATATCAACTACTATATGGTACAAGATTTTGATATTTCTTTTATAAAAAGTTAGGTTATGATCATCAAGAACTCATCAGCCCTAATTTTACGCAGTACCATGGTGGGACGAACTTTGGAAGGACTTCATCTTCATATTTCATTACAGGATACTACGATCAAGCTCCTCTCGACGAATACGGTACGATGTCAAAGCTCTTAAATCGAAAACAAAACCGGTAATATGATTCTGATCTTGTTTTGTGTGTTTTCAGGTCTCTTAAGACAACCGAAGTACGGTCATCTAAAGGAGCTTCACGCTGCGATAAAAGCGTCTGCCAATCCTCTGCTTCAAGGGAGACAAACGATTCTCTCCTTGGGATCAATGCAACAAGCTTATGTATTTGAAAACGCAAGAAGTGGATGCGTAGCGTTTCTGGTGAACAATGACGCTACTAAAGTCATTCAAATGAAATTCAGAAACACTGCGTATAGCTTGCGTCCCAAGTCAATTGGCATTCTTCAGAATTGCAAAACCCTAATCTATGAAACAGCAAAAGTAAGTCATTCTTCTTCTTCTTTGCAAACTTTCAGATCATAGTAGTAGTAATTAACGAGTATCTAAGCATATAAACCGATTATCGATAAAAGGTGAATGTGGCAAAGAACATAAGAGTCACAACGCCGGTTCAAGTGTTCAACGTTCCTGACCAATGGGAAGTGTTTAGAGAGACAATCCCAACATTCTCAGGCGCATCTTTGAAGACAAATGCTTTATTGGAGCATACTAACTTAACCAAGGACACAACTGATTATGTTTGGTACACGTTAAGGTAATGGCTAGCAGAAAAAACTTTACAAATTACATTTCTAACTTTCATTTCGCATTTCGCTTTCTCTTTCTAACGCATTTTTGTCTCTCGGAATTCAAGTTATAAACCGGATTCATCCTGCGCAAACCCATCTCTCTACATTGAATCAGCAGGACATGTTGTTCACGCGTTCGTCAACAATGCACTAGCAGGTATAAAAATAACCAGGAAAACACTTAAATTCTAGAATTAATTGTATTTAGATATATAGTTCTGTTACCAATGTGTTCTTTAGTTATTTACGTAACAAACTGAAACTATGTTGTTGCAGGATCTGGACACGGAAGCAGAGACATTAGGGTGGTTAAACTCCGAGTTCCGGTTAGCTTAACCAATGGGCAAAACGACATTTCAATCCTCAGCGGCATGGTTGGTCTACCGGTAAGGCATTTGCTTAAACCAGAACCCGGTTTAGTCTTTTCCTTGTATCACACGAATGACTAGAATCATAACGCATTTTCCTCACCCTATGAATAAAAGGACTCTGGAGCTTACATGGAGAGAAAGTCTTATGGACTAACCAAAGTTCAAATTAGCTGTGGCGGGACAAACACCGTCGATTTGAGTGGATCTCAATGGGGTTACTCGGTAATATAAAAAGCTGTTAAGGTCATGATCTGATTCAGGAATATTGGTGTTGATTCATAAACCTAACATGTTATGTCTTTGTGAAGGTGGGCTTGCTTGGTGAAAAAGTTAAGTTACATCAATGGAGGAATCTAAAGAGAGTGAGGTGGAATACCAATGACGCTGGACTCATCAAGAATCGCCCTCTTGTTTGGTACAAGGTAAGACTACATCTACATCTGTAAAATATGTGAAAATTTTATAAATTATGTATCTGTATGTGATAAATGTGTATACTTATGCAGACAATGTTTGATGGGCCGAGTGGAAATAGTCCAGTGGGCCTCAACATGACGAGTATGGGTAAAGGAGAAATGTGGGTGAATGGTGAAAGTATTGGTCGTTATTGGGTTTCCTTTCTCACTCCAGCTGGTCGTCCCTCTCAGTCTATGTAAGTGTCACAGGCCCATTAACCTACACACACAATATGAACAAACAAAGATATTTAACTGAAGATTGTTTGTTTTTTTTTTGTATTATTTGGATTTGATTGATGCAGATATCATATTCCAAGGGAGTTTTTGAAACCATTTGGAAATTTATTGGTGGTGTTTGAAGAGGAAGGTGGTGATCCTCTTGGGATTTCTTTGAATACAATATCGGTTGTTGATTCGAACCGAGCTCTTCAATCTCAACTTTCTTGAATATTTTTTCTATTCTTTGTTGGTAATTGGGGGTTTTATTTTTTTATGAACCAAAGTGATAAATAAATTGTATTGAATGATTCAATAGATAAATCGAATTGTTATTAAATTTAACACACATTTATCATTATATCAATAATAATAATAATCTAAAACTAGATGAATATACGTGCACACAAGATATGATCAAAAAATTTCAATGAAAGTGTAATATCGATACAAGTACAATGTCAGATACCTGCATCAGCTTCACAGATTTCATTTTATTTTTAATAGGAAATGTTTAATTTGCGACGAAGCTTCGATCACTCAATAGTTTTCAAAAATTTAATAATTATAAGAAAAAAAAAAAAAAAGGGATCCACCGATGACGCTCGTATCCCAAGTATAAAAGGTCCAGCCTAGAGCCTGATACTTTGTTGGTCCGGCGAATCCAGTTGTCTCTTCACCGACACCACATTCGAAAATAGTTCACGCGCTGTTTTAACTGTGTGAGCCACGCTCGCTCTGCTAGTTGTTCCACGTCTAAAGCACTCGCCAAGGGTAGCGCGTGGCTTTGAAAAGAAGCAGCGTCACGGACGTGGGCCCTACAAGTTTAAGACTTCAGCTCTTTCAGCATTGGATTTGTTCGGAATTACCTGAGAGTTGATAGTCTACGCCTGAATAATACTAATTTGTTAACAAAAGAAACTTAATTTTTGTGCTTTAAACTACATTTTTCTTCTAACTAATTTACAACACGACCCACATTTACTAGTCTATTATCTGACTCGAAACCATGGCTATTTCTATAAATATTGTGTGACATGTTTTTAAGAACTTTAATCAAAAGTTTTTCTTTTTGACTTTGACACGAATTGTATAATGCTCTTCGATCAAAGGGATCCCTTAAAAAAAACGATCTAAAGATAATTACTGGAAATAGGTACAAGAAACATTATTAGATATATGGAGAATGGTAGGCAACGTGGAGGAGACACGAAGGTGCCATAAAACGTGGATTGGTTAGAGAACAGCATTTTTTAGAGTCCGTGTTCATAGAATATCTGACATCTGAATACTTCATTTAATGTTGGTTTTATCCGTGTGCATGTGATATGTTTCCTTATGTGACCAAGTAAAAATAAAATACTTACCTATTACAGAACAAACCAATAACCAATATTTGTAGATTCGTTAAAAAGAAAAAAAGATAACCAATGCTGTTAGTTACTCGTAAGTCGTAAGAGTGAGAAGTTAAGTCTTCGCGAATACGTGGCAAGAGAACAGTGAAAGGGTTAAAGATCGATCCTTCCGTAGTAAAGTCAAATCTTGTTAAGAAGATCACACAAAAGGCTAACGACTTCGCTTTCTCTTATGTCTTTTTCTCTTTAAGTTTGCTTTACTTCTTCACTAATCTATGGACCATGACGAATGTCTTGCTCAAGCGCCACGCCATGCCACGGATCATCGTGCGTTATCTTTTCTTCTTTTATTTGTGTTTAAAAAAGGTTTTTGCTATTTTCTATAATCTTGAAATATCAAACTCTACGGTTGTGATTAGTCATGAGAAGTGAGAGATTTTCAACACTAGTGAGAATTGAATGTATACAAATCATCTTTAAATCATGGTTTGTTAAGGTTTAGGATAAATTTATCATATATAGTTTGCTTGTAACTTCGATCCATACTTTCTTACTGTGTATAGTATCTTAATTTGATACTGATACAATTAATTAACAAGTAAATATAATAATCTTCTAATAGCATAATTATATAGTGACAACAAAATTAGCACCATTTTTCCTATAAATGTATAATGCATTGCACACACGTAAATGGAATCTGATATATGATGATATCTACGTATTAACAACGATATTGGAAAGCAAAAAGTCTTCTATTAATAAGAAACAATCTACGAAACTAATTAATGATAAACTGATAATCGACAGTGAAGACTGAAGAGTGATTTGGTCACTCTCTCTCTTCCTCACTCGCACACAAACCAAGGAAGATTTCTGGAAGCTCCAAAGGGATAAATCTTGTTTCCCCCTCTCAATCGGAAAAAGAGGGTTTTAGACTTTTACAAGAACACTCAAGGAAGACACAGAAGAAGAGCTAAAAAACAAAAAAAATGAAGCGGGTTACTACTAAAAGCATGGCTTCTCCGGCGATTCTGGTGGCGGCGATGGTGTTTCTCTTCTCGTTCAGAGCTGCTGCCGCGGCGAATGTAACTTACGACCACCGTTCTCTGTCAATCGGCGGTCGCCGTCAGCTCATTATCTCTGCCGCCATTCATTATCCGAGAAGTGTCCCAGCTGTTAGTAACTTCCTCTTCCTTTTGCTCCTTATACAGTCTTTGATATTCCGTCTGGTAATGCCAAAGTTCGAAGCTTTTTTATTCTGGATTTTGTCCTCCTTGAATTAACTCACTTTAAATCGAACAAAGTCTCGAGCTTGCGAGGGTTTAGTTAATTCTTTCAAAGATGGTATTTTTGAATTAGTCTCTTAGCAAATATTCTTGTAGATAAAATTGATCTCTTTGTTTTTGCAGATGTGGCCATCGCTTGTTCAAACAGCGAAAGAGGGAGGCTGCAACGCAATAGAGTCTTATGTGTTTTGGAATGGCCATGAGCCATCTCCTGGAAAGGTTGGAAAAGTTCAATAAGCAACTCTAATGTGTTGAAATACATATCTCCCAAATGTTTGTTGAGCTTTGTGTCCAATCAATCAATCTTTAAGCTGACCAAGATCCGGTTTTGTTGTTGGTTTGTAGTATTATTTTGGCGGAAGGTACAATATAGTGAAGTTCATCAAGATTGTTCAGGAAGCTGGAATGCATATGATTCTACGAATTGGTCCTTTTGTTGCAGCCGAGTGGAATTACGGGTAATGCCATTCTAAACTAATAGCAACTGTCCTCTTTGATCTGAAGTTCAAAGATTGTCACTTTTGTAATTGAAAAATCTTGTGGTTTTATAGAGGAGTCCCAGTTTGGCTGCATTATGTGCCAGGAACAGTCTTCAGGGCAGATAACGAGCCATGGAAGGTAGTAGCAAACACAATATCCGAAATTTGGTGTTCTCTGTTACTTTTGAACAATTTCATTTAAGCTCTGTGAAATTTTGTTTCAGCATTACATGGAGAGTTTCACTACGTATATAGTGAACCTGTTGAAACAAGAGAAGCTTTTCGCACCACAGGGCGGTCCAATCATCTTGTCTCAGGCAAATACATATCATATGAAAATCGACAACAACATATTATATACTCATTTCAGAATATTGTTTTGATGTTTGTTCTTGATTTTTTCATTTAGGTGGAAAACGAGTATGGGTATTATGAGCGTGATTACGGTGAAGGAGGGAAACGTTATGCTCAATGGTCTGCTTCTATGGCTGTTTCACAGAACATTGGTGTTCCATGGATGATGTGCCAGCAATGGGACGCTCCTTCCACTGTGATTAGTACCTGCAATGGCTTTTACTGTGACGAATTCACACCCAACACACCGGATAAACCAAAAATGTGGACTGAGAACTGGCCTGGATGGTAAGTTGTTGATTGGTCTTTGGTTCCCTTTAGCATTTATATACAAAGTTGGAGTCTCTTGGAGCTTCTTCTTCGTTGGCAAGCTCTCAAAAGAGTTTTCCTTTTCTTCTTCAAGGTTTAAGACTTTTGGAGGCAGAGACCCACACAGACCAGCAGAGGATATAGCTTACTCTGTTGCTCGTTTCTTCCAGAAAGGAGGAAGTGTTCATAACTACTACATGGTGATGATAATATTACTTAGTTTCTACAAGATGAGGAACTTTGTTAGCTCTGCATCACAACTAAATCTGTTTCTGAAAATTGGTTGTAGTATCACGGAGGAACGAATTTTGGACGTACTTCAGGAGGACCATTCATCACAACAAGCTATGACTACGAAGCTCCCATCGATGAGTATGGTGAGTTTTGTGTAACAAAGAGATCACTAATACTTCCATTGTTATAATAACTGAATCTTCTTGTTTCCTTTCTTAGGATTGCCTAGATTACCAAAATGGGGACATCTTAAGAATCTCCATAAAGCTATAATGCTCTCTGAAAACATGCTCATCAGTGGCGAGCATCGGAATTTTTCGTTAGGCCCTTCACTCGAGGTACATTTTCTGTTTTTAAATCGGAAAAGACTTGTGTTTCTATCAAAATGTTCCTTCTGATGGTTTGTTTTATTTTTGGATTTTCAGGCTGATGTGTACACGGACTCATCAGGAAGCTGTGCTGCGTTTCTGTCAAACTCGGATGATAAAAATGACAAGAAGGCTGTGTTTCGGAACACGTCTTACGACTTACCTGCTTGGTCAGTTAGCATCCTTCCTGACTGCAAGAACGCCGTTTTCAACTCCGCAAAGGTAAAAAAAGAAAAGAAGAAGAAGCTGATTTTGGATAAGAACACACTGAAAACGCCAACCTAAACAAAAAGCTGATTTTTAACATTTGACAACAGGTAACTGCGAAGTCCTCCAAGGTGGAAATGTTACCTGAAGATTTGAAATCTTCATCAGGTCTTAAATGGCAAGTGTTCTCGGAGAAGCCTGGTATTTGGGGAGAAGCAGACTTTGTGAAAAATGAACTTGTTGATCATATCAACACCACAAAGGACACAACTGACTATCTTTGGTACACAACAAGGTAAGTATTACTGTTCAATACTACGGAAAAGTTAGTTGAGAAAGAATCTCTAAAGCAGATAGTATTCAACCTGTTGCAGTATAACAGTCAGTGGCAACGAAGAGTTCCTGAAGAAGGGAAGCCTCCCAGTTCTGTTCATTGAATCAAAGGGACATACTCTTCATGTTTTCATTAACAAGGAGTACTTAGGTACTTTCCACAGCTCTGTTTGTTGTGATTTCTCGGAAGTCGAGTTTCTAATTGGTTGGGTGTAAATGTGACTACTGGTTTTATAGGAACTGCGACAGGGAATGGGACTCACGTGCCTTTCAAACTCAAGAAATCAGTTCCTCTCAAAGCGGGAGAAAACAATATTGATTTGCTTAGCATGACTGTTGGTCTTTCGGTAATTATATAAACAGAAAGTTTTGGAATTATCATTGTGGTTTTGCTTCACCATGCATTTGGCTTACTTACTTCCTATGCTACAGAATGCAGGATCCTTTTACGAATGGGTTCCGGCTGGACTTACAAGCGTCTCAATCAAAGGTCTCAACAATGGCACATTGAATTTGACAAATAGCAAATGGTCCTACAAGGTTATATAACTCTCTGCCTTGAAACCATTTCGCATATGCTCTAATTGGTTCTCTCTTTAACGAGTTTCTCAACACCATTCCCATGAATTCTTGCAGCTTGGCGTGCAAGGAGAGCACCTAGGTCTGTTTAAGCCAGGTAACTCTGGAGCCGTCAAATGGACGGTGACTGCAAAACCTCCAAAGAAACAGCCTTTGACTTGGTATAAGGTAATGTCGTCATTCTTGGACAAGATCCAAGATTTTTAGAAGATGAAGTTCTGTTTTCCTCTCTAAAATATCTGAACTTTCTTTTAGGTTGTCATAGACCAACCTTCTGGAAATGAACCAGTGGGGCTTGATATGCTCAGTATGGGGAAAGGCATGGCTTGGCTAAACGGCGAAGAGATTGGAAGATACTGGCCCAGGATTGCTAGAAAGAACTCTCCAAATGACGAATGCGTTAAAGAATGCGATTACAGAGGCAAGTTCATGCCTGACAAATGCAACACTGGTTGTGGAGAACCCTCTCAGAGATGGTAAAACTTATAAAAAGCTCTCATCTTTTGTTTTTAACATCTCTATTCAAATCTGATTCTTGGTTTTTGGCTTAGGTATCATGTTCCTCGATCATGGTTTAAACCTTCCGGAAATGAGCTGGTGATCTTCGAAGAGAAAGGTGGCAATCCCATGAAGATCAATCTGTCCAGAAGGAAAGTCTCAGTCGTATAAGTATAATCAAGAAGTGAAAAATGCTGCCATTTGCAGGAGGAAGAGATTATTTTTTTGTTTGTATTTCTTTGTTGCAATTCCAAAACGATAAACACACATCATCAAGCTATAACAACATCATTTTTCACATGAGACTCATTCTATCTCCTCAATCACAACACCGCCTTTTCTGGTAAGACTCTTCTTCTTCACGTCTTGAAACCCTTTGTGATCGTTGAGCTCAACCATTGAGTTCTTCTCTGCCATCACCGATGATTCCAGAGCTGACCACACTTCCGGAGTCTGCTCATTGACCCAACACATCATGAAGAACACTTTTCTCTCTGCAAACTTTAGTCTCTTCTTCAGATCACGCCCAGCTGATTTACCTTCCTGTATCGCACATTGAATCAACCTTTGGAGATCACAGAGCAGGCATACGAGAGCTGCGTTGCCGAGAGAAAGCAAATGAACCACATCGTCGACCAGATTCAATCCGAATTTCAGTCCACCGCCGAGGTTTTTATAAGCTGAAGAGCACGTCTGCTCCAAACAAAAGGACATCACTTCCTTGATGGTCTCAGGTTGTGAAGTCTGACCCAATACTGACGAAACAGTCAGTGCCATCGTCGCTGAGCCTAAAGAATCAGATTCCCACTCTCCGTTGTAGATACGGAGCGTGAAGCAGTAACTGTATACAATGTCAAGCAAATGGAGTGGTAAGAGAGGAGATGGATTCGTTGAGCTAAGCTTGCTTAGTGACATCAGAGGAGTCTCAGGCCCTCTAGGGATTTCGCTCACCATTTTAGCTTCCTCTTCCTCTTCTTCTTCTTCTGCAACGCATTGGACGAGTTGTGTACCTCCGATTCCGAGAGATATTGTTCGCGCAGAAGGTCGCAACCACCAAGGCTTCCATGGCTCAATCAATTTGCTAAGTTCTCCAGACGCTAAGGCTCTTTGGAAGCCAATTCTCTCTTCTAAGCTCAGATCATCGAGATTGACTTCATCTCCGGTGAGAATCTTCTGGATGATCTCCTCTGGTAGAGTCAAACCCGAACCTTCATCATCCATGCTATCAATTCCCCAATCTTCTTCTTCCTCCTCAGAGTGAAACCGTTTCAGAATTTCGAGCATCTTCGTTTTGGTTTGATCGTCGGATCGAACTTGCTGCAGCTCATTAACGACATTCTCTCTCATGAACGATTCAGTACACTGGACGCTGTGAGATTTGTAACAAGGGAGAGAGCAGTAACGGAAGTTGCAGCGTGGACAAGTGTACTGAGAGAACTGCTTGTTACACACATGGCAGATAATCCGCGAAGAAGAAGGGTTTAACGGAGACGAATTTGAAGTCTCCGATGTAATAATCGTCTTCTCCGGCATCATCTCTCAGAACTTTTGAAATCAATCGTTCTACCAAATTAGGGCTTCCTTTGAAGCAGACGGATCCGAAAACTCAAAACACCGTTTTTTAAAAAACGGGTTTGGGACGGAATATGGGTTACATGGGCCTTTAGTCGTGCGATTTAATCCTTACTAAGCGGGTTGAATATATCCGACCCGGAAAGATCGTCTTCCTCAGTGTTATATTTTCGCTTTCCACATTTCTTCTTCAATCTAAGGATTCCATATGAACGAGGAATCATAATGAGATCTCTTCTCTTTGTACTATCACTCATTTGCTTGGGCTCTCAAACAGTACTTTCATGGAAGAAGGAGGAGTTTCGCAGCTGTGACCAAACTCCATTCTGTAAACGCGGTCGATCCCGTACTCCCGGCGCGTGTTCTCTGATTGTCAGCGATGTTACCATCACCGATGGAGATCTCGTAGCGAAGCTTTTACCGAAAACCCCTAATCAAGGCGATGGGAGTCAGATCAAGCCGTTGATTCTGTCTCTCTCGGTTTACACCGATGGGATCGTGCGGCTGAGGATAGATGAGGACCATACGCTGAACCCGCCGAAGAAGAGATTCAGAGTTCCTGATGTGGTAGTGTCTGAGTTCGACGCGAAGAAGATCTGGCTGAAGAAAGTAGCGACGGAGACGATCGCTGGAGACGCTAGTCCTTCTTCAGTAGTCGACGTATCGGACGGCTACGAGGCGGTGGTGCGGCACGAACCGTTTGAGGTGTTCGTGCGCGAGAAATCAGGTGATCGCCGCCGCGTTGTGTCTTTGAATTCTCATGGGTTATTTGATTTTGAGCAGCTGGGGAAGAAAACCGACGGAGATAACTGGGAGGAGAAATTTAGAACTCATACAGATTCGAGACCATCTGGTCCTCAATCGATTAGCTTCGACGTTTCGTTTTACGATTCCAGTTTCGTTTACGGAATTCCTGAGCACGCCACTAGCTTCGCCTTGAAGCCTACAAAGGGTCCTGGAGTTGCGGAATCTGAACCCTACCGGCTATTCAATCTAGATGTATTCGAATACGACCATGAATCACCATTTGGGCTTTACGGGTCGATCCCATTCATGGTTTCACACGGAAAATCTGGTAAAACTTCCGGGTTTTTCTGGTTGAACGCTGCGGAAATGCAGATTGATGTGTTGGCTAATGGATGGGATGCAGAGAGTGGTATTTCATTGCCTTCCGGTCAGAGCAAGATCGACACATTATGGATGAGCGAGGCAGGGATTGTGGATACATTCTTCTTCGTCGGGCCTGAGCCAAAGGATGTTGTGAAGCAGTATGCGAGTGTGACTGGTACTTCAGCCATGCCTCAGTTGTTTGCCACTGGTTATCACCAATGTAGGTGGAACTACAAAGACGAGGAGGATGTGGCTCAGGTGGACTCGAAATTCGATGAACACGATATTCCTTATGATGTTCTCTGGCTTGACATCGAGCACACAGATGGGAAAAGATACTTCACATGGGATAATGTGTTGTTTCCTCATCCGGAAGAGATGCAAAAGAAATTGGCTGCAAAGGGTAGGCGTATGGTGACCATTGTGGATCCTCATATCAAGAGGGATGACTCGTACTTCTTGCATAAGGAGGCTACTCAGATGGGATACTATGTTAAGGATTCATCAGGAAAAGACTTTGATGGTTGGTGCTGGCCTGGTTCATCATCTTACATTGATATGTTGAGTCCACAGATTAGAGATTGGTGGGGCGGAAGGTTCTCGTATAAGAACTATGCTGGTTCAACTCCGTCGTTATATATCTGGAATGACATGAACGAGCCTTCCGTATTCAATGGTCCAGAGGTATAACTTTCTGTCTGATTGGTCTTTGCTTGTTCCCTTATTGTCTTTGTATAATCGGTATATCTCTCAATGTTCTCGTATTCATTTTGAGACTATGGTCCCTTGTTTTCCTATGGCACAATTATGGATAGGTTTGAACTCTGGTTGGCGCATGAACTGACACCTTTTACTGATCAAATGTTGCACTAAGCAAGAATTTAAAGATCCCTCTCATGTTTATGTGGTTTTACATTGGATCTCTATCTTTGTGACTTCTTAAGAGTAGATATATGCTGTGGTTGCTTATCTTTACGTTTGTTGGTTTATCAGTTATCGTGGAGAAGATTCATTCTTTCCCCACATTCAACTTTCATATACAACCTTTATCACTGGGATGAAGACTGACTGAAGTTTTTTTTTGAATAGGTTACTATGCCAAGGGATGCATTACATGTTGGGGGTGTTGAACACAGGGAAGTTCATAACGCTTATGGATATTACTTTCACATGGCAACTTCCGATGGACTTGTTATGCGTGAAAAAGGAAAAGATAGGCCTTTTGTATTATCTAGGGCAATCTTTCCTGGTACTCAAAGGTATGGAGCAATCTGGACTGGAGATAACACAGCCGAATGGGAACACCTTAGAGTCTCCATTCCGATGGTATTGACACTTGGTCTTACTGGAATCACATTCTCAGGTACAGGGAAATTATCTGTTCAAATTGTGCTGGCTTTTATTTATTTTTCTTTCTCAAATCTAATGGAAGCTTTCTTTCTATTCCAGGAGCTGATATTGGTGGGTTCTTTGGAAACCCTGAACCAGAACTACTAGTTAGGTGGTACCAAGTGGGTGCTTACTATCCATTCTTCAGGGGTCATGCTCATCATGACACCAAAAGACGAGAGCCTTGGTTGTTTGGGTAAGATGTGATTTATTATGTATTGCAATGATTGTTCAGGGGTCTCTCTGCCTTTGTTTTGCTGGCTCATAAACTTTGCACTTTCTCATACGAATCAAATCAATTTCATTTTGTTTCAGTGAACGGAATACAGAATTGATGAGAGATGCCATACACACTCGTTACATGCTGCTCCCGTACTTCTACACATTATTCAGAGAAGCAAACGTTACAGGTGTTCCTGTTGTACGCCCATTATGGATGGAATTCCCACAAGACGAAGCTACTTTTAGCAACGACGAAGCCTTCATGGTCGGTAATGGTCTATTGGTGCAAGGAGTTTATACTAAGGTACTTCCGAGTGCTTAAAACAACTTCCTTCTGATTACTACTTTAGCCATCTTGTCCCTTTACGTAATGATTGAAGCTGCCATATAATAATTACTTATCGTCTTCATGCCAATTAGGGAACAACACATGCTTCAGTATATTTGCCTGGCAAAGAATCATGGTTTGACCTGAGAAATGGAAAGCCATACATTGGAGGCAAGACATACAAGATGGACGCTCCGGAGGAAAGCATTCCTGCGTTTCAAAGGGCGGGAACTATTATCCCGAGGAAAGACCGGTTTAGACGAAGCTCTTCCCAAATGGACAATGATCCTTATACTTTGGTACGTTATATTTTATCGTCTGATAGCAGATCAATGAACAAAAATGGTTGGTAACGGTCTGTAACCTTTTGTGCATTGGATACTTTTGTATGATTCAGGTGGTAGCTTTGAACAGTACTCAAGAAGCAGATGGTGAGCTCTACATCGATGATGGCAAAAGCTTTGAATTCAGGAGAGGCTCTTACATCCACCGACGCTTCGTCTACTCCAATGGTATTCTTACATCAACGAACTTGGCTCCACAAGGTAGCCTCTCTTCCCACTGCTTGATCGACAGAATTATCCTCTTGGGACACGCATCGGGTCCGAAATCTGCACTGGTCGAACCGTTGAATCAAAAGGCAGAGATTGAGATGGGACCATTGCGAATGGGTGGGCTTGTAGCTTCCTCAGGTACAAAGGTCTTGACTATTCGCAAACCGGGTGTGAGAGTGGACCAGGACTGGACCGTTAAGATTCTCTGATTGGACCACATTCTCGCTCGTGGCCTATATCTGTGCTTTTTCCGGCGACGGAATTGCACCACTTTTTTTTTCGTAATGATTTTCTGGAGATTTAGACTTAAATAGTTGTACGAGCTAACAGTTTCAAGCCACTTGCATCGTTGTTTATCTTCATATATACAAAGTTTAGATTTTTGGTTATTATTATCACAATAATGCATGGTTTCTAAAACTGTTATGCATTTCCTCCTTTCATCTTTGAAGATTAAACGGGTCGGACTACCGGGTTTTAAACGAACCGGATCTAAATGGGCTGGGCCGGAAAAACTGGTGTTACACATCCTATCCAACACTTCCAAGTTCCAACGAATTGTGTTTTCTAGTAGTCAGACCGGTCTAACCATAACCATTTCACTTTTGTTCAAAACATCAACTTGGATATAATCTTATCTTTCATTGCTGATAAATGATAATTATATTCAAACCCTTTACTTTTTACCTAACTAACCCATGAAAATTCTTGCATTTCGTTTTAGGATTTTAGTTAGAGTCGTGAATATAAAAATGATCGAGAATATATCAGATTCTGTGGACTAGATTTGATTTATCAGGCAACTTTTACATAATACGGTTTAAGTATGCCGTTATTAATGTTAGATTCGTGTAGGTGAAATGAGAAGCCAAATTTTCGTGTAATAAGAGTCACGTAACTACCTAGGTTTTGTAGGTATATATAAAGAGTTAAAGACCATTTTCCCTTTACATTAAAACCGCATATTTCCAGACAATGTTCGGTTCATGAATCTCGGAATAATATATTTCAGAACGTAGTGATTATAAAAACAAAAGAATCTTGGAATTCAAAAGAAGTTTCTTAAAGTGTTCAAAGATACTCTTTAAAATAAAATTGGCAGATAATAATAGTAGGCACTTGCATGACAAATTCGATTCTCTCCTGATCATGCATTTTTCGCTTTATTTTTGTTCGTTAATTCTTAATATATAAACTAAAATAAACACTAGCTCGTTAATTCTTAATTTAGCTTAGATCTCGGAGGCATTTGAAATAAGAATGAGTTTTGTTAATTGCTATAGAATAATGAGTGACTAGATCGTATCCAAAAGGCATGGAGACGTAAAACAAGCATTTGATTCGCTTTTTTTTCTTACGTATCTTTCACTAAAGAATGGAGAAAACACAAACCCTTAAATTGAAATACTTATATACATCATGTATAATACATGTTGAACGTTTAGACAAAAAGGTCTATATTATTCGCGTGTGATGTTTTTGTCATTGCTTGTTCCTTATCTCATGTTTATGTTATTGCTTGTTCCTTATCTCATGTTTCTATGCACCTAAACATATCAATTTAAATACATAATAACGGATGAAATCACATGCACTATCTATTGATTTAATTAGTAGTACTAAGTATTTGAATTTTCAATTCAGTTTGCGATTCATGAATCCTAAATGTTTGATCTACTGAGTCGTGGCATGGTTATAAGCAGAAGAGTACAAGTACTATCATGGGTTAATACACAGAGAATTAGAGATGGGTGAAGAAACCTTTAGTGCTTTTTCTCCAACTCATTGTTCGACACATGCTATGTTTTTGCAATATGTATGTCGAAAGTAATGGGTAGTTTTCTTTTTCCATCTCTAGTATTGCAAATTAATTTAAAGTTTCTCGATACCCCCAAATTGCCTAAACAAAGTACGCATACCATAGAAACAATGACATAAATGTGTAAGGCTTATGTGGTCAAATTTCATAAATCCTACCTTCATATTAAAAATCACAAAACAAATGTATTCACATATATGGCTAATAGCCTCATATACGTATATCATATAAAGAATTACATAAATGTGTAAGGCTTATGTGGTCGAATTTCATATATATCTTACCTTTATATATTAATATTTTTTCTATGAAATTAGAAAAGATTCTCCACTTTTGATGGCTTATATAAGATGATGACCCAAAACAATAAAAACGCAGCAGCAATTGCTCTCACCACCCATTTCCTTTGCATTTCTTTATCTGTGCATTGCTTTTTCTCTTTTGCGTTTATTCAAGTTTAGTTTTGTGCATAGCTTTGTCTAAATCTTATCCTCAAAAGGATCAATAAGAAGAGGTACTAAAAATTACTCTCTCGTAGAAACTATTTTACCGCCAAAATTTCGTTAGTTATAACAGTATTTCAAACTAGCGTCTCTTCATAACTTTTACGTCTTACTAAAACAAGATGGATGTTCCTCGGCCAGCTTTCAAATGTTTCGACGACGATGGCCGGCTTAAAAGATCAGGTAAAAAAGCTAAATTAAACCTATGAATGGAGTGATTCACGTATAAGAATCAGTTGATGAGCGAAGTTTTCGTTTTTTCTTCTTCTTCAGGGACGTTTTGGACGGCGAGTGCGCATATAATAACGGCGGTGATTGGGTCTGGTGTTCTGTCTCTGGCATGGGCCATAGGTCAACTCGGTTGGATCGCAGGTCCTGTAGTGATGCTCTTGTTCTCTTGTGTCACTTACTTCGCTTCCACTCTTCTCAGCGACTGCTACAGAACCGGAGATCATGTCTCCGGAAAGAGAAACTATACTTACATGGATGCTGTCCGATCTATCCTCGGTATCAACTAACATTTCTCTGTTTTTCTCTACATTTGCTCTGTTTCTTGCTCTGTTTTATACTCTGTTTTTGCTCTGTTCTGTGTTCTGAGATGTTCTGTTTCTGACAGGTGGATTTAGGTTCAAGATCTGTGGGATGATTCAGTACTTGAATCTCTTTGGAGTCACGGTGGGATACACAATCGCAGCATCTATAAGCATGATGTGAGAGTCTTTGTCTTTCGTTTCTTCTAGACCTAAATAACGAGACAAAAAAGCCTTTAAAGTTTGTTTTTTTTTTCCCTGTTCGAGCTTGCAGGGCAATCAAGAGATCAAACTGTTTCCATGAGAGCGGAGGGAAAAACCCGTGTCACATGTCGAGCAATCCATACATGATCATGTTTGGTGTGACCGAGATCTTGCTCTCTCAGATCAAAGATTTTGACCAGATTTGGTGGCTCTCCATTGTCGCTGCGATCATGTCCTTCACATACTCTGGAATCGGTTTAGCTCTCGGCATCATTCAGGTCGCAGGTAAAAAAACATTACTTTTACCATATTCTTCGCAGTAAGAAACAAACAAACCAGATTGTTGTTTAGTGTAACTGACTCTTATGACTGGTTTCAGCAAATGGGGTTTTCAAGGGAAGTCTCACTGGAATCAGCATCGGAACAGTGACTCAGACGCAGAAGATTTGGAGAACCTTCCAAGCACTTGGAAACATTGCATTTGCTTATTCGTTCTCTGTTGTCCTTATCGAAATTCAGGTAAAATCAAAAGATTCATATAGCGAAAACTGTTTCCATAAATTTGACATTTTTTTTGTTTTTCCTTAGGACACTGTAAGATCTCCACCAGCGGAATCAACAACGATGAAGAAAGCAACAGGAATCAGCATCGCCGTTACGACGACGTTTTACATGCTATGTGGCTGTATGGGCTACGCCGCTTTCGGAGACGCAGCTCCCGGAAACCTCTTAACCGGTTTTGGTTTCTACAATCCGTTTTGGCTTCTTGACGTGGCCAACGCCGCCATTGTAATCCATCTCGTTGGAGCTTACCAAGTCTTTGCTCAGCCCATCTTCGCCTTTGTCGAGAAACAAGCCGCTGCTAGGTTTCCAGACAGTGACTTGGTAACCAAGGAATTCGAAATCCCAATCCCTGGTTTTAGGTCACCGTACAAAGTCAACGTTTTCAGATCGGTTTTCAGGTCGTGTTTTGTGGTTTTGACCACCGTGATATCGATGCTTATGCCGTTTTTCAACGACGTCGTTGGGATTTTGGGAGCGTTAGGGTTTTGGCCTTTGACGGTTTATTTCCCGGTGGAGATGTATATAAAGCAGAGGAAGGTTGAGAGGTGGAGTATGAAGTGGGTTTGTTTGCAGATGTTGAGCGGTGGTTGTTTAATGATCACGGTGGTCGCCGGAGTTGGCTCCGTTGCCGGAGTAATGCTTGACCTTAAAGTTTACAAGCCGTTCAAGACTACTTATTGAACAAAACCATGTGTTGAAGAAGAAGGCATTGAAAGAAAGAAATTTAACATATTCAAATTTGGTGGCGAAAATTGATTATATTGCATTTGGGAAATGTGAATAATGTAAAAGCTTCTTCAATTTATGTATATCATGTGTTGTTTACTGATACTTTATAAAAAGTATCAATCTAATCTATCAAATGAATAAAGGGTTTAGTGATAGAAATTTTAAAACCATAAGTCATAAAGCTATGGAAATTGAGAGCATGAAAATGTTGGGAAAGGAAACTCGTGGAGGAGACATGTAGAATCATCATCAGAAAGATTAAAGGATGCGACTTGGAACTGGAAAAGGTATAACATGGCATGGAATCAAAGTGACATCAACTGCGAATAATTGAGAAAGTAACCAGACACAAAGTGAAACACTAGAAAGAGCAATATGGATGGTTTGGCTTTAAAGAGAATCATGATCACTGAACAGAAAATTTCCACTATACGCCAAAGTTATTAGCTAACTAGGTTTTAGTGTTTAAATGAAATTTCAAATCACTTCCAAGGAATTCTTGATATTCTTATTTTTTTCGGATTCAGAAAATAAATGATTCAATCTTCGCAGAACATCAACGAAATTGTTAAATATTTGTATGTAAAATCACCAAATTTATTTTTAACTTTTTATTTCTAACATACTACAAAAACCAACGCATCACTAGTGTATCTCAATCCTATATCACATTTTAATTCAAACGTACGTAAGAGAAAACAACACAAAACTTGCCTTGTGGACAAAAACGCAAGTTTTCAAGAATATAACCAGAAGGCATTATTATGGTAAAAAAAAAGCACCAACACAAGAGTACATAGTTGAAAAGGAGAAAAAAAAGAGTTGTAACACCAAACAGTAAGAGCCAAGAGGAGGAAGCATTACAAGTTACAAACTAATAAACAACAACATAAAGCAATCCCAAACTGGACAGACGTACGTACTAGAAACAAATCCCTAACCCCAAAAGAGATCACTTTAAAACCTTCGAAGAAAAACCGGAATTGTCTCCAACTCAAAATCGTACACGCTTGACATCAGTTTGTGGGACACTGATATCACCTCCATTACCTTTGCTTGAACCATCCGCTAGGCCCTGACCAGCAAAACGAATATCAAAATTCAGTGGTTAAACCCATATAATTGAGCCATTTTTTTCATGCATGCAGGTGAAGTATTGGATAAAGTTACCGAGGAACAAAGAAGATAAAAAAAACTTACAGTTTCATCAGGAACAACCGCATATCTCTCTGAAGGCGACACCCAGAGTTTGCCTGCAAACAAAGCAATGGAAGTTTTGAAATATTAGCTCACTTGTTTGTGTCATTGAAAGAACAGTAAAGTGGCTTTTTTTTTTACCTGAAGATGGATCAATATTAGAAGATTCTATATGTTGTCCACTTGCTCCATCGACGCTCAGTGCCTCTATTATCTTGGGAAAATTCCTACAGACACACCACATATACATTTCACATTACAAATGATGGTTAATGAACGGGATTGTAAAGCAATTGATTTTGATGGCTAATTGTTCATATTTCTGTTCACACTTTACCTGTCAACAGACTCTCCAATGCCGAGCTGTCCATTTGTACCTCTGCCCCAAGCAAACACATTGTTTCTTTCAGTCACAGCCAAGGTGTGTCTCCATCCACATGACACTTGAATTACTTTCTGTGCAACTCCACGAAAATTTGTGTGTATTAGTATAGAAAACAAAACAATGAGCTGATTATTTTATGATTACATAGCCGACGAGCAACGAAAGCTGTCTGGTTAAATTTCTGTAGGGTTCATAGTAAGAGAACATGCCTGATCATCGGGAAATCGCACTTGCACAGGAGAGCACTGGTCTAAATTATCTCCCACTCCTACTTGCCCAAACTGCATGCTTACAAAGACAGATAATTAGAAGCTTTGTCCAAGTGCCTGCACAAAGTAACTGAATGCAAATCTCAGATGCTAGCTTGTGTTCTATACATTCCTACCAAAAATACAGTCTAAATAAAGAAGAAAAAGGTAAGATATTCTCGACCTTATTCCAACCCCATCCGTATAGTTTTCCATCAGAAGTCAAAGCCATTGTATGTCTCCAACCTCCTGAAATCTGGAAAAAAATAACCAAAAAAGATCCACAAGATGTTGAACCAGAAGAATACAACCATCAGAAACATATACAATTAATGAGACAAGTCTTCCTCAACAAGCAATATCTGTCAGAAATTTTTACTACTTTATTCATGCAGCCTGAACAAGAAAACAATATCCAAATGAAAATCCCATCTGATGGATAGTTTAAATGTACATATATGCATTTCAAGATGGAATTTTAGGATCCATGTAAATTACCTGGGAGATAACATTGTTGCTCAGCGCTTCCAGTTTGTGAGGAACAAGGTGATCCTCCAAGTCTCCATGTCCAAGTTGTCCATATTTGCTCCATCCATAAGTATATATTGCTCCAGAGTAGGATACTGATATTGTGTGCCGCCATCCACAAGCAACCATCGCCATCTTCTCACCCTACAATTGTATTTCCCACAACCATGAAAACGAGAATCACAAGAACCGAAATAGTAAAAGTCTAAAGCAAAAAGGCAAAATGTAAAAAGTCACAAGAATCTCAAACGAAAGTTTAAAAGTGCTTAAAGAAAAATAAGGAACAAGAGTCTGATAGCTTACACCAGCAGAAGTAACTCTTTCAGGAATCAAGCGGTCGTTCCGGTCACCTAATCCCAGATTTCCATATCGTCCCCACCCCCATCCATACAGGTCACCATCTTCTGTAACCGCAGCTGTGTGTTCCGCACCAGCAGCAACCATTTTGATTCGTATTCCCTGCAACCATTAAAAGTCACAGTTGTATAGTTAACACTCTCTTAAATAATGTAACTCAAATCATATCTCCACCAGATGTGGACCCTTATTAAGTAACACTCTATCTTTAAAAAGATCAAGTTGCAGAAATGGACCCAACATTGACCCAATTCTAAAGCTTATTGTCTTTGGTAAGCTCAGGAAACTACATTGTCAAAATAATGTTAAAACATTATGCTATTAGAACAAAATATAAAGCGACACAAACCTCAAAGGCTTGAATCTTTTGAGGCACTAGAGAATCTTCTGTGTCCCCCAGACCAAGTTGACCATTCTGGTTTCGCCCCCAACTTTATATACGAAAAAGGTCAAAGAAGAGAAGTCAGATGACACTTGTAGCATTTACATTATCAAACTCTGATGAAAATCATCGACAAGTAATATGGCTGAGCTGCAATGTAATCTGTGACTGATTGCAAAAACGCTAACTAAGAGAAAAATACCTTTGAACCTCTCCTTCCATGGTCACAGCCAGACAATGACTATCCCCACAAGCAATCTGCTTAATACGAACACCGTGCAATGCTTTGATTGGCAGCGGAGTAAACAAGTCGCTTGAGTTCCCATGTCCTAATCTCCCAAAATCACCCCTGCAAGAGAGAACATGAGGCTTAAAGAGTGTCTGCTTTAGTTTCTACATAAAATCTACACAAGAACTAGTGCTTAAAAAGTTTCAAATCTTTTGCATTAAAAACAACAGCAATCTCTACCGTGAATACCACTTTTCAGAACAAAACAAAAGAAGAAACAATTTGATGAAAACACAAACCATCCCCAACTGTAGACCTCCATACGTGATTCTGAATAAGCAATCGTATGATCAGCACCACAGGTAACGGAAACAATTTGATGCTCATCTAAGGCGCTTAGCTGTGTTGGAGAAGGTCGATCCTCTGCATCTCCATGGCCTAATTGTCCATCCTCTCCTCGACCCCATGAACAAACAATGTCCCCAGCTGAAAAAAAACAAAAATCAAAAATGTTACAAATCAAACATCCAACTCAACTATTTATCATATCATTTGCTTTCTCTTAGCCATTGAGCGAAGATAGTGGAAAACGAAAGAAGCTAACAGAACAAGTTGGGAGAGGTCAGATCAAGTGAATCCGTGAAGAACACGGTCTTTTAACGCCGCCGATTCCACAATTCCGGTGATCATTTACCTCCGTAACCGACAAAAACAGTGAAAAGTAGAGGATGAAAGAGTGAGACATACAGAGTAGAGCAACGGAGTGGCTAGCGCCAGCGGAGATGATAAGAACCCTACGAGGAGGAGCCGTAACTTCATCGGCCACCATCTCCTCCGCCATCGATCACAGTTCTCTCTCTTTCTCCTGAGCTGAAGATTTTAGATTTTTTGTTAGGAGTTTTTTAATATTATTTAGTACGAAATATGAAATTTCTATTTTATGATAAATTGGGAAATTTGCAGCTTCTCTTTCACTATCCGTAAGAGATGGCCAAGGAGAGAAATGGAAAAAAGGAGTTGAGATGGTAATAAAGGCGCGATGGAGATCGCACATGTCAGTTTCTTCTTTTTTTACTCCTCAACTTTTAACTGTTTTTTGTATTTTTCTTCACAAATAGTACATTTCGGTGAAATTATTTTTCAAAGAAATCGCAAATCTATATTCAACTAAAAAGCTGTACCTAATAGTCTAATACTCTGTATGTAGTGACATTCTTTTAAACTTTTAATTTTTGTCGGCAAATATGTATGTAGATAAATTCTTTTTAAATTTGTAAATTTATGACTGAAGGTATATTCAACTAGAAGACTGTACCATAATTTAATGCGTAGAGTAATTCTCTTTGACTCAGATACTATCAGTGTTTTACTGCGCAGTAGTTTTTCTTGTCGTGTTCCCTGGATATGAGAAAGGAAGATGAAAGAAGTACAGGCTTTAATTGCAAAAGGGTCCCTCTTCACATAAACAATCCAAATACGGACCTCACCGGTAAGTTTATACTTTTTAATTCACCGTTTCAATTACCTCTTCGCATTAACTATCTTCATTGTCAATTCATTTATTGTCCTTTTACGTTACAAAACTTAATGACAGAAAGAAATAAAAAAACGTTGTATATTTTCAGTAGTAGTGTGTATGCCATAACATTTCAAGGTTCCTTTGTTACAAAAAATAACATTTCAAGGTTCTTTCAAAACCCAAAAAAAAAATACTTGAAATGTACTTTTGTATTTATCGGTCCATCTTTACTACTGGGACCACTAGGTCATTTCAATCGTTTTTTTACTAATGTTTTTTTTGTCTTTTCCATTCCTCTGTTAGATTCTGAATTCAGTGAATTCTATGCGTTTCATTCAAATAGTATTCTTTAAGAATATGAAACCCTGAAAGCTTTTCATACTACATTTTACCTGCAAGGTGCAATCGACACATGTCACATAGATCATAAATTGTGCTACTGTGTTTTCTGTTTACTCGTTCACACATGTAAGGCACATAGATCGTAAGATCGTATTCATATGATATAGTCATGTATACAGTATACGTGTGAGAGTATATATAGAAACTAGTCAAAAATTTCGCGCGTTTCATAGTCCAAAAACTCTATAAATTAATAAAATTGGGATTTTGATATTTTATTAATTTATAGAGTTATTAAATTATCGATCTTGAATAAAATAGTTATTTTATTAAAAAAATAATTAAACTAATATTAAATTAAATAAAAATAAGAAATTTTAAAAGTTTTTATATTTTGTATAGGTTCATTTTAAAATTAGGGATGAATTCTAAATATACTTGAAGTTTAATAGAAAAGAAGTGAAAATTATACTTATATTTTAGTATATTATTATAGATATGTATTTACATTAAATTATTTAAGGTAGTTATTAATTTATGATATTAATGAGACCATATATTTACATAAGGGTTTCAAAAATATTATTATCTTATTATTTTATCGAATTTTGCTAATTTTTACACTAGTCCGACTTGGGAACGAAAAAATTTATTATTTTATAGAATTTATTAATTTATCAAGTATCAATTTATAGAGTTTCTACTGTAATTGCACATATATACATGGCTTTACCTTTTACGTAATCAAAACGCACACATCTTGAGAAAACACACATCGACGAAATTCATGCGGATACTAGATTTTCTATTGAATACGTGAAACCCAAGATACACATGATATTCCAAATCGATGAAATTTCTAGTTAATCAGACCGAATGTTACCTCGACTGCATTTATGCGAAACCAAAGGTTTAAATCGAGATAAAAAACCAACATTATGGTTGTCAGCGACAAGTTGTCACGTCATCTCTACTTTACTCTCTTAGTAAGAAAAATTAATGAATGGATACATTATTGCATTGCACTGCCTAATACATCATATGTATTGTCCGATTTTGGCATTAAAGTCAACGAGACAAAACTCTAGATCAAGATAGTCTCTAATCGTGACATATGTCGTCGACCTCTTCCCAAATGGGTTCGTTTCATATACGCACATTTGTGGCATTATCTTTTTACCATCACGATTCATGGCCAACTAATTTATGTAAAATGGACATTACATGAAAACTATCTCAACTTCAAGGCACGTGACTTAAAAACAGTTTTAGTTTTCAAAGGCTTTCCTAGAGAGACAAGATAAGACTTATAATTATGTAGGCTTGACTCGAAGTGTTTAAAGTTACTACTATCGTTTAGACACTTATACTTTATGCACATGAAAGATAGAAGAAAGAAAAAACATTGAGGTGAGTGCATGTCGAAGCTTGTCGATGAACAAAGTACACAGTAAATACCAAACTCCCACATGGGGCTGTGCACAGTAAACCACTTTAGACTCGGACTTGTGATTTTGCAAGTCAATTAAAGCGAATATTAGCATAACT
The DNA here is from genome assembly GCA_902728155.2 of Microthlaspi erraticum. Lineage (NCBI taxonomy): Eukaryota > Viridiplantae > Streptophyta > Magnoliopsida > Brassicales > Brassicaceae > Microthlaspi > Microthlaspi erraticum. The sequence goes on along the minus strand of CACVBM020001151.1, from coordinate 989,928 downwards.
GATCGGTCTGTAGCGGCTAGGGCTGACCATTATTGGTTCTCCACAACATCATAACTGAATGATAAAAGGGTCAAGTTTACATAAACATCTCAAGGTTTGCAAAAAATGTTCCAAACCATATCAATGTTGAGAGGAGATGAAATGGGGGAAGATCATGGATGAGTGATGGCGTTATATGTCGACAGGACGATGAATACAATGGCAAGGAGAGGATTCATCCAGCAGATGCTTGAGCAGCTTTATGTGTTGAGTTTGTGCCATTGGAGAATGAAGCTGCTCCACGCTCCTGCCGGATTTGTTCTCTCTGCAGAGAAAGAAATGACCCATTATAAGCTTAGCAGTCATCAGATTGCAATAAGAGCTTCAAAGTGCAGTAAGCAGATCTAAGCAAAAACTAAGATACACCAAGAGCCATAAGATCGTTAGCATCAAGCAACCATTAACCACATTTTCAAAAAACACACTTTCATCTGAATTCTGAACAATTTGATACTCAATTCGGATTCTACCTGACTTATTACTTAAAAATTTAAAGACGAGAATTTGGCTACTTTGACTAACCACAGAGATTTGTCCTGGACAAGATGCTACTATCAAGATCAAAGATTCAGTTTAGCGACATATTTGGTCTCAACAGTCAACGTAGCAAGTAGCAACAATCATTGTATGAAAATATGAATTACAGAATTAGATGTCTCCAAGATAATGTAAGAACAAACATACCCTTCTCTCCCAGTAAGGCAAGAAGCAGACAAAGTCATAAACTGGAGTGATGGTCTGCACCAACACCGCGTTTATTCCCGTGAAAAGTAACAGTCCCATCAACGGCCTTGTTCTGTGAGGCATCCCTACCAATTTCTCAGCTCTGCAAATCATTATTTGAAATTCTCAATTCAATCTGTAGATTTGATTCTATCGATTCCCCCAATTATATCATCAAAACTTGAACAAAATCAAGCTTCGATGTTCAGAGGCAAAAGCTTGTGAAATGAGAAGCTTTATCGAAACAGAGTGTGAAACTCACCACTGGTTCATATACGAAGAAATCTACGGCTAGGTATTGTCACCGGCGTCGACGTTTCCAGTTTCCGAGCTTGGATCGCCGCCGCGATTAGAGGAGATTAGAAGTTTTCGGTAACTTTCATTTAAGTGTTAAGAGGCGGAGTAGTACTATACCAGGTGGAATCGGTTTCCGAATTTAGTTCGGTTAAGAATTAAAAATTTCGGTTTAAACCGAGCTGAAGCTGGTACGCTTTAACAGTTCATAGCATCCATTTTCTTCAATCTTCACTGAATTCTTTCAATCCATAACTTAAATAAATGATAATGGTACAAATGGTCTCAACTCTAATCAAATCATTTTGATTTCCTTCATCTCTTTTCTTTACATTTGGTTTCATTTTTTTGTAAACGATGATCAATCATAAAAACTCTGTAGTAATAATAATCCTCACTTTAAGATTCCTCCATTTCCACCTATTTTTCAAGATGATCCGTCAGCGTCGTTGTCCATTGCTGACTTGTCCATCTCATGCTCATCATCAGAATCAATCACATTTTCAAAATCATAATACGGATTTGCCTGCACGTTAAGGAAAAAAACCAAAGACAAATGTTGGTATGAATCCAAAACACACAACAACAACATAATCAGTTAGTGAACTTCACCTTTGGCCGTGGAGTAACTGCTTCGAAACTTCTAAACTGAGGATCAGAGAAATCAGGAGGCTGCAATATAACGTATGCTCCTTTGTTTTTGTACCTGTCTTTTGTTGCCTATACCACAACAACAACAACACAACAACAAAATAAAGATCATGATACCCATCAAGCATCTTTGTCTGTCAATTATTACAAGTTATAATAAACTAATATACCTGGAATTGCGGATAGTCTGGAGCACTGAAAATAGTGATAAGCTTTCCAGATTCGACATCATGATCTATTGTATATCCTAAGTCCATACCACCTAGACCAACTCTCTTCTCTCTAGCATCTGGACCTTCATGTGATCTTATGATTAACTGCATCAATAAATAAATAAATGAAACATTTTATCCACCAATCATCTAGAATCATTAGAGAAGCAAAGGTTGGGCATTACTTTGAGTTCAAACTTCTTCAAAAACTCGTCTGTACAGTCAGGACCCCAAAGAAGTCCAATGCCTCTCACTTCATTAAGCGAAAGTCCCGGAGTCATTGAAGGATCAGACCACAAAACATCTCCCGGAATCAAGTTTGACCCTTCCCAAGGAGGATCAAGAACTGATCTCCGAGCTTGCTTCAGCTCTTCTAAACTACCGAGTTTCAACGAGCTCGGTTCTGGTTCTAGAAGAGGCACCTTACGTCGGTTCTTTTTCCCTCCCCTTGTTCTCTTAGGCAAGACCGTGCTACGGAAAAGCCCACCGTGTGCTGTATAAACACGTCCTGAGATTATGGAAGCCAGAGGAAGACCTTCAAAGCACATCAAACACTTGCGGTACACGTGTTTCCCTTTTTCTCCATATTTCGTTAGCACTTCCTTCTCGAAACCGTACAACGATGTACAGTACTTCGATTCGTGGTTACCACGGAGAAGAAAGACTCTCTCCGGCATCAAAACCTAAAGAGAAAACTTAATATTCAAACAGATTCAACATGAGCATTATATAATATGTAAGAAAGAGTTATCACCACCTTCCAAGACAAGAGGACGAGGAAGGTCTCGAGACCCCAAGCGCCACGGTCAACGTAGTCACCGTTGAAAACGTAAAACCGGTTTTGACAAGGAAAGCCAGCATTTTTCAACAGGAAGAGAAGGTCATGGAGCTGGCCGTGAAGGTCGCCAACCACAACAACGTTGGATTCAGAGCCGAGATCGTCGATGTGGACGCAGTTACGCTCTTTGTGGAGGATTTTGGAAGCGGTGAGGATGAGAGAATCAAAGACGTTGACTGGAAGCAGCGAAGGTAATTCGGAAGGAGGGAGATTCCATGAAGACCATTCGAATGATGACATAAGTCCATGTACCCACTCGTTCGTGAGATCGCCACCGTTTGGCCATACAATTGGAGATGGTGGAACAGCTTCCATTGGAACTAACTCGAGCTTAAACTGTAAAAACAAACTATGCGAATATCAGATGTTGTTATATAACGGCTTCCAAAGAAACAATTGTAATCATCAAAAGTTCAAAACGTAACCAAAGTGCGCTTCTTTTTGGCTCAATTCCCGAAGAAGTTCAAGTACTAAAAGGTAAAAACCAGAGTCAAAGCCTGAGCTATTTACTTTACATGTTTTAATTCAGAGTACGAGTACAAAATCGAATCTAGATATATACGTACACCTTACAATTCACAGAGCATTAAAAAAAAGGCTCAAAATCAAATCATGTCTACTAGTTGAATTATCAAAATTGAAATCGCGATCACAATGAAGAATTCGGAACAGAGTGAGTCTCACCTGGTAAAGATGGGGAGACAATTAACGATTTTCAAGCTCGGATCTTGGACTTAGCTACTTTTGATTCCTCTCTTCATTCGGTTCCTTCGAGATTTAGGATCTGTGTTTGGCTTTTGGAATCTGGATTCATTGTCCATTAAAAATTGATCAAACGACGCCAATTTGGAAACCAATCAAAGAAATTCAAAACCACATGCTCTCAAACCGGCCGGTTTTTTACATGCTGGTTCAATAGATTTTATTCAAAACTCGGTTCGGTCTCTATTAGATTAAATTTTTCTGGGTCCGGTCCGGTTAGTGCTTCTCTCTAACATTTGCTTTGGGGTTTTTACTGTTGATCCAACTGGAAAAGCGTAGAGAGAGAGAAACCAAAATTGGTCTTGATTTGAAATTGGCGTCGTTTTTTGGAAATCTAGAGTTGCTTTTTTTTTGTTCCTTTCTGCTCGTCGAATCGTTTTGATTGTTGCTATTGTTGGATTCGACAAGTAGTGAAAAGATGGGGAATTTGTTCGTGAAGAAACCACAGATCACGGAGGTTGATCGAGCGATTCTCTCTCTCAAAACCCAGAGACGCAAGCTCGGTCAATATCAGCAGCAGGTTTTCGATTCTCTCACTTGTTTGACACAAACTTTTAATCGAATTTTAGGATTTTCTTTTCGGAATTTGAGATCAAATGGCTTGTCAAGTAGTTTTTGATTTATTCAAATCGTAATTTGTAAAATTCTCTCAAAATCTGAGGAACAGTAAATTGAAGATTGGATATTTCCTCAATTCTGTATGGTTTGATCCATTTTAAAACTCTAGCTTTTGATTTCTTAGCTCATTTCTTAACCTAGCATCTTCTCGATATAGCTTGAGAAAGTAATTGAAGCCGAGAAGCAAGCTGCAAGAGACTTAATCCGGGAAAAGCGTAAGGACAGGGCTTTGTTAGCATTGAGGAAGAAACGGACGCAAGAAGAATTATTGAAGCAAGTAGATCAGTGGGTCATCAATGTTGAACAACAAGTAAATCTTTTGATTTTTGTGTTCCACTATCATCTCTTTTTGAAGGCATAGTTGTGGCATTTTAAGATATTGAACTATTTTCAAAACATTCATTGTGACTCTACAGTTGGCAGATATTGAACTTACGAGCAAACAAAAAGCAGTGTTTGAGAGCTTAAAGCAAGGTAGCAATGCTATTAAGGCGATTCAAAGCGAAGTGGACCTTGATGATGTTCAGAAACTAATGGATGACACTGCTGATGCCAAAGCATATCAAGATGTGAGTCAAAACTTATGTGCATCATCCGCTTTTGTGGCACATACTTTGTCCTGAGCTCGTCTATAATCTTTTAGTCAAGTGCTTTTTGTGTGTTTTGACTGTGTATAACATTTTTGGATGTTAGGAGCTGAATGCTATATTGGGAGAGAAACTATCAGCAGAGGATGAAGAGGAGATATTAGCAGAATTTGACAACCTAGAAAGCCAGGTATGTTTTCATGTGTCAATGGAATGGAAACGAACTTGTTTAGCATGTGATGCTGATGGTGATGGTGATGTATGTTTTTGTGTAAAGCTTATTATTGATGATCTGCCTGACGTGACTACAATGGAGGAGTACGACGAAGCTGAGAAGCTGGATCTTCCCGACGTGCCAACAAAAACACCGGTCGCTTCCAATGTGGAAATCACACCAGCTGAATCAGCCACAAAGAGAAAAGGTTTGTTTATCCTTTCAAATCTTACTCTCCTCTTGCTTGTGATGTTTGTATCTTAGAATTGTAAGAGCTAACAAGTTTTGCTTGGTCTGTCTCTTTTCCCGCATCAGTTCTTGAAGAACCTTTGCCGGCTTGAGCTAGGAGAGAAGAAGAATCTGATCAAGAGACTCTTTTATTTTTCTTTTTGCTCTTTTTATGTATAATCTTCACTCACTTTCTTTTGTAAAAAAACGCAAAGTATCTTTTGAATCTAAGGAGACCAAATTAAGACGAGAGTTTCACAACGTCTGTTTTATTATTATTTTCTCCTCAACCAATCTAAGGAGATCAAATTTGATACCCACATGGCATTAACTCGATTTGTTTTGGGAAAGCTGTTTGGCTTCGATGTCCTTGAGTCTGAGAGTGACGGCTCTCTTGTGTGCATCTAGACCTTCGACTTCAGCCATAGTCGCCACATAAGGACCGAGGTTTCTCAGACCTTCCTCTGTCAAAGACTGTACAGTCATGAACTTGAGGAAAGAGTCTAGAGAGACGCCACTGTACATCCTCGCATATCCGTATGTTGGAAGAACGTGGTTTGTCCCGCTCGCGTAATCACCTACACTCTCTGGCGTCCATGGCCCTAGGAAAACCGAACCTGCGTTCTCGATCAGTCCCTCCCATTTCTCAGCGTCTTTGACATTGATGATCAAATGCTCCGGTGCATACAGATTTGAGAATGATATTGCCTGGAGAATTGAAGAGCAAATGGTGATGATGTTACCACAAATGTTGTTTTGAGATGTTAACTCATAACTAGAGAGTTACCTCAATCATATCTCGAGCAAAGACTGTGAAACTGTGACTTAGTGCTTTTGAAGCAAACTCTCCTCTAGGAAGGGCTTTGCACTGCTTGGCAATTTCAACTTCAATGGCTTTGACATCTACATTGTCACCTACAACAACAAGAACAACTTGACTATCTGGACCATGCTCAGCCTGCAGAGAAACCAACAAAAAGTGGAAAGAGATGTACAAGTTAGCAGATTCGATAAGAAGAAAGCAAATAAGGCAGACACAAGCTCATTATATTGGAAGAAGAAACGCAACTTTTTAATGGCAATTACCTGAGAAAGCAAGTCCGATGCAATGTAAGCTGGATCAGCATGTTCGTCAGCGATAACTAGAACTTCAGAAGGACCAGCAGGCATATCAATCGAAACCATTGCCTCACTGTTCTGCAGTAAGAGATAAAAGAAAAATGAGTACGAAACAAGTTAAAAAGACTAGTCTAAACAAGTTAGGTAATTGTGGATCGATATCTGTACTTGAAGAATCATCTTAGCGGCTGTAACATACTGATTCCCAGGACCAAAAATCTTATCGACCTGCCATAATAACAAAAGCAAATTCATGTGTGGTTGGTCGGGAAAATGTTCGATGTAAGCTACTGAGGCACATTAATTACTGATTGTTATACCTTGGGACAAGAATCTGTCCCCCAAGCCATGGCAGCTATAGCCTGCAGAGCGAAGAAATGGTAATTCCACGATCTTAGAGAAAACAAAAGAGGACTAGCTTGAAAATATATAATATGACAAGACTAAGACTACCACACCTGCGCTCCACCAGCTTTAAGTATGTGAGTTACACCAGCCTTTTTGGCACAATACAATACCTCCTGCATCAACAACATAACAAACTCATTAGCTCAGCATCAAGATAGATAGATGAAGCTGTGAGTAATATTGAAAATTCCCCAAAAAATGAAAAAACAGATTGAGTACTACCTTACATATGCTTCCTTCTTTAGTTGGTGGAGATGCGAGCACAACTGTTTTACATCCAGCAATTTGAGCAGGCTGAGACAGGGAGATAAATAGTAAGAAGACCACATCATTACAGAATTACAAGAAGAGTGAAAACAAAAAAAGTATGGAAATGGAGAGAGAGCTTACAATTGCAAGCATCAAAGCAGTTGATGGCAAAATAGCTGTTCCACCAGGTACATAAAGACCTACAGACCCAATAGATCTCGACACCCTTTTACATCTCACACCCTAACAAAATTCAACAAAGTCAAGATTCATTAGTATATAGAGCAATGGTGCTTAGACTTTAAGTAGGTAACATATGTGACTGAATCGACTTACTTTCATATTCTCAACGGTTTTCTCAGTAGACTTTTGTGCCAAGTGAAATGCATATATGTTGTCATACGCAACATCAAACGCTTCTTTTACTTTGGCATCAAGCTGAAGGAAATTCAATCACTACACATGAACAGGGCATTCAAGAATTTCAATTATAAACAGTGTTAATCTACTACCTCGGGATCAGAAAGCTCCGAGACTTCTTCAACCACGTTATTCAATTGGACTTTGTCAAATCTCTCAGTGTATCTGAAACGAATTTGAACTGGAATTACCTCAATCGAGATCATAAAAACGAAAGAGTCTTCAGATAAAGACACAGTCACTTACTCTTTGACGGCGGAATCTCCTCTCGCACGAACCGCATCGATAATTGGGTTAACCTGATTATGCAATACGAGTCAGCGAGCGAGCTCATGTCACGGGTAAGTGAAGCGGAGAATTCTCAACCAGGACGAAGAATTTAAGAATTCGAAGCATCGCAGAAACTTACAGTGGTGAAAATGGAAGAGAAGTCAATGCGAGGGCGTGCCTTGAGATTTTCAAGTTGGGAAAAACTAAGTTGAGATAATCTATACGACTTCATGGAGCACCTAACGTATCCTGTATCATTCGGGTTTGATTGAGCAAAAACCCCCCCAACGGTGAAAACTTGAATCTCAGAATTCCCGAAATCGAAAAATTTGAAGAATCCAGCATCAGTTCTGGTGAGAAATTGGATCGTACCTTTCGGAGAAGCGTGAGTGGAAAACGAAAGACGAGGCGAAGAAGGAAGGGAAAGACGAGACAGATTGAAGGACATTTCGCCGGATTGCTCAAGTAGAGTGGTGTCTCGCCGGAGATGATGGGTTGACCCTTTTAATTACACACGTGTCTTTCTTTGTTTTTTTTCTCTTGTTTAAAAACGACAACAGATATTATTGGGCCGAGTAACACTGAAGCCCATCATCACTCTTATTGTTCGAGCTGTTGTTTATAACCGAAATACTTCATTCTTCATTCTTCAGTTCGTTACAAAAGCAGAGAGAGAGAGACAGAGGAGAGAAGTGAAAGAAGAGAAGGACGAGTAAGCTTTCGCGAGGAAGCTTCGTTTTCTGTGGAATCAGAGGAGCACCAACCAGATTTTCAAGGTATGAATATGATTCTGTTCATGTTTAAAGCTTTAGATCTCTTTGGTGATTGATTTTATTTGATTTTGATGTTATGATCAGATTTTGATTCTGTTCAATTTTTGGCGGGAAATGTTCTTGCGGAGACTTGGAAATCGAACTTTTAATTTGCAGAAAATTTTGTCGATTGTCTAGGCTTTTTATTTTGATTTCCGTATCGTTTGATTGAATCGTTTATAGAGTCTCTGCTCCTCCATTGATCTATTAGGAGAAATCTCATATTCTGGTTTTCTCAACTTGGCTCTTTGCTCCTTCGTATATTCATGACTTCATCTTCTAGCAAGGGCTCGAACTAAATCTGTTTGTTTGGAATGTTTCAGTGTATTAAAAGTGTTATACATTGTCTATATGAACAGAGAACATTCTCAATCTACCTAAGCGAAATGGACGATCATTTCAATTATGAAAACTTGGAGATTCCATATGACATCGATTTTGGAGATTATGAGTTTGATAACCTTTCTGAAGAACTAGCGGAATTGGAGGAACCAAATCCAGCTTTACTCGAAGAAACAAGAGCAAGCCTCGCAGAAGCTAGGAAATATGCAAACAAGACATGCAATCTCATCAAGTCGGGTCTTGAGGACGGTTCCGTTAAATCTACTGCCAGTTTACTTGCCTGTCAAGCAGAGATACTCATAGCAACTGAAGCACTTGAAAAGGCAACATCTAATCTTTTGCCAAGCTGAAAACAGCCGCCGTACTAGGTCCAAGCTCCTAAACCGTACTCCGACTGCTGCAGCTTGGCGAAGAGCCTATGACAAACTTTCCCTAGCTGAAAACGACCAAGCTGTGGTGGTGGTGGTGCCTCGTCGTATCCGATCTGAAGGAAACCGAACTCCGACTGATAGAGAATGGATCAAAGCCGCTAAAAACCTAGAGTGAGTCTTGTCTTGTGAATTCTCTTCTTCTTGCACAAGCTAGAATTCATATACATGATCTCTCATCTGTTTTTAACTTTCTACATTGCAGAAGCTAGAAAGTTTGGCTCAAGAAGAAGTCCCATCAAGGTGTAGATATCCATTTAGCTAGAGAGTTATGCTTGGCCTTACAAACTCAAGATTTTATGGTGTTTCCAGTAGTTTCAGTTCAGTTTCTTTCACAATAACCTAGAGTAAGTCTTGTCTTGTAAACTTCTCTTCTTCTTGCAGAAGCTAGAATCCATATATTATGATCTCATCTGTTTTTAACTTTCTTCATTGCAGGAGCTAGAATGTTTGGCTCAAGAGGAAGTCCCATCAAACAGTGAGATGGCCCATTTACAAACTCAAGATTCTATGGGTTTTCGACTAGTTTCTGTTCAGTTTTTCATGATTTGCTTGCCACGACATTCATCCATGTCATTTCTTAGTTTCAGAGGGTCAAACATCTTTGAAAAGTTCTTGTCCTAAACAATGTGAGGTCGCAGCTTGTATATATGACCAAAAAAGTGTTTGGGGTAAAGACCTGCAAGCAAAAATAGTCAGAGTTTTATTGCTGAGTGTTCTCCACCGTTTCACTTTATGCTCCCTATTTGATATGGATTCAAGATTTCTCTCAATGCCTCTAGAGAGTTTACTTTGTTGAGACTCGAGAGATTAAGAAGAAAACAACTTAACATTTGTTCTGATTCTCAGCAGAATGGGATAGTTATAACAATGTATTCCATATATTACTTTAAACAAAATCTGAAGAATCAGTGACAAGAAACTAGTAGCTAAGGTGGTGGAGCTACTTCGTTGTGTAGAGGGAGAAACAGGTCGCCAAGAATCTCATTCTTGATCATTTGCAGAGTCTGTGTTGCTTCCTTGGCTTCTTTATCAAAGAGAGACTCCCACAAGCCATAAATGCTACACTCTATCGCTTCCTTCCTAAACCCATTCGCCTCCGAAACAGCCTCCCCACGCCTCAACTTCTCCTCTATCTTCTTCACGTCTTCTTCAACCATGGACGCACAAACCCGGCCATCTGAAAAGCTTCCTTCTCCTCTGAGACTCATAACAAGGAGATCCAGACTTGTCACTCCAAACTGAAAATAATGCAGAGTCGTCCCGGCCAATCTCAGTTTCACTGACGAGCCATCGTTACGGTATACTCCATTCCTCGGTTTGATATCTTTCAGGTAGACATGATGAATCACACGAAGCAGCCTCTCCACCACGGGACTATTCGGATTCCACTCCCGTTTCACAACTCTCCATAACTTATAGCAGAACCATAACATACTACGAATGTCATCACACAGCAAGAACATCAACTGAGCCACGTGTAGCGAGAAGCCAACTCCTAGTCTCACAGCCTCGTTTTTAAGCTCCTGCTTTGCAAAATCCTTGCCTAAAATGTAAGGAGAATATAAGGTCAGTGCCCTTATCTCCGTATCCCAAGTCTTACCGGAGATAGGCTCAAACAAGTCCCTTAGAACCCTCTTCCTTATCACTCTCGTTGCTTCTCTGCCATCGAAGAGAGACTTCCAAAAGTGAGAAACGCTAGACTCTATAACCTCCCTCGCAAACCCATTGGCCTCTGAAACATCCTTAGCGGACCTCAGCTTATCCTCTAGACTCTTCAGCTCTTGCTTGCACTTGGCAATAGCCGAGGACAAAAGCTGATCATCAAAAGAGCAATCTTTTCTTCTGAGAACCAGAACAAGGCGATGCAAAACCACAATCCCGCAAACGAAATCATTCCAAATTGTCCTGACAAACTTCCATTGCACCGACTTGCCGTCACCACCGTTCTTCGGTTTGATATCTTTTGAGTAGACATGATACATCACAAGAAGCAGTCTTTCTAACACGGGGTCACACTGCGGTAGGACATCTCTCCACAGCCTCAAGCAGAAGAATAACAAAGTGTCTATGTCATCACACAGCAAGAACATCGATTCAGCTACAGAGACTGAGAGCTCAACTCCTAATCGTACAACCTCCTCTTTCATCTCCTCTTTTCCAGAGACGCTCCTACAAAACGGAAAAAAAAAAAAAAAAAAAACACTTTTCAATATTCTGACGACTTTGCAAGCTAAGAAGCGAATCAAGGCACTGACCCCGAACTGTATGGATAGTATCTGTACGACCGTGCCTTGCGACGGAGAACACCGGAGGTAGATTTTGATTCCATCTCGGAGATGAAAATTTCAGACCTACACATAATCGAATGCAATTTATTCAGCAACAACCCAATCTCAGAAACAGTATATACGATCAATTGCAATTGATTCAAAACTAATTCGATATCGCATCGAAAGAAAACTCACGTAGTCGTGATGTAGACAGAAAATCACTGAAGAATCCTTTCAAATTCTTAGGGAGGCGATGTTGAAGAAACGAGGGACGAACGGCGGAGAAGAAGACGAACACGAGAAATCGCCGGTTGTCACAAGGTTTGGATCCTTTCAAAATCATTCGGTTTTTGATCGATTTTTCAAGTTCTTAAAATATAATTTACGACAATTTTCGATCGAATTGGAGTTTAAGGAAATACCCTTTTAATTTTTAAAGGATATTGCAGTTTTAGATCGATTTTACATTTTCGATTTTTCAGTCCAAAACAAAAGGAATAAAAAAACCCAAGAAGTTTCTATTTTTATTTTATTTTAAGTTAAGTTGCTTTTGGAACAAAAGTTTGGTTTTTAAAGTTTTTAGTTTAAGTTGACCAAAAAAAAAAAAAAAAAGTTTTTAGTTTAAGAAAGAATAATGTTCCAAATAAATCTATATTTAATCACGGAATCCGAGTTTATGAAATATGTGTAAAGATGTATCAATACATACATTTGAAGTGTCCATTTCAAAATGTCTATTTATCATACACAAGATATATTGGTACATCTTTAAGCTCAAAAACTCCTCAATCTACTTCACTATTGACTGGTTCAATTCTCTCCCTCTTACTTTTTTCCTTTTCTTAGAAAAACTCACATTTTAGATTATCTCACTTGTTTATCTATTTTGTTTTGTTTGTTCGCTCAAGTATAAAACTATATACACTTTGTAAAAGAAAAAAGGAAACTGAAGTGGGAGTGGGAGTGTGATAAGGCATTGAAGAAATTTCTTGGAGACATTTTAATTATAAATGTTTTATGGATGTCCATTTTCAAATTGTCTTTTTGTAAAAGTACACTTTCAATTCATAAGAACTTATTAATCAAATATAGTATTGACTCTCATTTGTTATCTATTTTGTTTTGTTTTTTTCCCGCTTTATATAATAAATAAAAAATTGAAGTGAGGTGTAATAAGGAAATTTTCCTTTTTTATTCAACAGAAAACGATCGAGTATTTAACTATTTATTAATATAAACCCTTCTAAAACCTCTGTATATATGGCGGTCGCATAAAACCTAAATAGAAAAGCTATGCTCTTCTTAATCCATGCCAATTCTAAAATCTATTGACAAATTTGTGAAGAAAGATGGGTGATTCCAAGGATCCCTGTAATTTCCTTCGTGTAGATGCAGAACTGAGTCCAGAATCAGTCCAACAATGGCTTTCCGTTGTACGCGACGGAATTCACGGAATGAAGATGGCGAACGGAAATCGCCGGTCACTCTCCGACAAGGTGAAGAAACATCTCTCGGCTCTCGGCTGGAGTTTCGGTTACTTCCAGAAAGGGAAAAAGCGAGAGCTGCGTTATAAGTCTCCCAGTGGAAGATGGTTTTACTCTTTAGCCAAAGCTTGTTTGAGCTGTGTCAATGAAGAAGACTCGAGACCGCAACTACAAATCGTTCCCAAATCTGACTCTCCGGAAAAAATCTCGCTTGTTCCGTGTGCTTCCGTCAAAACCGTTCCCAATCCCAATGTTGATTCATCGAAGAGGAAAAGGAAGGATCTTGATACTAATGTCTCGTCCGATTCCGTCAAAATCGTTCCCAATGTTGATGCATCGAAGAACAAGAGGACGAGAGTGAATGATCCTTCTCCTGATCTATTCAAAATCGTTCTCAACATTGATGTAAGAAACCAACAGGAGAAGAAGAGTAGTGAAGACAAAGGAGAGACAAGGCCGAGGGTTGAGAAGTCGCTGAAGAAGATCTTACAGGTGATGGAGAAGAAGAACAACAAGTGTGAGAAAGAGTATGTAAGATTCTGGAGAAAAGACTGTGACCCGGACAAGAACTGTGACGTGTGTTGTGTTTGTCATTACGGTGGAGATTTGCTTCTCTGTGATGGCTGTCCATCAGCTTTTCACCATACTTGCCTCGGTTTCTCGAGTCTTCCCAAAGAAGAACTCTGGTTCTGTCCTTGTTGCTGCTGCGACGTCTGTGGATCAATGGGAACATCAGGGAACAGCAAGTTGATGACTTGTGAGCAATGCCAAAGAAGATTCCATCTGAAGTGTTTAAAGGAAGAGCCTTGTCTTGTTTCACGTAGAGGCTGGTTCTGTAGTAAACAATGCAGCAGAGTCTTCTCCTCGCTTGAGAGTCTCCTAGGACGTAAGATTGAAGTAGGAGACGAAGGTTTGGTTTGGACGTTGCTGAGAGCTCCGAATGACGATGAACATTTTGATAACGAACAGCTCTCAAAGCTTGAGTCTGCTGTTGAGATACTTCACCAGGGGTTTGAGCCTACGACAGATCCTTTCTCTGGGAGAGACCTTGTCGAGGAACTGATATTCAGGAGAGACGGAAGTGGGAAAGGTCGTGGGTTTTACACGGTTTTGATAGAGAGGAAGAAGGAGCCTGTGACGGTGGCGGCGTTGAGAGTTGACAAAGATGTAGCTGAGATCCCTTTGGTGGCTACGTTGTGTAATTACAGGAGAAGTGGGATGTGTAGAGTGCTGATGGATGAGTTGGAGAAGCAAATGTCTCGGATTGGAGTAGTGAAATTGGTGTTACCAGCTGCAAAAGAGGTTTTGAACACTTGGACTGAGCGGTTTGGGTTCTCGGTTATGGAGAGTTCGGAGAGGTTGGAGATTTTGAAACATGGGATGCTTGATTTTGTTGGTACTGTCATGTGCCATAAGTTTCTCATGCGAAGAAATGAACAAGATTCTAGAGAGTCAAGCCTGACGGAATAGAAGTTGAGCAACAAAGTCCTGATTTTTTTTTCCCGAGTGTAAAGATTGACTCTATTTGACAAATGTTGCGGAGTGAGTGTATTAACAACAACTCTTGATGTGGAAGACCAAAAATTGTATATCTTTTGTCTTTAATTAGATGCAAGTCTTATCAAATCAGATTATAACGCCTTGATCGGTTCCATTGTTTCTTCTGTTTTCCAACGACTATAGATAGGCTATTGAATACAAAATCTTTAAGGAAACCAAGAACATGCACTCTAAAAGCTATTTCCAAATATTATTGGCTCAATCTGAGGTACTAAGTGGAAAATGGAAAGCTTGGCATGACTCTGTTTCTCTATGTCTATTGTCAGATTCAGAAACATGTCCAAACATAGCATGCAATATTTCTCCTGGAGGTATGAAGACGATGAGAGTCAACAATGAACTCAGAAACGGTCTCAGATATTCCGACAAATCACAGATGCATAGATGAATCATGAATCCAATGCTCATGCAAACTTGAAGGAACTAAAGCTATTGGCTCATTTGCTTAAGATTCCCAGACTGATCATAAGCAACTTTTGTGGAAAATGCAAACTATATTTTGTAAGTTCCAATAATAAAACAGAGAGATGATGATCATTCTTAACATTTTCTTGTCACTATACAGCAAACTGCTCTGTTACAACTCTGTTTTTATGCAAAGTCAAAAGATAAATCAGATGTATAAAGGAAGAAAACAAGGTCCTTTCCATTCACATTCAAAGTCTTGAAAAACCTTGAGAGAGAAGCACACAATTTACAATGAACCAATGCTCACAAGTCACAAGTCGGTCTCATAGGCTACGTCATTTGCCACTGCAAAATTCACAGAAGCTAAATAAGCAAAAATGATAACTTGATGATACATAATTGAGAGGAAGAAGTCGAGGTTACAAACCTTAAGAACAGGCTCTCCTTTATTAGCATTTTCCGATTGTTTAGCCATTTGTTTTAATTGAGCTTGTGCAGCCCTTCCAGCTGCAGACTTATCAAACTGTTCTTGTCTGCGTTACAACAAAAACACACAATTTTCAGAAATGAGCTCTGCCCCCAACAATCCAAACTGAATTTTGATTCATTTCAACTGAGAAATTTGTGAACTGATTGAGTAAATTCAATATCCTAGATCCTAAAAAGTCAATTTCAATAGATGCGATTCGAAATTAGAAAAAAAAGATGAGAGACAAACCGTCGCATGGCAGCTTCGGCGGCTCTGGCACGAGCTTCGGCGGAGGCTTGTCTCTCTTCTTCCTTACGCTGTTGTTTTTGGGTTCCGTCGAAGCAACTGAAGCAACCCATCGCCGATCGGAATTATTGATCTCTTTGCTTCTGCTCTTTTAGACTTTTACCAAGACAACGCCGGTGGGAAAAGAAAAACTAAAGAAGACGAAGAAGACGCGTGAACAAATGGGCCTATTTTTAAGTTTATGGGCTTTTCTCATTTACATTGACATAAAACGACGTCATTGTATCATTTGTTTGTTTCTGTGTTGCCAATTTAAAAAAGAAGATGGTATGTATATTCATGAAAGTGGTCTGATTCAAAAACTGAAAACAGAGAGAGCTTAAGTTACAGTTTTTGCAGCTTTCTGTTTCTTTTATTATATACACATCAAATCACACAGTCACAGTCTGCTCATAAGTCTGAATGCAGACCAGAACCACAGCTTCTTGTGTCAGAAGAAGTTGATGATTCGTTTGTCATGAATCTGGAAACTATGAGTCTCGCTATATTCTCACCAGCCACTGCCATTGTTTCCATTGTACTCGCAGCGTTTTCAAAAGCATTCACATAGTACAAATGATGATCATCCAATACGAACGGTGCGAAAACTTCAGGAGCGTGGTACTTTGGATATGCACCCCAGTCTATGCGAAGTGTTTCGGTTCTCACACTGTTTTGATGAATAAAGAAAGACAAGTTTTTTTAATGAAAATGAAGAGATCTAAGTATAGTAAATCAAATCTGAGTGTTGTAAAGTACCTGAAGAGCTCATCAAGCAATGAATCTGTTGCTAGTTGTCGTGTAAATATCTTGTATGCCATATCTGTCTCACTATACTTCCTCAGAATCGAGATGCTTGAGAATGGTATCAAAGGATCTTCAAGAGTTCCAACCAAAGGTGGAAGATCCGAAACCGATTTCATCCCAAAATATCCCTTGATTCATAAAAGAAAACATCAAAAGGAGGCCAAACAAAATCATCATCACTAACTCCAGAGTAACTTGATTGGTACGTACCGGGTTTAAAACTCCCCTCACGAACGTTGTGTGAGTGTGCTGCAACTTCCTCTTCGGAATTGAGATCACCGGTGAGAACTGAATATCCACCTCGTCTAATGGTGTGGCAACGACTGCGACATCACATTTGAAGCTGTTTCCTTTCGTGGAGTTAAGCTCGTAGTAGCTACCGAGGTGCGAAACGGATTCGATCTGCTCGTTCAGGTGTAACGTAATATCCGAATGGTTAATCAGCTTTGCAGCCATCTGCCAGTTTCCACCTTCAACAGACCATAACCCTCCACCTGAACCAGCCATTGAGACTGCACCTGCTAGTCCACTCATGAGTACACTCTGCCCATAGTTTATCCTCGTAATCACCTGAAAACGTCGTCACAGTAAATGGTGATTATATGTTGAAAATTAAAATCTTTGATACAGTTTCTGAGAAAGCTTACGGTAACAAGCTCGTTGACTAGTAAAGGAGAAAGCTGAGCTTCAGATAATTTCTCCTGTAGAGTGACCTTTGTGAGATTGTACAAGCCTGACCATTTAAGCATCGCTTCAACATTGTCGAAGATTGGCCTTGATTCTCGACTTTCATAGTACTTCAAGAAATTACCAACTGTGTTCTACATATTCAAGAAGATCCACACACACACAAAAAGGCTTATTTGAGTCACTGTGATAAATATGAAAATTCCTTTACTAGCCAATTCTGAAATCAAATGTTGTAAATTTATGAAGATGAGAGTTGTTGATACCTCAATGAAGCTACTCATTCTGAGAAGCGAAAACCCGTAACGCAGGAACAAGTAGAGATCATTCACCAAAGAGACGATCTTATCCATAAACGGAAATTTGATTACATCGGAGCAACCGAATGTTTTAAAGACGAACCTCTTCCCATCCCAGATTCCAAGAGCGGTAGATTCTTCAATCGACGTCGGCAATCGAACAGTCAGATTGAACCTCTCGACGAAGTCCCGAGCGTGGTAGTTTTTCGGGTGCAGAATCGAACCGCCGGCCTCGAATTTATCGCCGGAGAAGGTGACGGTTCTCATTCTCCCACCGACTATCTCGTGACGCTCGAACATGAGGATGCGGGCTCGATCCAAGCCGGTTGAAACAGAGTAGTTGCGGAGGAAGTGAGCGACGGATGAGCCACCAATCCCACTCCCGACGATACATACAGTCGGCGGCGGAGATTCATCATCGACGGTGGTGGAATCGCCGGAGCAAAGTAGAAGAGACGGCGATAGGAGAGCGAGGAGAAGAGAGATTGCTATCGGAGAGAAGAAATTCATTTTAGTCAAACTCGTTTGACTTTTTCTATCTCTTACCGATTCTAGATTATCAGCCAAATCCTCTAGACTATAGACTATATACTATATATACTATATAGTGAGTGGCCAATGTATTTGAGATAAGATAATAGTATAATACAATGGGAAAACGCCAAATTTATTCCCCAACTATCTGAAAATAATGAAGAGTTTTATTCCCATTGCACAAATAATTCCTCAAAATGTAATTGACTTTACCAAATCGGGTTCCAATTAGTCAACCATTAACATGGAAATGTATTTAGTTAAATTTATAACATTATCAGTCAGGGTTTTCGGTTTCAAACTCAAAATTTCCAAACTTAAAAACCTTCAGGGAATTTCTGGCGAATTTTGACGATTTTTAGCAAATTCCAACATATTTTAGCAATTGTATTAATTCAAAATTAGAGCTCCGAAATTGGTTTAAAATTGCTAAAAATTTCTAGAGAAAGCCGGAAATTCCCTTACGATTTTTAAGTTTGGAAATTTTGAGTTTGAAACTGAAAATCCTTACGGATAATGTTATAAATTTAACGAAACACATTTCCATGTTAATGGTTGACTAATTGGAACCCGATTTGGTAAAGTCAACTACACTTTGAAAAATTATTTGTGCAATCAGGAGTTGGGGAATAAAACGTTCATTTTCAGATAGTTGAAGAATAAATTTGGCGTTTTCCCATAATACAATAGGCTGTATAGTGGCCAATGTATATGAGATTCTACAGTGACATTTGTGGTAGACCGGTAGTTGTGTTTATAGCTTGTGCCTTGACCGTATCAAGTCTTTTTTGTAACAAAGGAAAAGAAAATGTTGTGGTAATTTTTGTTTTCTTTAGAAGCCATACAGTATATTTTTTTGTAATCAACCTGACTTCGTCAGTAACAAGAAGGTTGCAAGACATTCCCTGATAGCTTCAGAACGAAGGCTTAGGATTAATTAATTATGTTTTGTTTCAGTTTGTTGATTATCAATTAGTTTTCGAAAGATACCATTAACAAATATGGGCCTTCCACAAAAGTATAATCTTGGAGCATGGCCCAAACAGAATATATAGCAAAACAAATGGGCTTTTATAATTTTATTTGTGATTTCTTTTTTGAAAAAATCCACAAACCTTTCGACTTATGTGCTTTTGGGACGAAGTGACACCAGTAGAAGTAGAAGTCTCCACAAGGGCGGGAAAATTTCGCCTACTGGAAACTGGGAAAATTGAAATTAACAACCGATAGGGCTTTTCTCCGACAATGTCGCGGCGAGGAGGTGGACCCGTGACGGTCCTGAACGTGGCGGAGAAGCCGTCCGTGGCGAAGTCAGTGGCCGGGATTCTATCCCGTGGAAGTTTCCGGACTCGGGAGGGTAGGTCTCGGTACAACAAAATCTTTGAGTTCGATTACGCCATCAATGGCCAGCCATGTCGTATGATGATGACCTCCGTCATCGGCCACCTGATGGAGCTCGAGTTCGCCGATCGATTCCGGAAATGGCACTCCTGCGACCCGGCAGATCTATACCAAGCTCCGGTCATGAAACACGTCCCCGAGGTATTTGATGTCCCGTGTTAATATACATTTGAAATCTCGTGTGCAATAGTAGCGTGATTGTATGATTATGTGTAATTTTGGGTACTTAATTTAGTCGAATTTTTAGTAATTGCAATTGTAGAATTCCCTCTTTGGTGAAAGGTGGGTGTTTGCTGGTTTTCAAGGTTTTTTATAATTTTGGTTTTGAGTGAGTTAGGATAAAAAAGATATTAAGAAGACATTAGAGGAGGAAGCAAGGAAAAGCGATTGGCTTGTGCTGTGGCTTGATTGTGATAGAGAAGGCGAAAACATTGCATTTGAAGTTGTAGATGTTTGCACAGCTGTCAAACATAATCTTTATATCCGAAGGGCTCATTTCTCTGCGTTAATTGAAAGGTAGAGAATGCTGTTTACCACATGTTTTTTTTCTTGCTCACTCTACTTCAAACAAACCATAGAACATATAGTCTTATGGTGTGTGGGCATTTGATTTTGTAGGGAAATTCATGAGGCAGTTCAGAATCTTAGAGAGCCTAATCAGTTGTTTGCTCAGGCTGTTGATGCTAGACAAGTGAGTTTCTCCTGAAATATCTATAATGCTTATGCGTGTTTATATTCTCTGTACAGTTTGTAATAGGTAATGTTTTCTTTTGAAATACTTTAGGAAATAGACCTACGCATTGGTGCTTCTTTCACTAGATTTCAGACTATGCTACTGAAAGATAGGTTCTCTATCGACTCCACGGGTGGTGAGGAGAGGAGTCGTGTTATAAGTTATGGTCCTTGTCAGGTAATTATGATAACTATCAGTTCCATTATGTCTATCAGAGTCAGGGTATTCATTGTTTTTCATGAAGCAAGGGTTTGATATTATCCTGCTTCAACTGCAGTTTCCTACACTTGGCTTTATTGTAGAGAGATACTGGGAGATCCAGGCACATGAACCAGAAGAGTTTTGGACAATCAACTGTTCTCACGAATCAGAAGAAGGCCTTGCCACCTTTCATTGGATGTACTTTTTTCAACTTCCATGCCTATCTTTGTTTCCCGGTCTATTATCCTTGAATGTGGCATTGATGTAGTTTTTATTGCAGGCGTGGTCATCTCTTTGATTATGCTTCAGCTGTCATATTATATGAGATGTGTGTCCTGGAACCTACTGCCACCGTGAGTAAAACAAGAAACATATTTATCATCTGAATTTCTGATACTGCATCTTCTACTTAATATTGTCTGTCCCTTGTCATCTCCTTTCAGGTTATGAATGTTCCACATCCGAGGGAAAAATTCAAATATCCTCCTTATCCTTTGAACACCATTGAACTTGAAAAACGTGCTTCGAGATACTTTCGCTTGAGCTCAGAGCATACCATGAAGGTCTGAACGTGTATTAGATTGGTTCACATTGAATCTAGATCCTATTAAATCTTGGTTTAGTTTTCTGCTTTCTTGAAGATTGATTGGCTTTTTGAACTGCAACTAGATCCCTCTGTTTAATAACATCAAGAATGTCTGGATAGGTTGCAGAAGAGTTATATCAGGCTGGTTTCATCAGCTATCCTCGTACGGAGACTGATTCTTTTTCGAGCAGGACTGATTTACGTGTGGGTAACTTTTTCTCATGAGCCAATCCATGCTTTGCTTTGATGCTTTGGTTGTAATATTAGTCTCTTAGGATTTCTAGTTGTGTCCAGGCTATGGTGGAGGAACAAACAAGACATCCTGCATGGGGTCCATATGCACAAAGGTTATTAGAACCTGAGGGGGGGCTCTGGAGAAACCCTGGGAACGGTGGTCATGATGACAAGGCTCACCCACCTATTCACCCAACTAAATTTTCTAGCGGAGAGTCTAACTGGAGCAGAGATCACCTTGTAAGTATGGCTGAGAGTTTGGTTAGCATAACCGAGTATAAGTATGGTATTCTTTTTTTCAACCAACGTTTTCTTTATCCACTTTTCCAGAATGTATATGAGCTAGTCGTCCGCCATTACCTAGCATGTGTTTCCCAGCCAGCAGTTGCTGCTGAAACTACAGTCGAAATTGATATTGCCGGCGAGGGCTTTTCTGCATCTGGGAGAGCAATATTAGCTGTAAGACTCTTTACTCACTACTTCAGCCTTGATTTCTGTGGTTACGCTAAAATAAAATATCTATTGGTACTTTCACCCTCAGTAGTTAATTGCTGACTTTATTTTTCTTGGTGTGGCTAGAAAAATTATCTTGAGGTGTACCGCTTTGAATCATGGGGAGGTTCAGTGATTCCAGTGTACGAAAAAGGGCAGCAGGTTTGTAATTCTCTTATTTTTTTCCGTGGATATGCTTTCAGTAGGTTGTTTATTTCTATCTTCCAGTAGGCTGTCTCAACTTCTGCAAATTCTGTTTAAATTTCACTCCTTTGCTTACCCGTCTACTTAGTTCTTACAGCCAGGACAATCGCTAACGATTCTGAATTTCTTGGTATGATTGTGCAGTTTATTCCTACACGTTTGACTCTTGATTCATCCATAACAAGGCCACCACCGCTATTAAGTGAAGCTGATTTACTGAGTTGTATGGACAAGGTGATTGAAAACTGTCTTGTTTGCCCCTCTTTTCATTGTGGTGTTTGCATATTCTTGTTCATCAGTCCCTAAATTTTTAATCTGATCATGTTGGTAACTATTTATTATCCTACCTTTTTGTAAATGTTAGGCAGGAATTGGTACCGATGCGACAATGCATGACCACATAAAGAAACTCCTTGATCGGGGTTATGCTACAAAGAATGCTAATATGCAGTTTTCTCCAACCAACCTGGTAGCTTCTTGTTTCCTGGGAAAGAATTAATTTATCTCCTCTATATGTCTGCATAACGTTTCTGAAGTTACCTGAATTTACAGGGTGAGGCACTTGTTATGGGATATGATGACATGGGGTATGTATAATCCTGCATTTAATGTAATAACAATTTTTTCTTATATAAAAAACAACTTGGAGGCTCCTTGAATTTGTGGCTTTCAATCATATTTCAGAACTGTCTAAGTCTTTATATTTAGGGCTTATCTATTAGGTTGTATTAGTATCATGCTGGAGATCTTTATATTTAGGGCTTATCTATTAGGTTGTATTAGTATCATGCTGGAGATCCCCCTGAGAATTTGATGTATGTTCTTGTTGCCAACTTTTTCATGTCAGGTATGAACTTTGGAAACCAAATCTCAGAGCCATCATGGAACATGATATGAATGAAGTTAGTCATGGCAGAAAGACTAAAGCTGAAGTTCTTCAAACTTGTTTGCAGCAAATGAAAGCTTGTTTCTTAGATGTGAGTGAACTCTTTTTAACCAGATCTGTTTTTTTTTTTGCTGAAGCTGTTGCTAACGCAGTAGACTGAAACCTAAATGCTTTGATTTTTTTTGTCATCCAAAAATTAATTCTCGCAGGCAAGAGTAAAAAAATCAAAGCTACTAGAAGCAATGACAATCTTCTTTGAAAGGTGGTCCCATTTCTCTGTTCAAGTACTGTGTACCTTAAGTCTGTTCTGTCATAACATATATGATACTGCATGTGCAGATCTAATAATACGGATGAAGGTGAAAATCAGACAGCTGGTGAAGTTGTCCGGCGATGTAACCTTTGCCATGAATCAGATATGGCGCTCAGGAAGAATCAGGTTGTCAAATAATCCATCAAATCATTATCTTGGTAGCTCTTCTCCTCTTGTTAGAGCAAGTGGTTAAACAGTCTGATCCCTTTTCTTTGCAGGGTGGCAATTTTATGGTTGGATGCATGAGTTATCCTCATGTCAGAATCTCAAAGCTCTTTACATACCACATGGATTATACATTCTACGTTTATGCTATCCTTGCTTGCACCTATTGATCTAACACATTTGCCAATTATTCAGTGTCGTAATGCAGTTTGGCTTCCTGGACCTACGTTGGAAGCATCTGTCACTACTGATGTTTGTCAATCTTGTGGTCCAGGTACCGCCCCAGATTTTTCTGTAAAACAGTGATTAAAGATTCAACAACTATACGTGAAACATTCTTCTCAATAGTTAAACGGTGCAATTTCTTCTGTAGGTCTTGTCTACAAGATACGTTTCAGGTTTCGTCAGATTGGAATTCCACCAGGATTTGAAGTTAATCACTTAGGTATGCAGACAAAATTTGCAACCAACTCTGTGCTTATCTTTGAAATCAGTTTTGCTGCTGATTTCCAGTTTGTTTCATCGTGGTCAGGCTGTGTTGGTGGCTGTGATGACATTCTTAAACAATTGATAGACATATGTGGAACTGGATCCCGTTCTCAAGGTTAGTGCTCCGTAGTTACACAATACGTACATAGACCAAACAATCAACGAAATTTTCCCATAGTTCTGTATTGGACTTCATACAATTATTCTTTCACCATCTCCTGTCCTTAATAAAATGCAAGAACTTTAGGCTAAATGAGTTTTGATGATTTTGCTTTCGTAGCAAGGAGCGCTCCAGGTGCACCACCAAACAATTTCCAAGGAAGCAACACAAGACAGCAGAACAATGCACCACCAAACAATTTCCAAGGAAGCAACACAAGACAGCAGAACAATGCACCACCAAACAATTTCCAAGGAAGCAACACAAGACAGCAGAACAATGCACCACCAAACAATTTCCAAGGAAGCAACACAAGACAGCAGAACAATGCCTGCATACACTGTCAACAACGAGGACATACTTCTGCTAATTGTCCCTCACGGGTTTCAGGATCTCGAAATCCTCGTCCTACTGGTACAAATCCGAGAAACGGTAATGATATATAGCAAACAAAGATCATCTCATTTCTCAATAAGCTTTCGCTGGTACTAATCAAATATCTAACAAATAGTCTAATATCAAATTCTTCCTTAACGATATCGTTGTCATAATGCAGATGAAGCTACAGTATCATGTAACACTTGTGGAACACCATGTGTTCTTCGTACAGCCAACACAGAAGCTAACAGGGGAAGAAAATTCTTCTCATGTCAATCACAAGGCTGCAGTTTCTTCGCGTATGACTCCATAACTTATAAGCCTAAGTCCACTTTCTTTCTTTTGCTCCCTTTTAAATCTCTCAGAACAACATCTATTTTGTTTGCACTGCTTGTAACAGATGGGAAGATAGCATCAGCAACGGTACTGGGAATGCAACAGCAGGGTCTAATAGCGGTGGAAGCGGTGGTAGACGCGGTCGTGGCCGTGGCCGTGGAGGTAGAGGCGGTCAAAGCGGTGGAGGACGTGGCCGCGGCCGCGGAACAAGCTTCGTCTCTGCAACTGGAGAGCCAGTGGGTGGCACAAGGTGCTTCTCTTGTGGTGATCCTTCACATTTTGCTAATGCTTGTCCTAATCGTAACTCTAACGGTAACTATTAGTAAGCTACTTTACTTACTATATTCAGCATGATTAGATAAAGTGTGAATATCCAATCATCGTCTCAAACGGTAAGAATAGTTTTTCTGCGACGAAATTTGTAATCAGGTAAAAAGTGTTATTGTTCTCTTTAACATTGGATTTCTTTTTTGGTCAACACATTGGATCATTTTGATTGGTTATGTTTAAAACATAATTTAATACGAAAGTTGTCGATGTGTTGTTAATTATACAGTTCTTGATTTTTAAAGTGGTTAGGTTTTATAGTTTAATTTATTTAATGACCACAGTAATAATTAACGGCCACTTTTGCTCTGGAATGCATGATTTGCGTAGATCACGGTTAGCTGGATTTCTCAGATAAAATATTTCACGTGCTATCCTGAATCGTGCCCACCATATTATATATCTAATCTCTATTAGTTATGTGGATCCGTTTTTTCTTCATATTCTCTATTGGTCTTCACTCTCGAAGGATATGGTTTTAAAATCAAAGATTCGAGTCATAATGGACTTATTTGCACACCATGAAAGTATGAAAGGTATTTTGATTTCTCTTCCAACACGAATTCAAAATAAAGGAAGATACAAAATGTAACTGAGAAGATCATCTTAAAGACGACTCTTTTTCTGAAAATAAACCGATGAGTCCGTTTTGTGAAAGTACATGTCCAAAATAGCTTTAGTTTTATTTGTACTTTTACAGTTCACATAGATGGTTAAGTAGTATCGATGTTAATAACATGCTTAAGCTACAAAAAGGTTTTAGAGGACTTAACTTTTGTATTTCTCACCTTAACTTTAATAAGGTAATCAAATGTCGACTAGATTATCATTACCTCGTTTACGTTGGGATTTGGGAGGGACAAAAGCAAAACAGAAGCTAAAATCGCTCTTCTAGATTTTGTCATAAAAGGCTTTACTTGCGTAATTATTAACTACATTAGTTGTTACTCCATATACATATTAAAGTGTATGATTCGATTTAGGTAAAACAATCTGCATGTCAGCCTTCCGCTAAGATATCGCATTAATTTGAGTATATGTGAAGAGACAAAATCCCAAGTCTAACCATGGTAGACTTACATATTTTTACTTCATTGCTCTAAGTTTAATATTGTTCATATTCAATAAGTATCTACTAAATAGGAATATCTTTCACTGTTTCGCTATGATTTTAGATGCCAAAATGATATTAGGTCTCTTCACCGACGGATCTATGTTGGCCTCTACTTTTTAGCCTTTTTTTGAGAAATGGATAAAAAAAGTGGAGGAGTTAGATACACTTAATTGGAAACGAAATATGCATGATATTTTGTGAGGTGAGACATGAAAGATAATGACGTTTAACGTATAATTAAATAAATTCGATAACAAAATGAGGCGATTATTAATGAGAATTCAAAGGGAGAAGTTGCAAAAGCGATAGAGAGGAGAAGAAATAAATAAAGGGAAAGAGAAAATTCGTTTGTCCGGTAAAAGAGAGAGAATGATGTCGATGTTCATTGTTTCTCCATCTTCCCATTATTATTCCCTCGTGCTTAATTAATTATTATTTGAGTTCATTTTTCATTAAATTAAATAACAGAATAGTAATGATCGGATCATGAGGGTAAATCAACGGTGCAGATTCATTCAAAGCAGAGGACACAAAACATCTCTCTCTCCCACTTTTCTCCCGGAGACAGTTAACGTGATTCTCTCTCTTTCCCTTTGCCCAAGAGCAAAACGACAAACCTGAGAATCACACGAGAGACACAGAGAGAAAGAGAGAGAGAGAGAAAGAGAGCAATTTTTTATACTGAGATAGAGAGAGTGTGTGTGAGTGTGTGAGAGAGAGAATCGCAAGTTTTGACCGTGGAGGAGAGGAGAAGAGAAGGGGGAAAACGGGAGGAATAGTTTTGCTTAGATGAAACCTACCGGAGGAGGAGGAGGAGGAGGCGGAGTCGCCGAAGTCGGGGAAGCGGTTAAAGTGGCGGATGTGGAGGGTTCGGCGTTGTTAATTGTCGGTGTAAAGCCCGACGAATGGAGCCGGGAGGTGCTTACATGGTCCTTGGTGAATGTGGCGCGTCCTGGAGATCGAATCGTTGCTCTTCACGTTCTCGACTATTCTCTTGGTTCGTAAAACCCTTATTTCTCTGCGATCTGAGATTTTTTGTTTCTTTTTTTAAACCTTTGTTCTGGTTTGTGCAGAGGGCTCAACGTCGCTAATTTCGCTCGTTAGGAGCTTTGACACTATGCTTGGTGTTTACGAGAGCTTCTGCAACTTAAAACAGGCAAGTTTTAAGCTTTAATTGGAAATTTCTCTTTTTTTAGAATTGGGAATTTTGAGGACAAGTTTACTGAAATTCAATGGATGTTGTTTATGCTATATCAGGTAGATTTGAAGTTAAAGGTTTTCCGAGGGAAGTCAGCTAGGAAAGTACTTGTGCAGGAAGTGAAATCGTGCGGAGCAACAAGTTTAATCGTAGGTTCTTCTCGGAAACACCACACAATCCGTTCTTCAGCTTCCTTAGCCAAGTACTGTGCAAGGAATCTTACCAAGGATGTCTCCGTTTATGCTGTTAAGAGTGGCAAAATCATGTTCCGCAGAGTACCTAATAACAATGGTACGTTACGCATTGGGTTTGTGATTCAAATTCTTATGATTTGGTTTGTTCTCTCTTAGTTGTAAAGAAAGTTTTATGCTTTGCAGGTGGTGCTGATGGTCCACACATGGATCTTCCCTCTTTAGTTTGTGGATCATCTAACATTGCTATTGAAGCGTCAAAGATTGGGAACACTTTTAGCCCTGCAAGAACGAGCTCACGTTGGACGAGAACTACTCGCAGTTCATCGTTACAGTCTCCTGAAAGCTGCTTAGGTGTAGACAATTCAATGGCTTTAGTGCCAGTACAAACAAATGAGAATGATTCAGGTTCCCTTGAGTCAGGACCAGGCTGGCAGTTTCTTCGCGGGCTTTACACTAGACGAAACAGCTGGACAAAAGTTTCTGCTAAGAAGGCTGTACTTCAGTGGGTTTCGAGGCTGAGAGGACGGCACTCAGCAGCTGTAATCTACCTGGATAGGAAACGGAGTGATTCTGGTTGTGATGAAGATTGCTCTTCTAGCATTGATGGTGAAGATGTTGTTTCCTTTTCACGATCCGGTTCTGAGCTTATGCAGTCTCCACTCTCTCACTGCGTTGGGTCTAACAACATTCCGGAAGAGCTGGAGGGTCTACATGAAAAATACTCTTCAACATGTAGATTGTTCACATACGAGGAGCTTTTGTCAATTACCTCAAACTTTGCATCCGGTATGTCCCTTTCCATTATCTAATATTGGTTTGGTTTTGATTTTCACCATCCTTTGTTCATAAATACATCCTTTTCTGTTTCCAGAGAACTTGATTGGAGAAGGTGGTAATAGTTATGTTTATAGAGGAGACCTACCAGATGGGAGGGAATTGGCTGTCAAAATATTGAAGCCTTGTCTTGACGTGCTGAAAGAATTTATACTTGAAATTGAAGTCATTACAAGTGTGCATCACAAGAATATAGTCTCTCTCTTTGGTTTCTGTTTTGAGGATAATAATTTGATGCTGGTGTACGACTATCTACCACGAGGAAGCCTTGAAGAAAACCTTCACGGTATGTAAACCACATATTTGATACTCCTTCTCATACATTCATACCAGAGAAATATCTATATCTTGTTATTTTCCTTTCTTGATTCAGGTAGTATAAAGGATGCAACAAATTTTGGTTGGCTGGAGAGATATAAAGTAGCAGTGGGTGTTGCCGAGGCACTAGACTATCTACATAACACTCATGATCCAGAGGTGATTCACCGGGATGTGAAGTCTTCTAATGTTCTTTTGGCAGATGATTTTGAGCCACAGGTACTGCTACACATTTTCTATTGAAATCTGACTTCATTCATAGATGCAATTAAAACATAATCTTCCTGGATCTTTGGTGATTTGACATTGAATAATATACTGGTTTCAGCTCTCAGATTTCGGATTTGCCAGCTTGGCTTCAGGTGCTTCACAGCATGTGTCCGGTGGTGGTATTGCCGGAACATTTGGGTATTTAGCTTTGTTTCTTTAACACCTTCCCTTAAAGACCATCATCGCTCCATCAATCATCCTCTTAACTTTCCTTTTGTGACAGTTACCTAGCACCAGAGTACTTCATGCACGGTAAAGTAACCGACAAGATTGATGTCTATGCCTTTGGTGTTGTATTGCTGGAGCTCCTATCCGGTAGAAAACCAATCTGCGTCGACCAATCTAAAGGCCAGGAGAGCCTTGTCTTGTGGGTAAGCGCACAGTTTTTTTGCATTTCTTTTTACTTCACACCATGACTGCAGGAAATGACTAAGTTGCATCTCTTTCCCAGGCAAACCCAATTCTAGAGAGTGGAAAGTTTGCTCAGTTACTGGATCCAAGACTAGTAGAAACTGATAACAGCAACGATCTGATCGAGAGACTACTGTTAGCTGCCACGTTATGCATCAAACGCGCACCTCATGACCGTCCACAAATCGGCGTTGTAAGCTTAAATGCCGTTATCTTGTCGAGCTCTCCTTTCTTTTTTATAAATTCTTGAGTCTTTGCTGAGTTAATTTCATAAATTTACAGGTGCTAAAGATCTTACAAGGGGAGGAAGAAGCAACAGAGTGGGGAAAGCAACAAGGAAGAGCGTCAGAAGATGAAACAGCATACTTGACAAACATAGAATCACACATAAACCTTGCGTTGCTTGATTTGGAAGATGATGCAGCTTCTGATAGTAGCCCTGAAGCTAGTAGTATCTCCGTTGAGGAATACTTGAAAGGGCGATGGAGCCGCAACGCTAGCTTCAACTTCAACTAGTAATAGTTTTAACATCCCAAGAATTTGAACGATGATGTAAGTTGTGTAAATTGTAATCGATTTTTCTGAGGTTTTTAAGGTTTTTTAGATGCGTCAATTTTAGGAAGAGTGAAGAGCTCTTGTAGAGAGAGAGAGAGGCCAAAAGATGAAGTTTGTGTGTTCTTTGTTTAGTCATATGAGTAGAATATGTTTCAAGTGTGTTCCGTTTTGTCTATTTTGATGACATTCTCTCACTCTAAGAGTAAAAAACGCAAGTGTTCCGGTTGGGTTTAAGATTCCGTTTTGCTTAACAAATAAATCAGCCACGCAAAATGACGCAAAAGAGTTGTATCGTATACAATTAAGATTAACAACCAATTAAGATCCAAGAAATAAACAAAATAGTGTGTCTTTATTGACATCCTAGGATTTCCAATAAAATCTATATGGTCCTTTGAAAAGCAGTTAAGCAAGAACTAGCATTACTCCATCAACACCAAGTTTTGTTGTTTTCTAAGTCAAACAAGGGAGAATCTATCTATCATACATAGCTCGTCCGAGTACTATAGATACAATTACATTCTCCATTAATTGACAGTTCTTACAACAAACTTGCTGCTCATCGAGTGAAACTAGAATTGCTACTCTTTGTAAAGGAGCGAACACATTTTATTGGAAGCCGTAATAGAACATCAACAAAGATGATAACATGTGCAGATTACTTGTCATGACACTTTATTGCAGATCTTTGTAAATATATAGTCTCCTTCAAAAGAGTGAGCGAATAATGTTATAGTTCAATCAACAAAAAGTATTTTGCCAAGGAGAAACTGCTGTACATTGCTTGTCCAAACTTGGAGCAGCTGATGAAGCGTGTACATGTTTAAGTTTGGAAGTTTAAAAACCAAACGCATTAGTACAGTTTCATAGGCTTATCCAAGCTAGGACAGGCTATGTAAGGCGGATTCACCTTTTGATAGCAAAATATTTATTGGCAATAACAATATTCACCAACTCTGTTGAAGGAGAAAAACAAATACTAATGAGATCTACAATGTAAATATCAAACAAAAACAACATGTGTAGAATCTACCTCCATTCCATATCTCTTGAGCTCATTCGCTTAAACTTGGTCAGTGAATTTCAACCACTGATTGAAAAAAAAATCATCAGTTGTTGAAACACCTTTCAGAGTCTCAAGGGAATGAGCACAGAGACATGGAATACAATAGAATATGTTTGAGAATACAACTGAAGAATTTTTTGGGTTGATGAAGAATTTGTTGAGAGAATGAGCCACTATTTAAAGAGAAGGATGGCTTTGAAACTTTCAAGTGCAAAGATAGAAAATCACATTTTAGGGTTGGTGACGTTGTATTCAAAGATTTCTTAACTAACTACAAGATATTTTCCTTTTATTCATTAATCATTACAACACATCAGTCTTATCCCTTAATTTAATTTCTTTCACTTTCCCTTCAGTCAAATTTTGAAAACTTTACTTGGTAAAGTAATACTATGGGATTACAATTGTTTTGATCCAAATTGAGCTCTCTACGTATAACACTGCAGCAGAATAAAAAAAAAAAAAATACACTGGAAAAATATAAAATCTGGTTCTAATTCCTTTATTTTTACTTTTTGAGATTAGAAACCTTCATACACTCTAGTTTGGGATTATAAGATAAAATCTGGATTAAAAAATAATATCAATAACGTTGATGTTATGCAATAAGTCATTTGGTAATTGACTTTTCAATTCAACAAAGAAATCAAAGTTGATAAGGAACAAAATCATCAAGTGTTATTGCATCTTGACTTGTGTCTTAGCCTAGAGATTCAATCCTTTGTGCATCTTCTGACTTATGTCTTCCAAGTCAATAACTTGAGGCACATGATTGCTTTGTGCTGCCTTTATTTCTTGGAGCTCTCGAGTCAATTCAGCAATCTGCTTCTGTATTTTGGCTCCTCCATCAGGTAGCCTTGCGACTGTATTCTGTGAGATGAACAAAAACGAAACCCAAAACAGAGACATAAGAGATAAAGCTTGAAGCTTTTTTCAGGATATTTACATGAATTGATTTGATAGTCTTTTACCTTGTTCTCGAATAGCATAGACAACCGACTGATTCTTGCTTTGATTTCGCTTTCGGACAATTCACTGTCGTCGATTGGGGAAATGTTGATTCTCTTGTCCAACGTTTTCACATCCTTTGGCTTGAAAGCATACTCAGCCCTATACCAGAAACAGTTTTCCCAAAACCGATGAGAGAGATCATACGGAAAAAACACAACAGTTTAAGTTTAACAAAAGGCTGTTGATGGTAATAATACCCATTGATCACGTTGTCTTGTGAAGAACTTGCTGATGGGCGTCCCACAAACGATGTTGCTCCTCTCCTTTTTTGTATAAAAAATGTTGAAGAAATAATCAGAAACAGGATTTGAAGACGAATGAGAACTGTTTTATTACTGAAAAAAGAAATGAAAGAAGACAGAAGAAGCTTCACCTTATTTCTTCAACTTCTTCTTGTTGTATCGGTTGGATAGGAGCAGTCTTGGAGAAGAGTAAACTGTGATAACTCACTCCGGCTATGCCGAGAGTTTCCAGGAACTTGACATGGGACTCCAGAGTTTCATCTCTACACAAACAAAACAAAGATAAGCTAATTCCATATTTGAAACTAAACCATTTTCTGTTTTGCTAAGAATCGAGGCTTCGCTTACAATCTGATCTGGTTATAATGCTCTTCATGTAGTTGCTGCTGTGTAGGTGAAATATCAAAGCCTCCCTTGGGAAGACTAAAAAGTTCTCGAAGATCCTAAAACAAAAACAAAAATCATTTGATGTAAAACATTTAGAAAGTAAAGCCAGGAACACATTTAGACCTCCACTGACAACAGAATAGAGATTAAACCTGCTGGCTGAAGTAGCGGATTTGTTCTTTATGCTCAGTCGCAGTTTTAAACAGGCCTCCCTTGTACACCTACAGAAGCATATACCGACGGCATTATATATCACAAAAGCCGGTCATATATATCAAAACCAAGGAATAAAATATAAACATGTCACAGACCTGCTTTCTGTATATCTTCTCTTCAACAGTAGCTGAGGTCATTAACCTATAAACAATGACATCCTTTGTTTGACCGATTCTATATGCTCGATCAACACTCTGGTTGTCAGTGCTGCACAGATACCATATAATCATGTCGTGTGAAATTATTATCAAGAGACTTAAAACATTAACAGCTTTCCCAATACTAGTTTTCGACTACATCAAAGTTTCACAAAGCAATGTATAAAGCAGAGGAATGCAAACACACAAATCTTTCATCATTTACAAATTAATAACCTATTAGAGATCCGGCAACAAGCATGTAAAGTTAAACAGGAAGCAAAATAGACGAGCTAGAGATGCAGAATTCTGATAGACGAGCGAGTAACATTGTATTTTACAAAACGTTTAGACTTGTGCTGTTGAAAGAATACTCAATGGAAAGTAAGTACCTTGGATTCCATGCAGGGTCAACCACTATCACACGGTCTGCCTTTGTCAGAGTAAGGCCAAGACCACCAACTTGAGATGTCAAGAGAAATATAGGAGCCACATGACCACTTTGAAATTCCTGGAATATATGAAGGTTTTAAAGAACTGTGATGACAAGAGAGAATAGCTAACTCGGGAAAAAATGACTTGTAAGGTATGAGAAGAGAAAAACCCACTTCAACAGTCTTCAATCTGTCAGGGGCTTTTGTTGTACCATCAATTCGCAAGAAACTATAACCATTAGAGGTAAGAGAATCCTGAAATTTCAACCACAAACCATGAAGAATCCTATAAAGTCAAATATAGCCGTTGGGGGGTAAAGTTAGCAACAAACCTGAATGAGATTAAGCATCTTTCGTGTCTGAGAAAAGATTAGAACACGGTGCCCTTCTGGAATCAAATTTTCCTGAGTTACAACGTAGAAAGGATGTCAGTCAAGCAAACAAAACATCAAAATGAATGTTACTAATTGAACCGTAAATTTGATCTAACCAGTAGTGCCATGATGAATGACAATTTGCAAGAGATACTGTCATTCTTGGTTTGAAAATCATCTGTATCCACATTGTCTGCAATATGCATAGCCAATCTTTCTGCCACGCCTGCTTCTTCTTGTGTTAATGTTGATTCCATTCCTTCGAGGACATCCTCAGCAGCCCTCTTAGTCAAGAGAAGCGGGTGGTCACATATTTTCTTCAGAATCTGTTTTATAACATTGCAATGAATGTAGTCAGAAAATATTTTAAACAGGACATATACACTTGAAATGTTTTTAAACTGAGGAAAGGAAGCCAATTTTTCATGTAAAATCACATACTTGATCAAACAAACAGATAAAAGACAAGAACAGAGCTTCAAGTTACCGTTAGAGCTGCTAGAGGCGAACCATCAAAAGCTGACAGAACAATTTCACTGTTTAGGAAAGCTTCATATAATTGCCTCTGCAACAAAGAGATAAGTATCAGTATTTCTATAAAACTGGGAATATTAGATCAGCGACTGTATTTAGGTGTTCAGGGGTTACACCTGGCAAGCTGTTAATCGTAGCCATACAACAATTTCGTCCTTCTTTGAAAGTTTGGAGGTTGCGCCCTCATCACCAAAGACCTCACTCTTCAGGCGCCGCAAGAAGAAAGGTTGAATATGCTCCCTCAAGTTCTGAAATCAAAAGAACATAAACAGGAAAATATTTTCTCGTGAGATTTACAACCTACAGACTGTGGCAACATACACCAAGATCCACTCAAGCATACTCGAACTGGATCCTCACCTTTGCTACTGTCGAGCCTATCCTCTGTTCTCTATCAGAGGCATTTTTGTCCGTTCCACGAAGAATGTAATGCTCATAATTCTGCTTAAACCTGTTAAAGCTTAAATGTTTAATAATACAAAGCTAGTGAATGTACTCTGAAAAATATGGATTAGGGAGAAAATATTTACCAATTCTTGTCACCTAGTAACCCAGGACAGCTGAAGTTGAAGAGAGCCCACAGTTCCTGTTAAAAATGAATATGAAATCAATAGATGGCACTAGGATTGCAAGAATAGTTTCAGTAATGAAAATTGACCAACATTAAATGTCCTAGACATACCTTAAGATTATTCTGGATTGGTGTACCACTAATTATTATACGGTGAGAACTTGGAATCTCAAGCAAACTCTTGGCCCTTTGTGTGTTGGGGTTTTTAATAAGATGTCCCTAAGAGTACAAATATCAATACATCATATTGATACCAATGCATCTCAGCGCTTAAATATTGATATGTATTTACCTCGTCCAGAATCATGTAGTCCCATTTGATTTCATCTTCGTCATCCTCATCATCATAAAGGTCGTTACCTTGCAAAGCCTTTGTATTGTTCCGTACAATATCATAGGTCGTTAGAAGAACACCTTTACCCTACAAGAGTTAGAGATATCTCAGATTGAAAACCTATACCATTTGGAGAACAAAAACAATAAAAAAGCACTATCTGGAGAAGAACAAGACCAATAAAGAAATGATAAAATATTTCTCAGCTAACAATGGAAGATTGAACATGTACCTGCAGGATGTGGTGGAGATCATATTCCCGGGCTTTTGTGGAAGTGCCATAGTATCTGTAAGAAGGAAAGGAAGACAATCAGTATCACTACAGTAAAAATAAATTCTGTAAAAATATCAAAGAAATTTCGCTCTTACTCCCTAGTCATTCGTGAAAGTCCCACTGTAGCTAATTCTTTCAACCAGTGAGGCAGCAGTGTTTTTGGGGCCACTACCAGAGCACGTTTGATCAATTTAGAGTGGAACAAACCAGCAAGAAAACTACAAATCTGCAATGCAAGAATCAACCGGAAATCAACGATCTATTATTGTAAAGGAAAAAGGAAGAAGTTAAGGTTGCAGATTTCCTCACCTGCATGGTTTTACCTAACCCCATATCATCTCCAAGGATTCCACCTTTCCCTTGGGTATGCAATGACCAAAGCCACTTCAACCCTTCCCTCTGATGTGCATATAACATTGTTGCAGTCTTTCCAGGCAATGTATAAGACATTTTGTGGCCAGTTAAAGTGATAGACCCTTCATCTTCATCCTCCACCACTCTCTCATTATAACCATGTCTCTCCATGTTGTTAGACCGAGCTGGCTTTTTAGGCTTGAATTCAAGATGGCTTTTCATATCAGCTGCCTTTTTCCCAGACAAAACGACACAGTCATCATCATCATCATCATCCTCGTCGTCTAAGTCTCTTAGTTTACCAGCATTCGACCTTCCAGCTGTTCTTAGCTTCTCAGTGACCTCTACATGCTTACTCGTCTTCAGACTTTGGCCAACGTCCTTGCTTTTGCCCTTCCCAAGGTCAAGATTGTATCCCTGCCTGTTATCTTCAGACTTATCAACATAGCTCTGACCAGAAAATAAGTTTTGCTTTCCAACATTCGAAACTCTTCCTCCCCTTTCACCTGCAAACAGCTCATTACTAGTTTCCTCTTCCTGGATGTCATTGTCACTATCAACGTCAAATGAGGATTTGACGCTCTCGAAATCGAAATCATTAACCCGGCTCTTTACTTGATCCGTATCCTTTTTCTTCTTAATCGACATAGTCCCAAGCTTAGAGGTCAGATCATCCAAAATATCCATAATCTCATTCCTTCCTCCACCATCTTCCCTTTCCTCCGTTTGCTTAAGCTGTGGTGATGGCGAACCAAAGTCTGTGATCATCGAGAAGTTGGGCTCGTCAGCAACCTTTGTGCTAGCTTCCTTCGATTCACCCCGAGATGTGAACATGTTTCCATCTCCATCTCTCTCGATGGGTGTATCTCCTTTACCTGATTCGAGCATCAAGCAAGACGAAAGCATTCTAATCAGCTTATTTTCTGAGAAATGGATATGCCCAAAATCCTAAAACCCTAAAATCAGGTGAAGAGCCAGATTACCTGGGGAATCGAAATCGGCCAAATCGTCATCGTCCTCTTCATCGTCTACATCTTCCTTCTCCGAGGCCTTGCAGAGACGCCGTCGTCCAGCAAGCTTATTCATGGATTTCTTCGTTCCTTCATCTTCTCCATCTGAAACCCCCAAAAACATATCTAAAATCAAATACAGATACGAAATCGAGACACAGACTAACCAATAGAATAGAAACAGAGGAGAATTTTACCACGGGAAGAAGATGGAGGCTGCTGCTTAGGAGGCGCGGAAAGATCCTGGAGGAGACGATAGTGACGATCGTTCAAGCTCTGAGGCTTTCTTCTACTGCTCGCCGTGTTTTCCGCCATTGCAACACTGTTTTCTCGAGATGATCTGTGTGTTTCTCGAGGATTGATTTTTGTAATAATGGAGAGAAGAAGAAGAAGATGTATCGGAATCCCGCCTTTCCTTCTAGTTTTTGAAATTTGAAGATTTCTCAGTTCCAATACGAAATGATAACCTAAAAATACGCTCTCTCTCTCTGATTTATTAACCTGAAATGTTATATTTTAATTCCATTTTTTGTACTCACAAAATATATTTATTTGTGAAAATTGTCATATTTGTTTCAATAGGCTCTCGTGCACTCGAAACGTCAACGTTTTCAGCGTTTGCGACTGTAAATTTCTGATATGGTCCGTAATTGGGCCGGGCCTTTCCGATGCCTTTTGAAATGCCGAAACAAGCCCCGTTCTCAAAGTGGTTTGTCTCTCCGTGGCTATTTAAATACTCAAACAACAATTTTAACCAAAAAGGCGTTTCGGGTTTCGCTTAAACTTTGAAGAATCTTTCCTTCCTGATTTAGGTGCGACAAAATAGTTGGATTCAATTTTGATACACTCATGCTTCCTCGGATAGCATATTGAAAAGATTTTAGTCGATCAAGGTTGAGAATGAAGTTTAGTGCTGTGTGTGGTTTGAACTTTGAAGAATGAATAATGTGTTATGTGTATATATAGTTCGTTTTTGCTTTTTGGATTGAGATATTGTGAAACATGAGAAGTTAGAACAACTTGAAGCAAGATTCTAAAAGAGATCGATGTTTATTGGAACTCCTTTTTGTTGTTTGGCATAAGTTCGAAAGTTTTATTGATCAAGATGTTGGTTTATTGATTGGAAGATAATATTGGATTTTTGTTTTTTTTTGGGTGCAGTAATATTGGATTTCTTACAAACGTTTCTGGTTAGTATTTCTAAATTTTTGCTTAGTTTTTATCTTAGGTTGTGAGAATTGGTTGAATTATTTAGACTAAATAAAAACACGATCATGTGACATTGTCTCTCAATAGTAAAACCCTTAAAACTGGCGGGAATTGCAGTAATGTGTAATCAATCTCCTCCTTTTCTGCTCTAAAGACCTTCACGAGCGAGCTCCCTCACTAACTCACTCCTTTCTCTTCCTTTTGCCGCTCTCCCGAAACTAGAAGCGATGAATAAAGGCGGGAATTCCAAAAAGCGACCTCCTCCGTCGAATACCCCACCGGCGGGGAAGCATCGCGCCACGGGTAATCCGACCCCGTCTCCGGCCGTCGGAACCCTAGAAGACGAATTCGTGGACGAGGATGTGTTCATGGACGAAGAGGACGAGGCATCCCTAATCCTCCGGGATATCGAGGAGCGTGAAGCGGTTTCCGCACGGTCCTCGACTTGGGCTCGACCTCCTCTCTCACCCGCTTATCTCTCCAATTCCCAGAGTATCAGTTGAGTTTCTTTACATTACTGACAACAATTCGTAGTTTCATCTTATGATGCTGGAATTGCTCAACTGATTTCGATTTGGGTTTGTTAGTTTTCCAGCAATTGGAGATTGACTATGTGATTAAGGAGAGTCATAAGGAACTGTTACCGGGTTCCTCAGGGCAAGCTGCAATCATCAGAATTTTCGGGGTAACTAGAGAAGGTTCGTGATTATCGATTCACTGTGCGATTTCGCAATCTAAGTGTTTCGATTTAGGATCAGAGTTTTGATTTACTGCATATTGTTTACAAGTATTCTGGTTAAGAAGTGGTGATAGTTGAATATGTTATTGTGAACAATTTCCTTTCATTGATGAACTTAATTTCTGGTTTATGTATTCAGGTCATAGTGTGTGTTGCTATGTTCATGGGTTTGAGCCCTACTTTTACATTGCTTGCCCTCCTGGAATGGGACCAGACGATATCTCTCGTTTCCATCAGAGTCTTGAGGTATTTACTCTATTTAGGCAAATAAATCTTTGAGATTGTTGTAGTTTGATTCTTATAATGCGTATCTGAATCGTTCAGGGAAGGATGAGGGAATCGAATAAAAATGCCAACGTTCCGAAATTTGTTCGTCATATAGAAATGGTGCAAAAGAGAAGCATTATGTACTACCAACAGCAAAAATCCCAACCTTTTCTGAAGATTACAGTTGCACTGCCGACTATGGTTGCTAGCTGTCGCGGTATGATTTTTCCCAAGTGTTTGTGCTTTATGGGTCTACTACTATCTCCTTTACTCGTTTATCTTAATGCATTTGTTTGGATTGGTAGGGATCCTTGATAGAGGCATACAAATTGATGGATTGGGTATGAGGAGCTTCCAAACATACGAGAGCAATATTGTCTTTGCTCTCCGTTTCATGGTTGATCGTGATATTGTTGGAGGGAATTGGATTGAAGTGCCTGCTGGGAAATATAAGAAGGATGCAAGAACTTTGTCATACTGCCAATTGGAGTTCCATTGCTTGTATCCTCAACTAAGATCTTTGAGTTTCTTTTTTGAAGCAAGAATATGTTTATTTAGTAAAAGATTCTAATTTATGACATTGCTTTCTTTAACATGGGTTTTAGATACTCAGATTTGATCAGTCATGCTGCAGAAGGTGAATACTCAAAAATGGCTCCATTCCGTGTGCTAAGTTTCGATATTGAGTGTGCAGGTCGTAAAGGACACTTTCCAGAGGCTAAGCATGATCCTGTGATCCAGGTTTGCTATGATTTGATATCTCTATCTGGTTCCTTTGTTTACATCCCTCTTGAAACAACATTCTCATTTCTTTTCTAGATAGCGAACCTTGTAACTAATCAGGGAGAGGATCAACCATTTGTACGCAATGTCATGACTCTTAAATCATGTGCTCCAATAGTAGGCGTAGATGTCATGTCTTTCGAAACAGAAAGAGAGGTTTTACTAGCTTGGAGGGTAATTCCTTTTGCCTCCTCTCATCTTTCCTTACCATGTGTGCATTACTTGCCCTTCATAAATATTTTCTGTTTTCGGCACCTTAACTTGCAGAATCAAACTTTTTTATAGTCTAACGTTGTTTAAGGACTTTGTGAAAGATTTAATAAATTTTAGGTTGCCACTGCAATTTTGTGGAGGCTTTGGTGAAGCATGTGTTGTGCTAATGGGTGGTAATATGTATTTTGTTGCAGAACTTTATTCGTGATGTTGATCCGGATATCATCATTGGCTATAACATCTGCAAATTCGATCTACCTTATCTGATTGAGGTACTTGAACGTTAACCTCTTTTTTGTAGATCATTATATTACCTTTGTATTGGAAGCTTGCTCTTCCATTTTTATAGCATTATATAAGTACTATTTTGCTATGTTCCTCTGCGCTGAGTGGCACATTTACATATCACGAATCTATTTACCTAGAAAATATGCTGTTTTCTAATTCTCAGAGAGCTGCAACACTGGGAATAGAGGAATTTCCTCTTCTTGGTCGTATAAAGAATAGTAGGGTCCGAATGAGGGACTCAACCTTTTCATCAAGGTGTGTAGGAGTAACTGGTTCTTGCAATCTGCCATCGCTTTCTCCTTATTTTGTTTTTGTTATTCTTCATGATTTTTGTGGCGCATGAGTTCTCTAAACTCGTATCGTTTGGTATTATATTACTTCCCGTAGTAACTTGTGCCATGTTTCAGACAACAAGGAACAAGGGAGAGCAAAGAGACCACAATTGAAGGACGATTTCAGTTTGACCTTTTTCAGGTTTCTGTTTCTGGCAAATTCTTTTTGGTCGAGTCATTCTTAGATTTGTTGTTCACTTGCAAAGCCATCAACTATTTTTCCTTCTATTTATTGTAGGCAATACATAGAGACTACAAATTAAGTTCCTACTCGCTGAATTCTGTCTCAGCTCACTTTCTTTCAGAACAGGTGAAACTGAGTAATTATGCTTAGAATTTCAGGTTCTTTCTCTTCTGTTATGTGGCTAATATGATTGTCTTCTTCAGAAAGAGGATGTCCACCATTCTATTATAACCGATCTCCAGAATGGGAATTCGGAAACCAGGAGGCGTCTTGCTGTTTATTGTTTGAAGGTATCTTCTGTTGTTTATTCTGAATTATTTGTCTCTCTGTTAATAGTTAACCATCTGAATCTTCTGAAAATATGAAACTTAACCACGTTCCTCTTTGCTGTTACAGGATGCATATCTTCCTCAGAGGCTTCTGGACAAACTGATGTTTATATATAACTATGTCGAAATGGCTCGTGTAACTGGTGTCCCTATATCCTTTCTTCTTGCTAGAGGACAGAGTATTAAGGTAGTTCTCAAATAATAGTTTCTGGATTAATTTTTCAGTTGACTATGGTGGCTGATATTTTGTATCTCAACGTATTATTATTCTAGGTTCTATCTCAGCTTCTTAGGAAAGCTAAACAAAAGAACCTGGTTCTTCCGAATGCTAAACAGTCGGGGTCTGAACAAGGAACTTATGAAGGCGCAACTGTAAGTTGGTGATCTACGGGTCCAACATTTATTAGTTTCTATCTAATGTTTTGAGGAAACACAAATCGTCGATGATATATATTCCACTGTTCTGACATGTCTAATATTTGAATGTTTCAAATGATAATCAGGTTTTAGAAGCAAGAACAGGTTTCTATGAAAAGCCAGTTGCAACTCTGGATTTTGCTTCATTGTATCCGTCAATTATGATGGCATATAATTTGTGCTACTGCACCTTGGTAATTCTTTCTGGCATTTTCTTTTTAAGTTCTGTTTATTTTATCATCCATTGTTCATACACCTTATTAATTTGCGCATTATTTCCATCTTCTTATCTTTGAAGGTGACACCTGAAGATGTAGTCAAACTGAATCTTCCACCTGAGCAAATCAATAGAACTCCATCAGGGGAAACTTTTGTTAAACAAAGTTTACAAAAGGTTGCCACTTTTTGTTGGATTTAATGGCCTGAATTACCTTAAGTTCTATTGAATCATTTCTTTGAGGAAATACAACAAATACCAATAATTTTATTTCAGGGCATACTTCCAGAAATTCTTGAAGAGCTTCTCAGTGCCCGTAAAAGAGCTAAAGCAGATTTAAAGGTAACATAACTTTTCTGAAGAAAGTCTTCAGTATGTTTATGCAGCCCTTAACAGCTACTATTGCTTGTCTAATTTAGGAGGCTAAGGATCCGCTTGTGAAGGCTGTTTTAGATGGTAGACAGTTGGCCTTGAAGGTGAACTTCTTACATTCAGTTTATTTAAGTTGGTCATCTACAACCTGATTAGAATGTTCAGATATTGTGAATGATTTTTCCCTGTAAATTTACTCTTTACATTTGTCTTCTATCGTTGTCTCAGATTAGCGCAAATTCTGTATATGGGTTTACGGGAGCCACTATTGGGCAGTTACCTTGCTTAGAGATATCCTCAAGTGTAACCAGCTATGGTATTTCACTTGAACTTTTCTAGACACGTATATTATAATTTCATTCTGATGGACGTGTATCTTTCGAAGGTCGCCAGATGATTGAACAAACGAAGAAATTTGTGGAAGATAAATTCACAACATTGGGAGGGTATGAATACAATGCAGAGGTACATTTTCAATGATTACTTGCGGTATTGAAAAGGCTGAGTGAAACATAACTCTTTGGTTTCATCACTTTGACGGACAATTATGTATTAGGTTATTTATGGAGACACGGATTCAGTCATGGTGCAATTTGGAGTATCGGATGTAGAAGCTGCGATGAACTTGGGGAGGGAAGCTGCAGAATATATTAGCGGAACTTTTATCAAAGTGAGTGATTTGTTTTGCGAGGAGTATATGCCAGATTACATGATATCTAGAAAACAAATTACGAGGGGCTGAATCGTTTCTCTGTTTCTTGATTGTGTATGATGTCATAAAGCCCATCAAATTGGAGTTCGAGAAAGTCTATTTCCCATATCTGCTGATTAACAAGAAGAGATATGCTGGTTTGTTGTGGACAAATCCACAAAAGTTTGACAAAATGGACACCAAAGGTAAATCTCCGTAATCTCACAGTTTCTAACTTGTTCATTTCTGAACTAAGTGTCTATATGACTGGCTATGGCAGGAATCGAGACAGTGAGAAGGGATAATTGTTTACTGGTTAAGAACCTTGTGACTGAGAGTCTTCACAAGATACTTATTGATAGAGATGTTCCAGGCGCAGCTGAGTATGTTAAGAATACAATTTCAGATCTTCTCATGAACCGTATTGACTTATCACTTTTGGTGATTACTAAGGTAAGGTGTTTTGCTTGATTACTTATCTTGTGAAGTGTACGGTCATGATTAGATCCATCTGTGAAATCCTAAAAAAATAACGCCATTCAAAACCTAACCTTGATCTGGTTTTAAACTTCTCAAATAATAGGGTCTAACTAAGACGGGAGATAATTATGAAAATAAATCAGCTCATGGTGAACTTGCTGAACGCATGCGTAAGGTTTGTGGTACTCTTTATCCTTATCTCTTGCTGTTTGATTCCGTTCGTATACATGTACAAAACGTGTCTACAGGAAACTTCATTTCTCTACTTACTCTAGTTCCAGCATCACACGCACACCCTCATACTGAAAAAAGGATGTGCTAAACAGTTAGACTATATATTTTTGGCTTTAAGATATCTATGTGATTCTTCCGGCATCATTTAGAGCTGCAGTGACTTTTCTTAAATCCATGCATTATTGTGGTGAATATATCATGACTCACGAGGTTGCAC
Source organism: Microthlaspi erraticum (assembly GCA_902728155.2). NCBI lineage: Eukaryota > Viridiplantae > Streptophyta > Magnoliopsida > Brassicales > Brassicaceae > Microthlaspi > Microthlaspi erraticum. The sequence continues at coordinate 946,193 of CACVBM020001151.1, read as the reverse complement.
TGAAACTGAGGTTGCACTTACGGAGTCTGATGATCTATCATGTGAAACTTTTGACAACCTTTGAAAACGTTTGCTTTTTCATATGTGACAGAGAGATGCTGCTACAGCACCAAATGTTGGGGATAGGGTACCGTATGTTATTGTTAAAGCTATTAAAGGTGCCAAGGTAGCTTTCATGTCAACTTTACTTATCTTTTTATAAGATGTTGAGGTCATTCTCTTTTACCGTGCTTATCTCATTTTGATGACAACTAGGGTTATGAACGGTCAGAAGATCCGATCTACGTGCTTCAGAACAACATTTCTATCGACCCACATTACTACTTGGAGAATCAGATTAGCAAGGTCAGTAAATAGTGGGGCTTGATAATAAGTTTATTTTGTAGCCTTTGTTCTGGTGCTTGGAAGTTAAAGCAGATGTTGTTTTCAGCCGCTTCTTAGGATTTTTGAGCCAGTCTTGAAAAATGCCAGCAAGGAACTTCTCCAAGGAAGCCACATGAGGTCAATATCAATCGCTACTCCTTCAATCAACGAGGGGATAATGAAATATGCCAAGAAACAGTTGAGCTGTGTTGGATGCAAATCTCTAATCAGGTACTTTGATGGTTATGGTTTCGTGCCTACGTATTGTTCATGTTACTCTTTGAAAGAAGTATTTGGATCATACTAATTTGTACTTGATCCTTGATTCTCTATTCCGGATCTGTATTTGTTTCTATGTTTTCAAAGTTTCTTATCATAAAATTGTTCCGTCCTGTGATATTCTTATCTCGTTCCATATATATGGGATTTGCTTATCAACTTTTCGTTTTTACTTCAACCAGCAATGGAAAAACACTATGCTCAGGTTGCAAAGGAAGAGAAGCCGAGCTATATTGCAAGAATGTGTCTCAGGGTAAGCTAACCTTTTTCCCCTTTTCTACAACAGGCTTCTTGATCCCTCCTCGCTAATTCTTAAAAGAACTTTTGTGTAAACTCAGTGTCAGACCTAGAGGAGCTCTTTGGGAGGCTGTGGACTCAGTGTCAGGAATGTCAAGGCTCTCTTCACCAAGATGTCTTGTGCACCAGGTTTTGCTCTTTATACTCTTCGATATCTATAATTTACTTTTAACAAGTAAAAGTGATGATTCTGATCCCAATTTCCTTTCTTTTCTTTATGATTTTCTTTACCAGTCGAGATTGTCCAATATTTTACCGGAGAATGAAAGCACAAAAAGATATGGCTGTGGCCAAGCAACAACTCGAGCGTTGGAACTTCTAAGTTCTTAGCTTTTCTTTTCAACTTTTGTTTATTTGTTATAATTGGGACCTCTTTTGCTTCCTTGTACGTAGCTTTTGATAAATAAAGAAAGATGATTCTTCTTGCATATTTACTTGTTTCATCACGCTAAGAATTTCGTTTGTTCATCAAATCAACAAATTCTTTGCATTGAACCTCACAGCTACTGCAATACATACAAATTACACATCTCAAGATTTAAGTATTATTATTCTTCTGCTTGGACTGTACAATGTGCTACAAGAAGTGATGCTCCTTTAATGCCGAGTCAGGTATAGAGCCTTATCCTCGTTGTTATAGGTTGTCTGCACAGTGGGCATGTCGTGACAACAACGCCGCAATCCTTGCACGTCTTCATGTGAAAACAAAAGCAACAGATAAGTCACAAAACGGATATGGTTTCATGGAACAAGCAAGAGGTTTTCTTGTTCTGCAAATTTCACTTACCGTGTGACCGCAGCTAAAAGCCATGTCCTTTGGATTCGTCAAGCAAATTGGGCATACCTTTTATGGTAAACAAAAGGAATGTAAAGATTAGCATCCGTAGACAAACAGAGAACAAGAACAAATGCAGGAAAAGAGAGCTTACCGGTGCAGCCGTTCTTTCACTTTTCTCTGCAGATTCTGTTATTGGATTTGGCACTGATTTAACAGCATTGTCACGCTCTATGACCTCCGGTGGTGGTGGGAGCGGCTTGTGATGCAAACGGGAACCGCGCACTTGTTTTCTACTGTTCACAAACACAATCAAAAGGTTGGTTTTGTTTCCGACTATTCAAGAATCTAATGCAAGAAGTTCCTCAAGGTCAACTTACTTGAGACTTAATGTAGCCTTGTATTGAAAAGGAATCTCCATGAGAGCTGCGAGTGCAAAAGCAGCCTCTTTCTTAGCTGCATCTTTGTGCTCTGACATTATATCTGTGAAGTTCACAAACTGTAGAAGGAAACAGAGTTTTACCACCATATCCGGAAAAAGAAAGAAGATGAGAATAGCTGCTATCTTTGCATATTTTGCCTGGAAGTTATCGAATTCTCGGTGAGGGATATTGTCATCAAACTGTTTCATTGTGTCCCATGGTCCATCTCCTACTCCAACCAAGACGATCGACAATGGGTAATGGCTAGAAAAATCATATCAAACAACATTAGTATGATGAGACTATGAGTCTATGACAATGAATATGAGCTTATTGTGAAAACTTGTACCTAGCTGCCATTATGGAGTTCATAGTAGCTTCTTCCTGAGGACTAAGCCGACCAAATGGCACATCTGGATTCCTTGTGACCTGACCATCTGCTATTATGACAAGAACATGGTATTGCATATTGTTCTGCTCCACTATGTCGATTGCTGCATCAATCACCGGTGCAAAAGATGTAGGACCTGCACGAAACAATGTTAAATCTTTAGGATTAAGAGAGAAGATAGCCAAATATATTTGGAGAGTTTGTGATCACAACTAGTACCTGACAACTTCAAATGTGGAACAATCTCTCTGTATCTTTTGACAGCGTTTTCTAATCCGTTGCAGCTTTTGTTCTCGGGATAAAAGCTGAATACATATTGATCACGTGTTGTTACTGCAGAAGAAGAAGAATACATAAAAGTCAGTCCATTTTAGAGTTTTGTTAAGCTTCTTTTTGATAAAAGCAAGAAAATCAAGAAAACCAACCATCGCCAAAACCGAAACAAGGTATAAGATCATCTTCATCAAAGGGAGACAATGTGCGTCCAATGATCGATATAGCTTGCTCATATGGATTCTGTCTTTTACCAATGGCGTGAAGACTTTTCCTATTGAATGAATATCTTCCTGCGAACATGATTTCACAACCGTTGATTGAAAAATCGTCTTATCAACATGTTCATTTAAAAAAAAAAAAAGGATAAATCACCTGTCCACTCATTGCTCTTGGTGAAGTCAATTCCTAAAATCAAATTTGAAGATTCAAGTCCAGCTTCTCTCAGAGATGTTATCACCTTATCAAAGCAAAGTCCACACAAAACCGTTTTTCTATCATCACTTTGCTTCATCAACTATGAATATGTAAATAAAACACTCATATAATCAAGAAAAATCAAGAAGAAAGTTGGTAAACTTTATAGAAACCTGATCCAAGCTGTTGAAATGATCAGCAATATATGAAGGCTGCTGATTACGTTTATCGCTTCTGTTCATTTGGAAACCCCAAAATCCAATATTTAAGGATATATTTATGAGTTTCACAATCAGGACAGATAGAAGTTGGAAGAAGAACTATTGAGTTTGTCGAAGACCAAGAAGAGTTGGAAAGAAAAAAAAGTGTTTTATTATTGGAGAGACTGTTTTGTAATGAGAATATATAAAGAAGAAAGAAAAACAAAAACAAAAAATAGAGAGGTTAGTTGAATCTTGAAAGCTATAGTGGAACGTGACCCTTTGCTTGCGCCGGCAAATAATAAAACATTTTGCTCTCTCGCACGCCATCGTCAATCTAGAAAATATGGTCTTTGTCTATGCGTCATTAATGATGATTTATCCAAAACCCAAAATCTTAACAACTGTCGAGAATCAATCTCATGTGGACATCAACGTGGCAATATTTGGTCTCTGATTCTCTCTGAAGAAAGAAACATTTGGGCTTCTGATCCTAAGAACATGAAAACTCTAAATCGATATATGATTTGATTTTCTTTGAGAGCACTCTTTTCTTTCTTGGGCTTCATTATTAATCAAGAAACCTTTTAAAAACATCTTCACTACCTATAATTCACTATATTTCTGTCACAACTTACACGTGCGGTAGCCATTAGCCCAAACTCAACTACCACCAATCTATGAACGTTAAAGTTTTGATTCTTACAGATGTTACCAAAAAAAGGTTTTGGTTCTTTTGAATTTTGACCCTTTGTTCTTGTTTTATACTAAATGAACCACTAAACCAACAGAGCAATTTGGTATTTCTTGATAGGAAATAAAACTATCTGGTTTAATTTAAGAGAATAAATAATTATGTGGGTGTCTATGGGAAATTCAGAAAAGTAATAAAAATTGTGTTTTGCAATCAGAAAAATCAATCATCTTGAAAAAGGCGAAAGATGTCTATAAATTGCCTTCGAACAGCGAAGGCTCCGCTTCAAACATTTGCAGCAGTAACATCTATTTCGAGACCCAGAGATTCGTCGAGCCGTCTCGTTTCTGTATTTCGAAGGAAGTCGTCTCCTTCATTTCTCACTCTCAGAGTAGTTTCATCGATGGCTTACGAGAAAGAGCTCGATGCTGCTAAGAAAGCTGCTTCACTCGCTGCTCGTCTCTGTCAGGTTCGGAGTTTTTCCGTCATTTCTCTCTTGTTTCTTAGATTCAATCATGACCCAGATTCTTAAATTTTGCTCCTTTTGAAAACCCATTTCGCAATCTTCCGAATTTCGTTTCAAATTTTGAGATTTGAGTTTTGCCTGGCAATGTTAAGGTTTGGAGATGAATATGTATATTGTGTATTGCTTCCATAATTGGCAATAGATTCTAGTGCTATAGTGTAATTGATAATCCTCTTTTTGAGAAAATTGTGTGAATCTGCGATCCAAATTGTTCTCAACAAAATCTGTCTTCGTTGTTTTTGGGTTGTTTCAGAAAGTTCAAAAGGCTCTGTTGCAGTCAGATGTTCAATCAAAATCTGATAAAAGTCCAGTGACCGTTGCTGATTATGGTTAGCTTATACCTCTCCCTGATTACAAAAGTTTTTATCTTTGAATCTTACTGAGATTGCAAAGAAGTCACATAGTTTGATCAACCTATTAATCTGTGTTTTGTTGAGTTTCAGGTTCACAAGCAGTTGTTAGCTTAGTCTTAGAAAAGGAACTCACTTCCGAACCTTTCTCGTTGGTGGCTGAGGAGGTGAGACAACTTTATAACAGCTTATTAGATGTCTCTCACATTCCACTTATCTTGAGTTATATTGTTTTAGGACTCACATTGTGTTAAAATCTATCTATATAGGACTCAGGTGATCTACGCAAGGATGGTTCTCAGGACATTCTTGAACGCATCACGAAACTCGTGAACGACACTTTAGCCACCGAGGAATCGTTTGGGGGCTCCACTTTATCAACAGATGATCTCCTCAGAGCCATTGACTGTGGCACATCTGAAGGTGGTCCAAATGGTCGACATTGGGTCTTGGATCCTATTGATGGCACTAAAGGGTAAGTTTTGAAAACAATCTCAGCTAAAACGTGATCTCTTTACACTGAGCTCATCTGATTGTTGTTTGGTGAATTAGATTTCTGAGGGGAGATCAATACGCAGTAGCACTAGGATTGCTAGAGGAAGGGAAAGTAGTTTTAGGTGTGCTTGCTTGTCCAAACTTGCCATTAGCATCCATAGCAGGAATCAACAAGAACAACAACTCTGCTTCCAACGAAATCGGATGCCTCTTTTTCGCCACGCTGGGTTCAGGGACATATATGCAGCTCCTAGACTCGAAATCTGCTCCGGTCAGAGTACAAGTCTCTAGCGTTGAGAATCCTGAAGAGGCATCGTTCTTCGAGTCATTCGAAGGAGCTCATTCTCTTCACGACTTATCCAGCTCCATCGCCAATGTAAATTGCTTCTCTTTCCCTTCCCTTTCCATGTGATGTTCATTGAATAACTAACTTTGATCACAATCTCTCTCTCTTTTGCCATGTACAGAAACTCGGAGTGAAAGCGCCACCTGTACGTATCGATAGCCAAGCAAAGTATGGAGCTTTATCGAGAGGAGATGGAGCTATTTACTTGAGGTTTCCTCATAAAGGATACCGTGAAAAGATTTGGGACCATGTCGCTGGTGCTATTGTTGTCACAGGTAAACTTAATAAAGCTTTCTCTTTTTGGAGCTGATGTGACAATACCGATATGTGAATTTGATTCGGTTTCGGTTTCGTTTTGTTGGGAGCAGAGGCTGGTGGGATTGTGACGGATGCAGGAGGGAAGCCATTGGATTTCTCGAAAGGCAAGTATCTTGATTTGGACACTGGCATTATCGTTGCTAATGAGAAGCTTATGCCTCTGCTTTTGAAAGCCGTTCGTGACTCCATTGCCGAGCAAGACAAAGCTTCAGCTCTCTGATTCTTTCTTCTTCCTTCCTTCTCTGTTGCTTCTCTGTTGTTTGTTTCTTTGCAACTGTTGTTTGTTTCACTTCCTTTCCTCACCAAAACGACAACGAACCTTGCACACAAGTGAGCGAATGTTTTGGGCCAAGTGTAACAGGCTGAAGAGAGTTATATGGGCCGGAAAAGGCCTTTTAAGGTTTAAATGCACCGACGTGTTTAGAGCGCGTTTGCTAGTTTGTAAGGAAGTAAGCGCGTTGGTAGAAGAATCTTTCCATGAAAAATATTATATTTTGCAACTTTTAATCCACAAGAAAAGGTTGAAATTCGAGATTTAAATTCTCGATAAATTCCCATTCACGAGAATGATTCGGCGTCAGATTTCATAAATACAGTCAAACTTTAAAACATATATGCACGCGTACAAAATCTACTGGTAGCAATTTTTAATGTGAATGGTATATTTATAAGTCCTGTGTTAATCAAGATATTTTTGTGTTGATGAAAGATTGACGAGATCGGGCCAAAGGTTCACACGTCATATTCAATATACTAAAAGCAATTTGCAATATAATTAATTAGATTTAGATTACACTACTTCTTATTATTATTTAGTTAATAAACTAAAATATTAAAGAAGAACTTATTCTCCTATCGTTCTTTACAGAGAAAAAGAAAGAAAGAAAAAGCATAACCTCTTTCGAATAAAAGCATTAAAAAATGTTTGAGCTAAATAAAGACAACGTACCCAAAATAACTTTTTTGGGTGATATATAATTAAAAGGTGTCAATCATATACTATTTCTTCCCCTGACATAAAATCTAACATGGCTTTTCTCCTCACCTCTAAAAAAAGTATTGAATTTGATTGTTTTGAACTTTTAATGACTGAAAGTCTGAAATTACATACTCGGAAAAAAATATCTCTTTCCAAGGAAAAATATCTTCCTATTGGACCAACTCATTCTTGGATTTGTTTATGGTATGTTTTTTTATGTTTTCTACATTTGGATTATAACTTAGAAGATAAGGCCATTTACAATCTGCAGAGCATAATAATTTGAAACTATTTAGATGGTAGGCAAATTTAAATGTATTTTATACAGCGTGAGCCAAACTTTCATTGTCTCAACTCTCAACGGTAGGGGTCTCCTATGTCTACTTTTTCCACAACGGTTGAGATGTGAAAATTTTAAATACCAATAACAATTTGCACCAAAGAAAAGGACCAATGACAATTAATGAAACAATTAATGAAATTACATAAAAATTTACCATAAGAAAAATAATAAATAAACGATTGCGAAGAAGTTGTTTCAAGAGTCGCGAGAGGATTTTCTGTTCATTTCATAAATCGATTCTACAGAGATTTTTTCCTTCGTTTTCGTCTTCTTCTTCTTCTTCGTACTCTTTTCTTCCTACTCTTAACCCTTTCAATGTCTTATGATGAGATGCTTACTGCTGCGAAGAAAGCTGTTTCTCTCGCTGCTCGTCTCAGCAACGTACGATCACTCGTTTCCTTTCTTTTGATTTCTCGATTTAGATTTTTCATTTTCGCTCGTTGACATTGCGATGTGTGTTGGATAAAGTCAGATGTTTCTTTAAACTCTCTGTGGAAAAAATTAAGTTGAATGGGTGACTTTTTGGTTGTTTCCTTGAAAATCGTCAACTGAGATGAGTATTTTCGGATTAGGGCGTGAAATCTGGGATTTGATTTATGAAAAATGGAAGATTACTTAACAATGAGGCTATGCTCTTGACTGAATCTTCGATTTTGTATCTGACCGATTTTTAATGTTTTTGTCAATTGGGTTTTAACAATCCATCCAATGTTTCTTAGATTTATATGTACGGCTTAGAGAGACTTGAATCAGATTTGAACAAAGTGAAATTGCTTTGTTTCTTCCAGGAAGTGAGGAAATCTCTGTTGGTAACTGACGTCTGGAATAAATCTGATGAGAGTCCTGTTACTGTTGCTGATTATGGTAAGCTCTCTTTTGACCCCTTTTTCTTGCAATTTCATTGCTCATTTTGGCAAAATGTTTCGATTTGGGTCTTAAATGTGGTCTCATTCTCGCTCAGAAGTCAGAAATATGAATCCTTTTTTGTTATTGGCTCATAAATGTAACAAAGAAATGTTCTTTCAGGCTCGCAGGCGGTGGTTAGCCTTGTGCTGGAAAGGGAACTCCAGAAAGAACCTGTGTCATTAGTGGCTGAAGAGGTGACTAGAATGCAACAACTTTGTAATGAATGATCCAAGCAGATGTTTCTTTAATCTAATTTATGACTTTTCTTGTGTAATCTGTCTGTAGGATTCTGGTGAGCTAAGGAAGGTTGCTAATGAGAATGTTTTGGCGCGTATTACGGAGCTTGTGAAAGATACTCTTGATACTGATGAATCATATGCTGCTTCTCCTTTGTCCTCGGACGATGTGCTCAACGCCATTGACCGTGGCAAATCAGAAGGAGGTCCTCATGGTCGCCATTGGATCTTGGATCCTATAGGTGGCACTAGAGGGTGAGCCTTTACTTACTGAATCTTTCTTCATTTTGTATACAGTCGCTAATGCTACTTAGAGTTAGTTACTCGTCGCTGGATTTGTATTGAGATTAATCAGTAGTAGAACTGTAGTATCTGTTTTCTTAGTATCTGAGTTTTACATTTTTGAACTTTCCTTGGGTACTCAGGACTTAAATTTTACTATTTCATTTTTGTAGATTTATAAGAGGAGAACAATATGCAATAGGATTAGCATTGTTGGTGGAAGGCAAAGTAGTACTTGGTGTAATGGCTTGTCCCAAGCTTCCTTTGGCATCCACTAATGGTAACACACTCAAGTCTACAACTGAAAATGTCGGTTGCCTTTTCTATGGCGCGGTTGGCACTGGGACTTATGTTCAGTCACTCCATGTTGACTCTCCTCCTGTCAAGGTAAACCACTATTGTTTAGATGCATTACTATGGAAACTTCTCTCAATATGTTTTACATAAAGAAAGTATTGGTTGTTCTATTAGGTGGAGGTAAGCAGCGTTGATGATCCAGCGAAAGCGAGCTTCTTCGAATCATACCACACACCTGTCCCCATCCATAACACCATTGCTACGGTAACATCCTCCTCCTTTCTCTATATATCTACTTTCTCTGGTCTGAGTTTGCTCTGAGTATGACTCTGTTTGCGGTGAAATTCAAATGACAGAAACTGGGCATAAAGGAATCGCCGATCAAGATCAACAGTCAGACAAAGTATGCAGCTTTATCTAGAGGAGATGGAGAAGTGTACTTGAGGTTTACCCGCAAACCAAGACCCGAATCAATATGGAACCATGCCGCTGGATATATCCTTGTTTCAGGTAAAGAAGACCATTAGAGCTCTTCGTGTTTACATAGCTTTTGATCCAATGTTCATGAATGATCACACAGATGTTTGTGTGTAATTTTATCTTTCAGAAGCGGGAGGGAAAGTGACTGATGCAGCGGGGAATCCATTGGACTTTTCGAAAGGGAAGTATCTTGATTACAAGAGAGGAATTGTCGTTACGACGGAGAAGCTGTTGCCAAGGCTTTTGAAAGCAGTAAAAGAATCGATTAGAGAAGAAGAAGAGGAAGAACAAAAAGCTGCGTCTCTGAAACTTCACTAACACGCAACTGTAATATTACTTATTATTGTTGCCTCTTGTGGTGTCCTTATCTGTCTCTGTGTTTTTCAAAAACACAGACTATTAAAAAACTAAAAAAAACTAAAAACTCACCTTTGATTGATATATATATATATATAAAAACTCATGTTGATGTTAGGAAGCTCTTGAAACATTTTCTCAAGATTGTTTATGATTATAATCGAAAATATTCGAGAAACTGTTCTGTAAAACTTCTGTGAAGATTTGTGAAATTAACAAAATCATAATTTGAAAATGAAAACGCCTAAGTTAGCTATTATATGCCCTTTTGGCCTTTTCTGTATCAAAAAGACAAATAAAAAGACCTTTCTCGACTGATAAGTAAAAGGGAAACTAAGATATATTATTTTATGAAGATTCCATTAGAAAATTCTGGGAAATTTCTTATATTAAATCATATACTGGTTAATTAGAGAGATTAGTGTATTGGTTAGGTGAAAGAAACACAATTTGTTTAGTGTTTAGTGGTAACTGATCACTCGTCTTCTAACGAATATTAGTAGAATATGATAGACCAACTGACCAAGACAATTACAATATTCGATAAATGTTCCACAAATTATAGAATTACTCGCAAGTCTTTTTCTTTCGTTTTTTAAACGCCAACTTGTTCGGCCACAATTACGTGAAAGACGGTCTGCAACTCCCGTCTCACACGAAACTCGGTTATGTATATCAAACATCAAAATATTATACGTAGCTTTATATATATGTAATAATCATTGGCTATTTAAAACAACATAGTATAAGCTGCTGAGTCTTTAAGCCTTCAAATGTCTTATGAGAAGGAGCTAGCCGCTGCAAAGAAAGCAGTCTCACTAGCTGCTCGTCTCAGCCAGGTAACAGACTATTTTTGGAAGCTAGAATCAGAGCATGGACCATATTTATGAGAATCGCTGAAACTCAAAAAAACTTTCTTATTATGTAATGAATCAGGAAGTGCAGAAGACTCTGTTGCAATCCCAAGTCTGGAAAAAATCTGATAGAACTCCGGTTACTGCCGCTGATTACGGTTTGTATGCGAATTCAATTTCAAGAAAATGTCCTTACCTTTCCCACTAATGGATGATTTATTCAGGATCACAAGCTGTGGTTAGTCTTGTATTGGAGAGGGAGCTCCAACCTGAAACACTGTCATTAGTAGCTGAAGAGGTTCAATATCTCAAAAAAGCTCAGTCGTTAATCAGAAGTCTTGTAGAGTAAAAATGTTTATCTAGTTCTCTCTGGAAATTCTTCTTACAGGAAACAGGAGATCTGCGGAAGGAGGGAAGCGAGTTGTTTCTAGAAAGTATAACGAAGCTTGTGAAAGATGCTCTAGCTTCTGAGGAATCATACGCCTCCTGTCCTCTATCCACAGAGGATGTGTTGAATGCTATAGACTCCGGTAAATCAGAAGGCGGTTGCAGCGTTTCCCACTGGGTTCTTGACCCTATAGATGGAACCAGAGGGTAACAAAACCAATGTAATCTCTATGCTTTATCTTTGAAAACTAGGTCATTAAACTTCTCTGCTTGTTTAGATTTGTAAGAGGAGAGCAATACGCGGTGGGATTAGCGTTGCTTGTGGAAGGCAAAGTCGTGCTCGGTGTCATGGCTTGTCCGAATCTTCCTTTGGATTCTGCGGTTTGTGAGACGGATGATAAGTCTTCCAAGGATAATGTTGGCTGTCTTTTCTTTGCTACAACGGGTTCAGGGGCTTACGTGCAACCACTCAACGGCTATTCACCACCACAGAAGGTATTATTGACCTATCCAAAGCTGAACCATACAATTGTTTGATAAGTGTTAACAGAGAGAGTGAAAGCTGTGTTGACAGGTGCGAGTGAGTAGCAATGAGAAGCTTGAAGAAGCGAAGTTCTTAGAATCATACCATAAACCAATTCCCATCCACGGTTCCATTGCCAAGGTAGTGTGAGCTTAAGTAAGCCATAACCAAGTGTGGATGGATTCTTTCTACTAAAAACAATCGGTTTTATGGTTAGAGCAGAAACTCGGGATCAAAGCGTTACCTGTAAGGATCGATAGCCAAGCTAAGTATGCGGCTTTGTCGCGAGGAGACGCAGAGATATACTTGCGTTTCACTCTCAGTGGACACCGTGAGTGTATATGGGACCATGCTCCTGGTTCAATCATCACCACAGGTACAGTACACAAAAACAATTTTAACACTGATAACTGTTGGCTCTAATGCATATTATAGAGCAACCGTTTGCTTGCTAATTTCCAAGCACATAAGGGATCAAGTTTTAATTCCCACTAATGGCAATTCATTAACAAACTCAAAGAAGATACGCATAACACAAAACCTTTTGCAGAAGCTGGAGGTGTAGTTTGCGATGCTGAAGGGAAATCTCTGGACTTCTCTAGAGGAAAGTATCTTGCTCACAAAACGGGGATCATAGTTACCACCAAGAAACTGAAGCCATGGGTTTTGAAGGCAGTCAGAGAATCCATGGAAGAGGAGAATCTTCAACTCTGAGACACAAACTGAAACTATACTATATAGATGTATTGTCTGAACTCGGAACTGGAGTGTATGAGTTCATATATTGGATACGTCAAATCATATATGAAAGAAACAGTGCTTAAGAGGAAATATACAATAATAACGAACTCTCCAATTTATTTCTTTTTGATCTTCCAAAAATGGATTCTGACATGTGTCCACTGGGAATCCATCTCAAGCTTACAGATAAATTTCACAAAATCCATTCACACAAAGAGAAAAAAAAGGACCTGGGAAATTATCATGAGTAATAAACATAACTCCCCAGGCAATCCAAGTTTGTTGCTGATAGCTGCTGATGGGCTTTAAGTGTCGTCTAAGATTATGTTCTGTTCCGGTTAGCCATCCTCCTCTTCTGAATCCTGCAGAAGAGCCCCCCGTTTACGGGCTCTGCAAAAAAAAAACCATAACTATGTTTCAGACCAAGATTATCCATATTCATAAGGATGTAGCATATGAAGTTTAGCGAGGAGATGATAAATGTATATACTATATACCTCCGGTGAGCAGGTACTCGTTTAGCAGGTTTTGTTGTATTAGCTTGCTTGGCTGCAGCCAAAATTACGAGGTACGATTGTTTACATATGGGAAAATAAAATACTACATGATCTTAACCAGCAAAGAGAACTAACCGGGAGAGTCTAGCCGGTTATCTGTAGCTGGAGCCATAACATCTAGTTTTCCAGAGGAGTGTCGTTCCAGTTGGTTATTGGCAGAGTCTCTCTTATCCTGATCACGATACAAATGAGATTTTCCCAACCAGTCGTAAGAACGGAACTGTGTATTGCATTAGAAAGACCAAAAATACCTTTTCGTCAGCTGCTGCAGCTGGAGAGCTCACTTCTCCTGAAGGCACAAACAAGGACGAAAAAGTAATTTTCAGTTTTCCAGATTATCATTTATAACCAACAGTAGAGTGGCCTTAATAAGATACCTTGCAAGTGCCGCTTGCTCTTGAAAGCTCTGAACAGCTCGAGAGAAAGATTTGCCATTGCCTCATTAGCAGATGAATCTACCATCTTTGTAAGTGGAATGATTACACGTGGCATTCCTTTGGCCTTCTGAGAAACTAACCGCGCAGTCTCAACAACAGCTAAGAATAGTGTAAAGCAAAGTATTAGACACAAGCTCAAGCAGGTCAAATCATAGTCAACACAAGCTCAAGCAGGCATGATATTACCATTTGAAGCTGTATTATCTCCGAGGAGAAGCTTCACATAGTCGGATTTCAAGGAAGCGACTGTGTAATCGAGGAACTCAGACCATGATCCACCAATCCCAACAGTATCCCTCTGTTTCAAATCAAGTGTATACATAAAAAAAAAAAACAAGTGAAAATTGGAATCCATTGATATCTTCGCTTTCTCATTGAGTTTCAGCAAAATTGACAGTTTTTCCACACCAGAAAATCCCAAACTGAAATACAAAAAAAAGGAAGAGTAAATGCACCATATCGTCTAGCTGCGAGATGGAGAGGATCGTGGTCCAGACGCCTGAGACGAAGTCCGTCACATCGACGGTGAGGTGAAACGAATCGGAAGCGTAGACGTGGAACAGATATCGCCGGAGTATACCCGAACCCGGCTCCGAACGTTCCGGTACGACTTCTCCGAATATGGCTTCGAATTTCTCCAGACTCGCCATAGCTTCTTCCAATTTTTTTTTCAAAATCAAAATCAAAATAGTCATCTCCTTCCGTACGCCGGTTCTTAAAGCCAATTAGTAATTACATTAGAAATCAATTGTTGACCGCACCGGTTTTGGTTATGAACAAAAATTGTTTGATTGTTTTCGTGTATAAACCACTTTGTAACCATTACATTCGGGAGATTTAGGATGATCATGTATGTGAGAGATCCGTGATTTTCTTATTCAAGTGTAATCAGTAATCAATCTGTGTTAAGACAAAGAATGAATACAGAAAAACTTTCTATGAAAAAGAATCAACAGAGACCTTTTGAGTGTAAAGTATAACTAAATCTGAGCGATGAAAAGCTCGTTCCAAGTATCTGGGATCCCAGGTAAGCACCAATGCAAGCAATCATTGACCGTTGGAGTTGCAGTCAAACTCACGTTACTCTCCTTTTTCGGTTTCCTAGGTCTGAGCTTAGACCCTGAGATATGAGCTTCGTCTCTCAGCTCAGAGAGTGCAGTTATGTCAAGAATCTTGATCCTAGTCCCATTCACAGCACTCTCCACCGTAGTATCAACCGATCCACCATCGCCACTGATCTCGCTTCCTCTAGACAAAGGCACCGTGTTGTTACAGTTCCCACCTGTATTCCAATCTCCGTTTTTAAAATGCCTCGGAGATATCGTCCTGAAGAAGGCTTTCAACCGCGGATGCAACGGAAGCTGCGCGTCGAGCCACTTGGCAACGCTGTGTATCGTGAAATCCTTAGCGTTCTTGATATCCTTGAGATACTCGTCTTCCACGACTCGCGTTCCGTTCACGTGCATCACCCAGTGGTTTCCTTCGATCTTTCCTCTGTTCCAGTGGTGACCCGTGTTTAGAACCAACACGTCGAAACGGTGAAGGTAGTTTATCATGAATGCCGGTGGACGGTCCAGATGCATTGCAGTAACACTAGGTTGATCTGTGTTGTTCATTGGTACCAAGTCTGATAAACTCGCTGACCAGTAATACAAGATGGTTGTGTTTGTGGTTGGGAAACGATAAGCCCAACCGTCAGGACGGAGAGCTCCTTTGGGTTTCACTAGACCGTACTCCCATCCTACGTTTTGAACCTCGGGGCTCTCTTTGCCACCAGTGGCCATACACATTAAGGATTGAAACTGTTGCCGTCCTAATGAGTCTCCTATAAATGCTATCGTCTTGTTCTGCATTCTAAAATCAGAAACGAAGCAAAGTTGCAATAAGCAATCTGAGAGACGTTTAAAAATCAGAAAAGTTTGACAAACCTTGACAAGAAGGAGAATCTGTCAAACTGAGGCATGTTGCAACCATGTGGCTGCCATCGGTAACGCTCAAATGAGAAGTCGGGTCTGCCCATTATCCTACAGGACCACATGGTTGATAGCCACTGATTACATTCAAAGCCAGAATACAATGGTCGATTCCGGTCTTCAACCCATTTCCCCTTTGCAAAGTTACAGACTGAGAAGAGTTGAAAGAAGTAAGCAAATGTTAAAGTTGTTTTGGAGCATTTGTGTCTGAAGCTGGAGAAAGCATGGAATACCTGAAGAAGAAGAAGCTGAGAACTGACGTTTTACTTCAAAGAGAGAAGTACGAAGCGGGTTTTCTTCGGAGACAAGGAGTGTTATCATCAAAAGGATGAGGATGACCAAGGCAATTGATACACTGCCTCTGAGTATGTAAGTTTTTCCACCAAACATCTTTGATTAATTGCCTGAGATAACATTAACTCTCTCGATAAAGAATGCTCCTTGCTCTGTTGTTGATTCCAAGATCCTTGAAAAGACCTGCAAAATCTTAGTCAGGTATTCAAAAGCCTAAAAGAAGATGGTTTGATCAATATTTTAACAATCTTAGTCAGCAGTGAATCATTCAAAAGCAGGACAGAACAGAAATAGTTTAATCATTTTAACAATCGACCATACAGCGAATTCTTATATCCAAATCAATCCCTAGTTCTAACATTTGAAATGAATAATTTGATGTTTTTAACGATTTTTTCTTCTTCATCCCCGGATTCATCAAAATCAGAAAACAGAACCAAACAGAAAGACGCAGGGATTTGATTAAACCCAAGGAACAAAAAGAAAAAGAGAAGTATACTGATAAACCCAGAATCGATATCGACGAATACAGTTCCAGTGAAATGACAAAAAAAAAAGTTCTACGCAAAATCGAGCTGGTGATTTTCCGATTTTCGGGCGAGAAGATGTGATAGAAGCTTTACCGGAAAACAAAGAAGAAGTCGAGTGAATGATCGGATCTTCCACGAGCGGTCAGTGGAGTGTAGATCTGGAGAGCGAGAACTTTACAAATCAGCCTCTGAATTTGGATCCCTCACATGTTCGTGGATAAAGAAATATCAATTGTACGAGTGACTAAATAATCCAACGTTGGTGTGTTTGTTTTGCCTCCTTGATTGGTTTTTTTCGGCGCAATAAAGCGTGTAGTGATAATTTTGGTGATTCATGTTCTTTTTCTTTCGCCTTCAACTGTTTTCATTAAAAAGGCAATTAGCTATCGTTTAATTCTGGATGATTTAATACTATTTTTGTTTCTTGTAAATCTCCTTGTACTTTCTACTTTCTTTTATATGACCAAGATCCGAAACTGAAGCTAATTCACAAATCAGATTGTTTATTTTTGTCCTTTAGAAGTTAATACTAAAAAAAATAAAAAATGCTCTTCAAAATAATAAAACTACACTAACTCATGGCAATTTTAACACCGAAAAAAACCAAAAATGCAAACCAAACTAGAAAAGAAAAAAAAAAAAACTTGAGCCGTGGCATCCTTATTGTGCACTGTTTAGAAACTTCTCGGGGGCTTGGACTTTACAACTACACCGACATAGCGACATTCATTGTACACTTTGCTAATGTGCGGACTAATTTAAGATCCACGAGATCCGGCAACGCATGCACGCATCAACAATATCCCCTTTTTATAAACCAAAACATATTTTTTCTCGCATTCTTGTCCATACTAATAGACTCGCTTTTATGCCTATTGTCACATTTTTACTATACTAGTTATATCAAAGTATGTTATATGCCATATAGTTAGATTAGAGACGCTTTTTTTCTAGTATTACTAATTTCTCCAAGTTAAGTAAAGCAGAGGTACGTACATGCCTGATGCCTTAACGGGCATATAAAACAAGCAAAGACGTGGACATATGTCTCTGTGATTTAGGGAAATTGTATTTGTATGGATTGTCTCGACTGTAACTTACAGAACCTTGGGTCCCTCCACTTTAAATGAATAATTTTGCCATCGTTGGAGTGGGTTCGAAGGGATCAGTCTCTTAGAGGTTGTTGCCTTATTGGACATTCGGATACAGATTCAGTCCCTTCACATGCATCTTTCAATCCTTCTAAAGCACGATTAAATATTGTTTAGACCGTATACGGTACACATATTGCGTAATCTTTTTTCTTCCAAAACTAAACTATTTTAGAAATACATAAGATATGTGTTTTCACTCTTTACCTGCTTTTTATAACGCAACAACGGTGATGTTTTATTTGATTTTTAAATGGGAATATGGACTTTAGCTTAATATCAGATGACAAAAGAAAATTAATTTAGAAAAGATGGGACTACAAAAGATAATTAATTGTATGGAAGAGTAAAGTTAAAAAAGTGTGATTTTGCTTTTTTAGCTAAAATCATGCTATAGCAACCACCACTCAACAACTTGTTGTTTATATCATGATAGTATATAATTCTCTAATTAATTAAAAAAATGGTCTTGAGTAATTGACTACACTAGTCTCTTTGCCTAACCAAAATAAGCTAAAAAATATTTATTTGGAGTAATTAGAGTTTCGACCACTAAATTCACGGCCCCGCTCCGTAGTTCCCTCTTTCTCTCTCACAGCTTATTGGTGACGAATCATCATCAAAGCATCTATAATAAGCCTTTTCCCCGTAAATTAATATTTTAACTTAACACTAATAAAGATTATTAATTTTGTCTGTGTAAATCAAATTTCGTAATCGTAAGATCATATCAATCAATTTCTCTTCTAATCCTATATATACCTTTCTCTCCCTATCTCACCCTCTCCCAAACATATCCCCGTGCTGTGCCATTCGAATTTTCTCGAGAAAGTGACGGAAAATGGCTCCGTAGCTTGAAAATTGAGATTGAATTTCTCCGTTATCTCGTCCCTCTCATTGCTTCTCGCCTGTATCAGGTACGCCTTGTGCACATTCCTCTGTATCTTTTCGTTTTGGTAATTTTTTTGTATCTTATGCTGCTTAGTGATGATATCGATGATTTAGAAACATGGTTGATCTCGATAATGTAGAAAATTGGTTCTTCTACCGAGATCTGTTACGGATCTGCTGTTATTTCTTCGTTATCCTGCTTATAGATTTGTTGTCGACGGTGATTTTGCTGCATCGTTTGTTCCTTGTTTATCGAACTTGAAATTCTATAATTCAGCTTGATTGTTCATTTTTTTGCTTTACGAATTGAAAATCTATGTTGCATGTGTAACTTTTTCGAATGATTTTGGTCTTTTATGTGGCCGTGACAAGCCACTCGATAATCTCGTCGTTCTTCTGGTTTTGAGCCGTAATCGCGAGGTTTTATGCAGATCTGGTGACATTGCCTTTGTTTCGCCAATTTTATTTAGAGTTTCAGTGTATGTAACTGGGTTATTCACCCAGTGAAGTTAGAGAAGATTGAGCTGATTCTATGCATTTGGAAGAAATATGATTTAGCGGTTTACTGGAGTTAAGAAATGAGGAAATAAGTTTGATCTGCAGCTGTATTCTACAGTTGTCTTGCTATCTCTCTGGATATAGATCTTATGGCTTGCCTAACATTCATTTTCCTTGTTTCTCTTTGTGTGTAGGCGTTCACATTTGTGTTATCGTCTATCGTTTAATTTGGAATAATGGCACAACCAAGGTACACTAGGATAGATAACAACAGGAGGCCCTCATCAAATTATTGCTCAACAGTGACAGTAGTTGTGTTTGTGGCCCTATGTTTAGTTGGGATCTGGATGATGACATCATCCTCTTCCTCTGTTGGACCCGCTGAGAATGTTGATGTGGTTTCTCTGGAAAACAAAGATGGGATCAAGAAACAGTCAACCCCACCTGCGGAGGAGGGGAATGACCAGAAGGTTGAAGACGCATCTGGTGATACACCAAGCGAAGAGAAAAAAGGAGATGGTGATGCAAGCTTGCCTCAAGGCGATGAGAGCTCAAGCAAACAAGAGGACCCGGAAGAGACGACAGAAGGGAAACCCAAAGAAGAGTCTACTTCATCTGGTGAGACAAAAACTGAGACTGAAAGTGGGGAAAATAAAAACGATGAATCCAAGTCAGAAAATGGTGGTGGAAGTGATTCAGATGAGAAAAAAGATTTGAAAGACAACCCAGATGAAGAAAATCCTGATACGAATGAAAAGCAAACGAAACCGGAGACGGAGGACAATGAGTCTGGTGAGGATGGTGAAAACCAAAAGAAGTTTGAGTCTGATGACAGTGAGAAAAAACCCAGTGACGATGATACAGAAGGAAAAGGCGTCAAAGATGATAAAGAAACCACGACAGGCAACGAAGATACTGAAACAAAGCCTGATGAGAAGGAAAACACCGAGACAAACGTGGATGTTCAAGCAGAGAAAGAGAGTCAACCTAAAAACGAGACCTCAGGTGATCTTTCGCCTCCTGGAGCACAGTTAGAGCTACAGAATGAAACGATTGCACAAAATGGTTCATTTTCAACCCAGGCAACAGAGTCTAAAAAAGAAAAAGAAGCTCAGAAGGGTTCTGGTGATCAAATTGATTACAAATGGACACTCTGCAATACAACTGCCGGACCGGATTACATTCCCTGTCTCGATAATGTGCAAGCCATTAAGAGTCTTAAGAGCACTAAACATTATGAGCATCGTGAGAGGCATTGCCCAGACACCCCACCCACCTGCCTTGTTCCTCTACCTGAAGGATACAAGCGGCCAATTGAGTGGCCCAAAAGTCGAGAAAAGGTCTGTTGAATTTGTTTCATCTCCCATAGTCCCACTAATATATATCTTACTCTTCAAACAAACCTAATACAGATACTTTCATTTTATGCAGATCTGGTATACCAACGTCCCTCATACCAAGCTTGCTGAGTATAAGGGGCATCAAAACTGGGTTAAAGTAACTGGTGAGTATCTAACTTTTCCCGGTGGAGGAACCCAATTCAAGCATGGTGCTCTTCATTACATCGATTTCATACAGGAGGTTGGTATTCAGATGTAATTGTATTTTGTTAAAAAGTCTGAAGTGGATTACTTCTTTAAACAGAATCATTTGCCACCCATATTTCTGTTCCTTTTATGCATCCAGTTGATTTCCACTCCCTTATTTTGTTAGAAAATATGAATTGATTTGTACTTTAATGACCTTAGGGTAATATTTGTTCTTATGAAGTTCCTTTTCTGATGAAAATCTTCTCTACAGTCTGTCTCTGATATCGCATGGGGTAAACGTTCTCGCGTGGTCTTGGATGTTGGATGTGGTGTTGCAAGCTTTGGAGGTTTCCTCTTTGACAGAAACGTGATCACCATGTCCCTCGCACCTAAAGATGAACATGAAGCTCAAGTGCAGTTTGCTCTTGAGAGAGGCATTCCCGCCATTTCTGCAGTGATGGGTACTACAAGGCTACCTTTCCCTGGCAGAGTTTTTGACATTGTTCACTGTGCTCGCTGTAGAGTGCCATGGCACATTGAAGGTAAGTAGCATAACCGATGTAGTCTTTGAATGGAACATTCTCTATTCCTATTGATCCGTCAAACTCTTTGTTATCTTCTTCTGATGTTTGTGTGCACAATACATGGACAGGTGGTAAACTCCTTCTCGAACTTAACCGTGTATTGAGACCCGGTGGCTTCTTTGTGTGGTCTGCTACTCCCGTTTATCAGAAGAAGACCGAAGATGTTGAAATTTGGAAAGGTTTGTTAGAATGTTATCCTCCATAGATAATTGCTCTGGAACTTGTTTTCTCACACTCCTCATGTTGGCGACTTTTGCAGCTATGAGTGAACTCACCAAGAAAATGTGTTGGGAACTCATATCCATTAACAAGGACACTATCAACGGAGTCGGTGTAGCTACTTACAAAAAGCCAGCTTCAAATGAATGCTACACAAACAGATCAAAACAAGAACCTCCAGTTTGTCCCGACTCTGATGACCCAAATGCATCTTGGTATGTTTTTATTTTATTTTCCAATTGTTTTGGTGTTGTGCTTGAAAATCAGCCTATCTACGTTTTACAAATACAAATATTCTATTGTCGTGTGGTTGTTGTAGGAAAGTGCCACTTCAAGCATGCATGCACACCGCTCCAGAAGACAAAACGCAACGTGGATCTCAATGGCCCGAGCAATGGCCAGCGAGATTAGAGAAACCACCGTACTGGTTATCAAGTTCACAGACCGGAGTTTATGGGAAAGCAGCACCAGAGGATTTCAGCGCTGATTACGAACATTGGAAACGCGTGGTGACCAAATCATACCTTAATGGTTTAGGAATAAACTGGGCCACCGTTAGAAATGTCATGGACATGAGAGCCGTTTATGGAGGGTAAGTAAAACAGAATCTGTTTCCGCTTTCATTCAAATTTAGATAATATATGATCTTTAATGTTTGTGTTTGGTTGTCTATGTATGCAGATTTGCGGCGGCTCTAAGAGAATTGAAAGTGTGGGTGATGAATGTGGTTCCAATAGATTCGCCAGACACACTGGCCATAATCTATGAACGAGGACTCTTCGGTATATACCACGATTGGTGTGAATCTTTCAGCACTTACCCGAGATCATACGATCTTCTCCATGCCGACCATCTCTTCTCAAAACTCAAACAAAGGTTTGTTCATTGTTGTGTAAGAAAGAGAGTCTCTGTCTCAAACAACCGAAGATAGCAAATAACACAATTCTCGTTTTAACTTTGCAGGTGCAATCTAACGGCGGTGATTGCGGAAGTGGATCGGGTATTGAGACCAGAAGGGAAACTGATAGTGCGGGACGATGCGGAAACCATACGACAAGTGGAGGGAATGGTGAAGGCGATGAAATGGGAAGTTCGTTTGACTTATTCCAAGGATAAAGAAGGTTTGCTATCTGTTCAAAAGTCAATTTGGCGACCCGAAGAAGTAGAAACTCTCACTTACGCTATCGCTTGAGAAGAACTTTCTTCAACTCCACTCTCTTTTGTACGTAAAACACACTCTTATTAACTCGTTATCTCCTTCTTCTTTTTTTGGTCGTCTTTTAGGAAATTCGTTTTTTCTTTTGTTTTCTCTTTAGCTTCGAGTCTGAGTTGAGTCATTTGTTTGTACTATTTCGCACTTTTTGGTCTTCTTCTTGAAGATGAAGAACTATGGTAAAGTTAGATTATAGTGAATGGATTGCTATTCGGTTTCTTTTACTTGCTTGAATTGGAAACTGAAATGAACTGTTGCGGTTGTTAAAGTTATGTGTTTGATGAGCATAAAACCAACCAAACGAGTATGCACACCTCTACTAAAGTTTCATCTACGCGCTCCAGTGTGTGCAATAACAATTGCTAATCTCTTTCGATGCAGTTTTTAACTTGATAGATTCAAATGGATATGAGAAAATTGATGAATATTAGAGAGAGATAGATACATTGTTGGATTTTATATTAAGAATTGATAAAACAACAAACAAAGTTCTTCACCATTTCCAGAAAACATTGGAACCACACTTGTACTTGTCTTTCCCTTCGCATTCCAACGCCAAATCTTCTGAGATAAATGGGACTTTCTGCAAATGGAATCCACGAAGAACATCAAAAGTCTCTTCAATTAATTATCTCCCAAAACAAAACTAAAAAAAGAAAGTTGAATTTTCGGAAAAACCTTTTGCTTGGCAAGATCTTGGCATCCAGTGAAATTCTCAGGGAACTTGCAGCTTCCGAATTGAACAGTGAATGCTCTTGCAAAGTTTGCTCCACTTGTTGCCAATCTCTTCTTATCATTTAGTTCCTATATTCCAAAATACAACAAAACCGTTAATTTTCATAAAAAGGTTTCTCTAGAGGTTTCAAAGATTCAGATATGTCAAGACTTTACTTTGTTGGTTTTGCTCCTCTCGAGGTACTCATCGATAACACCAGCATTAGCAGAAGCAGAAACAGCAGCAGAGGAGAAGAGTGTAGCAGCTAAGAAAACCATGGCGGATCTTCTTCCGTTAGATCCATCAACATCATCACCACCAACTCTTTGAGCTCTGATCACAGGCATAACCATCTGTTTCTTCTGACCAAACCCAATCGACGAATTCGCCAAACCAACTTTCTGGTTTAGCTCTACTGAGCTAGCACCAGAGATTGCGTAGCTGCAGGTGAGAACACTCGAGTTCATGGTCGCCATTAGACTTCTTTGGGGAAAATTCAAGAGTTTTGTGTTTGATTGATTGGTGAGGAGAGGAGGGAAGTGATTAGATTTTAGTATAAGAGACGATTGAGAAAGATGAAGATGATGATGATGACGTGGACATGAATGTAATAAGGGATTGTGGTTGGAGTGTGGATAAGGTGAGATTTCCCTCGAGTCCTATTGGCAAGTATCCAAATCTTTTCTTACTACTCAAAGTTTGAGTCTTTCAGATTCTCTTTCTAAGTGGTTTATGTGGTTTAGCTTCACTCTTCGGTCCCCACCAAAGAAACATCTCAGAATTCCAAAAACCTCTGTTTTCTGAGAAACCGCTCTGGTCAAGCTCGAAAAAACCTGAGCTTTAAACCATTTGGAGAAAACAGAGCAAAGAAAGCAAAGTAAAAATGGGCTCTGTTTGCTATTAGCTTTACTTAGCTGACACACATAATCTACAAAATTCGTTTGTTTTTGGGGAACAATAAAATGAACGAGCAATCAAATCGTTGGGCTGTCTTTCTCTCACCAACTAAACGAAGATTAAATAACAAAAGAAAGAAACAGTAGATTTCTCAGGTTGATACTGCAGCTGTAGATTCAAGAGGCACACTTTCGCCATTGTTAAGAGCATCCCAGTCTACCTCCTTAAGAATCTTAAACCGTTCCTCCATGGACACAAACCCAGCCTGAGGAACCACTAAACCAGGACTTCCAGCTTTGTGAATCAGAACAATACTGGTCGCCATCTCAGGTCCATGGAGCTTTCCCGTTAGCAACACTCTTAGTGGCATGAAAAGTGATTTCCCCTGTAACCAACAATCATAACAATCTCTTTGTCAGGTTTGTTCATTCAAAAAGAGCAGAGATTTTGCTTTTTTGGTATATACTGGATTCGAGAGATGACTAACTTTGCGTTTCATTGATTTGCCAAAGGCTTTCACCCATTTCTGCCAACCACTTGGTCCTTCTGCTAAAGCGCTCTGAATCTCACCGCTGTCATAAGCAGCTATGAGGCTGGCTGCTACTTCATGAAGCTTGTCTTCAACTGCAGGCTTAGCTTCAGCGCTGCATCAGTTGCAACAAAACTCAAATCACCACTAGCTCAGAGCTCAAAACAAAAAACCATGGAGTGTTTATTGATAGTTAGTCACCTAGCCAATGTAGCGTGTAAAGGATATGATAGCAAGTTCAAAAGTACTTTGTCTGAATCTGTCACCAAATCAATCCCATCCTTGAGAAGCTCCACGGTTTCCTGTACTTTCAACAACAAGCTCAAACTCGATAAGTCTATACAAAAAACTGTCTCATGTTCTTAAAAATCCAAGTCTTTTATATTAGGATCAGAAGAAAGTGTGGAGAGAGTCATGATTAGAAGCCTTACATCTACAAAACTTCCCTCGGATTCTGCTAAGATGCCAGCGCTCTTCCATCGCTCACCGACAAGCTTTGTTAGTTTATCAAATGGAAGTGCCCTCAGATGTTGACCATTCATCCATCTACGAGTTTATAGATATGCAAAAACATTGAAGCTATTACATGAGAGAAGAAGAAAACTGGAGAATTCAAACAGCTAAGCAAATTCTATAATCACCTTAACTTTGTAGAATCGAAAATAGCGCCACTTTTGTTGACACGTTCAATCGAGAATTTCTCAACTGCAAATCAAAAACAAACATTCAACCAAAAGAATCAGAAAAGCAAAAGAGATTACCATATCAATCACAGCAGAGTTACAGTAAAAAAGATCCACCTACCAAGTTGCTCGAGTGTGAAAAATTCATTTTCAGTGCCGTCTCCCCAACCTAAGAGTGCCAAATAGTTAACCATTCCCTGAGGCAAATATCCCATCTCTCTGTACTGTTTTTTTTAGCCCAAATTAGATGAAGAATCAGCAGCTGAGTAATCTATGATCAACTTAAAGCAAAGGCAATAAAAGCTGTAAACACCTGTCCTACAGAAGTTGCACCATGTCGCTTCGACAGTTTACTTCTATCCGGAGCTAGAATTAAAGAAACATGTGCAAACTGAGGCATTGGGAACTCCAAAGCCTGCCATTATTGATGCAGACAGCACTATATCAAATTCTTCCCAAAACTTCCAAAAGCAGTTGAAAGAAACACACATAAATTAGAGCGCACCTTGTAAATTAGAGCCTGCCTCAAAGTATTAGGCAAATGTTCTTCAGCCCTGAAGTGAAATATTAAGAGATTTGATTGATCAAGATCACAATCAAATATGTTAAAGTAAGAAAAAACAAGTGTCCAAACGAAGACACTGAAGTAGTAGCAACCTTATAACATGTGAAATAGCCATGGTAGCATCATCAACCGTAACACAAAAGTTGTAAACTGGTTGGCCATTACTCCTCATTACCACAAAATCTCCCAGTGTATCCAAGTTCCAACATACCTTCAAGAAACTATCACACATGGTCAACAAAACCATACAGAGCTAACAAATAGCTTTTTCATAACACAACGAACTTTAAAGTGAGAATTCTTCTACAAGATCACAACAAATAAACTGTACCTCACCACGAATCAGGTCATTAATTTTCAAAGAACCTTCCTTTGGCACACGAAAACGGTAAGTGAAAGGTGTTCCCTTTTCTAACTCTTGCTCTACTTCAGCATCAGAAGCTGTTGCCCATTTACCAGTATACACTGGAGGCAACTGTTTTAACTTTGCAATCTCTTTCATTTTCACAAGTTCCTAACATAAACATTGCAATTAAGTAAAGTCAAACACCTATAGAGACAACAAGAAAAATGGTTTAAACTTTCAAGCGAATTTGAAGATAATCACCTCACTGGAGCAAAAGCATCGATAGACATGGCCTGACTCTAAAAGCTTCTCTGCGTATTGTTTGTAAAGAGCATTTCTTTCGGATTGCCGATACGGACCAAAGTCTCCACCAACCCCAGGTCCTGCAATTTCAATCCCAATTTTCACTATTGAGCAAGGGAAAATCAAACCCCTTTCAATTAGAGAGAGAAGAAGAAGAAGAAGAAGTAACCTTCATCCCAATCAAGACCAAGCCATGAGAGATCCTGAAGAACAGCTGCTTCGGATTCACGTGTTGATCTCTCCAAATCCGTATCCTCGATTCTCAGCACAAATTTCCCTCCTTTAGACCTGTGAACTCAATCAGTTACATCTTCAAATGTTCTGTGTTTCGGGAAGAGAACTGACACTTGATCAGATCACGAACCTCGCGAAAAGGTAGTTGAAGAGAGCAGTCCTTGCTCCACCCACGTGGAGGTTACCAGTAGGAGAAGGCGCGAAACGGACTCTGACAGACCCACCATTATCACTCGGCGAAGAACACGCAACCACCGCGAAGCTTCGCCGGGAGCAGGTGAGTAAAGAGCATTGACGACGTCGGAGGAAAGTAGGAGCAAGCCCAGGTAAAGACCTAACCTTAAGCCATGGCGTATTGAAGACAAGGCTCGCCATTTTCGTTGCGCCTTTTGCGATTTTCAGAGGATAAAAGGATTTGATTAGAAAGTCGTCTGCTTGCTCGAGGTCAAACTGAAAAGCAGTAAATTAGATAAAAGCTTCATAACTTCCGTTTATTTAAACTTACACCCCCGTGTTATATTTTCTATCTAAATGGCCCTATTTTAACACAAATTATCATTCTTTTCACCAGATGACGTCGTTCGGTGACAAACTGACAATGACATTCTCTAATTAGAAGAAAGATAAACTTATTGTGAGGCTTAATTATCAATGAAGCTAAGAATCCATGGAAAAACAGAAGTTAAAGCAAAGGTCTTTGCCAAATGATATAATTTAAGACAACAACATAGTTGCAGAAAGAAAACATTAGAAACTGGCTTCATCATGTCTAATGGTTTCTCTCCTTTGTGTTCAGACAGAAGAAACATTCTAGTCAAAGCTTCACATGTTTGGTCTCTGTCGCAGGCACCAAAGCAAGGAGGAGGATCAAATATCATACTTAAAGGTCTAAATCTGACCGTTGCTTCTCGAGTCACCGCTACCACCGGCTTGAGCAGGAGCAGGACTGGATGGTCCAATCAGATCCTTAAGCTCTATGTATAGATCGTGGCCCATATCCGGTATTCCTCTGAAACCATCATCTCCTAAGCAAACCGGAGCTTCCTCAACTACAGGAACACCTTGCTCATGTGTCACCTGTAGGATATACAAAAACCAATCACCAAAAGTTTCTTAAAAAGAACACTGAGCCTGAATCATCAAAAAGCATTGAGACTTACCTCGTATTGGTTGTTAAATTCATCGAAGAGTAAAGTGTCGTCATTATCAACAGCAAAGAGATCCAGCATCGAATATAAATCATCATCATCCTGTGGTGCCTGAGGGACCTCAAGAAGAGGAGAAGAAGAAGACATGGGAGGAGTGTAAGCTACAACAGGTGGAAGCACTGGTACACCGGAGACGCAAGATTCTGATATCACTCCAGCGACACAATCCTTAGGAGCTTGCGACTGTGAGGCAGTAGCAACAAGATTGGTTTCTCTGCTAGGATCAACAGCTGCAAGATTCTGAGTATCTTCTTCTTCATCATCATCATCACTCCAATCCTCTTCTTTAAACGGAGCTCCGTATTCAGATCCATGTCTAGGTCCAAGTCCATTCTTCTTGAAGAGAACACAAAGCACATAAGCATCCTGAGGAACATTCTTTTCCGCGAGCGCTTCGTCTTCGAGTTTGTATTCGTGAATGACCCAATCGGTACGTTCCCCACGAGGCGTCTTACCGTAGTAAAAGATGAGAGTTCTGATTTTCCCGACGACTTGGTTGTTGTAAGAAACATCTCTGTCTTTTCCTGTGGTTTTCCAGTAACCGGACTCAGTCGAACGTTTTGCCTTTGCGCTCTTTGGATACTTCTTTTCTCTCGGACAGAAGAAGAACCACTTCAGATCTCCAGTCGCTTGGCATGACTTATCTGTGTAGAAAATGAAAGAAAAATAAGAAAGCATGAAACTTTCTTCACCAAAACAAACAAAACAGAGGTTAATGAAGTTACCAGGTAGATCAGGTGGCTCGAACTTGTAAATGTCGACTTCAGCAATGGGGTTAGTTTTGAACTTTTTCCCCAAAACTTTTCTCTTCAAGTAATATCTCACAAGTTCTACATCAGTCGGATGAAACCGAAATCCAGGTGCCAAGCTTGTTTTCCCCATTGCAGAGTGGAAAACTTTCACTAGACTGCTAACTAAAGCAAGGAAATTGGACTTTTGTCTCTCTATTCACAATGACAGGATCTAGCAGAAGCAATTACTCTTTACTTAAAAAAGGAAAAACAGAGAATGTGAAGAAGCTAATGAAGATTTAAGACCAAGTGGAGTGTTGGAACAAGATTGTGTGAAAGAAGCACCACAACCTCCCTCTGCTCATATAACCACAGTCGCACCAAAGAAACGATGGATTCTTCTTGCAGATATCAACAGACATGTGGTGTGACCAACCGCAAAGAAACAAATCCTGTTTTTAACACAAAATGAAAGCACATAAATGGAAGAAACTTTTGATGGACTAAATTGTAGGGCTAATTTCGATTTGCAAGTGCGTTAACTGATCAATTTGGTAAGAAAAAATCAATTGTTATCGCTTATAAACTTTCAGACAAAAAGGAAACTAAAGTGATTTTTAAGAACAGTAGCAATTTTTTTTACGATCTCTGAAACCTAAACCCTTTTCAAAATTCCGTTCATTTTAAGAAAAAGAAGGTGACTTCAGGGAAGACCCAGAAAAATCTATGTAGCTCGCTTAGATTAAACCCAGAAATCGCAGGAGATGAAAAGGATTGGAAATCGAAAACCCATCAAGGGAAATGAAAATATAGAAGACTAGACTACATCGGCAACTAAGTGAGATACATTGATGGAGGAGAGCAAAAGAAACAGAGGAGATAAAAGAGAGAAATCGCACCCGCCGAGGAGGAGAAGCGGAGGAATAGGCGACGGTGGTCGGAGAAGGGAAGCGGAGGAGCGAGAGAGGAGAGGAGAGAGAGTAGCTTGAAAGAGAAGCCAGAGGGAGTGAGATAGTGAAGGGGTTTAGGGTTTATATAGATCTAAATACGCGTTTATTGAGAGAGTAATAAAGTTATGACGTTATTTTGCAATAATTGATAAATGACGTATTACACCAAATAACAAAATGCTAGAGAGACTGATAGTTTTGTACATAGTGAATGTGTAATTTTTTTGAAGATATCAATAATAATTTATACATCTTGGAACAATTTTTTGAGGGGTAAATCAACAAAAATCAAATTGGAAATGTGTTAGTCAAATGCTGATGATAAAACTTCTGATTTAATAATTTTATTCTGAAAATTTTGAGTTGTCAACGTATACTATTATTTAAAATCTCTGATATTCCGAGTACTTGACAAGTGGAAAAAGATGTTTGAAAAAGTATTCTTTCATAAAAATTGTTAACAATTATAATTACATTAAGGGAACTAAACCTGAGCATCCTCATTGGCCAGATGACATCACATTTTACATCCAAGTAAACTATTTATGCTAAACGAATCAACAATCATACAGATTCTTTAGGAGTTATTTCCTTTTCATATACTGTTTTATTCATCTCCCAATATTGTTGTAGCAAATGAAATAAAAAAATATATTGTATTTGAGTGTGATCGAAGTTAATCATAAGATAGTTAAAAAAAAAAATCATGGAATGATGATTCATGTAGATACCACATTATGAATTTGAGTCCATATGAAGAGAGTGAGGGAGATGAACCAAGGGGGACGCAACACAACATACATCTTAATGAAATATCAAACATACATGTAATATTTGTTTTCTCTTACTCAGATTCTAATTTCAACAAAAGGTAATACACAATTTATACAACAATAATCACATCATCAGTTTCCACTAGAAACAAAACAAGAAAAAAAACAGAAAAGAAAAAAATAACCCTTTTTGTCTTCTCGAAAAGGGTTTTGTTTTAAGCCTTTTGGAAGGAAGAAGAAGAAAAATAGAGGCTTTTGCCTTTCTTTTCTTTTCTCCAGCAACAAGTAGTAAGATAAACACAATCAAACCTCTGCAAAAATCATTCTGTACACAAAGTGTAGTTTCTCTCTTGTACGTGTGAGTCACACACGTGCGTGACTAGTTTCTTCTTCCCACGCACGCACGCACACGCTGATCTGATAGCTTCTCTTCAGAAAAAGGCTTCTCTGTTTCTTCTGCCTTCGGAAGGATTTCTCTGATTACTACATCTATGAAGAAAAGGGTTCCTCAAAACGCGCGGTTTTAAGGCGTTTTACCCTTACTAGGTTGCTTCTTTGTATATTAGCTTCGGGAACATCACAATATTCCATTTAAGACTCTCTGGTAGTAATCATATTGCCTCGTTCGCCAAGCATCTAAGCTACTGCTGATGAGAGAGAGCACCAAAGACACACATTGCTGGTTTTGTGATCCAACCACAACAGAAAAGGAATGAGTAAACTGTTACTAACGGTAGTGGATCATGCGAAAAGTTGAAATTGAGGAAGATGAAAAGCTTACCTCTTCGGTTAAACTTAGATGGAACCGTTTCCTTAGGTTTTGAATGGTTCGTGGACCGCCTTTGAAGCAAGGGAAACCAGAATCCTAGCAGAAACAATAATTTCACATGGCAAATAATTAGGGATACTTGTGCCTTGCCTTACTGTAACTGTATATGATTCAGGTTGGTAAAGAAAAAGAAGCTAGAGATAGTATAATACCTGTAACATTTCAACTAAGAGAATAATCCGCTCTGCGTGCTTTCTACATGTAAGGAATCCTTGAATGCATAGCACCTAAGAACAATTGACTATTAGAAGCTCTTCTTCCACTCAATAGCTATAGACAGAAAAAGAATAGAGCTTCAAGTGATTAAATTCAAAGGCAAGAAGGAGAGCCACGCGGATACCTTGAAATAGTCAAAGAACTCACTCGGAACCCCGTCGGCATCAGAGTCCATGACCTGGTTGTGACAAGTATATTTTTTAGGGGGTATACATTTAGACTAAAGAGAATCAAGGAAATACAACCGGAAAAGACTTTAAAGTTATTATGTGGAAGCTTTAATGAGTGTTTTACCTCAAGAAGTTCACGGGTTAACTTAAAGGGAGCACTCTCAAAGTTTACACCACCAGGAGAATTTGAAAGCATAAAGCCAAAATCAATGTGTATAATGTGACCATCTTCATCCAAGAGAAGATTTCCATTATGACGATCTTTCACCTAAAGCAAAAGGCAATCAACAATGGGCTATATATAGATGAATACAAAATGTACTGAGAGAATGGGCCACTAATGTACCTGTAGGAGGTAACAGACCAAAGAATATCCGGCCATACTCTCAACAAAATTCCTCTGCAAAAGAAGCCAATTCGCAAGGTTATATACACAACATTCGAGACAAATTGGTGAAATTGGGTCTTTTAAGTTATGCACATAAAACTCCTCATAGTTTCAACCAAGCAGCTTCTTTCCTTAGATTAATCCATAAAAAGTAACTATCTTGAAAATCAAATGCAACGTAGGACATGCAGTTTATGTAGTTCTGGCATGTCTCACATTTCTTCGACTGAAGTCGAGCAAATTTCTGAAACAAAATAACCAACATGTAGAGTTAACCTGTTACCTGGGCAAGCTTAAAACTCGGAGAGTTTTCTTTATACTTTGCAGCAAAGAAATCACGCAGGCTGGAGATGTTGGGGTATCTACTTTTGATAGAATGAATAGAAGCCTGCAGGAGAGGAAAGTGGTACGTTTTACATATACTTTCAATAGAAAAAAATTGACTACAAGATACAACGTAGCCACTAAACAGGGTTCTGGTTTACGTATTTACCGTATCTGGAATTGTTTCTATTAGGGCAGTATACGAAGATGTAACCAAAACTTCATAAGGACGTAACCAGAGGGGTAGACCTGCTTCCTGGAATATATCTGGCACATGAGCAAAACAATTACTCTATAAGGTGGAAATACAGTCATCTTTAGATAACAGAATAAGAAAGCCATAACACAGAAAAAAATGAGAAATGAGATATAAATTTTTGTAGATATAAGAGAGTATCACCCACCATAAAAGTGAGAAATGAGTTGCACAGCAAGATGTTCCTGCCGACAATCATCACCGCTCTTTACAATGATCTGCGAAGATCTAGAGCCTTTTAAAAAATAGAGGCAGAAAGGAATATCATATGGGAAAATGGCCACTATTAAAGATAAAGAGTATGGCTTTATGCAACACTTACAGAACGCAGGTCCCAACCAGGTAATTTGCCATATATTGAAACTTTACGAATTCTCTCTCGCTTTCCCTCCCAAAGTTCACCTGATAAGGCATCACCTTCCTTTAGCATTCCACCGTTGGCCTGGTGAACAACACAATAGATACACCGTTAAAAATTTAAGAAAGGAATATGAAAAAGGAAGATCCATATTCTATGTGAAACACGAATTCACCCTTGGTTGTGCATCTGACGAATCCTGACCAGCCCCTTTGAGAGGAAGACCTGGAGGTGCCTCTCCCTTCGCTGCAGCAGCCTGCATATGTGATTAAATCGAGGATAAATGACAGGTAGAGAAAGTGAGAAACAGCATCAAACAGAACGCCTACAGTATCAATATATTGGATTTCTAACCGTGGAAGCCTTTATAAATAATTGAAGTGTATAGGACAGAAACAAGCACATGCACTAAAAATATCGACTCAATTGTAACTGCCTCCTACAAGTTGTCGATTAAGAAACACTCACCCTTACTTCCTCCATGGCAACAGTACTTGGAACACGACGATGTTCCTTTTTACGTGGGACTGCTGGATCAGGAATGTTTTCCATTCGAAGTCCTGGGTCAGCCGTCACTACCACCCTTACCCATTCAAGATCAGTGTCCAGCCCAATTTTTGGAGCCTCAGCCAGAACATCATCAAATGGATCACTCAGTGATTCAAGAGATGAAGTATGACTCCCCACAGAGAGGCTTACATTTACAAGTTTCACCTTCACCTCTGACTTGGGAGTCATTGCTTGATCAATTGCTTGGGCAGTGGAAAGCGACATTCGGTCAGCACTGTTGCGATAAACCTCCTGGGTAGTCCATAGTGGATATGCCCATGGAGGTGGCTTTTGCAAGAATGCGTCCCCGTTTGCCAATGGAATGCCCCCTTTAGAAAGCTTCTGGGAGTTAGATGTATCTTTAGCACTGCCACAACAAATTCCAGGAAACAAGGGAGAGTGTTAAGATGTAAAGTTGTACACTTGGTAAATTATGGGACATAGAAAAGAAAGTAACTTCCTAGTTAAAGCAGTAGATTAGTATACATTTAAGAAATTTTAAATTTACCTGGGTGTTTCCGCTTTCAAAACTTCTACGGAGATCATGTACGGCGCCTTTTCCCTAGAATTCAAAAGAATGGATTCGTCTTCAGGAATATGAACAACACGATAAACTCCTCTCCCCATTGGAAAACATATTCCTGGAAGGTTATTGGAAACAAAATTCAGTATCTGATAACCGAAACATTTACCACAGCAGAATCAATGTAGATGAAACAATTAAATCTAAAAAATGAAATCCAAAAATGCTTCCAAAAGCTGAAGTTAAGAATTTAAGATGCCAAAGAGATTGGACCACATGATTCTTTCAAGGGAGAAACACAAGTCCCAGCAATTCTCTATAGGAGAGGAAAATAAATCATAAAAGAGAAACAAGAGTGGAACTAAAAAGATTCTCTAAATACTAGTGGAGATAAAAGGTTTCTCCAAACAAGAGCGGAAAGACTGCAATATATTCCGAAACCCAATCAGACAAAACAATGACCAACAGCTACCATACATTGGAATATTTGAGCAGCAGAAATATGATATAAAGGACATACTACTTTTTTTTAAGACAAGAAAAATGATTTTGCTTAAAGCAACATAGAAGGGCTAAAAACGCTGACATACCTCCGGTGGTTTCAGCTTCAGACAAATGAAAATTGATCTCTGCAAGCGACTAAAACCAAACAGAAGAAACATGAAATCTAGTCAGTTGCTACATAGGTATAATTTAACAGCTTAAAAGTTTAATCATCAATATAGAAAGTCAGGTGGAAGAGATCACCTCCCGAAGAGCAATCTTCCGATCTTCGATGGGAAAGATATCTACCAAACCATATGATGTTTCACATAACGCTTGTACAAACTCCAACGACTCGTGGTAAGCCCCTTTCCTGAACTGTGATGCGGTATTGGTTGGTAGTGGGGGCTTACCAGATGGAGTATCATCCCGCTGTTTAGGTGAACCTGGCCGCTTCTGCAAAGAGTATTATAAAAAAGATTGGTGTGAGCAGAATCGATTGCGAATGTCTGGTATAGATGTTTAATCAATTGCAGTCGAACAAGAGCTCTGTTTCAGCCAACATTTGCGTCAAGTAAATTTCCTAAGAAGTAGAGATATATGATTATATCCTACAAGAATCTTGACAAATTAATCTGAAGATATGGATTTAAAGTAAAGCGAATGTCAATATAGTGCAGATAAAACCAGTAAAAGACCAAGTCAAACGAGAGCAAACCTCCTTATGTTTCTTTGATCCAAATAGTTCAGAATCTTCCACAGACTGGTCACGATCTCTGAACAATTTACGGAAAAAGTTCTCTGTCCCGGGACTGCTTTCAGCTAAGCCGTTGCTGCTATTTTCATTTTCTGAAGTTGGCTTTGCATCTTCTGGATGTATACGAAATAATCTTTTGAACAAAGAAAATTCTGGAGATTCATCACCCTCGCTTTCATTCCCGTCATCTGCTTTGACTGTGTCTTTCTTGTCATCAGGCTTTTCCTTAAAGAACTTTTTAAAAAACCCCTCCCTTTCATCCTCTTCACCAGTTTTATCATCAGCAAGCACTGTTCCACCGGCCTCATTCTTTTCACTACCTTTTTTGTCATCAAATTTTTCCTTGAAAAGTTTCTTAAGGAACCCATCTTTGTCCTCCTCATCCATTGCTTTAGGAACTTTATCTTCCTCATGTTTGCTGTCACGGAATAGTTTCTTGAAAAACCCTTCTGAGTTCGCATTCGATTCCTCGTCCTCGTTTTTATTCTCCCGTAATAACCTCTTGAAGAAACTCTCCGAGTTTGCACTTAATTCCTCTTCATCGCCCTTGTTATCCCTTAACAACCTCTTAAAAAGCCCATCTGAACTTGATGTCAATTCATCGCTTTCTCCTTTAGTACTCAAGAGCCGCTTGAAGAACCCCTCGGAACTGGTTGTTATGTCCTCGTCTTCTGATTTATTGTCTTTCATAAGGCGCTTAAAGAAACCCTCTGAGTTAGAAGTTGGTTCATCACCGTCACCTTTACTGTCCCTCATGAGCCTCTTGAAGAATCCTTCCTTTTCACTCTCTTCATCCTCTTTGTCAACTGACTTTCTGAACATTATAGCGTCTCTGACTTTAGGACTTGGGATAAGTTTCTTAAAAATCTTGTTGTCCTCAGCAGGTAACTGACTACCATCATCCTGCATGTTGCTCCCTGGCGAAGGTGAGAATGACAAAGACTTCTGGGTGGGAGGAGATAGCTTCAACGAGAAGAGCTTCTGTTTTGATGACAAAAGTCTACTAAGGACCTGATTCTTGCTCCCAGGGGTTGAGACCTCATTCTGTGGACGCATAAGAGGAGACCACTCACCCATCAAAGTAGCTGCAATTTGGCACTTCTCTTGAATCCTGCTGATCCCTTCATTATCGTCAGAATCTTCCAGCTCAGCCAACAAAAACCAATGCACCTTCAGTGAGATTTTCAGTGACTTTGCGCAGATATCAATCACAAACTTATCAAGAGATGGGCTTGGTTTGTGAACCATCATGTAGCAAATCTGGAACAGATAGCTCTCAATACCTGACAAGGGAAGCGTATACATCCTATTGCATAAGTAGTCCCTAACACCAGCGTGTGGGTGCTTGTACAGATAACTGACTGCAATCCACTCGCAGAAGAAAGCAGAATCGAAAAACCTAATAAGCCAACCATTAGAACCGGACTCGCCGATGAGATTACTGTGTGAGGAAATCTCACGAGGTGGCTCAGCCGAGTCTCCTCTGACCAGAGATAGAAACCGTCCCATCGGCATTTTATTCCGAATCAGCCAAGCATAAAAAGCCCTAGCTCACAGACGCAAATCATCCGTCGAGAAGACAGATCCAGGAGATTCTTCAACAAATCCACACCAACTAACGGAGTCTCTCTCCGATAACTAAACCCTGGTGATTATCAGTAAACCTTCACTCATAAACCTAATCGACTGTCTACAACCGCTACAAGCTCGAAATCCCAATGCCCAATCGAGGAAATTTTGGCTTTAAGATGCTAAACTTTCCCACGCCAGCAAACCTAATCGCGAAAACCCACGGAAAACAGAGATTCTCCGTATTCTACTCAATCTAATCTCCGGATACCGGAGGCGATCGGAAATTTCCTCAGAGATCAAACTAATCTCACGGAAATGAACCTAGAGATCAGCTAATCGAGCAATAATCTGTTCTTCGTCCTCTCGGAGATTTTCTGCTTGAAAAAATGAATTTAAAAGCAGAGCAGACACAAGTACACGTACGGCGAGAATCGATCGCCGTCGTCTCTGCCGGAAGCGGTTGTCGTGGATATGGTCGTCGTCCTCGGCTGTTGGTGGCAGACAAAGAGAGAGAGAGAGAGAGAGAGAGAGAGGGGAAGTAATTATTGTTCGCAATACTTTAAAAATTATTTTAACTTTTATGGTTTTCTTATTTTATTTAATTTAATTTTGGTCTTTAGTGTACTGATTATTTATTTAATTTCTTTTATTTTGGCGAGGGAAAGGATCTAACGTGCGCTGGAAAGTCCACGCAATCAGAAAGTTGAAAATCTTCGTGGGTTATAAACGTGATTTGTCCACAACGGACAGTTAATTAATGATCCACATGCGGTTTTGAATTTTGAATCTGATAAGGTAAATTAACGAATCCCATGAAAAAAAATTGAAATAATGTGAGAAAATAAGATGGTTGAAATGTAACTATCCAAACAATTTTAAAGCCAAAAAGACGGAAAAAAAAAAAAAGATAAAATGTTGAATGATACGCTCCTCTGTTTTGAATTTACAATTTTTCTAGAGCTTTCAATTTTTCACACATAGTAGAAAAAAAAATAGGGAACTATTTTGCATTTGGTGCATATGTATCGTATATCGATATATGGCATCTCTCTCTTACATTTAAATTATACAACTCTGTTCCAATTTGAGAATCAAATTTAACTAACAGTTTCAGTTTTGGTTTTGTAAACTTTTGAGTAGACCTCGAAAAAATGGTAAATGGTACTGTCATGCTAACTTCGTATAGTATTTTGTTTCAGGTTCAATAAATAACCAACAATATTATTTCTTATTCCGGGCCAAGAAGCTTCTCAAAACAATGAGGAATCAGAGATAAACTTAAATAAAAAGACCAATGTGCGACAAAGTAATAAACATAAATTAAAAGAGAAAATACTAATAGAGAAACCGACATGATATCGATCAGACAGAAAACTTTAAACACACAATGCTAAGTCTTTAAACCCTACAACCAATTCATACAGCCAAATCTAACTGGTGAAAAAGGTTTCAGGTCTTTTACACATGAGACGAGAACAGTAGGAACAATATAGCGCTGAATACGGTGGTTGAAGAGATCGGGATCAAGGAAGATCCGTCGTTTCCTCCTGGAGACGGGTTTGGAGCTGAGATTCCGCCTGCTTCAGGTCCAGCAGCAACTCCTCCTGGAGCAACACCTGACAAATATGGTCTCAAATAAAAAAAAGTGAGGATCAAACTCATTCATACAACTGTGACAACAAACCATTTTGATGTTTTCAAGTCTAGATAAACGGAAAAACAGAACAGAGATGGTCTCATAATCATTAACGAAACTTTTAATAGTTTTCAATTAGCATTCAAAAGAATTGCATGAGAGAAAAATTAAGAGTAAGTCGAGGACAAAAAATACCTGGAGCGGTAGCAGGAGCAAGAGACACTGCAAGAAAAGAAGATGGTCGGTTAATTAACGAAATTATATCCAAAATCCAACCTCAAAAGTTTTTTTAAATTCACAAATGTTTCCGTAAATAAACTAAAATGATGAAAAATATGGATCTGAGAAACTGATTCAAAATTACTCATAAAAAATGAGATCTACAGAGATCTAAGAAACGAAAAACCAAAAAAGAGGATAAGAAATCGATAGATCTTACATCCACAGTTGGAGATAGAAGGAGCGTGAAGCTTGCATGCGGCGGGAAGTGTAGAAGCCTTAGTGATGTTCAAGGTGACACCGAAAGAAGCGCTGCTCTTGAAAGCCTCACAGAGACACTGTGCGTCGGTTTTAAGCACCGTCTTAAGCCCGTCGCAGCAAGCACGTGCCGGTTTCATCTCCGTTACTCCGCTCGAAACGAAGGACAAACACTCGGCCATGTTTAGTATGAGAGTCGTACAGTCGACAGACGGCGCCGGCGCGGCTGTGTGGTGGTGAGACGCGCCGTAAACGGAGGAGACAGAGAGGAGTAGGACGAGAAGAAAAGGGGTTGCGATGGAGGAGATTGTGGCCATTGTGGAATTCTTCTCTCTCTGTTCTGCTTGCTCTTTGGGTGTTTTTGGTGAGATGTGAGAGATGGAGAGAGTGAGAGAGAGGGGTTTTAATGGAGGAAGTGTGGTTGAAACTGGAAAGAGTGAAAATGGAAGAAGAAGGGGCAAAATTTGTAGGTCGGTTGCTTTGGGTAATGCGCAGAAAACGATGACGTTTTGTATACGTGTCATGCATTTCATATGGATGCGTGATCGTGGGGTCTTTACGAAGAGACTTGCCCTTTCGTCTTTCCTCCCTTTGTTGTTTTTAGTACGATGTCACTTTTATTTTTGATCTGTCTCAAGAAATTTATTTGCATTCATACTACGAAAATTATTAATGCAGCTTCAATTTCTTGTTCACACCTCTCTTTAAAAACAAGTAAAGAATTATCAATTATGGATTTGAGCCGATTTTTTTAGCAAAATTAACTGCGTGATTCTCGTAATAATTAGTAGTGCAAGAATAAAATAATTTTTGTTTTACCGATTGAACTATATGCATGTGGTCCATGTGGATACTGGATACAGTAAATTGCATTTCAGTAAGGTATTTACTCTGATGCGAACTGTAGATAAGTTTTTGACCTTTCAGAACTTCATCTATTGGAAAACTGTTTTTATTAAATTATGTAAATAGAAAAGTGCTATATTAAGGTTTCTCGATTCACCTAAACAAAAAGAGAAAAAAAAAGTAATTTACATCTTCTTTTGATTTGGAAGTTAGAGGATATTAAATGGCATGTGTTATGTAACTTACTTTCTACTCTTTGGTTTTTTTCCAACATCTACTCTTTAGTTCCACGCATGCATTTGTATATTTGTATCTCGGATGATTTTTCATTGTATGTTAAAAGCATCATATCTTATTTCCGAAAATAAAAGATTCTGGTTGGTGATTTGGTCGACGTGGAAAGATCATAGAATCGAAACCTATGAGGACCATAAAAAAGCTACCGACCTTAAGGAATATCAACGGTAATTTTTCTTTTTTGTAAAAAGAATTAAAAATACTATAATTTTGATACATAC
This sequence comes from Microthlaspi erraticum, assembly GCA_902728155.2. NCBI lineage: Eukaryota > Viridiplantae > Streptophyta > Magnoliopsida > Brassicales > Brassicaceae > Microthlaspi > Microthlaspi erraticum. Next base: position 905,950 of record CACVBM020001151.1, on the reverse strand, counting down.
AGAATTTCGTAGAATATAATAAAAAATGTGAAAAAGATACAAATTAATATGCATGGTATGATTGGTATCATTCATCATCAAAGAATCTAACGTCTTTGCAGACCTCTGGGATGATCAATCGACTGTAAACAGTAAAGACGTCATTAGTCGAAATTGATGATACTTTGTCATGTTATCGTGATTGGGCTGTGAGCGAGAAGCCCGAACAATCTGGGCCTGTAGCTATATGCTCATTAGACAATTGGCACATTTGATGGCTCGTTGAAGAAACACATAAAAACCAACCCCATAATTTCCATCATATTACCGAATTGACCCATAAGAAACAAATTGTATCGACCAGTCCTCAAACAGAAAGAAATAATTTCAATCTCCTTCATTTTCGGTGTTCCTATAATCCAGCGAAACTTTCCCTTTGTGTCAACTCAGACCCATTCCCATGGACTTCTCCGTCAAACCTGCCGGCGGCTCACCTTCTCCGTCGTCTTCCACGTCTTCCTCTACTCCTCACCGGTTGAAATCCGCCGGTACACCTACCGCTACTGCTGCCGCTGTCTCAGGAATCTCCTCCGACCGAGATCCGATGCATTCTTGGTGGGAATCAGTCTCCAAGCAGCGCTCTCGCATCCTCTCTCTGTCTTCTCTACTCTCCGGCGACTCTCATTCGGAAGACGTCGAAGGAAGTCCGATCTCTTCTCTAGCAGATTCCGATCGGCCGGCACTGTCGTTACTTTCATCCCGCGCTGCTTACTCCCTGATCTCGTCTTCCCTTCGCAATCCGGCTTCCGGTTCCGGATCTGACCCGCTCTGTCAGTGGCTATACGAAACCTACCTCTCCTCCGATCCACCCCTTCGCCTCGTCGTCCTCTCGTTCCTCCCATTACTCGTCGGAATGTACTTATCTCGAATTCATTCCTCCGATTCGTCGTCTCTCCCTTCTCTCTCCGGATTCGAGGCCGTGCTTCTCGCAATCTACGCTGCAGAGGTCAAGGCACGCGCCGGGAAACCTATACTCGTACACATCCCGGATCTCGCCCAGCCATCTCTCTACCACACGCCGCTAAACGGCGTTGACAAATCGCGTGACTCCAATCCCACCGCCTCCGTCGGAGTATTGTCTCCGCAGCTCGAGCCTCAGATCGCGGTCAAGTCAACGAAACGAGCCAGCATCGTCGGCGTCGGGCTACAATGCTATTTCAAGGAGATCTCACAGATGCCGGCTTGGTCTAAGCTCGAATTCTGTAAATTATCTGCTAGTTGGGCTGGTCAGGACTGCGATTGCAAGGAGAAGATTGACGGAGATGAAGATAAAGTCCTAGCCCTAACCAACGGTTTCGCAGATTCCCCTTCTTTCAATGGAAACAGTGAGATCGAGGATGATTTCGATAGATTAGCAATCAGAGAGAACGAAGAACAGCTTAGCTCTAATGGCATCGGAGGAGGAGGAGGCGTGAGGATTCCACTTCCATGGGAGCTGTTTCAGCCCACACTACGGATTCTTGGTCATTGCTTGCTCAGTCCATTGAATACTGTAGATGTTAAAGATGAAGCTTCCAATGCAGTGAGATCATTGTACGCAAGAGCCTCTCATGATTTGAATCCACAGGCGATTTTAGCTACACGGAGTCTAGTTAACCTCGATACAAGTGCACGAACCTCTGCCAAGAATGCAAGTGCAGGGACTGTTAATGGCTCCTCGAATGTTAACACTCCCAGCAAGTCGAAAAAGCCCGAAATTCTTCTGTCATCAAAGTGAGTGTTTTTGTTTTGGTTTGTGTAGTTCATGTATAGAGCTGTTGAATTTGAGACCGGTGAGAGGACACACGAATTGCAGATTGATGTAGAATCTTTGTGGTTTTACATTGTTATGATGCTTGAGTTGGTTTAAGACTTTGGTTTGGGTTTGTGAGTAGATTGAGAAAACGCAGGAAGTTGCGTTTGGTGGATGATCTTAGTGTTGTACTTGTATGATCTTGATTCAACTCTCTTGGCAAATTGTCTTCGATTCTTTCATGTATTTGTATATTTTATTCTTGTGTTAGTCGCCATGATGTCCTTAGCTTCTCACCGATCAATATCTGAATTCACCGTTCGTTTTCGGGTTGGTTTCTATGTTTGTCTGGCTGGCACGGTAGTTCGTAATTTCGCCGGCGGAAAGGAATCAGTGACTGGCGACTTGTGTCACTCTAATAGTTAGAAAAACAAAAGTCGTGTTTGGTGTTTCTTCAAAACCCCAATTTTCGCCTCGGGTTTGGGCTATACATCAACATATCTTTCTTTTGATAATGCCCAAGAGCCCAATAATTACATAGCTTTTGCGGTCTAACTTTTTTATAACCACACAAATCACCATTTAAGGTTGTTTAAAGAGGTCCCTTCGTTTAAAGACTTTGTTGCATAATATTGAGTTTTGGAGACGAAAGATAGAAATGCTTTGAGGGTGAGGCTGAGACACATCCGCCTTGAAGAGAACAAAGTTGCAGAAATGTTCTTATGAATCTTTTCCTTTGATCCCTTAATAAGATTTCCCTACTTCTCAATTTGCAACAAAACAAAAAAAGAAGATAATAGTAGCACAAAGGAACATAACAAAATAACATACTTGACGCACTTCATTGCCTAACTTGTTTGTAAGCAACCTTAACAGTGTCTCCAGATGGACTACGATTGACATGCAGTTTTGCAAAAAAAAAACATAAACAAAAGCCTACACCTTCATTACTTGTGTCAAAAGCTAAAGCTTAACATTCGCTCTCTCGTAGGAGGACTTGGCATGTGATAGAGCGTCTTGGGATTCCCAGGAGTTTCTTCAAGATGGCATTTTCATTATGACAGTATCTCAAATCTAGAGTCAGTTTCTTGAGAATTATGGAATTCTCTAGTATGTACCTCACTAGCTTCACGTCTGCAGCATTTCCGCAGATGCCGTCGATATCAACAGACTCGAGCGACGATAGTGAACACTCTGGCACAGATGAAAAACTGAATTGATTTGCTTGCTCAAAAAGGAACCTCAGTTCATCAGTATAAAACAAGCCCTGAGAAAAAAAACAGAGAGGATTAAAATCTCAATGAGAAGAAGATACACGGAATCTTCATAGAAATCAGAAAAAAATAGTATGATCATCACCATTACGAGGGATTTAAGATTTGGGCAGCACCCGAGAAAAGCTGGTAACCATTTCAAATCGGTAGGACAGATTGTAGCATCCAGGCGAGACAAGTAAAGAAATTGAGGCATTGGTTCAAATATGGAATAGAGATGAAAGACCTGAAACCAGACAGAAAATGTGTTGCCGGGGATATAGAAAACATGTACTATGTAACAGTAAAGTGTAAACCAATTACCTTGAAAGTTTTTTCAGACATGACCATTTCCCCAACGTTTGAAATCCCGGAAAGGAACACGCGGAAGCTATTTCTCTTTGCTGATTCATAAACCAATTTCCCACACAAGAGAGTAAGATCTAACTTGAAACTGGAAGCCAAGTTCCTTATCACATAATTCTCAACGGAGGTATCTTCGATCTTCAAAACCCCTAGTAGAGGAGCGTCGATCACAACGTGACCCCTTTCTAGTTTTGCTTGGAGCTTCTTGAGTGACAAAGAGTGCACCGGGAAGGCTCTATGAAAATCCTCATGTCCGGCAATCTTCAACACTTGCAAGACAGGAGAGCAGGAGACGAGTCTCTCGAAAGTGGCCTCATCGGGACACCGCACATTTCTCAATTTCATAAGCTTTAGACAAGGTAAAGAGACAAAACCAGCACCAGGCAAGACCATGCCGTAGAGTTTCAGAGATACCAGTGTCTTACAGGTATAAAGGCTTATCGGGATCTCACTCTGATAATCCGGAAGCATAAACACATATAGACGTTGGAGCTTACGCTTGGCTGCAGCATCAATCCAAGACGTGGGATAAGATTCAGCACCCACTCTGTATTCTTCATCATCATCTTCGAAAATATGTAACTTGAGCTTCTGTATGCATGAAATCCTATTGGAATCGAAAAATGTGTCACCAATACTCTTCAAGACACGGAAATCTGGGAAAACTACGGAGCTCAGTTTGAAATTAGGAACTTCAAGCCAGAGACTCCTCCATCTGGAGGACAAAACACTTGTCTTTACAACTTCCTTTGCCCAGGCAAGATGGGAAAGAATCTGACAAATCAGAGGATCGGGTAATTCGCTTATCCTATCTAATTCCTTCAGCCTCTGACGCGACTTTTTGGAACGACACCGTTTCGATTTCCCTCTACCAGCCATGGTTCCCCAGTACAACCAAATCTGGATTACAAAAAATTTGAAAAGCAAGAAGAAGAGGACGAAATGGAATGTCCTTAGCCGGAAAAATGGTTATCTCTCTACAATGTAGAAGAGGACCAACTCTCTCTCTCTCTCTCTCCCCTCCTTTAATCGGCGCTCTCGCTCTCTCTCGGGAGTTGCAATACCATCAGTTTCCAATTCGCGTCGTCACTGATATCAACGTTTGTCATGTCTGTTCATATTCTTCACTCTTCAGGGCGGGCTTGTCTGTCCCTTCGCTTCCCTCTCGACCATGAGAAGAAGCTACTACACATTTATAATTTAGGAGCCCAAGTCTATAAAAAGCCCAACAACTAATTCAAAGCCCAAATGTTTCATTTGTCTGGGCTAATTAAGCTAAAAATTAATCACCATTTGATTATCATTACTGATGGAGAGATTACTGATGAGAGCTTCTATTAGTTTAACGTGATCAAAACACTTTCTTCCTTGAATACTTCGTTCATGTAAATACCCTCCCTCCGTACACGAGAGAATAAACAAATGACAATTATATATAATACATTTTTTTTTGTTACAAGTACAATTTTACACTTGAAAAAAGCTAAACGTCTCCATCAACCACAAAATGCTATAATAACAAGCTTATTATTATTACATAATATAAAACCTTAAATCAATATCAAACCACACTTTTTGTGTTTTCATATTATTAAAGGATCGCAGAGCAAACCCTACGAATCTCCCCATCTGATCCAGTCTTGACATCAATGAGACTCATCTTGGTCATGGACTTCCCAAACTCTGATCCGAACCTCAAGAACGGTCGGCGTAACCCTAATAACCGTTCTATGAAGACTCGGGTCTCGCGGTCCTGCCATAGAACTAGATCAGATTGTAGAACCACGCGGCTTGACCTCACATTCCTTAGAAATGATGTGTCGAACCTGTCCACACTTCCCGCGTCTAACTCGACTCGGGTGCCTCCGTTTTGAGGACACCGAGCCTGAATCACCGGAACGAAACTCGGGTCGATCGATGGGTCTGGTTGTCCTGTGCCGTTGAAGTTAAAGAACCTTCCCCTTACCAGACCACAACCAGCAGTTCCAATTGTGTGTCCGCCTGGTCAAAACCAAAAAACAATTACTGAGAAGATAGTCCAAGAAGCTGAAAATTATAATCCAAGATCGAATAACTCTTCTACTACTTAGGCTAATGATTTTTCTAATAATGATTAGTATATACATATGCAATAATTACAACGTACCAACAAGAGTTACGAGGTCTAATGTGTTTAGAGATTTATCAGCAAAGTCTCGCTTCTGCTTGTCGACTGGGTCGCTTGGTCCGGGCAAGTTCACGTCTGAGGCTTGCGAGATTCGGCCGTCGAGACGTCCCAATGGGACTTGCCAACTTTGTCCACCGGTCTGCATCAACAAATCTTAGTTTACCGTTAAATGAGAATGCTTGCAATAATTTGAATATGTACTAAAATAATTTAAGATATATTACCAAAACGACGGCGTCTCGAGCTGCAAGGGTGAGAATATCAGCACAAGAAACGGTTCGAGGACATTCAACCTCAAGTCGAGCCTTAGCCTCTTCAATAACTTCAAACCCTCTCAACGAACGGTTCGGACCAGCGGTTCTCTCCGAGGTGTTACCAGCGAGGAGAACCGAGCCATCGCAGCCATGAACAAAGCAATCGTGAAAATGCATACGCAAAATCCCCGGTGCATTAGCCGGGTTAGACTGTACATGAGATCGAACCACTGATCTCACAATAGACTCTACGTTTCGGCATCTGTTTCCATAAAACCCAACCCTTGGTCTTCGACCACCACCGCGGCTTGAGACACGGTTTCCTTGGGCGGCTACCGCTGCAAACATCACTGAAAATGTGATAAGAACGAGTAGTAAAGTAAAACCTCGACCCATTTTGTGTTTTTGATTAGTATATAAGAAATGTTTGAGTTTGTGAAAGTTGTTTATGATTTGTTGTGTGTTTTGAGTTTGGTGTTAAAGGGTTTGTATATATAGGCAGAAGAAAGTCATAGACGAGGAAGTTCGGCACACGACGCCGAAATTCATGGGAATGTTATTATTATTGTAAGTTGGTAAAGTTAATCATTAAAATAATAATTCGTTTTGCATTTGTGTAGACGAGTCGGTCCATTAAGCATATGTATCATACGTATTGTTATTGTTTCTTTTTCCTTGTGACCGAAGCTATCTTCGTTTTAAGCTGTAGATGATTGGTCAGAGAATCAAAGTTTGATCAATTCGCACCTAGAATAATATTATGGACCAGTAGTTTCTCATTGAAAAGGGATATTAACATTTAATCCATATAGCATGGTATAAGCTACAAATTTCAAATCGTTACATTTAGCTAGACTCGCAGAAGGTAGTTGACTTGAGATGTAGAGTTAAAACGTGTTGAAGATACAAAAGATCCATTAAAAGGATTATGATGGTTGTTTTCTTTCAACTCTTTTCAAGCTAACTAAAATGTGATTTTTATCTTTTATTTACAACGCAAAGCTGTTAAGAATAGGGAAAAATAATAACGCAATCTGTTTTTCAACTTATTGGCTTAATGAGCAAATCTCTAATACCAGTTGGCAACCACAACAGTGATGTTTTATTTGGGTCAAATATTGCTACGTTGATCAGCTCGATCAATTGCGTGGCGATAATATTCTTTCAAATCTTTTTTGTCAGAACATTACTATAATTTACGGATAATGAAATTGTATTGGCATAGTTGACTTTTTAAATGATTAATTGTCTCTCTCTATTGTTATGGATTAGTAATATTAATCCTCTGAAGAATTAAGAATTTGAAAGTATTCACCGCCATGGAATCTTTGAACATTCGGACAAGAGTTTAGATGTGCATGGGGAGGTATAATGAAAAAAGAGAATAGGGATGATGATGACTTTTAGTTAGTCACTTCCCTGATCCAAAGTAATTAACGAGTAACAACATATATCATTATACTATATACTCACAGCTGGCATACGTAAGTGTAAACTTTCTGATGACGAAAAAACGTGTGAGGCCGTTAAATAACAACTTGCATGCATATGTAATTACTTTTTATTTTTCAGCTTAAAGACTTGTAGTTGTGGGTCTTTTGCTTTTATATTTTCATCGGATCAAAGATTATAATTAACTTGAGTTTGAATATTATAATGTCGGAATATTTTAATCAATCAAACTAACCGCATTTGGATTATATGCGGAACCTTCGGACTCCCAAATTTTTAATTTTCTATTTATAATATATACATATGTGCATTTTTCTTTTACAACATTATATACGTAACAATTAAAACTGAAGTTTAAGAAGAAGTTAAAAAAAAAAAACATATTGAAAATAGATAGCAATATTAATTGGAAAAGAGGTATCTTTCTAGCCGGTAGAAGAAGTAAAGCATATCCATAATTAGTTAGAGAAAAGCATATAATTGACCGAGGATGTCTTGTTGAATGAAACCACCGAGAGACCATTTCAGTGCCAAGATATCATTGACTCGCGTTTTTTTATTTCTTTATTGTCAAAGTCAACCACTATGAAATTATTATTCCTTAAATCATTTTCCACCAATGATTAGATTCATTTCCGCACAGTGAATTCAAACTGATTCATTCAAAACCTCTATTGACTTCACAGATTTATATTTATTTTTGTAATTTATATTCAACTTTATTTTCATGTAACAAGAGAAAAAAATTATGTTTCAACTCTTACAAGCAAAGAGAATAACAACACATAAATATATAGCTTGGTTTCCATTTCTTAGAGTCACAATTACATAGTTTTCTTATGCATGATTCAAACTCAAACACTTATAATCGTACAGCCATAAAACCGAAACACCATGTACATAACACGTTAACCCGATTTACTTGTTTAAGTTATCCTTAGAAAGATGGAGAGTCTATTGAACTTAATAATCCATATTTTTTATTCATTACTTTTGTCTCTTCATGATAATGGTTAATTTATACTTTATCAGTTAACCGCAGAACAAACCCTACGAATCTCACCATCCAAACCCGTCTTGACCTCAATCAGACTCATCTTAGACATCGACCTAGCAAACTCGGGTCTGAACAGCAAAAACGGAAATTGCAGTCCTAACAACCGTTCAACGATGGCTCTAGTCTCGGGATTAGTCCATAGGACCTGATCAGACTCGAGGACACCTCGACCAAACCTCAAGTTGTTCAGGTACGAAGTGTCGAATTGGCCTTCACTTCCCGTGTCCAGCGCGACACGAGCCGCGGCGTTGCCGTTAAGAGGACACTGAGCCTGGATCTGAGGGACGAAACTTGGGTTTATGGTTGGGTCGGGGCTTCCTGTGTTGTTGTTGTCGAAGAACCTGTTCCTAAACACACCACACCCAGCCGTTCCTATCGTGTGTCCGGCTGTTATAGACCAAAACCCTCTATGTGAATTAGAATATGTATATCTTGGGATGATTTCGAAATACGAAATTTTTATAATAAAAAATAAAGTATCTTCACTTGAATGCGACCTAACGTACGATGCAAGAAACTTTGAAAAAAAATGAATCCACAACTATAAACTTTTTATTTATGTTGCGTTTCATGTTTATGTTTGTATTTAGAAAAAAATACTTGTAAAAAATAACCAAAAAAAAAAACTGCATATAAACAAAATTATCGAAAACGTAAAACAATCGAGACCTAGGTCAAAAATGATTTACGTACCAGCAAGAACAACGAGATCTTGGGTGTTGAGATTTTTCGCAGCGAAACTCTGCTTCTGCACCGCAACAGAGTCCGTAGGTCCTGGCAAATCAACATCCGAGGCTAGCGAAACCCGGCCATCGAGTCGTCCCAAAGGAACTGGCCACCATGGTCCACCGGTCTACACATACATACGAAACCTCCATTTAAATAAACTAATAATCAATATAAATATATATAAAATTAAGTAAGTTACTTATACCAAAACGACGAAGTCACGTGCAGCTAGTGCGAGAATATCAGCACAAGAGACTGTTCGAGGACAAGCGATCTCAAGCTGAGTCTTGGCTTCTTCGATGACATTAAACCCTCTCAACGATAGGTTAGGGATAGCGGTTCTCTCAGAGTTAGGTCCGTCCAGGAGAACGGACCCGTCGCAGCCACGGACGAAACAATCGTGAAAATGCATACGCAAAATGCCCGGAGCATTGGCTGGATTTGCAAAATAGCTAGACCGGACCACGGACCGCACTATCGACTCTACATTCCAGCATGCACTGCCGTAGTACCCGATCCGTGGCCTCTGGAGGAATAGGTTTGCCTGTGCAGTTGCGGTCGCTGAAAGGACAATGAATAACGGTAAGAGAACGCACCGATGGTTAGAATTAGTAACTCTTCCCATTTTAGAGATTTTCTTAGTTTTTAACTGAAGGACTGTGCATGTATGTAAATATCTTTCGTATTACTGCTTTTAAATATTTTGGGATTTACAATTTGAGTTTTCTGCGTGTGTATTTATAGTAGAGAAGAGTAAAAGATTCGACCGGGGTGTTAATTGAGTAAGCACTAAGCAATGCCGGGCTACACATTAACTAACTGGAGCTACGTACGTTTTACCAGTATTATATATTATAGTCGTAATTAACTTTTGTATTATATATCTGTTTTCTTAATATATCGTAATTAAGCATATGAATATGGTCCATGTATGTACCTAACTATCTACATGTAGATTGTGATTTTCCATCTTTTTGTTTTACCTAGTTTTTGTTTTTGGCTATTGACTTTATAGATGTATAATTTGAGAAAACACTAGTATTGAGCCTCAAAAAAGAGTTGATAATTATTATTTTTTTTTAAAAACAGGAATAAGAGACGTTGTTAAAGATCTATTCACTTAAAAAACCTTTTTTATTGGTTAAAAATCACTTAAACAACCTTTAAGATATTATACGACAAAAACAAAAATCATAATATTTTGATCCCACAAAACTAAACATGTGGATCATATATAATTATCACCTTTTGTGTAGTTGATGCACATAAATACATATATAGAATCATATAAGACGTAAGAAAAAAAGATATACAATAGTACCATAATCGTCGTCCATTAAAGATCTGTGATGTACATTGCTTAAATTATTTTCTTTTTGAGAAAGGTACAATAATGTGCTTCATAGTCACTAACACAATTATTTTGTTTTGAACGCAAATGCATGTTTGTCTCTAGAATAATAGTAACGTATTTTTACGTCTTGTCATTAAAATAACACGTTTTTAAAATTTGTTATCGTTATCCCTACTTTTGGTTGGGTTTATATTTGTAATTCTTACAATAAGAAATGAAATGGTTTAACTTTCTCTTCTCCAAAATAAGTTGTGGGTGAGTGTAAAACACGAAACTGATATCACTGATTCATTGTAAAATGTTGTATGTGTGCATGTAGTGTTGACGGAACAAACAAAAGAAAAAGAAGATATACTTGATTTTTGGTAAACTCTAAGAGAGAGAAGAAAAGAAGATATGTATGCGTTGACAAAGAAGATAATAAAGAAACTTAAGAAAGATGGATTGTTTGTGTATTTCTATGATGCAACTAGTCGATCAAGTACCAAAATATTGAATGTCGTCACGGGACAAAAAAGCTTGAAATTAACAAATTAACGTGTAGAGATACTGTCCCGTTCACCAATTAATTCAGAACACCGTTTACATCAAATTATTAGCTGGAATTTATATAAACTTTGTAACGAGATTTTAAGTTACATACCGACTTCATAAAATTGGAATCCATTAGATTACGAATTTTGAAACTATCGAATAAGACAGATTTTCAGTCATTTTCTCTGGTAATTACTTGAAAACAAACTTATTAATGTCTTGTTATTTTCAAGCATTTTTCTTTGCATGAAGGCACGAGTATCACTGTCCTCACATCAATTATTAATTTACATATTACTTTTTTTTTAACATACTTGTATTGCTGAAACACATACATAATTACATATCTTCTTCTCTTTCTCTTTTTAAATAATCATTGTAAAACACTATATTATAAATTAATAACGTATTTAAAATGTGTTAGCGTACTTAGTGTAACTTAACCTTTCTATAAAAAATTTGAACATGTTACTAAATGAAGGCACGAGTAAAAATTTAACAAAGAAATTGGAAAAAAAAACACAGAGTCAAAATTAGAAAGGAATTTCCAACGTTTTATGATAAATTATAGGTCTAAAATACTACTAATTGAATATTAGAAATCAATGTTTTTATTTTTTTGTTAAAGAAAATCAATGTTTTTAGTGGTGGTGTGGGGATATATTCATGCAACTTTGATGGTCAATGGCTCGATTGGATTGTAGCGTTTCTATATCATTCTCAATTATTGGACTGAAATAGAAAACTATAGAAATAAGTGGAATCTTTGAAATAATAGACCTTTTACACGGATGGTGTCTTCTACTCAAAATGTTTTGGAGTTTTAGCTTCGGATCAAAATATTGTCAAGACGCGTTGTCTTCTACTCAAAATATTTTGGGTTTTAGCTTCGGATCAAAATATTGTCAAGAGTCTCAAGACGCGTCGTGAGGCACCGTTCTTTTACCAGAAAAGTTTTGGACTAAAATCTATACTAATGTAAATAATTTACAGTTATATACAATTTCAGGCGTATACAATGACAGTCGCTAATTAAATATGTCAACTATTATACTTTAATTATTATTTAGGGTGATTTGCTATAATAACCCACAAAATATTGTAAATAGCCAAAATAGCCTATCAAGAATTTTGAAGATTTTATAAAAAAATTTTTACACAATTATCCTTTTAAAGTCTTCCAAACTTACTCGCAGACTCGGATTTTCTTTTGCTAGTCTGCTATTTTTTTGGCAGACTCAACGTATTTTTGGTAGACTCTATATATTTTTTCGTAGACTCTGTCAAGCTTTGACAAACTATACCAAAATCTTCCAAATTTACTAGCAGACTCGGATTTTATTCTGCTGATCTTCCATTTTTTTGTGGATTCTGCATATTTTTAGTAGATTTAAATTTCAGTCTGCTAATCTGTTATTTTGTTAGCAGACACTACATATTTTTGGTAGATTCTGCGTCTTTTTTGTAGACTCTGTCAAGGTTTGGTAGAGTATACCAAAGTCTTCCAAAATTTACTAGCAGACTCGGATTTTAAATTGCTAGTCTTCCATTTTTTTGGTGGATTCTGCGTATTTTTGGTAGATTTAAATTTTACTTTGCTAGTCTACTATTTTATTGGCAGACTCTACGTATTCTTTGTAGACTTTGTTGAGGTTTTGGCAGACTACGTCAAAGTCTTCCAAATTTACTGGCAGACTTGAATTTTAAACTGCTAGTCTTCCATTTTTTTGGTGGATTCTGCATATTTTTGGTAGATTTAAATTTTACTTTGCTAGTCTACTATTTTATTGGCAGACTCTACGTATTCTTTGTAGACTTTGTTGAGGTTTTGGCAGACTACGTCAAAGTCTTCCAAATTTACTCGCAGACTTGAATTTTAAACTGCTAGTCTTCCATTTTTTTGGTGGATTATGCGTATTTTTGGTAGACTTAAATTTTACTTTGCTAGTCTGCTATTTTATTGGCAGACTCTACATATTCTTTGTAGACTTTGTCGAGTTTTGACAAATTACATTAAAGTCTTCCAAATATATTAGCAGACTTGGATTTTAATCTGCGAATCTTCTACTTTTTGGTGGATTCTGCATATTTTTGGTAAATTTGACTTTTACTCTGCTAATCTGCTATTTAATTAGCAGACTCAACATGTATTTGGTAGACTCTGCATAATTTTTTGTAGACATTGTTGAGATTTGGCAGATTACATCAAAGTCTTTCAAATTTACTAGCATATTCAAATTTCAATATGCTAATCTTCTAATTTTTTTATGAATACTACATATTTTTGATAGACTTGAATTTTACACTGTTAGTTTGCTATTTTATTAGCATATTCAATATATTTTTGATAGATTTTACATATTTTTTAAGACTATGAGTTTTGGCAAACTACACCATAGTCTTCTAAAATTATCACTATAATTGAATTTTAATCTTCTAATATGATATTTTTCTGTGTTGTTTTGTTAATATTGGATTTTAGTTGATGAAATATTTTCTCGCAAAATTCAGAAAAAGTTACAAACTGAAATCTCATATAGTCAAACATTTTATAAATGTGCAAAAGAAACAAAAATGAAAAGAAGTAGAATGGATAGAGAATCAATTTCAATGATAAATACCATAAATGAAAAAATTGAGTTCGACAAAAAAAATTGCTGTTAGACCAAATATACATTGCCATGAAATTTGATAAAATAAAAATAATCAATTGATTTGAAATTAAAAGTTATTTATTTCTTATTTTATTTTTCTTTTATTTATTTATTAACTAAAACTAATTTGTTATTGTTCAAATTAAATGAATAGTTATGTGTAATTTACAAAAACGAAATTAAAGAAATAATTATAGTTAAAAGGATAAAACTGGAATTATACATCACTGCTTAAATGATTAATAGGTTATATGAGTAATAAAAATATAAATAGGTTATTATAGCTATTTCTTATAAAAAAGAGGTTATATTAGGTAATTTTCACTATTATTTATGTCAATTTTTTTTTACATATTTATAAATGCCAACTGTTATATAATCTATTATTTTTAGCTTAATTTGATCCAGTATCACAGTATTTGCAAAATCCGACCATATTCTTTCTTTAGTCAGTTCAATCAGATTGTTGATCAAGGAAAAAACCATGTTATTTTTTGCTTTAGTCAGTTAATGATTTACAGTCTGGCCATTTTTGGCTTGAAAATGTAATTATAGCTATTACTAATCCCGTTTCTTATCCAACTCGATTATTAATATGTTGTGACTTGGGAGGCATCAGTTCAAAATCTAATAAGTTAGTTTCTTGAAGTGTGAAACGAATGATTTACTCGTTCTTAATCAATATACAGCTAATACATTCCACTTAATATCTAACAAAATCAAACTTATAATACGCTTACACCATATAAACTATAATAGCCATTATAGGACTGCCAAAGTTTATTGAAATATTTGCATGTGAAAAAAATGACAGTGAGAAGCTGAAGATAAGCTGAAAAAATGACAGTGATAAGCTGAAAATGACAGTATTTTGACTTGTTATGTTTTCGTAAAATTAAATTTCTTGTGTCACTAAATATATGATTCGAGTATATATCTCTCTTTTTGTATAACGGTCGTGCAACTAATTGTATCAAAGGCTAACCGGCAATCGATGTGAAATTAATGTAGTTTGTATACTGGGAGCAAAGTCATCAAATGCAATCGATGTGTAGATACTATGCTTGAGATAGATAACATACTAAGACTATATCAAATTTCGAAGATGCAACAAATAATTGGGATTTCAAAATTATTGGGATTTCAAAAACAAATAATTGGGATTTCAAAATTACAGTATCACGAAAATATAAAATACTAAACCAAAATAGGACCAAACTCATAGTATGTGTGAAGGCATAGCATTTTATTGATTAATTAACCAAGTAAAACCAAAAGAGATCGAATACAAACACCTTATAGATACACATTTTTTCAACCCACTTTTAGGTTTTTCGTATGTTGTATTCTATTGGTTTAACTATTATTGCAACTAACATCACACTGGAAAATAAGTACTTAGCTAGCCATGAAAGTTTACCCTCATGCTAACCACATATTTTAATCGATTAATTAATTAATCGCAGAGCAAACCCTACGAATTTCCCCACTAGTCCCCGTAAGCAAGCCGATAGTACTCATCCTGTTCATAGCCCTCGCAAACTCGGCGTTGAAGGTGCTTCTAGGACTCATCAACTGTTGCACGATGGGTCTAGTGGCTGGATCGGTCCAAAGGATCTGATCGGATTGTAGAACTCCACGGCCACGGCTTAGGTTGATGAAGTAGGAATTGTCGAAAGTAGTTCCGCTTCCGTTGTCAAGATCAACGCGCACCGAAGCATCGCCGTTTTGGGGACACTGTGTCCGAAGCTGCGGCAAAAATGTCGGGTCGATGGTTGGATCCGCGCCTCCCGTGCTATTGAATAGCCTGTTGCTGAATGTACCGCATCCTGCTGTTCCGATTGTGTGTGCCCCTGTTAAATTATATAATTGAGTTAGTTTATATTGTTATATTAAATATCCAAATATCCTGAAATTCCAAAAATGTGTTTTTAATTAGTTGGGAAAAAAGTGGAGAATTTAACGTTGTCATTTTGATCGGTTTAAGTAAAAAAAAATACGTTTTTATAAAAGGTTTTCAAACGTCAACCAAACGCATGAGGAGTTTCTTAACGTTAAATTTTTCGAATTATTTTTTACTGGTAATTATATATATATAAGTCTGTCTTTGGTTGTGTAAAGTATATGAGTAAACTACTGACCGGCGAGCACGACGAGTTCGCGGGTACTGAGTCCCACAGCGGTGAATTTCTGCTGTTGAATGGCAACTGAGTCACCGGGACCAGGGAGATTGTTAGCGTTCGAAGCCAAAGAAACTCGACCATCTCTACGTCCAGTTGGTACCTGCCAGCTTATTCCTCTCGTCTGCATGCCATGCACGTAAAAAGGTTACTTACAAATAATATAAAATTATAAATGGATAATACATTAATACGCATAACTAAATCAATATTCGGACTTACGAGGACGACGGAGTCACGAGCGGCTAAAGCTAAAATATCAGCACAAGAGACGACTCCAGGGCACGCAGCTTCGAGCTGAGTTTTGGCGTTGTCGATGACTTCAAATCCACGGAGGTTGAGGTTTGGACCGGCGGTTCTCTCAGTGTTAGTTCCGGATATAAGGATCGAGGCGTCACAACCTAGGACGAAGCAGTCGTGGAAAAGCATTCTTAGTATCCCGGGTGCGATTCTCGGGTTAGCGTTGAAGCCAGCTGTCACGGCGTTTCGGACAATGGTTTCGACGTTAGGACACGTGGTCGAGTAAAACCCGAGCCTCGGGCCAACACCAAAACCGGGCGGCCTAGCTGTGGCTTGTCCATGGACCGAGATGACTAGGCAACTGAGGAAGGTGATGAATAAGCATGATGATCTAAACAAACCCATCTTGTATTTATATTTTAGGGTTTTAGAGAAGATCAAGTGTCTGTTTTAGTTTGAGTGAGTAGAGTTAGTTCGTTTTAGAGTACTATTTATAGGGGGATTGACAAGTCAAAGAATGACGTGTGAGTCAATGAAACCGGCTGTTATAGTGTTTTGTGGGGATTAGATAAAAAACGACATCGTTTGTAGGAGATTCAAAACTCCGAAAGCGCGTGCTGTTTGGTCTGTGCGGTGTGAGCTGGTCTGCTCGTTGACTTCAAAAGTATTTATCTTTTGGATTTGTTCGTTTTATTCTAAAACTTGATTGATTGAATATGTAGTGGTAGAAATATTGTTTACGTAGGAGTTTTGAATTTTGGTTTCAGCCTAATTGATTTGTCATGATATAAATATGTATTCTAGAAATGGGGACAATTGTTTTTTAGTGTAGAATTTTAGAATACTTCCATTTTTAGTAGGTGAAAATTATCAATTAGAGGATTAGAACGAACACCGTATTTCTTAGCAAAGTGGACGACTAGCATGCCAAGTGGAGTTCAATACGAAATATCTAACGGTTTTTAAGATTCCATTTATAAGTGAAATATTTTAATTATGACCTTATTCGTTCTACACTGAAATAACTTAATTTTCATATCGTATAATCTTATAGTGAAATAATTTATGACCTGATCTTCTAGCTAGCTATTAAGCTATTAATATTTTGATTTTTGCAACACTCAAAGAAATGATTAATGAACAACGCAAATCATCTTCATTAAGAAGAAAATTGACAAGTAATTTGTAGGGAGGCAGTATAAGGTGGATTTCTTACTGATTGTTAACCCTTATATAGAACTGTCTTTGTGTTGTTTGTCCATGCAATCCATAAAAACCTATTTTGGAGACAAAACCCCATTAATTTTGAATCTTTGCTTCCAAGTTCGGATTTCTGCTGGAGGGAAATGATTATGCGAACTTTCTTGTTGAAAAAAAACTAATTATCACATTATGTCTCCAAAGAATAATCACACTTCTTCAAGTATTACTCGAGTTTACTAATAAAATAGGATTACACGAAAGTTTTGATAAGCTAATTAGGATAGGTCGAAAATATATTTTTTGGTATCAAACCCATTTAGAACTATTGACCGCCCACCTTATAAAATAATATCATATATCAACTCATGAGCTTTTTTTGTTGTCTATTCTCCTCTGAATTTTGATCTTTATGTGGTCGGCCATACTCGATGTATACTATATTATTTGTCCAACCAAAGAAATTATATGATCGAGATCATGGCCATGATACTTTCAAACTATGATTGTTTGACGTTTGTATTTTCGTCTTAAATTATAATTATCATCTAAATGTTGAATGCAAACAGAAATATGCTTAAACAAAAAAACAATTTGACTTATCTATCTTTCCGGATAATCTGGGCTTGGGGGTGACCGTAAAGTTTTACCGACGAGAGAAGACTTAAAGGCTTGATAATTAAGAGTAGAAATTGAAAGTGATAACGTATGGAAGCTGACTTTTAGCAAAGTCATATGAGATGAGTCGGAAACTGACTGCTGAATCCAGCAATTAGTGGGATAGTTTTGGAAGTATCTTCCGGTTAAACTTCTCCGACTTTCATATCCAACCAAATCTTCCTTATCTTCCGGTTTCCATTTTTCGCTTTTCTGATGTCATGTGTTTGAAGTTCCAATGAACACACAATTTGTGCATGGATGTATGTACGTAAATTTTGGAACTACAAATTTCTTTAATCTATCTTTTTTTTTTTCTTCTAATATCTGTGAACAATTGTCTATGCATAATTGCATGTATTGGTTAACGTACATGTTAAGTTTGACTTTGTTTTTGTGCGGGAAAAAGCAAAAAGTTTAAGGCTTTCCTTCAGCCAATCTATCAACAAAAGTGATGAAATAGCTGACCATTTTTTTTCCTTTTACTTGATTTAATATACATAATCCGGTAATAGCCGACCTTTTTACTTGATCCGCATAAGATACCAGAGCACCAAATAGCTCGCTGACCTATCTCATTTACTGAAAAAGAACATAGTATGATTATTAAGATAGTTTTCTGACTATTACTATTTGAGAGAAGTCTACTAGTTGGCGCTCTCACTCAATTGTCATGACATTTTTAAAAGGAAAAATTGGGAAAGTGGGCACTTTTTAAGTTTGTAATTGTCAAAAATTGGGAAAGTGGACACTTCTTAAAAACTGCCTACTTTGCAAATTAACCCTTTTTAGATTCATTTTTCAAAGAAGATACACAATAGCGCTTATAAACAAAGTGAGTATTAACCCAGTCCGATGAAAGTTTAGCTAGCTACATATCACTATATATCTGTCAGATATAAACCTCTTGGTAAAGGTTTCTTTTCTCAACGAAAGGCTAGACTGGATAATTTCTGGAACTTGGAGCCGCTATGAGATCAAGTTAAAGATTTAATGAAACCCATATCTGTTGTTTCAAATGCACAGAAATTATCCGATTATAACAGAGTTCTAACACAAAGATTTCCATATCTCTCTCCCCATCTCTCTCACTCTCTGTCTGTCTCTCTTTCTACTCCTGGTTGCCGGGAACTCCATCGGCCTGAGCAGCTCCTCCATCTGTAACAATACCAGAACAAAGAGATGGATCAGTGAAGTCCTTAAACTGCTTTGAGATGATGGGATGATGATATGATGAAGAAAATTACCTTCACCGCCTTCAGATGGAGCACATGGAGACTTCCTGTAACGCGTCTGTTGCTGCGTTGGCTGCAAAAGCGGGACAAGATCTTAAGATAGGAATCAAACAGCTAGAAAAAGACAAGCTGAAACGAGGTTCAAACTTCATTTACCTGTAACTTGGGACGAAGAGCTTCCAGGGGTCCCTTTGGCTTCGCAACACCTTGCTGTTTAAGACAATGAACACCATGAGAGTGGAACCATTGGCAAGAGCTTATATTTGCAAAACCCCAAAAGAAACAACATTTACCTTTCCAAGAGCCCAATCAGCTGAGTCAAAGTACGCTCGCTCATGATCCTGATATAAAACCACACCTCAGGAATACTGAATGAAAACCTCAAAAGTCTCATTAGAACAGATAAATATAAACCTACCTTGGAAATGAGAGGTGGTTTCTTTGGCATGAGCCCTCCATACTTGCTCTTTACAGCAGCCTCCTACACAATGCAATTAGAGAAAGACTTAGATCATGGTATCATAATATTAATTATATGGTATTTGATCATTGTCTAGTGTTTGAGAATAAGATGCAAAACCTCCTGTTGTGATGACGGCATAGAGTTCTCTGCCTCATTGGTGAGGTTTCCTTCTACTGGTTTCTCTTTCAAATCCTCTACGCTAGACATTATGATGCCTCAACGCCACGAAAACCAAAACAAATGCTGCATAAATGTGCAACATTACTTAACTACAAACATACACAACTCCAGAACCAATAAGGAA
This sequence comes from Microthlaspi erraticum, assembly GCA_902728155.2. NCBI lineage: Eukaryota > Viridiplantae > Streptophyta > Magnoliopsida > Brassicales > Brassicaceae > Microthlaspi > Microthlaspi erraticum. The sequence continues at coordinate 886,080 of CACVBM020001151.1, read as the reverse complement.
AAGCAGAATCGAGGGTTGATCCAGGAACAACAAATATCGATAAAAGAGACCTAATAAGTGGAGTTTCCAAACGGAATTGGTCATTTTGATCAAAAGATATGCTTCCTATTTGATACTAAGCTTAAATCACCTACTCTATAATCTAGATGGGTTTCTTAATCAAAGCACAGAAGACTTGTACATTATAGGATTCAGAATTTCCACAGGGATCAGATATATGAGAGTAGGAGAAGCTTTAGAGTTGAAATTCTACGTTTAGTTTAGATTCATCTCCGGATTGAAATCAAAATCAACCAACCATGTGAGTCAGATCTCCACAATGCAATAACAGACAAATGATTGTATAAACCCAGAATTTCAACTAAACGAAGCCAATAGGATCAGATCACATAAACCGACGGCGAATCAGATACAATCAAATCCGATCAAAAATCAATTTCAATTCAGAGCTAGCCATAACCATTTAGGTTTCTACGTTCGCGAAATTGTAAAATGACATAACGATGTAGAGAATCACGTAATATCAATCAAAGATCATCGAGATAAGAAGAAGAAATGAGATCGAGATTCGGCTCACCAGAAGGATTTGCCGTGGCTGTCTCTCTCTCTGTTGTTGTTGACAAAGAGAGATCTTAAAATTGAAATATGAAGATGTGTGGGAGACAGACAAAGAGAGATAGATGATGAATGATGATTAGGATAAAGAAACCAAATAAGGAGATACGCGGCGACAGGGTTAATTTGGTAATTATGATAATCAAACAGTCTAAAGCACGTGAATTTATAGGAGGTTAAGAAAATAGAAGATACATTGAAGATATATATTGACATAAGTTCAAATGGGAAGAAGAAACTGTAGACATGGAGTTTGGCGCTCATGCTTTGGACTTTCCAACATATGACGTATGTGATGGATTTGGAAATAATTAAATAAAGGTGTTCCAACAACTACCATTGTGCAAATCGGGTGCATATCATAGATTTGTTGACGTCATGTATTAACTGTTTTTGTTGTTGACTTGATTATTTGGTAGTTTGATGAGTACGTGAAGCATACTCACAAGGTCAATCTAGGAGAGGAAGCCGAGTTTTGTTTTCAAACGAAGCAAAATTGTTAGAATTGATCTCAGTGGAGATAAGCCAGGACTTTGACATGTAGGTGCTTGCTATCTTATTTTGTTCTTCTCTAAATTTAATTTCTAATCCACATGTAACATGGATCTCTTTTGTTTTCCTTGACAGGATCAATGAGTGATCCGACAGCTGATGTTGTTCACGAGAAGAGGACAAGGTGTTCTCAAGTTATGTTTTAATTTAGTTTATTATGATCGACTACGATCTCTGCGTTATGTTTTCAGTATTATCTCAAGTTATGCTTGTTTAGTCTCTCATTGACTAAGTACTATTAACTTATGTTTATTTAGTCCTCATCGACTAAGTACTATTGACTTATTATGTTTTATGTTTTATACCTGATTTATGCGTTATGCTTTCAGTACTATCTCAAGTTATGGTTGTTTAGTCTCTCATCGACTAAGTACTATTGACTTATGTTTATTTAGTCTCTCATCGACTACGTACTATGCTTTTATGGATATTTTTAAGTTTATGTTGGATTTGTTTGTGTTTATGATGTTTATTACTATTTCAGATTTATACCTGATTTGAACACATGTCCATTGGTTTCCAAATCACAGTGAGTCTCACGTCTCCGGAGAACATTCCCAAGTTCTGTTTCCCCAAGAGTCATAGATTCTTGTTAATGTCGTGTCGCAACTATGTCTACTAATTATTTAGCACGCCTCTTGTTTTGTTGCAAATCTTTCTCTTGAACCAAACTTTTTCTTCCCACATTCGTGGAATGTAATCATACAAACTGAGGGTGACGCAAAATAACAAAGCGATAGTGATCACATGATAACATATGCTCTGCTCTCAGAGACGAAAACCAGTCACGAACCGACCGATTCCAGCAAAATCAGAAACTATCTTCAAATCAGAGAAACTGTTTTGGTGATCACTGGTCATGTAATCAACGATCATCTTGCTTTGCTTCTCTCCATTGGTCTGCATCATCATAATCCCATAAGATTCATCATTCACGGTTAATGAGATTGTTAGTGCATACGCAAAGATCTTCAAACCAAATGAGAGTGACAAGAAAATAGGTACCTCGAAAGCGAAGAAGCCACCGCGTTTAAGCATCCGAGAAGCCCCGTGACAGAGCTGGATGAGACTATCAGTCCCGTCGATACCACCGTCCAATGCAAGTTTCGGTTCGTGTCTACCAACTTCAGCTTGTAGCCCCGGAATGTCATCGCTTGGTATGTACGGTGGATTACTCACAAGCCCCACAAGCTTTCCTTCAACATCTTTCAATGGCTCAAACCAAGATCCTTCTCTCACCTCAATCATCCCCTGGATATTATAGCTCACATTGGTGAAAAGAAACGAAATCTGATGAATGTTTCAGAATCTCTTAAAGGCCTTAAATCCATGATCATTCCCTTAAACTAATCAGCTCCTAGATGTCATGTTGCTAAATTCTCATTCCATTTCAAGAGCAATTTGGTTTTACATGAAAAATCTACTGACCTGAAGGCTATATCTCTGAACATTGTTTCCGGCGACGGCGATTGCTACCGGACTGAGATCTGTGGCTATAACTCTCCCACGGCCACCCAATACTTTAGCAACGCCGATCGCAATTGCGCCGCTTCCTGTCCCTAGATCGGCCCAAACACCATTCTTAAACCAATCATCTCTCGTTACGAGCTCCTCCACCATATCGACGATCAGTTCCGTCTCCGGCCTCGGTATAAGAACTCCTTCCTCGACGCACAACACCAAATCTCTCCAGTGTTCGCATCCGACGACGTACTGAAACGGCCGTCGCTTCTCGATCCTCTGCCGCCATAAATCGTAAAGCTCCTCTAAAGACGCTCTCAATTTCACACTCTCGCTGTCGTTCGCGATCTCCCTTTTGTGAATCACCAATTGATCGTCTACGATCGAGTCTTCGATCAGCCATTTTAGCTCACGGAGGAGAATTGCAGAGTCAAGGCTGTATTCAGAATTGCTCGACGATACCTCTACGGAGGAAGCCAGATCTTTCGCCCAGTCGTGCCATTTCCAAACCTCCGACAAAGGAGTTGCGTGCGACGGCGTTCTAAGGAAGAGCGGAGACTTGGGAGTAATACTGAGAGAGTTTGACGCCGGAGCAGATTTTGCCTCTGCAAACGACGCACGCTGCGGTGGCTCTCTCACCGGCGAAGATGAGCAGGCGACGGAGCAAAGAGGTTTAGCGGCAGAGAGCAAAGACGTAAACCGGAGGCTTGGGAAGATTCTTATCATTTCAAGGTTTTTGCCGCACCAAACAGACCAAATCTCGGTTTATAAATATTTCCTACTAAACCAGCTATTTGAACCAATACTAATCCGGTTTGGTTTCAGCCGGTTTTGGAGCCGAGATCGAGGATTGAAATACGATTTCAAGTAATGTAGGGGTTAAAACATAAATCCAGAAAACGTTCTTCTTAATTTCGTTTGCGGCTCTTTGGAGACGACAGAGCAAACATGAGCTTGACGCTGCTTCAAGGCTATTCCTCTGCAGAAGAAGATGATGCAGAGGAGAGAACTATTGGAGATTACGAGAACTCCGACGAAGATGGAGATCACGGCGTTCAGAGATACGGATCTTCGTCTGTCTTCGATTTCACTGCATCTCACTCCGCTAAAGACTCTGGCCTTCCTTCCGCTAACGACGTTTTCTCTCAGGTATTCACTCTATTTGATTTTCGTATCCCAGAATTTATCGAATTTAACGAAATTGAATGGTTATTAGTAGTAGTAGTAGAAGGGAGGATGGGAAAATTGAAAGTTTCCTGGATCTGTAGATTTCATGTGATTGAAATTTAGGGATTTTCCGCAGAAAACGACTATTTTTTGGATCTAAGTGTATGTTTCGGGTTTGAACGTTAGAGAAATCTTCTGATAGTGAAAAAACTTGTTGGTTGCTGGAAAAGGTTATACTCAATGATGCTTTGCTTCTATTGAATTTTGCAGATTTCAGGTCCACCGGAGTTTCTAAACAACCACACAGAAGCGGATGAAGAAGCTTCAGCTAGAGATGCAGAGCATGCAGATCGTATTAGTCGCAAAAGGAAGAAAGTAAAACCAAAAGGTAGCTGCAACTTGTTTGCTTCTTTCTCGTTTTGGTCATTTCGAATTTGAAAAGGTTCACATTCTTATTTGGAGGTTTACGAGTAACCAGATTCTAGATTGGTAAATTGAAAAATAGTTGTGAAATGTGGATCTTGCTTTAGAAGCTTGTTTGATACTATGAGCATAAAACATTGTGAAATAGCATAACCAGTAGGCATTGGTATCTCTCGATTCAAACACTGATGGTTTCGGAATATTGACCATGTAGGTGTTGTCATGGAAGCAAAACCTCAGCTAGTAGGAATCCATGAGAGAGTAAGAAGCGATATCGATGCACCACCGCCTTCAGAGAGTGGTGAGAAGCGGATATCGACTGCAACCAATCCAAATGCAGAAGAAGCTGCAGATCTCTTGAGGTATGAATAGTCCTTGTCTCTTAATCGTTGTTTTGGTAAATCTACGTTGCACACAATCCGAGATTGATTAGTGTTTCTTTGATAAGTTTAGGATGTGCCTGCAATGCGGAGTACCCAAAACATATACAAGCGCGAGAGGAATGGTATGCCCGGTTTGTGGTGACCGGCCATTACCAGACTCAGACGGGAAGAAGAAAGGCTCTACGATCAAAGATAAAGAGAAGAGCAAACGAATGAGAGGACAATCCTCTCACGCTTCTTGGAAAAGTGAAACCGAGATGCAACTTAGGCAAACTTTCGATTAAAATGTTTCAAAACTTTCTCTCCTTTTACTACATTGTGACGCAGCTTGTGACTTCATCTACAATTACCATAATTTGTAAGGAATGTCCGTCCATGTTCGTCAAAGACTGAAATATATTTGTGGGATCACTAAGAAGTTGACGAAACAGAAAACCATTATTGGAAGAGCAGCAAATGCACAACAGATGGTTTATGGCATTTCAGAAAAAACGAACATCATTATCTACAAAATGGCTGCGTCTCTACTCCGTCCTCTACTTGACAACTTTAACATAATACAACGGCAACATGTCTCGAGACCCGGTTCGAACGACCAAGTGTACAATCAGACTCGAACCGAAATCTAAACCAGAAGAATTACCCAACAGTGTTCAAAATCCAGGATTCTAATGAAAGAAACAGTCAGGATTTTGGTAACTAACTCCAGCAATTTCAGTCAGCCAAAAGTCAAGATTAGAGTTAGTAACCATATCTCGAAGGCTTCAGCACTGAAAAAGCCAGTTTTTTTTGTTGACATTATTTATTTGTTGTCACTTGTTTACACCTTCTGTTTCGGTTCTGGGTTCTGGAGTTTCCTCTTGTTTCTCTATCCTCAGGCTCGGACTACTATTGGGTTGAGGAATCTGTGGAGAGTATGATGGTTAAAATGAGGCACTGTGCGACACAGCTTGCAAGTTACTAAATGACTGTGTGTGAGAAGTAAGGGTTTGTTTAACTTACCATCGGATGAGATTTATAAGAGAGAACATCGTTATCTGATGAAAGAGATGAGTCTGAGGGCCTGTGAAACAGTAAATGAGCTATGGACCGGTCTATCGGGTTTGTATCAGTTTCTATATCCATGAATCCAACGTACCTGTATAAAAACCAAATTCAGATATTAAAGATAGAATCTACACAAATTGAAAGATTAGTCTATAGGGAGATCAAGGATGAACATATTGGAGAAGTATGCAGTTGGTGCTTACTTTTCTGTTCCATCAGTCTCGAGTTGCGAGCCTGCACCTTTCTCCTGTCTGTTTCCACCATTTGGATTCATATAGTTATGTCTCTGCTCCGCGCTTTTTGCCAATCGGTACAAGCTGTCTCTTATGCAAAGCTTTGTCCTAACATCCAACTGGATCAAGCAAGTGCACATCAATCAAGTGAACAAATGTACACGTAATAATGAGAAAACTTTACAAATCACTTCAGCACTCGCAGGAAATTATTGTTGCTGTACCTGTTCTATAACTTGTTGAAGCTGTCGAAAACTTGTTGCTTCAAGTGAAATGTCATCCACAACAGAGCTTACACAAGAACTTTCCTGCATGTTTGATGTTTCCATTTCAGCTGCAGCTTTTATGTGCTCATTCTCAAGCCCGGTCTTTTGGAAAGGAGCAGCATCAGGAAACAACATAGGGTTTGTCTTGCTACTCTTCTTGGTACTTGTGGCAAAAGAAGGAGGCATATCTTTTCCGGGCTGCAGGTTAACTCTCGTTTCAAGTCCCTTCCTACACCGATCATCAACGGTTTGACCTTGGAAGCTCTCGACAGATTGTGCCTGACTTGATGTGTATGACTCATTTGAAGCAGAGGAAGGATTGGGTTTGTTCTCAGATGTCATAGCAGATTTAGTTTCACTTGCTGATACTTGTGCTGAAGGTTGCTCAAAGTTGAAATGTGAGTATGGAACACCTGGCTGTTGGAATGTGGAGGGAGGAAAATACTGGTTTGTATCCATTACTTCCATGGAAATTCCACTATTTTGTAAAGTAAAACTGTTCTGCGAAGACCCATCACTTTTCCCATCCAGATGATGAAAATTATCAGTCTTCTTCTTTTCAAGATTAGCCTGGAAAACAGAACAAAAAGGTACACATAAATGAAATTGCTGAAAACAGTGTATCAAGACTTCAGCATTAAAAATATTTTTCTAACAGAACATCCACTAGCCCTAACAAAAACCATAAACAACCATTGACAGCGTCATATTTAAATGATTAACACTTTAACAGAGAAAATCATGCAATATATGCCAAACATAGAGCACGTAGCCAGAGTCAACATTCAATGTAATCAGTGGTGGCATGTGCCTTGGACGCCACAAAGATTCTGAAATAAAATACTGACTAACCTCTTGATCCAGCATCAGTATATCCGTCTTTTGCGAACTTGTATCAGATACATTTGCTACCGATTTTTCCTGAGCTGAACCACCCACAATGGTAGATCCATATTCATCTTCAACAGCAAGGTCGGACTCACTGTTGTTCAAAAAGTCTTCAACCTGCAACATAGCGATTCTCTGATTTTCCAACAGTATATCTGGTTTTATATCATCTGTCATCGCCGCTTCTGTATCCTCATTTGGCTGAGCAGAAGAGAACCACGACATGTCATCTTCATTATTAAGACTATCCAAGCCGAAAGTTGAATCGCAACTCCTGTAACGTCCAAAAAACAAGTGTAAGCTGCGTACAATGTTATTATGTTTATCCTAATGTACTAAAAAATTTCCTCCAATCTAAATGTTACCTAAGCATATTGTCAACATCCTCAAAGTTTCCCATGTCACCCCAGCCATAGAAGAGATCATTGCTTTCTTTATCTCCATTATTCAAAAAACTCAGATTATTTTCAGCATTTGGATTGTTGTTGACGGAATAATTATACACGCCATCATGTGTTGCAGCTGAACTGTCACACAACATGGGATCCTCAGTACAGAAATTCTCAGCTACACCTACTTGGCCACTGTTAAAACCATGATTTGCAATCTTTGTATCCTCCAGTGTCGTACTCTGAACATCTTTGCCTGATCCCGCATCACGAGAAACCTGAGAGCCACCACTATCTTTCTCAGGCCAAGGATTTCTTCCCAACATATCGCCCTCCCTCTTGATAAAAGTATTACTCTTTAAATGGTTTGTTCCGCTCCCCATATCTCCATGTCTTCGTTTCTTCCTGCTACTAATTAGAACTGAAAACTGACCATCATCCTCATACGTTGAATCAGGCACTATACCATCATCGTTCTCATGAAACTCGTCTGGAAAATTATCATCCAGCTGAAAAAAAAGGAAAAAACTTCAGCTACCAATTAACAATTACTTTTACTTAGTCCATCAAAACACCTTGAATAAGAATAGAGTGCTACACAGAACGTCTCATCTCAAGTACAGGCATTGACCCCTTGGCAATATCAACAAGACTAAGATGAATCTAAAGAACAAATATGCAAATAAAACGATTGTGACTCAACTCACCTCATCAATGCAAAAGCCCGACATTCCTCCCAACTTCAAGACTCTTTAATCACCACTAAACACATGCACATTATCCCGATTTACCATCTCTATTGCAATACATGTAACTCCAACAACTAGTTCTGGTTCTGGATAAGAAACGTTAAGATATTAAACAGCTGGAGAAGGTTCCAATGATAGAGAAAACTTAATCTTCCTTATCCAGACTCAAAACCCACGAAGCCTGAAATGAATGTAATCCAAACCCCTAAATTCCACCTATCCTTTCCAAGTATTCATGATTCCAAAAGCTATACTCAAAACCCATTCATTTCTAGCAAAATCATCATTGCAATTGAAAGATGGGAAGATAAAACAACTAAAACCCAGTTAAATGGAGCATTAAATGAAGAAATATAAACAGTCAAATCTGAGAAATTCTGAGCTGCTGCTGCTATTCAATCATTGAGAAAAATAACCGCGAAATTCAATCGAAACAGATTCCACGAAACGTAAGAAGAATCAAAGCTCTAGAGTCTCAACCAAATACACACTCACCTGTCAGATAGATGCTTCCGCTAGCAACTCCAGAAAACTTCACCGATCAATTAATTCACCAGAGCAAATGAAAGAGCCAGATTCCTAGCGATGGTACCGATTCATGGAAGGTAGATCGGAAAACTAAAAACAAACTTTGTAGGACTTTCTAGAGATGTTCGGCAGTAGACGATGAAGGTTTCCTAATTTTTTTTTTTTACAAATATTTTTAATTAACATTTTTGTTTTTGTTTCGGGAGAATCAAAAGACAAGTGACCATGATTTCGACACGTGGCGACGCAATCAAAAGGTTCAACGGGCTGAGTTTAATATCAGAACTCGTGGACGAGAGAGCAGCGTGAGATCCTATCAGTTCCAGTGATATTATTGGTACACGTCATTAGTAGGTTCTCGAACCTGGACTCGTGCTTTCGTCTTATTGGCTGATTTTGTACTGTTCCTTTTTCATTTACTGCGTGCGAATGCTCAAGCCGTCAAGCGGTAACATTTTCACTATAACAGTAAAAGTTTATATTAAACTATAGAAGATATGGGCCGAAGTTCTGTAAGCAGAAGAAAGCCCAAAGAATCTTTTAATTGATTTGAGAGTCAATTTGATCGCCGGACAAAAAGTTCTCCGGGAGGAGGAGAGAGGGAGATCCTTTGATCTTCCGATGGAGGAACAGATCGGAGGGAGCGAGGACCGATGGAAGGGATCATTAGAGAACATAACGGAGATGGCATCGAATCTCGATTCTCTTCAGAAGCTACTCCTGAAGAAAGCAGTCTTCGTTGAAGAAGACACTTTCGCTAGAGCCTCTCTCGTCTCCGACCAAGCCCGAACAATCAAGGTCCGTTAAAGTGGTTTTCCGGTGATCTCTTTCGAAGTTAATAGGATGGAATTTTTATTTATTTGGGTGGAATTTTGATGATCGCCTCTTGTCAGCTATGGATCTGGTTGGTCATGATCGCCTTTGTGATCTGTGGATTTGATTAGGTTGAGTATTACTCTAGCTCCTGGTATTAGTGTGAATCTGGGAAACGGAAAAAGATGGCGAATTTGGAAATTTATAGTTTCATTGCGTTGTCTGGCTAAAACAGGAGCTCAGAAGTTTGAATCTTTGTGCCTTAAACACCATTTTGGATAGCAAATTGAGATTCTGTAGTTTTGTCATCTATTGATGATGGAAATGATCACCAAATCCTAAAAGGATGGATCTTTGAGGTTTCACAATCGAAGTGCGATAATGTTTGCCTTTGCATTAGACCATAGTTTGAGATAAGTGATAGTTTCAGATGTTCTTTTTTCTCTTTTTGGATGTTTGTTTTAGGTTCTTGAGCAAAGGGTACAAACACTGGAAAGAGAGCTAGATGCTGCAATTACAGCTGCTGCTCATGCTCGGTCAGAGAAACGTCAAGCTGAGTCCTCTCAAAAAGCTGCTGAATCACGTGCCCATGAGGTTACCAAAGAGCTCGAAAACACCACAAGTACGTACATACTTTACAATTCACTTGCAACTCTTTTTGATCGATCCGGTTCTTGGTCGATGCCCCAATTCCGGTTTTCATATTCATAGAATGTTTGTTTTGGAACTCTTTTGTTGCAGAGGTTTTCAAGCTGCATATGGAAGAGCTCCGAGGGATGCAGGAACAGATCTCGAAACGCGATAACGAGATCAAACTCTTGGAAGCTATAATCCAAACGCTCGGCGGAAAAGAACGGTTGGGAAAAAGCGGTTTGAATGGATGATGATGATACGTTTCTTTCACTTGTAGAGTTTGTGAAAACAGTTTCTGTATCATACACATAAGACTCCTCTCTGATGATAAAAATGTAACTTTTGTCTATTGTTACGATCTTGCCGTTTTACCAAAAAAGGGAATTTTACATGGGCCTGATGCTTTTGATTCATATCTGGCCTCATAAGCCCACATCACACACGTGTGCAGATAGTGCTCCGGTGCCATATTCAGGAACTGGCATCTCCAGCCGTGTGGAGCAAGAAACTGCGATAGTTTTTGACAGATGAAGAGCTAATTTCTTATCTAATTTCCCAAAAGGAGAATAAAGGAAACGACAGAGGAATAAGAAGCAGTGATGGCTTTAGCGTGTGGCTGTGTCTCTCTAGATTATCTATTTTTTTGGTAGAAAGATTATCTAATTTTGTAGAAACTCATAGATTATCTAATATCAGGTCTTTTGCTAAATCCAGTAAACAGAAAATACCAATGAAGGTAGGTTTGGGTACTTTTATGATCTTATTTTGATATGTACATATTCTTGCCTCAAAAGAAAAAATATTCTTCTTTCAAGGCTCGATAAATAAAAAATGGGATTGTAACTGAGTAGATGGGGCAGAGGGTGAACCAAAGGAATACGTAAACTAAATTCATGCAAAAGGCATTGTTGTTTACTTCACGCTGTGAAAGTGGTTAAATTCCTTATAATTATTGAATTTCTTACAAAGAATCTGAATTTCATTTTCTGGCTACTAGTCAACTCTTGTCATGCATATCATAGCACAGTAACCATCTCTATCCTATATTTAGAAAGATAAACTCAATCAAAACTCCGATATTCAAAAAAAAAAGAAATATTAATCATGCAACTCTTTGTGAGAAAAAATTACTGTAGAAGGTTACTTTCTGTATTTTTCAAATAGGAAATTCAGTTCTCATTAAAATTAGCAATTATTAATAAAATAAAAAGTCTGAAATCTAATCAGCATTTCCTTTGAAGTGATAGTTTTGATCCAAACCCTCCATTGATGAAATATTCCTACGAAATACTATTATTCCACTTTTATCAAATCTTTAAGCTTATCACTTCATGTTCTTTTTGCAGAATATTGCACGTGATTCCATTTTCTTCATGACCTCCTTTTAACGTGCATCTATATATTTATGCGTCTGTATGCAAGCAAAACTCAAAACACAACAACTTAACACCACGAAAAATGATGTCCGAGAAGTTCCCTGATGTGTTCACTTGGATACAAAACATTCCACAAGTCACAACATGGAACACACCTTCCTTTTCCTTTTGTATTTGCCCCTCAGCTTCTGATTTCCCAAACTCAACCCTAAATCTCATAGCACAAAGAAACCATAACCCTACGATCCCCATATTCTCCATCGTCGTCCAATCAAACAATCATCCTCCTTTGTATCTATGGACCTCTAAACAAGAACTCAACATCAACCCAAACTCACCAAACCCTTTCGATGAACAAACAATCGTCTCTCTCCTCTTCAGTATCGTCGAATCTATCTTAACCTATACCTCTAGTAGTTCCAATTACTCAACCATCAAAACCCCTAAACCCAACTCATCGATGATTGACGGTCTTAAAGACATATTCAACACCGTGATCCTCACTCTCTCGTTCGTTGTCTGCGTCTACGAAGCTCCCTTGTATCTCCGGGAAAGCTGCCTCAATACCCTCAAGAATCATTTGGTTACTTGTAAAGCAAGGGAAGCAACGGTGTCTCTGATGAAACTTCTAGGGTCTAATCTGGAGGAACAGTGGATGAGATCTGTGAATCTAGCGATCACAAACTGGATCATTGAGCGTGGTCGTTGTCAGTCCAACAAGACGACAGCAACTCCTTTGTTTTCTTACGCTGTCTCTGCTTATGGATTGTGGAAAGTGCAACTGTATTGTCCCGTTGAAGCCATGGAAGTGGAGAGATCGAGCAACCCAATGGCTGATTCGAGATTGTTGTTCTCTCTCAAGTTTAATCAGCTCGAAGGTGTCATGCAATTCAATCACAGAGTTGTAGTCAGAGACAAGTGGATCGATGTGATCGTAAAGATAGACAACATCAGGTACATACTTTTATTTCCTTTGTAAGAACAATAAAATACATAACTTCTGGTTGGTTTTACTTTTAACTTGTCTTGTAAACATATACAGATACGATGTAATAAAGCTTGTAAATGAGAGACTAATGTCAAGAAAAGGAGCAGGAGAACACGAGAAGCATTTCCCATCAAGGATCGCTCTGCAACTAACCCCAACTCTCCAAACCGATTTCATAAGCGTTTCGGTTAGCAAATCATCAAACAACCCGGGACGAGAGTTCGGGGTCGAGAGATCTATAGAAGGCTCCTTCGACCCACCAAACTCGCTAGGCCTAAGAGTCGCGGGACGAGAAGCCTCCACCATGACAATGACCCCGTGGAAGTTCGAGCAGTCCGTGCTCGGCTACACGGTCAACCTAAACTGGATCTTGTACGACAGCAGCGTCGGAGGAAGAGAGGTTTTCTCGACAAAGCCGTCACGGTTTTCGATCATGAGCCCGAGGTCTTGGTTCAAGGACCGGTACGCGAGCGCATATCGGTCTTTTACGAGGAGAGGAGGAGTGATATTTGCAGGGGATGAGTATGGAGAGAGTGTGGTGTGGAAGATTGGGAAAGGAGCAATGGGGAGAAAAATGGAGTGGGAGATTAAAGGCTCTATTTGGTTGACTTATTGGCCAAATAAGTACAAGACTTTTTACCATGAGACTCGAAAACTCGAGTTTACACAGCTTCTTCATATCACCATCGCTTAACCAAAAAACCGATACAATGTTATAAATTACTTCTTTGTGAACTCATCTTTGTATTAGTAAAAAAATTGGGAACTTAAAGCAAATGAGAGACATAAGTGAGACTCAAATAAATTTGGATAGTAGAAAAATGAAATTGGATTCAAAAACCAACGAACCAAAGCCTTTGTTAGTTTTGACAACAAATCCAAATTTAGGGGCAAAGATGCTGCTACGTATCGTAGGGGAGATTCAGCAGATTGCTGCGAACGTCATCTATCATCATCAATCATCATATCTACGGATTCATAAACAGCATCATCCATCATCATATCTACGGTTTGGATTCATAAACAGCAACAACAGCTACAATCTCAACATGGTTGTGCCATCTTCCCAAGTCAATTCTTTTCTCGAACCATACTAGAAAAATCCAAGACAAGACAACCAGACTAGAGATTAGCATCCTATGGATTCCAAACCATAAACACACAGAAGATTCAATACTCACCACAGTCTATTCTCAAACATGATAATTCATTGCACATAAACAACTAAAGAAGTCCCAAGATACCAAATTGTAAAGGTCGCAGGAAACAAACATACAGTAGTAGTTTAGGGCACCTACGGAAAAGCAAGCAATACTACAGAGGGTAGAGAAGTTCCAGTGCTTGAAGATGAAACATGTTTTGATACAACATGGTCTCCGTTCAATAGTATGCGGTCATTCCTGCAAGATATATACATTAGACAAATAAACAAAAACACAATTCAGATATTAATTTTTATTGCTGATTATATATATATAAAGCCATGTGCCTTTAGCCCACCTCAGCATAAGGAGATTGACTACGAGCTTTGTCCCGGGGAGAGCGGTTACCAGGAGATGGGAGCCTATCATTGCTCTTCCTCTCAGGAGACAACTCCTTAGCTGGAGGAGAGTGCTTTTGCAGGGAAGGACTTCTTCTTGGGCTACGGCTGCGGCGAGCAGGAGAGACTTCTCTAACAGGAGAGGCTTTTTGTGGGGAGGCACTTCTAGGGCTGAGGCTGCGTCGAGCAGGAGATGCACTACATGTGACAAAAAAAGATGGAATCAGGATTAATTTCATATACTGTGAAAAGACAAAATGGAAGAAGGAAAAAACAGGTTTCACAATGGAAGATACCTCAAGGAGCGGCTGCGACTGCGGCTCTCGTCATCATAGCGGCCTCTGACTCTGCGTCTGTCGTCTGGGCTTGCACTACGAGACCTACTGCGCCGACGATGACCTCTATCCTTCTCCTCATGCCTTTCACGCCTCTCATAGCTTCTACTTCTGCTCCTGCTTCTGCTCCGCTTCCTGTAGTCTCTTTCCCTGTAATCATCTCGCGACCTAAAATTTACCTAACTCGGTTAGAACCATTCAGACGTATACTGTTCTTTCTTTGATGAATCAAGTAACAAAAGCTAATTGAGTAATAGTATAAATAAAACAACCATGGATTCCATGCAATTCCCCTCCTCACCATCATAATAAAAAAAAGAGATTAGGGAAGAAGAAACTCACCTCCTGCGGGGACTGCGGCTTCTCCTAGGACTACGGCGGCTTCTATACGACGGACTAACGCTCCTTCGAGGACTACGGCTTCTTGACCTCCGTGACTTTGGAGATGGTTCCACAACTCTTCCTTTTGAACTGAGACATGAGAATTACAAACTAATCAAAATACAACTACAGAAGCACCTTCCGTTGAACCATTCATACGAAGCAAGAGAAAGTAGCAATACACGATAAATCAATGAAATGAGTTTGGCAGTCCAATAACAGCGAATTGTGAATATAACGAAACCAATGGCAATTAACTATCAATAAGAACGAAAGAAACTCACATTTTTTCAGCATTTGGGCCATATTTTGCAAACTGAACAGTGATTTCTCTGCCATCAACAACTCTTCCTGAAACGAATAGAGGCGCTTCGTGTTAAATCCAGTAACCAAGTGTTCATAAACTGATATAACAGACCAATAGTACAAAAAGAAGAAGAATCTGGATAAGTTTTACCATCAAGCCTTTCCACTGCTTTGTGAGCTTCATCTTTATACTTGTAGCGAACAAATGCAAAACCACGCGAATCACCAGTCCTAAATTGCAGAACAATACGCATTAAGGAAAATAGAAACTTATTCAATCACAGAAAGACCACAGAGAAACCCTAATTTCTCACTAGGACTTTAAGAGATAACAGAGGCTAGAGCAAAATAGTAGAATCGGGAGAAGACGAAATTGGACCTTCGATCTCTGGGAATAAAGACATCCACGACCTTGCCATACTTTGCGAATAGTGGATAGAGGTCATCAGCAGTCGTACCTACACAGAAAAAAACCTAAATCTCTCAGCACCACGATAACCGTGACCAGTATTACAACGAGGTTGAGAGAGAGAGAGAGAGAGAGAGATTATACGGAAGGTGATGTTGAGGACGAGAAGAGAGTAGGTGTCACTGATATCCGGCGGACCTGACCTTCCGAAGTGCGACATGGTTTTCCCGCCGGCGGAGAAAGATGGAGGGAGAGAGGAAGAGAGGAGGAGAAATTAGGTTAAGCTGTGGTCTGTGAAGCAGACGAATCTCCTCCAATCTAAAAGATACGAGGATTTTCGATTTGGCCCTTTCATTTATCGCTAATTAAACTTATGCCCTTCCGCGGGAAACAAAAAAATGAGCGGTAAAGACTGAAAAAAAAGGAAAACACAATCTAACCGAACTATAAACGCGGTTTGAGACGTTTAAAGTCGTTACGTTTGAGACGTGTTTTTACTTATAAACGCGACATTTTTCGAAATAATTCAAAACTCAACCGAATAAATAAGATCTTATAAAATTCAAGGATGGATATTTATACTAACTCCTTTAACTTATACAGATTCATTATAAGAAAACTTGAGTAGATAGCTTTTTGAAACTTTGCTAGTGATAACCAATCGGAGCTGCTGCTTCTCGCAATTCCTTTCCTTGATTGCGAATGTCCTGCAAATAACCCAAAACACACAAATATTTCACAATTCACAAGAACAACATAGATAGAAAAATCACACATTACCCTTGAGATAAACCATAGTTATTAAAACAAACAAAAAACCACTTGACTTGAAGACAAATTCGTCAACACATTCTAGAGAATGGCACTTACGGAAGCAAAATGGTTGACATCTCGGTGGTGAGCTTCATCAGCACGAATCACAGTAACAACATCTTTCAACGTAGCATCTTTAGGCAATCTCCAATAATCAATCGCAATCGCCGGCGCCGCAACATTCTCGATCTTTCCATCATCAATATCTTTAAGAAACTCGGTGTAAGAATGTATAGCTTCTTCTTCTAGATACCCGACGATCCGATGAGCCACTCGCGGCGAAACCACGTAACAAAGGAAAAAAGAGTTGAAGAAAATCCCTTGGACAAGCATCACTAGAAGACGCTCGTACCATTTCGGTTTGACCAACTCCATCATTGTCATTAGATGCATCCTCTCGTTCTCAGCTTCTTCGAGCAACGCCTTGATCCAGCCGCCGCTATGCTCGAATCTACGGATTGATCTTAGGTGGAGGAGCATTCCTCCGACAATTCCCGGTACTGCAGCTACTGTCTCTAGCATCATTGCTCTGCATCCGTATCGTCTCCGCCGACCAAAAATATGTAGTTATATTTTTTTTTGGTACTAGTGTTAAGTATGGAGTATGAATTTTTGTTGGACAATAAGCGTATGTAAACCAAAGCTAACCGCCTCGAACCAGATCAACGAGGTAAACTTATTAAAACAACACCAAACCGAATTATTCCAATTTATTTATTTAGAACATTAGTAACAGAATAAACTGAAAACAACCGAACCATAGAAAAGACAGCCATTGAACAGTTTAGGAATTAAAAAAATATGAAACTAGCGGAGGATAATGCCTGAAAGAATATATCGGTGGGAATACGGAGGAGCTTGACTGTTCCGTAAGCGATTTTATCGGCGATATTCTTGGGAACGTGGTGCTTCTTCAAATCGATCGACAAGTCTGCTTGATATGTTTCCCATGGCTGTTCAAAAATATTCATATAACTTTTATATATGTAGATGCTTAATTTGTCTTTGAAAACTCAAGATATGCTACAAAACTTACCATAAAGCAGTTCCAAGGCCAGTTGGATCCATCTCTCCTAGTAATTTTCATCTTCGCTGTCTCTATTCCCCAATAACTCGGAACTGCCACCGATCCACCGCCGTTTTGATCTTTCTTCACCGACTCTACCGTCGGATTTTCATCTTTCTTCTCATCATTCTTCTCCATCGCCGTCGCAGAACTCATCATCCTCCACTTCGAGTCGAAATTCCATATCAAAGGCACTGTTCAAATATTTGAATATATAAATCCTAATTGTATATGTCAAGTAATTTTTGAAAAGTAATTTTAAGCTTGTCGATTCAAGGTTCCTCTGACCTGAAACAAGGTTCCTCATCTCGAGATTTGTAAACACGGAGGCGGCGGAAACTGACCTGACGGCCATGTTACAGTTTCCTCCGCCGCGGACAAACAGAGCTCGTAAAGCTGTCGTCGCAACTTGTTGACTCATGTCACGATACAATTTCGTGTCCGATTACTTCCTATGTTCCGGTGATTTTAGATACTTCTCAGGTTTCCAGTCTTCCGTGGCTGTAATTGCAGAAAATGATCGAACTCTGTTTCAAGTTGAAAAAAAAAGAGTGTAAGTAAATTTTTTTAAAAACGAATTTTCCCGAAAAGGTGAGGTCAGTTGTTTCGCGGCAAATGCTGCTAGATACACGTGGTTCAAATCTAACCGTTGCTTTCGGATTAAGTAAACTTTTCACGGTAATGATTTGAGGAGTACTGATTTTGTGCTTGTCGGAATCTTGACGTGACATTCAGAAGCACGTGAATCATCCGGCGCTATATGTGGTGGTTTGGTTAAATTCAGCTTGAATACATTTGATTTTCTTTAAAAGAGTCGTATGAAAGTCTCTAAAAGGAAGTTACTCAATTGAGGAGGGAAAAAGGAGGAAGTTATATGTTTTTGGTCCCCTTTCTCGAATACAATATTTGTTTAGTGGAGTACAATGTTTTTATTACAAGTCCCTGAGATGGAAACATTTCACAATTACGTAATTAACTAATTATTGTCTTTGTTAATAAGTGTAATAATAATTTTTATCTTATTTAGACACTTCTGGTCTGTATCTCGAACTATTTTTTTTTCACCGTTGAGTTTCATTCATACTACTGTAAAATGAGAATTAATTTACATCGACGATGGTGTTGAACAAAAGAACAACACATGCACAAATTTCATCCATGTCACCACGTGTAAGATTCTGATTGGACGACAGTGTTTCCCTTCACGGTTCTATAAACAAATACAAACCTCCCCATACCGGCGCTTTCCTTCCGATTTCCTTCGAGTCGCTCCCAAAAAAGAATAAAGAAAACAGAGAAAGGAAAAGTCGATTTGCTTTCACACCTTCGGGAAAGCTTGAAAAGGGGGGAAATATTTATAAGAGCTAGCTCAGTTTCATACATACCCAGATCGATTTTAGGGTTCTTTGATTCTCTGTGATTGGAGATCTCTCTCGTGGATTTTGGGTTTATGTTCCATGGCGGATCGCGGATCTTTCGGATTTGCCCCTCGATTAGGTCTCTAATCTCTCCATCTGGGGGTTTTGTTTCTCCCATTTCCGTGCTTTTTTTTGTTAACTCCTTTGGTAGTTTGGATCTGATCATTATTAGTCGTTTGTTTTTCTGCTGCGACATTTTTGTGATTCCAGCTTGTGTTATCACCTCTTTTACAGAGAATGGTTCTTTACTTGATCTGAATTGCGAGGAACTATAACATTTCCTTTGTTTTCTTAGTCGAAATGAAATTAGTTGAATTGCTGTGTTGCATTTTTGCATATTGATATTGGATAGTGCAAGAGAGTGTTACGCCGATGTTTTAGATTCAACTATATAGCATTAATGTGTGTTCTTATCCCTTTGTGAACTTGTAGATATCGAGCAGTTGCTATCAGAAGCACAACACAGGTGGCTG
This sequence comes from Microthlaspi erraticum, assembly GCA_902728155.2. Classification (NCBI taxonomy): domain Eukaryota; kingdom Viridiplantae; phylum Streptophyta; class Magnoliopsida; order Brassicales; family Brassicaceae; genus Microthlaspi; species Microthlaspi erraticum. The sequence goes on along the minus strand of CACVBM020001151.1, from coordinate 866,828 downwards.
AGGCCTGCTGAGATCTGTGAGATTCTTCGGAACCATCAGAAGTTTCATATTGCGTCAGAGCCTCCCAACCGACCACCCAGTAATGTTTTCTGCTGACTTTCTTCAGTTTTGGTTGCAAAATGTTATCTAAGTTATGAATAAGAAATGACTAGGATATTGAATAGGCTATTATAGCATACCTTTAATAGGATATTGACAACAATTTAATACTGTTTTTCTTTTGTTTTCTGTAAACTGACAACAATTTAGAAATCTTGTGCTCTTTCTAGGTGGTTCGCTCTTTCTCTTTGATAGGAAGGTGCTCAGATATTTTAGGAAAGATGGGCACAGCTGGAGGAAGAAGAAAGATGGTAAAACGGTGAAAGAGGCTCACGAAAAGCTGAAGGTTAATCTTTCCCATTGATGTTTCCTCACCAAGTTTCTGTAGTATTTTAAAATGTTGGAGACTGACATTGTTTTGGCATATATAGGTTGGAAGCATTGATGTGTTACATTGTTACTATGCACATGGGGAAGATAACGAGAATTTCCAGAGGCGTTGCTACTGGATGCTTGAACAGTGAGTCTATATTTGTCCATATTTCTTTTTTTTTTGTTCTGTTTATTATACCGTAAATGATACTTCTCAGCATTCAGTGCTCTGTTCACTGGTCACACTGCATTTTTTTTTAGTCTGGTAACTTGCTAGTGTCCTGGGTGCGTCCTTATAAATGAATTAGCAGAACACGAGCAATAGAAAGGGAAGAAATGTGTAGTGATTTTTTATTTGTGATCCTGCTATACAAACATCAACTCGGCTTGTGAGGTTAAATTGAGCCTGGTCATCCAAGAACCAAAGGATTAGCTGTGGAACGTCAGGATCATTAATCTCAAAAATCCTAATTTAGTGGAATGAAATGTGCTTGTTAGTAATTTTTTGTGTTACGTTTCAGTTTTAGTGCTAATATCCTCTCTTTGCATGGGTACAGTGATCTGATGCATATTGTTTTCGTTCACTACTTGGAGGTTAAGGTAAAGCTTTTCTTTCGGTACTATATTCTTAGAATATGAACTCCATCAAGTCAACGTTGTATTGTTCTTTTTAAGTAGATACACTTTTTCTGTGGTGGTTCTGATAGAGTGATAGTCATCTTATGTTGTAAGTCATGCTATTTATACAGGGTAACCGGATGAGTTCCGGTGGAATTAAAGAAAACAATTCAAATTCTCTAAGTGGCACCACTTCTGTGAATAAAGATTCAACAGCAACCCCATCCAACACATTTTCACCACTATGTGAAGATGCTGATTCTGGTATATAATTCTCTTTTATGCTTTGGTATCTTCTGTTTAGGAATATAGTTCTGTTATATGGATGCGTCTCTGTGATTGATTTTATTCCTGCTCTTGGTTTTGCATGTAATTTTCAACACAGACTTATATCAGTTTTGATACAGGGGATAGTCGTCAAGCAAGGTCCAGTTTGCAAGCTAATTCTGAACCTCAAACTGTTTCTCCTCAGATAAGACATCAGCAGAATGCTAGCACAATAAATTCTTGTAATCCAACCACTATTTTGGGTACTATATTTGCTTTCTGCTTGCTCCCTTGCCTTAGCAAAATTTTGCATGTTCGCTGAGAATGTCTTCACTTTCTAGGAAATCGAGATAGTTGGACACCAGCTCCTGGCATTGGAATTGTTTCGCAGATTCATGGGAATAGAGTAAAAGAAAGTGACTCCCAAAGATCAGTTGATGTCCCAGCATGGGATGCTTCCTTTGGGAATTCATTTGCAAGATACCAGAATGTACCTTATAATTCTCAGTTGACTCAGACACAGCCTTCTGGTCCTGGATTAATGCCCGTGGTAGGGAATACAGCGAAAGGTTCTCTGCTAACAGCAGAGCATCTCAGAAATCCTCTTCAAAACCAAGTAAATTGGCAGGTATTGTATCTAAGCTAGTCATCTAAAATCGATTTTGTGTGAGGGAAAAAATGCGCAAAAGTGCAGAAAGGGATAAATCTTGCGAATTTTACAAAAGTTCGTGATAAAATTCATTGCAAATCATAACCTTGGCTCAGTATCAATTGTCTATATGTTTTTTTACATTTTTCTGTTGGCCAAGCTACCAATGTGAGACAGGGTCAATATTTTTTTTTGACAGAAAGATTATCGTCTCTGTAGATTCCAGTTCAGGAAAGCTTGCCATTGCAAAAATGGCCCATGGATTCTCATTCTGGAATTACTGATGGTACTGATCTGGACTTACTTGGGAAAAGAGCACATGAAAATTTTGGGACATTTTCCAGTCTTCTTGGCAGTCAAAACCAGCAGCCTATTGAGGGTAGTTTTCAAGCTCCCTTTGCAAGTATTGAAGCAGCATATATACCTAAATTAGGCCCTGAGGATCTGATATATGAAGCAAGTGCAAACCAAACACTACCTCTAAGGAAATCATTGTTAAAGAAAGAGGATAGTTTGAAAAAGGTTGACAGTTTTTCTCGATGGGTTAGTAACGAACTTAGCGAGATGGAGGACTTGCAGATGCAGTCTTCATCTGGAGGTATTGCGTGGACCACTGTTGAAACTGCAGCAGCTGCATCTTCCTTAAGCCCTTCCCTATCCGAGGATCAGCGCTTCACCATAATCGACTTTTGGCCCAAATGGACTCAGACAGACTCAGAAATTACGGTAACTTTTATATTATATGGTCAAAATGGTTTTGTGGTGTAGCATTAAGTTATGGTTTTTTTGGTGAAATGAAGTTTGGAAAGTTATTTTTGTAAAAACGTGGTTTTGTTTTTCTCTTTCTCTGGTAAGAACTTCAAATCCTTTTTCGTCGAACGATGTTTCTGCGCAAGAATCCAGTCTTCTAGCAAGTGCGTATTTTCAAAGTATGATTTGGAGCAGCAGTTTTATTCTGCTGTTCTGTTTTCTGTATAGTTGATGAACTGGTATTATCCTTGTAGATCCTTGTAGATCCTTTTCTTTTTAAGGTTTGTTTGGAGATAATTCATTACTCACCTACCCTTTTAATTGCCGAACAGGTCATGGTTATTGGCACATTTCTTTTGAGTCCTAAGGAAGTAACTAGCTATAGCTGGTCATGCATGTTTGGAGAAGTGGAGGTTCCTGCTGAGATTTTAGTAGATGGTGTTCTTTGCTGTCATGCTCCGCCGCATGAAGTCGGTCAAGTCCCGTTCTATGTTACATGTTCCGACAGATTTTCTTGCAGCGAAGTACGAGAGTTTGATTTCCTTCCTGGGTCTACCAAAAAGTTGAATACTGCGGACATATACGGTGCCTTTACAAGTGAAGCAGCACTTCATTTGAGGTTTGAAAATCTGCTGGCTCGCATATCTCCTGTTCAGGAACATCATATATTTGAAGATGTTGGGGAGAAACGAAGAAAAATCAGTAGGATAATGTTGCTAAAAGATGAAAAGGAGTCGCTCCTCCCAGGGACAAGTGAGAAAGATTTGACGGAGCTTGAAGAAAAAGAGCGACTTATTAGGGAAGAGTTTGAAGATAAATTATATGCATGGCTTATACATAAGGTGACTGAAGAGGGCAAGGGTCCAAATATACTAGATGAAGAAGGACAGGGTATTCTACACCTTGCTGCAGCGCTTGGGTATGATTGGGCTATAAAACCAACTTTGGCAGCAGGAGTTAGCATCAACTTCCGCGATGCAAATGGGTGGTCTGCTCTTCATTGGGCTGCATTCAGTGGCAGGCAAGGAACCTCAGACTTTATCTTCCTTCAGTTGCTTTTTTTTCCGTAAAACTTCTTTAGCATTTATCTTGGTTTTGAAGGATCTCAGTTTTTATATCTGAGATGCAGCTCTCTTATTCATTCCTCTTGAAATTCTTAAATCGATTCATCGTAAACTCTTGACAGTTGTTTCGTCTCTCTGTGCACTGTTAAATTTCAGGGAGGATACTGTTGCTGTACTTGTCTCTCTGGGTGCTGATGCTGGAGCATTGACGGACCCATCGCCAGAGCTTCCTTTGGGTAAAACAGCTGCGGATTTGGCTTATGGAAATGGACACAGGGGAATTTCCGGTTTCCTTGCAGAGTCTTCGCTCACTAGCTACCTCGAGAAGCTAACAGTGGACGCCAAGGAAAACAGCTCCGTGGACTCCTCTAGAGCAAAAGCTGTCCAAACAGTAGCTGAGCGTACCGCTACTCCTATGAGTTATGGGGATGTGCCAGAAACACTGTCGATGAAGGATTCACTCACTGCTGTCTTAAATGCCACACAAGCAGCTGATCGTCTTCACCAAGTGTTCAGGATGCAGTCATTCCAGCGGAAACAGCTATCTGAGTTCGGTGACAACAACGAGTTTGGTATATCCGACGAGTTAGCTGTTTCTTTCGCAGCTGCAAAGACTAAGAAGCCAGGACACAATAATGGTGCTGTTCACGCCGCTGCAGTTCACATTCAGAAAAAATATCGTGGTTGGAAGAAGAGAAAAGAGTTCCTTTTGATCCGACAAAGAATCGTCAAGATCCAGGTTTGAAAAAGTTCTTTCAAAACCAGTTGAAGGTGTTAAAGCTTAGTTTTATTTTGCTTCTGACTCATCGCTGGATTTGATCGGTAACCTTTCAGGCTCATGTGAGAGGACATCAAGTCCGGAAACAATACCGAGCCATTATTTGGTCGGTAGGGTTACTCGAGAAAATCATCCTGCGTTGGAGGCGTAAAGGCAGTGGCCTACGCGGTTTCAAACGCGATGCAGTCGTCAAGGCACCGGAACCTGTAAGTGCTCCCCCACAAGAAGATGACTATGATTTTCTCAAGGAAGGAAGGAAGCAAACCGAGGAAAGGCTTCAAAAGGCTCTCACCCGAGTGAAGTCTATGGCTCAATATCCAGAAGCACGGGCTCAATACCGTAGGCTATTGACTGTCGTTGAGGGCTTCCGCGAGAACGAGGTAAAAGTTGTGGTATTTTCAAGTCTCCTTTAACACAACTTATCATCGGTAGAAACTGACATATAGTGTGAATTCCTGAGCAGGCCTCTTCTAGCTCAGCTATGAACAACAATAAAAATACAGAGGAAGCTGCGAATTACAACGAGGAAGACGATCTAATCGACATTGATTCTCTTTTAGATAATGACACTTTCATGTCTCTTGCATTTGAATGAGAATCAGTTGGATCTGAGAAAACCCATACATAAAGAGAGAGGGAGACCCATCTAGTATCAGTCGTCATCACAATGCGTTTCTAACTTCATTTAGGTTTTCCAGTGTAAATAATAAAATACAGGTGAGACAGAAAATCTCTCTGCATTTAGATTTGATTGAATTAGTTTTGGGTTTGGGTCCAGGTTGGATATAGAGACATGTTCTTTTCAGTTGTATGTACCCATAGATTTTATGTCTTCTAGGTAGTTTAAAAATGCGCAATGCTTTTGTACACAAAATGGTTGGTTTTTACAGTTTACATGGTGATTGGTCTCTAGGGGTTAATTTTTTTTTTTCTTCTTCTTACTGTATACATAATATGGTTGTTTTTGAGATCGGTTTGCAGAAATGTTCTTATATTACTGTCGTTGACTTTTGAGTGACAAATTTTAAAATGTGAGTTAAACAACCACAAAATATCACTTTACAGTCACTTGTGTGTACGTTATCTTCTTCTGTGGCAGATAACAGACAAGAAGACTATCTGTTTCTTCCGGCTCAAGGCATTCCATTCTTGATTTCAGACTTTCAGTGAATTTTAATGTTACAATCCAAAAGATTACATAGATAGGAGTAGGAGGAGGAGTGATCAATCTCAAACTAAACTTTTAAAACCAAATTAATTTTTGATTATAAAACAAAGTCTAGTAACAGCTTCGATTCTACCAGTAAAAAAAAGCTCTAGTTTGAATATCTCACAGCGGCATTGAAACAAGAAAATTCAATTTAGGCCATCGTGTGAAATGCAACAAAAATGCAACTAGAACTAGAACAGAAATATTTTTTTTCATAAAAAAAATAAAATAGAAAAACGCGTAAAAAGAAATGGAGATAGTTAAATAAAATAAATGAAAATAGAAATAGAAATTCATATGTAAAGAGCTGTCGATCATTTATAACCAACTAAAAACGATAGAGAGCTTGCCAATTGTAAGTTTGTAACCACAAAGAGAAGAATGGAGAAGCTGTCATCAGCTGCCGTTGTTCCTCAGCTCCTCCGCAACATCATTATCGCCGTCGTCGTTTTCGCCGACGAATCTCTCCTCCAATTCTCCGGGAATTCGAAGCTCCTCGAGAAACTCCGTCTATTTCTCGTCGCCTGTTTTCTCTTCTTTTTACGCTCGCTTCCTTCAGTTGTCCCCTTCGCAAACCCTACCACGACGAGAGGCTTCAAATTCACGGCGGAGAAGAAGCTCGAGATCAGCGATTGCGCGTCGGAATCGGGAATCGGTCGAGCGATCTGGCAGTTACTGTCGACTATGAATGAAATCCCGGTGAATTCTAGAAAGTACGAAGTCGTTCGGTCGTTGGCGGAGAGACTAATCGACGAGAATCACGGAGAAAACTCAACCGCCTTGTTCGATTTGAATCGCAGGGTTTTGAACGCGTCGTTTCGTAGAACGCTAAGCCGGTTAGAGGCGGCGGTTGAGCGTAACCGGAAAGATACAGGTGAACCGGTACGTCGTGGATTAAACCGGGTGGTGAGAGCTGCGGTTAGAGCCGTTGGAGATGGATTCGCCGGTTGGGGTGGAGAAGAGGCGGCGGATCAGTCAGCGGAAACGGCGGAGAAACTGGCGGCGGAGCTGCTTTGGTTGGCGGAGAAGATGGCGGAATATGGATTCGTCGATGAAGCCGTTGAGAAATGGGCCTCGGCTTCTAACATGGCTTGGCTCGCTCTTTGGTCTGAACCGAGGCTTCAGTGTTCCATGGTCCAAATTTCTGGTAATATTTGCTAACTTATTATTATTTTCTTAATTTCGCTGTCTGAAAAATCCGAATTACTTTCAGTTTTCGTGATCTGATTTGTTTTTTTTTCCGTAAATATGGTAAATAGAAGGAAATATCTTCCGCATTTGGAAAGAAGGAAAAAGAAACAAAATAACTGACTTTTCTGTTCAGAATATTCTTCTATGCTCCGGTCAAATATTTGACTTTTCAGAAACAGATTAGTTTTCACATAAAACCACTTTACATAATTAGTTTTAGCAGATGTCTATACGTGCAATCCATTTTTTTTGTAATTGGTTTAAGATTTTGTAAGGCTAACTAAGATGGTTTGGTATGTAATTAATATTGTGAACGAAACTTACGTTTTGTTTTTGGTTTCTTTCTTTCTTTCTTTCTGTGTGTGAAGCCTTGTTGTTCAAAGAAGCCAAGGACATTGGAAAAAGAGGAGAAGAAGAAGAAGAAGAGGGGGAGAAATGGAGAGAGATAAAGAAGAAGATGCTTACATCGTGGATTCCGTTGCTGTGTCGGGCCAGCAACGGAGCGGAGAAACCGGTGTTGAGAAGCGGCGAACGAGCCGAGCTAGAGAAAGTGTTGGAGCAGATGATATCAGAACTGAAAGAAGAGGAACAAGAAGATGTTCTCTCACTTTGGCTTCACCATTACACAAGCTGCGCTTCCTCTGACTGGCCTGACCTCAACGGCTCTTATGTTCGTTGGTGCGATTCTTCTCGCCAGCTTTTGCGCTTGCATTGTGATCCCAAAAACAAAGCCTAATTGAATTTATATATTATGTCATATGGAGTTTTCTCTCAAGATTCCAAGGAAACGAAAATGAAAACAAAAATGTGTTTTAAACACACGACACGAACGATAAGGTAATGTAAATGTTTTGTCAATGAAACTGTCTCTCTTCTAAGGACTAGGAGTCTCGTTTTTTTCCTTACTAGTTTAGAAATTCGTTTTGGAGGTTGTCTCTCCATCTATTTGTAGGTTTTATGCATAAAGAAACGACTTAGACGTGCTAAAAGATTTTGTTCGCTAGCTTGTATATGCAATGCCAACCCTTTATAAATCAATGGACACGTAAAAGATCGATACAACTTTTAACTTGTAAGCTATATATATATATATATATATATATATATTAGTGGACTTTCCTGCAACTTATATTTTTTAAAAAAAGGAAACGACTAACATGGCATATAAAAAAAAACCTTTCAAATGACCCAAAGAAGTCTCATAAGTTTTTAATTCCCAAAATTGACTAAAACTGTATCATATAGATGTACTCGGGGAACAATTTTATTATGAAATATAAAAGAAAAACATACAGACATTCGTCTTCTCGAAACAAAGATAGTATTAAGTTTCTTTGTAGCATGTAGCCATTTATTTAGTTAATATTACTAATTAATTACTATAAGCTGACATCGTCTATGTCATATTTCTTCAACGTACGTACTCCATTCCGTTATTTCCGGCCTCGGCCTAGCATCCGGTGGCATTAATCTTATTACTACGTTCATTAGCGCATCTATTAGAACTTACCGAAGGCGCTTCTCTAGACGAGTCGATTCTGATAAAGAAAGTGGATAAGACAAAGATTATTAAGAGACACCATACTGCATTTCCTCTCCATCCATTACTCATCTTGTCTAAATCAACACAATAGATTAATCACAACCCCCCCTTTTTTGTCTTTCCGGTAATTTTTGTTTTTTTTTTCTTTTTTCTTACAAGTTACAAACTACTGTATGTTTATATAGGAATGAGACTTACTATTAATAGTATAGAGAGTTTTCTTTCTTTGTGCTGGTCCTCATGCTAAGTATACGGTGCTCATTTTTTCCTCCGAATTAATCGTAAAAATGTTTTCGAATATGTAAATATAAGTAATTTACAATTCAATCGTTAGCACCTATACATTACATATTTACATACTTAATTACCTCTGAAAGTAATTGTAGTGAATATATACATCACCACGACCACTTTTTCCTCTATATAGATGATAGAACATCGTGTCTGTGATTAGATACAGTAGAGACCTTACCGAGTATGCATGTCTCTATAAATGGGAGTTGTTTATACACCTTACCGAGTATGTACGTATGTCCCCGAGTTACACGATACAAACAAATACGGCCAACGATTACGTACTCATTAGTCTATGTATAGTTTTAATGCTGGAATTAGCCACTTTTTTACATAATTAGTTTTACCAGATGTATATAAGTTATTTGGTGCTGCCACTCAATTTGGTTTAAGATTTTGTAATGCTGACTAAGATGGTTTGGTACGTAACGTTATGAACGAAACTTATTTTTTTCTGTTTTTACTTTTTAGTTTCGTTCTTTGTGTGTGAAGCCTTGTTGTTCAAAGAAGCCAAGGACATTGGAAGAAGAGGAGAAGAATGTAAGAGTTGAGATGGTTCGGTTCGGCAAAACAAGTAATGAGGGGATGTGGGTCGAGACTTTCGTATTAAAAGTAAGCGGGATCGGCAATTACAAACAGAGATCGGTCAAAAGACGATCTCTCGAAAATAAGATAGAGCTCGGCAGATAAGACAGAGCTCGGCAAATAGACAGAGTTCGGCAGATTTTAGTGTGTTAAATGCTAAGCGCTTTCTTTCTCTAGCTCTTTCTCTTCGATTCAACTGTCCCGTCAATAGGCATTTACTGTGATATTTATAGCTTGAGGGGACGTTCGGTCCAGCGGTCCGTAGGCGCTCGGACCAGCGGTCCTGGACAATCAATGGGCCTCTTGATTTGGGCCGGCCCATATGGAGGGGTGCTAAGCCCACCTCCAACAATAGCCCCCCCCCCAAGTCGGCGTATGTTCAAGGTGTCGATCTCGAGGCGTCGTTTCGGCGCGAGGTGGGTTGGCGTGAATCAAGAGCTGCCACGTGTCGTGCATGCAGTGAAAGGCGTGGGCCACCGGGTACTTTCTCCTCGGTAATCATTGCGTCGCTTCGGATTTCCCTTTCGGTCTATAAAAGGAGAAGTATGTCGCCCGGAATTTTCGTTCGTTCGCTCCATAAGAGGTAATACTTTCTCTCTCTAGAATTCTCTCTCGCTTCTCTCTAGTTTTGTGGTTTTGCCGAGCTCTCCCATTTTCTTTTCTCGACTTCGCCGAGCTTCTCAATTCGCCGATCTCTATCCGTTTGTTGTGATGAGGATCGATTCGACACGGAATCCGCTTCGGCAGAGGAGACTTATATCACGGGATCTAGCGCTGAATCGCCGACCAGGTCAGATGCCGATTCTTCTAGCGTGAATCGGAGCGATCAGACTCCTGAACGGACGACTGAGGCCTCTGCTACGCCGAGCAGACTTGAGGGTTCACCGACCCTTGAAATGTCGAAACGAGATCGGCGCGGTCCCCGATCGTTACTCCGAGTCTTCGAGATGAGGATGTTTTGGACGACTTGCCGCTCTTGACGCGTTTAGAGGATACGCGTGCTCGATGCTCGGCCGCGTCTGTCCCCACGGCCGTGCAGATGGAAACGGTCGAGGAGGCCCGGGCTCGTTCGGCAGCATCCAGGAAAGCTGGGATCGCCGAGAGGAAGAGGGCGGCTGAGATTGCCGAAGGGAAGAGGAAGATGTCTGCTCGAGACGAGGAGGCAGCCGAGGTCGCCAGGAAGAAGAAAGAAGCCGAGATCGCCAAAGGATGCGATTGCCGAGGAGAGGAAGGCTTCGATAGCCAAGGGGAAAAAGGGCTGCTGAACGGGCCGCGGTTCGGCGGAGAAAAGGCCAACCCCGGTGGTCAGGGGGAAGTCGAAGCCGAGCCGAAACAGCCGAGAAGAAGAGGGAGCCGACGGATCTGAGGAAGCTGGGAAAGAGTCATTGTACGATCGACGATCTCTTGATGGTTCGTCGTGATCATGCCAGCGTGTCTGGTCTGGAAATGCGCCTCCCTGAAGAGCACGAGCGTCTGTGGAAGGCGCCGCCGGGCTGGTTCACAGCCTACAAATTTTGGTTCAAGGAATCGCATATGTTCTTCCCGCTTCCGAAGCTGTTCGTCGCGTACTGTGAGGAACGTCGGATCGCTTTTTCTCAGCTTTGTCCGGCGGGTGTTCGCAATATTACGGGCACGCTGGTTCTGGCTGCCGAGCTGGGGATGGAGCTTACCTCGATTTTTATGAGGCGATGTCGTCCATCGCTGTCAATCAGGGCACTCCCGGGACCTTGTATGTCAGCATAAAGCCGAAGTATGGGATGATAACCGGCCATCCTAGTAAGACGAGGAACTGGATCAACGAGTATTTCTTTATCCGTGTGAACAAAGCCTCTGTTCCTGATCTGGACAGGCGGTACCGAAGCGAGTGGAGTCCTATCTTTGGTAGAGAGCTCGGCCAAGCCTTTTAGGATGCCTTAACGCTTTTCTTTCTTTGTTTGCCGATCTGCCTGGTCTTTGGATAACAATCTTTTTCTTTTTCTTTTTCAGTTCGGCCTGATTTTTGGCGTACTCCTCCAGTTAATTTCTTCGACGACGTTCGGCGGCTTTCTGAGCACGGGAAGAGGAAGTGGGAAGACATCGCCGAGGCGCGGATCAAAGCTCAGTGGGCTCGCATCGCATCAGGTGAACATTTATCATCGTCAGCCGATCCGTTTTTGTGATGCTGATCTGCCATGTTTCTTTTCCTCAGCTTCTTGGCGTTTGAGGGAACAGAGGCCGATGGGAAGCTTAGTCTGAACTTGCCTCGCTATGGTCAGGAGGTGCCGACCTCGGTGAAGAGGTGACGGCCGATGGTCAGTTTGGAGAAGAAGAAGAGGAAGAGCGCGTCGGCCGGGAAGCAGGCGGAGAGGAAGAAGGAGAAAACGGCATCCGGGTCTTCATCTAAGACCGTGGTGACGATCGGCGATCGCGTGGCCGCCGAGCGGGCAGATCCTTGGTATGCCGAACACCCGTTACTCGGGTAGAATCCGGAGACGGGTCTGAGGGAGCCCATCACTCCCACCTACGAACCGTTTGGCGAGGACGAACTTCGGACGATCTCCTGTTGCGTCGCAGGAAGCGCCGGTCTTCCCTTTTACCGAGCTCGGTGGCGAGACGAGTGTTCCGGGGTCTTCGGGGGTCCAGAAAGAGGAAGCGGGCATCTTCTGCCGAGCATGAGGACCTGCTGACGTGGGGCCGTCGAGGGAGAGGGAATGGATGCCGAGGCGGGCAATGAGGCGGGCGGAGCCGCCGAGCTCAATGCTGACATGGACGTGAAGCCTGAGGGGGCTATGGAAGTCTTCGACTTTCACTACGAGGGCGTCATCCTTTCTTGAGCAACAACGTGGCTTGGGCGATCTGTACTACAATCTCCAGCCGGACTGTATCTCGGAACCGCGTCCTCCAGTGTCATTAGAGGAGAAGCGTCTTTTCGGAGATGGCCCGTCATACCTTCCAATCAGTCGCAAGTAATAATGCTTTGATCGATTACTACCGCCGGTAGATGTCTGCTAGGTCGGCAAAGGGTCGTGCAGATTTGGTTGAGGTGAAGGAGAGGAACGCCGAGCTGGAGTCCCAGGTCGCCGAGCTCAAGGGCATTCTTGCTCTTAAGGAGAGTGGCCTTGAGCGGAGTGAAGCCGACCTTGCCTTGGCTCGTTTGGATGCCGACTCTCGTGGTGCTGAGAATGAGAGGCTGAAGTCGAAGATTGCCGAGCTTGAAAGGCGATCGGCGGATGAAGCCAAGAGGACGGAGTCGCTCTGGACCAAGAAGTTCGTCAGGTGAAGAGGGAGACGGTCGATATCTTCTGGCCTCGTTTGAAGCTTCCTTGCCGATCAGGACCGGATGAATCCTCGCATTCTGACGTTGAATCAAGCGGTTGCCGTTCGTGACTCTTACGAGGCACTTACGAATGCCGGTGTCGTCTTCCGTATGATTGGGTCGAGAAGTGCCGGGCTGACGTGGAGCAGCTCGAGGCGGAGATTGGTCAGGAGGAGGTGGTAACGGCGGACGAGCTTGAGTTGGAGTTCGGCCCCTTGGCGGATGAGGTTGCTAAGCTGGACGCTGGCACTGCTTGTCAATTCGTGCCGTCCGAGTAATGGGCCGATCGTGGATTTTCTGTCGTGCCGAGCTCTTCTTTCTGTTTTTCCTTTTCTTTTGTACTGCTTTTAAGTTCGAGCTTTGTAATCATATCTCAATGGAAATTATCGTTTTTGTTTCTTTCGATGCCTCCTGAACGAAAGTTTGTTGTCGTGCCGAGCTTATCCTTTCTTTACTTCGTTTGTTCTTGGGGAGTGTGTCTGGCGAGGTCTGCGCTCGGCTTTTGGCGGTTCCTTGGTACTTAGATTTTTAGTCTTAGTGCCGAGGAGCGGACGGTTGGTCCGTTTTGTTCGTGGGGAACGTCACTTGCGAGGTTGGCGCTCGGCTTTCAAGAGGTTCCTCGGCACTTCGATTTTTAATCTTAGTACCGAAGAGTGGACGGTTAGTCCGTTTTGTTCGTGGGGAACGTTGCTTGCGAGGTCGGCGCTCAGCTTTTAGGAGGTTCCTCGGCACTTCGATTTTTAGTCTTAGTGCGGAGGAGCGGATGGTCAATCCGTGTAAGTTCGTGGGGAACGTTGCTTGCGAGGTCGTTGCTCGGCTTTTTGGTATTGGTTCTTGCCGAACGCGAAATAATAAATTTTTTTTTTTTATTAGAATCACAACTGAGCCTTGTGTTTTTGCACAAGGTTGCCTACGTACCCATTAGGGATCAAGCCGACCGTAGTTCTTAGTGTACAATTTTTTTTTTCTTTTTTTTTTTTTTTTTTTGTCGCGCCTTGACGGGGTGCCTTTTCCTTTGGATTTTTCGGTGGGGCTGTTCGTTGTTTCCTTGGGTTCGGCGGTCGTGCAGTTGCGGACTAGTAGTAGAAACGCTTGAGATTCATCGAATTCCAAGACCTTGGGATTTTGGTCCCGTCCATCGCTGCGAGCCTGTAGACTCCTGGTTTGATGATCATGGTTATGATGTAGGGGCCTTCCCAGTTAGCGCCGAGCTTCCCTGCGTTGACTTCTCTAGGTTTCTCAAATACTTTGCGCAGCACGAGGTCGCCGTCGGCGAAAGATCTACCGAACGTTCTCTTGTTGTAGTACTTTGCTGCCAACTGCTAGTAGTTCTGGATCCGGAGGAGGGCCTGGTCTAGGTGCTCTTCGGCGAAGTCGAGCGAGTCCTTGATCATGCTGCTGTTTAGTCGGGCGTCGTTCGGGAGATGGGTTCGGCGGAGGCCCAGTATCGTCGCTTCGGCTGGAGACATAGCCTCGATTCCGTGAGAGAGAGAGAAAGGCGTCTGGTTCGTCGATCGGCGCGGCGTCGTTCGATGGGACCATAGTACTCCATCTAACTCGTCGGCCCAAACTCCTTTTTTATCCTCGAGCCGTTTCTTGATTCCGGCGAGGATCGTTTTGTTCGTGGCTTCGGCTTGGCCGTTCCCTTGTGGGTATCGGGGAGTCGACTTGCTGAGGCGGATGTTCCAACTTGCGCAGAATTTCTCGAACGTTGCCGATATGAACTGGGGACCATTGTCCGTGACGATCTCGTAGGGGAGGCCGTGCCGACAGATGATATTCTTCCAGACGAATTTCTCAACGTCTACGGCCTTGATGTCGGCGTATGATTCGGCTTCGACCCACTTGGTGAAGTAATCTGTGACGATCAGGATGAAACGTTTCTGGCGGGATCTCGTGAGCGGTCCGACGATGTCCATAGCCCATCGCATGAAGGGGTAAGGCGCCGTGGACGTGGTCAGTTCCTCGGTCGGTCGGGATATGATCGGCGCATGTCACTGGCAGGGTTCGCACTTGCTGGCGAAGGCTTCGCAATCGGCTATCATAGTCGGCCAAAAATGGCCGTTCTTCTTGATCTTCATGGCTAGGGCTCGGCCGACCGAGTGGTTTCCTCCTGCACCCGAGTGGGTTTCTTCCATGACGAGGCGGGATTCAGAACCGGAGACGCAAATCATGAGGGGACCGGAGGCGCTTCGCCTGAAGAGATTGCCGTCCAAGACCATGTAGTGAGCGCTTTTCGCTTTGAGACGCCGAGCGGCCCATCGATCGGTCGGCACTTTGCCGTCGTGAATGTAGTCTCGTATCTCTTCTCGCCAGTCGTCGGGTAGCAGGACCTGCTCGGGATCCATCGGTTCGTTCATCTCCTCGGCATCATCGACCCCGGGTTCGAGCGTGACGATGGCCATGCTTGTTTCGCCTATGTCGATGTTCGGCGTGCCGATGCTTTCCACAGGTATCACTCTGCGTAGATCGGGGTCTGAGGTGGAGGCGAGAGCGGCGAGCGCATCGGCAGAGGAGTTATCGCTTCGGGGGATTTTCGTCAAGGCAAAAGTGTCGAACTCTCGAGCCAAGACTTGAACCACTTTGAGATAGGCGTCCATCCTATCGTTTTTCGCGACGTATTCTCCGCTGAACTGGTTGGCGACGAGCTGGGAGTCACAGTACGCTTGCAGCTTTTTGGCGCCGATCTCCTTCGCCAGGCGCATCTCAACGATGAGGGCCTCGTACTCAGCTTTGTTGTTTGATGCCGGGAATGCCAGGCGGAACGATTGTTCGAGAATTTCGCCCGTCGGTGATTCCAGGCGTATGAGCCGTGATAGCAAGGTTCGTAAGAGTAGCGCGGTGCCGGCTTCCTTCTGTTTGTTGCGTTGCTTGTTGGTTCTGGTATCTCGTTGCGTTCGGCAGGATTTTGCTGAGAAGAGCTAGGATGCTCTTGTGCCGAGGCGTTGTCAGGTGGGCGGTTGGTCGGCCCGATGAAATTATGTGCCGAGATCGGCTCGTTCTGGTCCTCTGGTCGGCGGGGGCCGATGAATGTTTCGTGCTGCCGGGCTGTCATGCTGCAGCTAGATGGGAGAGATCGGTTTTCGACTACCGATTGATGCCGATCCGCTTTGCGTAGAGAAATGCTCGATGCCCCACGGTGGGCGCCAATTGTAAGAGTTGAGATGGTTCGGTTCGGCAAAACAAGTAATGAGGGGATGTGGGTCGAGACTTTCGTATTAAAAGTAAGCGGGATCGGCAATTACAAACAGAGATCGGTCAAAAGACGATCTCTTTTAAAATAAGACAGAGCTCGGCAAAAGACAGAGCTCGGCAAATAGACAGAGTTCGGCAGATTTTAGTGTGTTAAATGCTAAGCTTTCTCTCTCTAGCTCTCTTCTTCAACTGTCCCGTCAATAGGCATTTACTGTGCTATTTATAGCTTGAGGGGACGTTCGGACCAGCGGTCCTTAGGCGCTCGGACCAGCGGTCCTGGACGATCAGTGGGCCTCTTGATTTGGGCCGGCCCATATGGAGGGGTGCTAAGCCCACCTCCAACAAAGAAGAGAGATGGAGAGAGATGAAGAAGAAGATGCTTATATCGTAGATTCCGTTGCTATGTCGGGCCAGCAACGGAGCGGAGAAACCGGTGTTGAGAAGCGGCGAACGAGCCGAGCTAGAGAAAGTGTTGGAGAAGATGATATCAGAACTAAAAAGAAGAGGAACACGAACAGGTTCTCTCACTTTGGCTTCACCATTACACAAGCTGCTCTTCCTCTGACTGGCCTGACCTCAACGGCTCTTATGTTCGTTGGTGCGACTCTTCTGCGCTTGCATTGTGATCCCAAAAACAAAGCCTAATTAAATTTAATTATATATTATGTCATATGGAGTTTTCTCTCAAGGTTCCAAGGAAACGAAAGCGAAAACAAAAATGTCTTTTAAACACAAACGATAAGGTAATGTAATGATTTGTCAAATATTAAAGAGAAAATAGATAAAAAATAGTAAAAGGAGGGTTTTAAAGAGAAATCTCCGACTCCGAGTGAATCGGGAAAAAAAGAGCATCATCCGGGTCTTGCATATTTGATGGTGGTGGCCCTGAGAGATGACAAGTCAAAATAAATATGAATTAGTCGATCGTCAGCTTTGACGTGTATTGTGTCTTGTCTTGTAATGTAATAAATATTTGTTAAAATATGTATGTCTAAATTTAAGGATATACTGTACCTTCAAGTTCAACAACACCCGGAGATCTTTTGCGTCGGAAATGGAAGAAGAGAAGAAGGGCGCAGATGATTAGAGCAAGAGAAGCAACCACCACGGCTATAGTGACAGGTACTACGACATCCTTTGTGCGATCTCCTTTTCCGTTTTTATCCACACAAGACCCGATTGTGCAAATCACAAGTGGGTTGCCTTCAACACTGCGGAATGTCAGGCATTGTTATACATCTATAAATGTATCATCAACCGGAAAAATGTAATATAATTATATATAATGATAATTATAAGTCTCTCTGTCTTACTTTAACCTCATTCCTTTTTTCTGGGCAAATATGTGAGGAACCGAACCGCTGAGATTATTACCACTTAAGTTTCTGTTTTGAATAAGTATAATATATAATAGTCAAAACATAGTATATAAGCACACACATGCGCATGCATGCATGTTAAAGAGAAAGTTAGCAAAAAGAAGAAGGAAAATTACATGAGCAGGAGTGAGTTCATGTTGGCCAAAAACTCAGGTACTGCTCCGCCCAAAGAGTTGTTTGACAAGTCCCTAACATATAAGAAATAATTAACGAAAGCAAAAGTTACGTAAAAATTAACCAAACCAGATAGATTCATCAATTAATTAGTACTAATTACAGTTGTTGTAGGTGAGGTAGTTTTTGGATGACTTCCGGGATGACCCCCGATAAACCACTTGAAGATAAGTCCCTGGAGACGTATACGACGATGCATGTTATAAGTAGATTTGGTATAACAATAATAACAGCTTAAAAAAAAAAAAGTTATTGGCGCGGTAAATTTACAGAGAAATGATGGTTGGCGGCGTAGAATTGTCCGAGTGGTTGCAGGTTAGACCTTCCCACAGAAATTGTTTGGGGACACAGGGGTCGCCTTGCCAACTAAGTCTTGTCAAATCATAGGTCCTCTGAACATCCGTGATACCAGTAACTAGAAAAAGAAAAGAAAAAACATAAACATATGCACACATGCATGCATGCAGGTTATGAAACAAGTTAATGTAATGTAATGTACCGTCGCTTCCATTTGTTCCAAGCTGTGGGTTATCCATCACGGTGTACACCTCAACTGCGCTGAGTACAGGAGGAAGAGTTGATCTTGATGTCTTGGTAATCTGCAAAACACATTTCCCATCGGTGCATTGTTTTGGCAACGCGATAAACACGGTATTGGCGCGTAGTGGTTCGGGGGTTAAAGGTCCATAGACAAGTGCTCCATTCAGAAACACAGAGAATTCCCTTGTATCGTTTTCCCCTAGAGTCTGAAGCTCTGAAAAGTAAGTGTAGGGGTAACACTGTGCAGTGGGAGGCTCTAGAATCCAGTCAACATCCAACGTCGTCGCGTTGGCGTTCAGGAGCGTTGCTGCTGTCATCATTACTATTTCTGGCGGATTATACATGTTGTTAGTGTTTACGCGGAGATGCGTAGCTACTGGCATCCAGAGCTTCTCCGGGAATTTTCTTGGGTACCATAAACGATCGTAGACATCATCCGGGTACCTGCCACGACGATCGTGTATGCGACCACAATTAATAGCACATCAAAGTCTATATATATATATATATACGTAAGGGTAGCGTCAAGTATTATCAATTGGTTCTTACCGAATCTTGGGAACTTCTGAAGGGCCAAGATACCACCGGAACAAGTTCTTGAGCGAACCACTTGGATTACCGTAGGCCTTTGGATCTAGCGGTCGTAGCTCTAAGACGTTTATGAACGGTGTGCCTGTTCTTGTGTTGACTAGACATATCTGCAGCAAAGATTGGGATCCCGCCGTGACGTGGATGACCTCCTTATTAGTGTCATTAGCATGCACCACCCTTGTCCACATATTGGGACCCAGGTAGAGGTCGAAGCTCGGAACCGCATTAAGCCCGTCGTAGTTTCCATATACGAATGTGGCCCTGATCAGATACTTGGTGTCTGGCTTCACTTTTATATTGTAGCAGTTTCGCTCTCCCTTTGGAAAGCTTCTCAAGTTCCAACACGGCTTAGGGTACATCGTCTCGATTGTCTTGTCGACTTTACCCGTTACCGAGTCCGTACTTTGTACCAGATCCGCGTCCGTCGTATATGTCAAACTAGTCAGGATATCTGTGTAAGGAGATTCGTGTCGGGGCAAACCACAATCCAAGCTGATGAAGTCTATAGTGAGACACAAACAAAAAAAACCCCATTACTTAGACAAGATTTGGTTTTCTGATATAATATATGCTTCGCAACAGTTAGACAGAGATATAAAAAACAATCAATACATTATTGGATACGCACCGGTTTGAGATTGGGATTTGACGAGAACGATTATTCTAAACATCTGCCACGCGATAAATAACATGAAAGACCTCCTCATCTTTTATTTTCTCTCTGTATTGTTCGAACGAATACAACTGATAATAACAAAAAAAAAATATCAAACCAGTGAGAGGCTATATAAAATAAAGCCACGTACTCTACCCAAGTTTCAAAGCCATCAAGTACGTACTAAATTAGTCAAATTTTGACATGCATCATGGCATATCCATGCCTTTTAAACAGCGCATATGGCTCTAGTAAGCATGTTTTCTTTAAGCACTGCACATGACTAGCTCTCTCTAGCTATAAACATAGATAAGCGAAAATTAACTTAAGATATAGGATTTTAAAAGAACCGAAAATAAATTTCCATATAATTTGGCAGTAGTTTAAATATGTTTTTAGAGTACTCCTTCACGTTCTGGTTGTCACATTTAGTTCGATTGCCGGTTTAACAGCGAATCGCTAGTTGGGAGCATTAGTTAACAATAATTATAGGCGGTTCATCAAATACCATAAGCAATAACACGTATGTATATATTTACCGATTTTTATTTCAATGCTTATAACACACAAAACGGGTAATAAACTATAAGCCGTAGTAGAAAGTCTGATTTAATTTTAAAATTGTATCATGTAGAGTTGCTCGGAGAACATTTTTTTAGGAAATATAAAAGAAGAACATACGGACATTCGTCTTCTCGAAACAAAGATAGTATTAAGTTTCTTTGTAGCATTTAGCCATTTATTTAGTTAACATTACTAATTAATTACTATAAGCTGACATCGTCTATGTCATATTTCTTCACCGTCTCCATTCCGTTGTTTCCGGCATCGGCCTAGCATTTGAGGCCGCTGATATTACTCCTAGCAGTATTCATAGAAGGGCATTTATAATTAATAGTTACCGAAGGCGCTTCTCTAGACGAGTCGATTCTGATAAAGAAAGTGGATAAGACAAAGATTATTAAGAGACACCATACTGCATTTCCTCTCCATCCATTACTCATCTTGTCTAAATCAACACAATAGATTAATCACAACCCCCCTTTTTTTGTCTTTTCGGTAATTTTTTGGTTTTTTTTTTAATTTTATTTTCTTACAAGTTACAAACTACTACTTCCTCCGTTTCAAATTAGTTGTCGTTTTGGCAAAATGTATCTGTAAATATTTGGATGTATCTGGACATATTTTGCATTACAGATACATCCAGATAATGGCAGATACATTTTCCCAAAACGACAACTAATTTGAATCGG
Organism: Microthlaspi erraticum; assembly: GCA_902728155.2. Taxonomy (NCBI): domain Eukaryota; kingdom Viridiplantae; phylum Streptophyta; class Magnoliopsida; order Brassicales; family Brassicaceae; genus Microthlaspi; species Microthlaspi erraticum. The sequence continues at coordinate 846,386 of CACVBM020001151.1, read as the reverse complement.
AGGGAGTATGTTTATATAGGAATGAGACTTACTATCAATAGTATAGAGAGTTTTCTTTATTTGTGCTGGTCCTCATGCTAAGTATACGTGCTCTTTTTTTCCTCCTACAATTCAATCGCTGCAAGTAATTGTAGTGAATATATACATCACTACCACAACTTTTTTCCTTTATATAGATGACAGAACATCGATCGTGTCTATGATTAGATACAGGATAGAGACCTTACCGAGTATGTATGTCTCTATAAGTGGGAGTTGTTATTATACACCTTACCGAGTATGTACGTATGTCCCCAAGTTACACAATACAAACTACTACGGCCAACGATTCGTGCTCATTAGTCTATGTAGTTTTAATAAATAAAAAAAACACACAATATGGTTAAAAACTTAAAATCATAGATGAAACTGTACGAACTGAAAGGAAAAGGTAAAAACAGGTTGCAAGTTTACAAGAAAATGGAATAAAAAAAAATATAAATTTCTTTTGCAGAATCACATTCCGTAATAATTTTTTTGAAATACTGTTCCCGAATTGATTCACATATATGGTAGCGTAATTGATCTAATTGCGTGGAACAAATCCACATTCCCCACATTTCTTCTTTTCAATGGGATAACAACGAATATATACAAGAAGAAGAAGCTATCAAATAAAATCCTATACATATAAAACTCATCACCTCAAACGCATTTCATGTACAGCAAAAGAGAAAAAAGAAAACACAAAAAAAAAAAACCCCTTCAAACCATATTCATGGCTAGCCGGAGAGAAGTACGTTGCCACCGTTGCGGTAGATGGATGTGGGCTCAACCCGAGGTCCGTGCCGTCCAATGCTCAACCTGCCATACGGTCACGCAGCTCTACTCGCTCGCGGACATAGCTCGCGGCGCAAACCGCTTGATTCATGGGTTTCAACAGCTACGTAGACGACAACAGCATCATGAACAAGAACAAGAACAACAAATGATGGCTCAACCACCGCCGCGGCTGCTGGAGGCTCTTCCCTCGGCGTTTGGGAAGAAGAGAGCGGTTTTATGTGGCGTGAACTACAAGGGAAAAAGCTACAGCTTGAAAGGTTGCATCAGCGACGCAAAATCCATGAGATCTTTCTTGGTTCAACAAATGGGTTTCCCTCTTGACTCTGTTCTCATGCTCACCGAAGACGAAGGCAGTCCACAGAGACTACCGACGAAGAGAAACATTAGGAAGGCGATGAGATGGCTAGTCGAAGGAAACAGAGCAAGAGACTCGCTCGTGTTCCATTTCTCCGGCCATGGATCTCAGCAGAAGGACTACAACGGAGACGAGATGGATGGTCAAGATGAAGCCTTGTGCCCTTTAGACCATGAAACAGAAGGTAAAATCATCGACGACGAGATTAACAGAACACTCGTGAGGCCACTCGTCCATGGCGCTAAGCTTCACGCCGTCATCGACGCCTGTAACAGCGGCACTGTCCTTGATTTACCCTTCGTTTGCAGGATGGAGAGGTAAAAAAACTAAAAATAAACCTAATCAATTCTGCTTTTCACTCAGAACAGAGAAACAAAACAAGCTTTTGGGTTTGTGTTTGTGTGTGTAAAAAAAACAAAAAATTCAGGAATGGGTCTTATTATGAATGGGAAGATCATAGATCAGTGAGAGCTTACAAAGGAACAGACGGTGGAGCAGCTTTCTGTTTCAGTGCTTGTGATGATCATGAAGCCAGTGGTTACACTCCTGTACGTTTCACAAAGAAAACTTGCATCACACTCCATCATCATTACTTCATAGTACGACAACACGTCAACACCACTCTCTCTGTATATATATATATATCATTGCGATGTTGTGGCAGGTGTTCACGGGAAAGAACGCAGGAGCCATGACTTATAGCTTCATCAAAGCGGTGAAGACAGCTGGACCTGCACCGACGTACGGTCACCTGCTTAACCTTATGTGCTCTGCGATACGCGAGGCCCAGTCTCGCCTTGGGGACTACGCAAGCTCTGATGCCTCTGCGGTATGTTTATTAAACTCTGTAGTGATACCCTTAAAAACCTGCATTACTCAGAGGGTATGAATGGTTTGAACATTTTCTTCTTCTTCTTCTTCTTGATTTGCTTGCAGTTGCCACTGCTAACATCGTCTGAGGAATTCGACGTCTACGCAACAAAGTTCTTACTCTGAATGATGGATGCATACAATACAAATACAATCCCAAATAACTCGGAAACGTTTTACCCATACAAAAGTTCTACTTTTGCAGCAAACATGTGTGAAAGCTGCAACAAAGTCTCTCCTTTTTTTGATAAATAAAGCTAAAAGATTATGTATGGAATAAAACCGTAATAGCTATACTTGATTCAATACCACAACTTTTACACAAGATGCTATATTACATGAGAGTGAGGCTAATTCTCATCCGATATCAAAAGCAGTAGAGTTTTTGTTCTTTTGTTTCATTCTCATGATTTGAGACCATCATGTAGCATTGTTGGACATTTTGAGGATCAGAAGCTGAGCTTCTTCCACAAGAGTTTTAACTACCTCTCCAGCCGGTAAAATCTCTTTGATGAGGCCTACGCTTTGGCCTGCATACATGGCCATACTCTCTAAGTCTCCCGTTGTTGTCATGTTTGGTACAGTTCCTGCAAATCTTCTTATCTCTTTTTCCTGTCGTGAGAAATTCATTTCATTCATCATCATGCCAAAAACCATATATCTGGAGGAAGAAAAAAGAAATCTTACGACGCCATGTATGGTGGAACGTCCAATAACCGGCTGGTTAACTTCATTCTCATCAGCCGGAAGAGATCTCCAGTCATCGAAGAAGGGTGTCTGCAGAACGCGTTGCGGCGCATTAGGCCACCTTGCTCTTCCAAACACATCTGTGTATTCGGTGTTTTCATATTCAACCAACTTCCTTTTGTATATTGGGTGTGCGTAGCTCTCGTGAGTTGCCACAAACCTGAAAAAAACAAAACAAAACAAAACAAAAGCTTCTTCTTTACTCATTTTCAAGAAGAAGAAGAAGAAGAGCAGAACCAACCAACCTTGTCCCTAGACACACCGCTTGAGCACCAAGCGACAAGGCTGCGACGTAACCGCGTGCGTCCACAATTCCTCCAGCAGCGATCACCGGAATGTCGCGTTCCCCGACCACATCCACAACTCTTGGCAACAATGAAAACAGAGCATCCTTCCCAATCACATGCCCTCCTGCTTCATGCCCTTGCACTATAATCGCATCTACTCCTACAGCAACTGCCTTTCTAGCTTCTTCCACATTCCCAACCTTAGGAAAATTAACTAACAAATCAGACAAATTCCTGATTGTGGAGAAAAAGACATGATCAGTGGGATTTGGTTGGTTATAGTTTTTCTTACCTGAGGAACAACTTTGACACCGGCACGGTGAGCATCATCCACAAGCTCCTTTGAACATTGACCCCAATAAAGCTGCAACACAGCAACCTTCTCTTCCAAGATTGTCTTTATGTTTAACTCGTGAGGAAACGCAAGCACAACACCGATCCCGAACGGTTTCTCTGTCAATGTCTTTGTCTTCCTTATCAGCTCTCTCAAGTAATCAGGACACTCCTGATCGAATTGTTTCACATCATCATCAATATCATCAACAACATTCAAAGAAAAAGTTATAGAAGATAAAAAATAAAAAGTTGAAATTACCCAATCAGGACATCTGAGAAGACCGATCCCTCCGGCATTAGCGACGGCGGCTACAAGCTCCGGTCCGGAGATGTCTGGCCCTAATGGCGCCTGAACTATTCCGTATTCGAAGCCTAGAATCCCCTTCAAACTCATAATTTTCACTTCCTCTGCTTTATCTCTCGATGTGTTCTTTCTTATCTTCGTCTCCCCCAGAAATAGAAAAGTCTTATATAACGCAAACCCCCCCCCACAGAGTCGTAATCGAAATTTCCTTCGTCTTCTTCTCGATTGTTTTAATTATTTATGGCGAAGCTTTCGTCACATACTACATCATGATTTCTGGAATCTTAATCTGATGCCATTACTCGATTCAGTTCTGGAGCCAACTACTACATCAATTTGGCATTGTTCGTCTCGTGCGCTTGATTTTCTCTAACTCAGTCAAAACAAAAATCATCTGCAATTCAGTATCTAAGAGATGATTATCGAACAATTCTTCCTGGAAACGATCGAGTCTCTTCCAATTTTGTCAGATAACTGAAGTGCTTCTCAAATGACATCGTTGCGAAACTAAACCATACTGGGCTTTTTAATCAAGTTCATGGGCTAAATTAAAAAGGCCCATTATGTTGCTCAGATAGCTTTGGTTCTTAAATTCAATAACTCAATAGAACCCAATTGTACCGGACATAAATGGGCATGTTGTAATGAAAACCATAGTAAACAAAAAAAAAAGTCACTCTTTGATATCTAGACATTGAATTTTTTTCATTGATTATTGTCTAATTTTTGTAAACCCGGAAGATTCGAAGAAAGCGGACTCTCTTAGGTCTTGTGACCAAATCAACATGAAAGACTGGTCGGTCGATCCACAGCACGATAACCTCGAAGTTCGTCACCGTTTTTGATTGATTAATGAAAGCTAACTAATCCATGATTAAAAAACTAATATATCCACAACATTGTAAACATCCACTAAACATGTAACCACCATTTAAATCAAATGATATTAAGCGAAGTGTTTTACAGCTTTTTATTCCTCTATTCTGCTGTCTCTACATAATTGATAGTATACAAAATTTGGATTTCGATATTATATTTATGTGTCTTTTTCTGTTTACGAATTGTCGTCAAAGAAACTAATAATGTCTTCTTCATATCTCCTTTCTAAGTTTAGGAAAACAAATCATAGTTTTAGCAAAGTTAACGTCTGCCTCAACATGTATAATTTATAATAATTATTTACGAAAACTATCATTATCATGTCTTTATAGTTTATACGTCGCGTGATGTGGATGACAAGAAAAAACCTTTTTCTTTTAAAATTGTTTAATATAAATCCAAATTCAGTTTCAAACTTATTAGCTTAATTATTGCTTTGTCATTTTCACCATTGAGTATTAAGCGTCCTGTTGCCGTGGTTTTTCAAAGTTGTCATGGTTTTTTAACGCATGCACAAACAATTTGTATGTTCTGTTTTTTAAAACCGTGAAGTTGTAGATTTTTGGTTTGCGCATCTCGTTAACAATATACATCATAATTCGTATGTCGTTAAAATAGATGTTTTTGAGCAATGTACTGGATGTTTGTTTTTTTTTTTTTAATTGAATGTCAAATTATATTCAAACAAAAAAAGGCTTTGTTACAATAAATGATGCATCCTCTGAGGGTATAAAGAGGAGCTAATACAAAAATCTAAATGTTACACAGATAATTTAAAAGCTTGCAAACCAAGACTACATTCCATTCTCGTATCTCTCGTCTCCCATACTGCGAATAGAAGTCAGCCTGTTTCTAACCTGCTTATCGATTCCTTGCTGCGTACTGGATGTTTTTTGTATGTGTCAAAGAACATGCTGGATGTTATCATATGCGCTGAACTTTTTAATCTTTACAAAAAAAAAAAAAGCTAATTAGTTCATGGTCATTTCAGGATATTCTTCTATTTGTTGAAAGCACCATAAATTGTGTTATACATGCGTTGATATGTTTGGATTTCATATCTACTAGTCTTGTTCCCAGTGGATTTTCTAATGAGAATTGAGATATATGATATTCAGGACGAGCCAAAGTGGGTCGGTCGACCTACAAAGTCCATCGCCTAAAGTCAAAAGTTAGGAGTTGGAGGGGAATGTGCGTTGTAATAACATTCGTAAATATCTGCACAATTATTCTAAACAAATAAAATTTACAGATTTAGTCGGCCAGCTTTGTTGACTAATTCCCCATATATAAGGAAAATGTTATAATCGCTATGTATGAATGGTCCCTTCAAAAATTTCAAATGCTCTTTGCTTATATGTACCACATTATTGATATGGAAAAGTACTATTACATACAGCAAGAAACATTAATCACTATCGATCATCAAAACAGTATATTAATAATCTAGCAAGTAGACTAAGTTCCGGGTCAAATCAAAGTACCTAGCATACCATGCAAGATGCAATTGGGTCCAATTATTTTCAAAATGCATGAAATTAGAAGTCTTTTAAATTTTAGATCTGATAATGGCAATTGCAGTAAATGAGTGAGTAGGTTATTAGGTCACGTATAGAATTGAGAACGGCCTACTGAGAGATGTCTCACAAAATGTCACTAAACAAATAATTTGGACAACATCGATGTCTCGGAAAACAGTACACGTACAACACGAATCGTGTTAAAAAAAAAACATGACGTGGCATGATATTAAAGGACAATCGTGGATAAAAGACTAGCTAGTACGAGCAGCGCGTGGTTTCCACTCTCAAGTTTCACCAATGTTTCTTGTAGCTTTCTGTGCCGACTACGCAATTTCTCAGCCGCACGTGAGACTCCTTTTGCCGTCTCTTTCACTCCATTTTTTATTAGTTTTCCTCTCTTATACTTTTTCATTATTTCTACGACTTGATTGATTAGATACCTTTCTATTTGTAGTTTTGTCGCGAGTATGAATTCACTAATTTCTCCTAAAGCATATTTAAAAGTATACTACTAATACTCGTGACACTGATAATCAATTGTATTGGTTGTATGTATTTATCTTATCCAGTGACATAAACCGAAAAGGTTGAGATGATGGGTACAAGAAATGTACAGTCCTTGTGAAATTAGACCCTCGCCCAAATGTCTTTTGAATATGTCATATTCAGCTAAACTTTTTGTTTATGGTGATAAGAAACAAGACCCCATTGATATGATATGAATCGCTACACCAAGTAGTTACTATGAATTTAAAAATATAATGTTCTTACTTCTTAGATGTGCCTACCAATAGTGACCGATGCATCTACCAATATATACGACAAAGTAAATTTAACTCATGTGTCACTCTGGAATTTTATTTATTGCTTTTACAGTTTACTATTCATTTTTTTCACATGACTGGAACTCGCGTGTGAAAATAACTCGTAGAAGCTAAAGTGGATTGCTTCGAATCCTATTAGGCTAGTATTACTCTGGAGTACTTCTGACACGTGACGTAGCCTTTTTTCTTCAATGTATTTTTAGTTTTAATAAAACTGGACCCCATAAAATTCAGCTACATCATATGGTTCACGTTTAGCAAAATATCAGGATCTAACGGCTGTGAGTTTACCCTCGTTTTGAAATCTAATTTAACATAGTTCTTTGAATCGGATAAACAGTGTATTTTGAGCTCCACTATAGGAAATTCTTCTTCTATGCCAAAAAGATTGCAATAAAATTTAAACGTGTTTTCTGGTGTGCCCAATATATATATAGTTTTTACATTCCACCCACTTATATATTCTGGAGTATTCTTTAACACACAAAAATATTTAAATTTCAGTTCTTTTAGCTTTTTGATAAGCACATTAAAGACAGTTTTTCAAAATAAAGTAAAAGGCAAAGGGGAAAAAGACAAGGGAAAACTGGGTCCTACATATGTCAAAAGACAATAATTGACTGTAAGGGCGTGGTTCGTACGCATCGTAGTGGCGTATCTTGCCTAGCTCCTACTGCTGACTACTTAAGTGCACCGTATATTTCTATACATACACCTAAAACGATATCTATAACTATAAGTCGGTAATTGTACTTTGTACATACACACACTGTGCGTAAGTAAATACGTATGGCTTTGTGGTCCCCACAGAAGCCAAAGGTAAAGGGCCAGAGGGACCTTCCCCAAGTAAAACGATCAGGTTCCTTCTTGTGTACCCTTCCTCAAAATCAGTGGCATGCCTTTGAAAAAAATGAAATTCCAATGAACCTCCCCTAAATAATTCCTAATTGTAACTTTTTTTTTTGGTTTCTCTTAGAACTATTTTTGAATCAAATATTGAAACGCGTAGTGACTTGATGACTTCTTCTAGTACGGCCAAACAATGTATTTGGTTACAGAGTATGTACAAATTATTATGGTTCATGGTCGAGGCTCATGATGTGAGGAGTCAGAGAAAGAGTTAAAGAAAGCTTCTTAAAGTGATGCTATTAAAAATTAAGATAATTTAATTACTAGTTTCTCCTTAACGAAAAGAAACATAAGCAAACAGACTATATACTTTTTCAGAATTAAACGACTATATGAGATCTGTGCTTATACTAATCCAATTTGGAGTTATTGATGTTGAATTTCAAATTGTCTAAGCAAAACAATGAGTATGGACATTAAAAAAATGGTTTTCTATCCATCTTCTAAAACTGAATGAAAGCTGGTCTTTGACTATATACGTCTTTGACTATATACAAGCACTACTTTATTTGTTTAATAAAGACTTGTTCACTGTATCTATTGCATTTAAATTTAGAGTGGGTTTTGGCATTCAAACTTTACTCGCTTTAAATACAACTTTAAAAGTTTTAGTAGTTATGGCTTATGGCAGCTCGAATAGAGAAACTTTTTTAAAACAATGACATGTACGAAAAACTATTCCCACAATTCATTTTTTTTCCCAAACTTCATATACATATCTTGATAAAATAAAATTTCCTTCATAACTAAATGTATTACAAATCTTAAACAATTGCGCATGGAAGAGCATGCTGTCTGACTCTCTACGTGTGGCCTAAAAACAACTTTTTCATTTAATAACCAAACTAATAACAAATCTATCGGCTAAGCATCACTTAAATTTAATACACGTAATGGAGACTACCACGTCACATTTGAAGAACCTTACAGGCTGTCAAATACCCTTCTCTACCCATTCAAATCCTCCCACGTGGCACTCTTTGACATTGACACCTTTGCTACTACAGCTGTCTCACTCATCTCTCCCATTTCAAAAAATCTCTGGTATATAAATAACTCTGTAACACACTCTACATCCTATAAACCCAAAACAAAACCTTTTCTATCTCTTCAATATCTTATTTGCCTTCTCTCAATGGCATACAATTACCGTTTCGCCATCTTCCTCACTTTCCTCTTCGCCGCCGCCGGTCTTTCCGCCGCCGCTTTGGTCAAGGAGCAGCCGCTGGTTCTGAAATACCACAACGGCGCTCTCTTGAAAGGAAACATCACCGTCAATCTCGTTTGGTACGGAAAATTCACACCCATCCAACGGTCCGTGATCGTCGATTTCATCCGCTCGCTCAACTCCAAAGACGCCACCGTTCCTTCCGTCGCGTCGTGGTGGAAGACGACGGAGAAATACAAAGGCGGCTCATCAACCCTTGTCGTCGGGAAACAGCTTCTCCTCGAGAACTATCCTCTCGGAAAATCCCTCAAAAATCCTCACCTCCGTGCTCTATCCACCAAGCTCAACGGCGGTCTCCGTTCCATCACCGTCGTCTTAACGGCGAAAGACGTCAACGTCGAAGGTTTATGTATGAACCGATGCGGGTCTCACGGATCCTCCGGCTCGAAATCGCGTCGCGCGGCTAACGGCGCCGCCTACGTCTGGGTCGGGAACTCCGAGACGCTGTGCCCGGGATACTGCGCGTGGCCGTTTCACCAGCCGATTTACGGACCGCAAACGCCGCCGTTAGTTTCTCCTAACGGTGACGTCGGAGTTGACGGAATGATTATAAACCTCGCTACACTCCTCGCTAACACCGTCACGAATCCGTTTAAAAATGGATATTACCAGGGCCCACCAACTGCGCCGCTTGAAGCTGTCTCCGCTTGTACTGGCATCTTCGGGTCGGGTTCTTATCCGGGTTACGCGGGTCAAGTCCTCGTCGACAAGACAACCGGGTCTAGCTTCAACGCCCATGGACTCGCCGGTAGGAAATATCTCTTGCCGGCGATGTGGGATCCACAGACCTCAACGTGCAGAACACTGGTTTGATCCAATGAACGTGAGTAAGACACGTGGCATCGTATCGAGAGTGATGACGAGATCTAGACGACATCTGTAGTAGAACAAGTTGCACGAGCGCGTGTAGATACAATCTTTCGGGTTCGGATTGTGGATAGGGCTCTTTTGCTTTTGTCGTTTTGCTGTGATGTGTAAATTATGTTTTCGGGAATGTGAATATATAAAAAATAAAGTCATTATGTTTCTCTACTTTGTTAAATTTAAGGCACTCAGCTTTTGCGCCAAAAAAGGCACTCAGTTAACATAATGATCGAAGCTTATTAAAGCTATCTGACTTTTATAGTAGTGGGCAGAAGATAATAATGATATTTGATGTAGTTAATTCGATAATGAAGTGGATAACAATACAAAGCAAGTTGGGAGTCTAAAGCAGGCATTTTAATTTTTAAGTGATGTTGGGGCCTAGGAGACCAAATTGATTACTTTGTAAGTACTCGTTTCTTATTAGCAATGATTATAAAATGATATTTTGAGTTAAAACGTTAGGTAAGTTATGAAATAAAGTAAAACAAAACTTTCTTTACCAACGGCAAAGAGTAATCGATTGAATTAGTTCTTTAATTTGCTACAAATTCCAATTATAGTAAATTTTGTTATTCAGTATTTCCTGAACATGTTCAGTGGGTTTGGTGAAGTAATCCAGTGCTTCCTTTCTTTATGCGAAAGAGAACTTTGTAACATTTCGTATTAATGTATAGGTGTGTATATATATATTTGGATGCCATTCCCATATCCATTACCAATAAGTAATTCCCGAATGTAATACTAAACTTGATTAAGCAGAAGTGGATCCCGACTTTCGGCTATACCAGTAATTTAAAAAAGCGAAGATGCTAGTGAGGATAATGCTTATAACTAAAATCTCTTTATTATAGGCTTACGACACATAACAAGTTATTTATACAAGACAATTAAACTAATCTCACATTATACATTTTGCTTGTATGGAACTAAATTTTGAATGTTCTCGTGATTGTTGTTTTTTTTTTTGTTCAAGCTTTGATTCAATAGATTAAACCTTAACAGTAACATAGAAAGAGAGGGAATATACCAGCCGCTTTTAACTCAAGCAAACAACCACAAGCATAGAGGTTCCTAAGATAAGATGGCAGCGAATCCAGCACAAAGTTTAAATGCGTCATTGGACTAATATGAGTCCAAAAACTTGGCCGCTCTTGAAAACCAAACTTCACCTCAAAAATTTGTCGAAACAAAAACCGGCTGCTTCTTCTGCAGACGGGTTTGAAATAAGGACGTTCTCGTAATTGTATAATATTATTATTAACTCAAGGTAATCATTAAGATTTAGTGATTTACACAAAATACAAACGTTTTTGTTGTTTCCTTCAAATCCGGCCTTTGGGCTTTCTTTGGGTGAACCCAGCTAGAGAAAAAAGTATAAGAGGCCTAATTGGTCGGTTTCATATACCCAAAACCCAAACGTAAGAACCGACTCGCTCGATTGGTCGGTTTCAATTACTCCTATTTATTAAAAATTTTCTTTGCTTTATCTGTATAAACCCTAATTCTCTTTCTTCTCGCGTTCTTCGTTCCCCACACACTCGCAGGCGAGTCCCAATAACCGGTGAGTTATTTTTTGCCATCTTAATCACTTCGTCCTTGATCTGATTGTATTCTATTTCGATTCCTGTTCTGATTTACTGATTTTCTTTTCTCAATTTTCCAGTTACTTTATATCTGTTGTTGGAGAAAGCTTCGTTGGGTATCGATAATGGCGGATCGGGATCTAGATGCCGAGATCGCTAAAACTCAAGAGGAGAAACGGCAGAAGGAAGCAGAGCTCGCTTCTCTGAAATTCGATCGCCATCTGTATGGTGATAACGACCGTGATTCCTACTTGACTTCTATCGCACCCAACGATGAGGAGGATCCGAATCTGGACACCACTGGGTCTCTTGTGGCTCAGCGGCTTGCGTCCTACACCGCTCCTAGGTCGATTCTCAACGACGTGGCTCGCCCTCACAGCGAAGATGACGTTGGGGGATTCAAGCCTAGGGAGACTATCGCTGAGCGCGAGGGTGAATATAGGAACAGGAGACTCAATCGAGTTCTCTCTCCGGAAAGAGTTGATCCGTTTGCTATGGGCGATAAGACGCCGGATCCGAGTGTTCGGACTTACAATGACCACATGAGGGAGACGGCTACTAAGAGGGAGTTGGAGGAAACTAAGAGACTCATTGGTCAGAAATTGAAAGATGAAGAAGAAGATGCGAAGAAACAGAAGGATTCGGCTCCTCTTCCTTCATCCTCCAAGAGAAGGAACAGGTGGGGAGAAGCCGGTGATGATGTTGCCGCCGCAAAGAAAGCTAAAGCATCAACTTCGGATTGGGATATGCCTGATGTAGCTCCAGGGAGTGGACGATGGGAAGCAACTCCAGGGAGAGTCTCTGATGCCACACCATCTGTTGGACGAAGGAACAGGTGGGACGAGACTCCTACTCCAGGCCGTGTGACTGATTCCGATGCAACACCAGGCGGTGGTGGTGTCACCCCCGGGTCAACTCCTTCAGGTAATACTTGGGACGCGACTCCGAAAGGGCTGGCAACGCCTACCCCAAAGCGTCAACGTTCAAGGTGGGACGAGACACCAGCCACTATGGGAAGTGCTACACCGGGTGGAGCGACTCCTGCAGCATTCTACACGCCTGGTGTCACTCCCCTCGGTGGGGATGGTTTGCTTACTCCAACTCCGGGTCAGCTCAATCTGAATGGTGCTGGTATGACGGCCGAGCAGTACAACATGGCAAGGTGGGAGAAGGATATTGAAGAGAGAAACAGACCATTGTCTGATGAAGAGCTTGACGCCATGTTTCCTCTAGAGGGATACAAGGTTTTGGAACCGCCTGCTTCTTATGTTCCCATCAGAACCCCTGCGAGGAAACTAATGGCAACCCCGACACCGTATGCAACTCCTGGCTACAATATTCCTGAGGAAAACCGTGGGCAGCAGTATGATGTGCCCCCGGAACTTCCTGGTGGGTTGCCGCATATGAAACCAGAGGACTATCAGTATTTCGGAGCGCTATTGAATGAAGAGAACGAAGAAGAGCTGTCTCCTGATGAGCAGAAAGAACGCAAGATAATGAAGTTGTTGTTGAAGGTTAAAAATGGAACGCCTGCCCAGAGGAAAACAGCTCTAAGGCAGCTTACTGATAAGGCTCGTGAGCTTGGTGCTGGTCCTTTGTTTAATAAGATTTTGCCACTGCTCATGCAACACACTTTGGAGGATCAAGAGAGGCATCTTTTGGTCAAAGTTATTGAGAGAATTCTGTACAGGCTTGATGAGCTGGTAAGGCCTTTTGTCCACAAAGTTCTTGTTGTTATAGAGCCACTGTTGATTGATGAAGATTACTATGCTCGTGTAGAAGGTAGAGAGATTATTTCTAACCTTAGCAAAGCAGCTGGTTTAGCCACTATGATTGCAGCTATGCGTCCTGATATTGACAACGCGGATGAATATGTGAGGAACACAACAGCGAGGGCTTTCAGTGTGGTGGCTTCAGCTCTTGGTATCCCTGCACTCTTGCCGTTCCTTAAGGCCGTGTGCCAGAGTAAGAAATCGTGGCAGGCACGGCACACTGGAATTAAAATTGTTCAGCAGATTGCCATCCTAATTGGCTGTGCCGTCCTTCCCTACTTGAGGTCTCTTGTAGAAATTATCGAACATGGACTCAGTGATGAAAACCAGAAGGTTAGGACTATTACCGCCTTGTCACTGGCTGCTCTTGCCGAGGCTGCTGCTCCTTATGGTATTGAGAGCTTTGATTCTGTTCTGAAGCCTTTGTGGAAAGGGATTAGGTCTCACCGTGGTAAAGTGTTGGCTGCGTTCTTGAAGGCGATTGGTTTCATCATCCCCTTGATGGATTCGATATATGCGAGCTACTACACTAAAGAAGTGATGGTTGTCTTGATTCGTGAGTTCCAGTCACCTGATGAAGAAATGAAGAAGATTGTCCTCAAGGTGGTGAAACAGTGTGTAAGTACAGAGGGTGTCGAAGCCGATTACATTCGCGTCCATATCCTGCCAGACTTTTTCAAGCACTTCTGGGTTAAGAGAATGGCCCTGGAGAAGAGAAACTATAAGCAGCTTGTTGAAACTACTGTGGAGATTGCAAACAAGGTTGGTGTTGCAGATATCGTGGGGAAACTTGCTGGAGAGGGTCTTAAAGAGGATAGTGAACCATATCGACGTATGGTTATGGAAACCATTGACAAGGTTGTCACAAACCTAGGGGCATCTGATATTGATTTGAGATTGGAGGAACTTCTCATAGATGGGATTCTTTATGCTTTCCAAGAACAGACTAATGACGATGCCAATGTGATGCTTAATGGTTTCGGTGCAGTAGTGAATGCTCTTGGTCAACGAGTGAAGCCTTACCTTCCCCAGATTTGTGGTACCATCAAGTGGCGACTAAACAACAAGAGCGCAAAGGTAAGACAGCAAGCCGCTGATCTTATTTCTAGAATTGCTGTTGTGATGAAGCAGTGTGGAGAAGAGCAGTTGATGGGGCATCTTGGTGTCGTCTTGTACGAGTATCTTGGAGAAGAGTACCCAGAAGTCTTGGGATCAATTCTTGGAGCTCTTAAAGCTATCGTCAACGTGATTGGTATGACAAAGATGACTCCTCCTATTAAGGATCTGCTACCAAGACTGACTCCGATTTTGAAGAACAGGCACGAGAAAGTGCAAGAGAATTGTATCGACCTTGTTGGTAGGATTGCTGATCGCGGTGCGGAGTTTGTTCCGGCCAGAGAATGGATGAGAATCTGTTTTGAGCTTCTCGAAATGCTCAAGGCTCACAAGAAAGGTATTCGTCGTGCCACTGTCAACACTTTTGGGTACATAGCGAAAGCAATTGGACCACAAGACGTTCTAGCCACGTTACTGAACAATCTCAAAGTCCAAGAACGTCAGAACCGTGTTTGCACCACAGTCGCAATTGCCATTGTCGCTGAAACATGCTCTCCCTTCACCGTCTTGCCTGCTTTGATAAACGAGTACCGTGTCCCAGAGCTCAACGTCCAAAACGGTGTATTGAAATCGCTCTCTTTCCTCTTCGAGTACATTGGAGAAATGGGCAAGGATTACATATACGCAGTCACGCCGTTGCTGGAAGATGCGCTCATGGACAGAGATCTGGTTCACAGACAAACCGCTGCTTCAGCGGTGAAACACATGGCACTGGGTGTAGCTGGTTTGGGTTGCGAAGACGCTCTGGTTCACTTGCTAAACTATATCTGGCCCAACATTTTCGAAACATCTCCGCACGTGATCAACGCTGTGATGGAAGCGATTGAAGGGATGAGAGTTGCGTTAGGACCAGCGGTGATTCTGAACTACTGTCTGCAGGGTTTGTTTCATCCGGCTCGCAAGGTCCGTGAAGTGTATTGGAAGATTTACAACTCGCTATACATTGGTGCTCAGGACACGCTTGTTGCTGCATACCCGCTCCTGGAGGATGAGCAGAACAATGTCTTTAGCCGGCCAGAGTTGACCATGTTTGTGTGAAGGGAAAGATAAGACGTCGTACTCTTTTAACACCTTATTATTAGTCTTCTTCTTCTGTTTTGTTTGGTAATTGCGCCAAGGGTTTGCTTTGTATAAACTTCTGAACACGGAAACAAACGCATCTTTCTATTTTCAAACCTCTATGTTTACGTTTTGGTGTCCTTATTGACTTGTTTATATTCATTTTCAAACAGCTGCTGCAGGCTCAGGAATTATCGTATATACTTCGAGGCTCGAAATACCCAGAGCTTAAAGTCTTTATTTTTCTTTCACGCTTTGGTATTTATACATTTTTATTGGCTTCTAGGATTCATGACGTTGTGGTGCCTTTTGATGGAGTATAACGTAGAAGCTGCAACCCACGAAATGAACATAATCTTTGGCCTTAAACATTACGAATTTTGTAGTTGGTTGTTTGTCTTTGTCCAGAGTTTTTGGGGTTATAGTTGGTTGTGTTGCCTGTCCAGAAGAAATTCGAGTGAAATTGGACCGAATTCAATACTCAGTTCAGTTATTTAAGTGCTAAATTTTAGTTTATTTTAAATCAAAGAAAACAAGATGAAATCGGTACAAGTTAAATCAAACTTTCGATTTCGGATTTTGGATTGGTTTGTGTAGTGTAACATGTCTAGACCATTTTCAGTAGAGACCCAAGAATTTCCACCAGAAAGATCCCACAAATCCCCAAATGAGTGCCTGTACAAATGCCATGACGAACCCGAGCCTAAACATATCCTTGAGATCAACATATCCAGCTGCAGATTCAGACAATCCAAAAAAATAATGTTAATTAAAAAAAAGGGTAAATGGTCGATTAATTCGATAACTAAGCATATGAAGAAGAAAATGAAGATTACCTCCATAGTATAAAGCAGCTGGTCCACTACTATAATGTGCCATAGCAGCAGAGAGATTGTTATTGAAAGCCAAGCAAAGCGCTGCTAAAACCCCAGGGACTCCAGCTGCGATATGCATGGCCAAGAAGGCCGTATAGAGAGCTCCTGCGTGAGCGGTTTGGCTTGCGAACAGATAATGGATCGAAAGATAACAAGCCTGGAGAATAACGAACGAAAGTGGCCAAGTCAGGCAGAGAGACTGGAGCAGCTTGGCCACACAATCTGACATCCAAGCAACGACACCGAGGTTCGTCAGCTGTCCGGCCATTCCAATCAAAACCGCAAACCAAGTGAGCGAGTCCCAAGCTGATTTGTCGCTTAGACAGTCGTCCCAGTTTATGACTCCTAACACCAGTAGCGTTGATAGCCCGATCATCGCCGATACAACACTCGCTATTCCTATTGCTTCCCTTTATGACACAAACGTAAATAGATTTAGCATTTTGTTACGAGTTCGTGTAGTTGGTCGGATTTGCAAGAAACGTTACCCGAAAACCCAAAGAGAGACAGTGAAAGCCATAGCCGCGAGCATGATCCATTCGTTTTTCGTGATGGGACCTAACCGTTCTAGTTTCTTGGCAGCTGCAGCTGGAGCTTCCGGTGTGTGTTTTAGCTCAGGAGGGTAAAGCTTGTAGATGATGAGCGGTGTACAAAGAAGAGAGGCAAACGCAGGAACGCTCGCTGCTTTGAACCAAGAGACCCATGGATTCGTGAGTACTACACCAACTTCTCTCGCTAGTTTTAAGCATAACAAGTTTTGAGCCGCTGATGTCAGTAGAAGCGCACCAGAAGTTCCTGAACACTGCCACATAGCACATACATCAACTAACGTCACGGCCCAGATATTAATTTGTGTTTATTTAGATAATTTGGGGTTGTTTTTATAATTATGGTTAAAATATGGTGTTCTTTGTTTAATGACATTATAAATGTTAGTTGCTTTTGATTGATTTTAAAAATGAATCTGGATTTTCGAATTTTGCATTTACCTGCAATTGGGTTTGAATGAGAAAAGAACCCAATTTTCTGGAAGAAGGGTCTCCGGGTTTACTACCGGCGGAGAGAGAGAGAGATTTGATCACCGGCAAGAAAACCCCGCCGGCTCTAGCCATCGTAGACGGCATTATCAAACCCATAAGCGTTTCGCAGAAGGCGAGACCATAAGCGAGACCAAGAGTGCTTTTCCCGAGCCATTTCACGAAGTAGGTGGCGATTCTGTCGCCGAGGCCCGTTTTGATGAACCCACGGGCGAAGAAGAAGGAAATCGCGATTAGCCAGATGAGCTCGTTTGTGAACGCGGAGAAGGCGGTTGAGAAGGAAAGCGTTTTGGTGACGATTGAAGCGGTTAAGCCGATGAAAGCCCAGGCACCGACAGGGAGCGGACCGAGGACGAGACCTGAGATCGTGAAGAGGAAGACTGAGAGTAATTGCCATCCTTGCGACGTCACTTGCTCTGGCTTAGGGATTAAGAATCGGACGATGAGACCGATTGAGACGGAGATTGCGAGAGGAATCAGCTTAGCTCCTTGCGGCGGCGGCGAAGAAGATTGAGGTATGTTCTGTTTCTGCGGAGAGGAAGAGGCGGAGGAGGCGGTGGCGCGTAGAGTGAATCGCGGGGAGGAGACTGAGAGTGATCGGACGGTTGGGGAT
Organism: Microthlaspi erraticum; assembly: GCA_902728155.2. Lineage (NCBI taxonomy): Eukaryota > Viridiplantae > Streptophyta > Magnoliopsida > Brassicales > Brassicaceae > Microthlaspi > Microthlaspi erraticum. Next base: position 828,380 of record CACVBM020001151.1, on the reverse strand, counting down.
GAGTAAACGGGAAACGAAGGCTTAAGAAGAGATAACGATGATCTGGAAGGAGAGCGGCGGAGAGAGAGAAATGAGGCTGATGAAGAAGCGGAGATTGAGAGAGAACGGAGAGCGAAACTCTCCATCGCCGAGAGTTTTTCGATTTCGTAGTGTTAATTCTCGCCGGAGGAGGGAAATTGATTTTGTATATTACTATCAAGTATCATTTGATTGATATTTCTCTCTGTATATGCTTAACTATAAAAAAATGTTATTCTTATTTCTTACGTCAGAATTCTAATTGAAAGCAATTATTGTTCTGGAATTGTTAGTCTTTGAGTGTAGTTTGTTGTTTGCATCCTACTAACAAAATGAATGTGATACATATAGTAGTTGTATGGAGTGGTGAAAGTGTTTTTTCATGAAAATAATGATATACTGTATACTTCTTACAAAAAAAAGGTTGTCCCTTTGAAGTTTGAACACATAAGTTACACATTGAGAAAGCTAACGCCTCGCTTTTATTTTTCCCACCATTTTCGACATGTGATATGTAACTTATTTTGGTTACATTATTGAACGAAAACAAAATTGTGGGGATTGTAATCGTACCATCACATATTGTGGGGACACGTAAGAGAGTGATGCGTGTGGATCTAAAACTTAACTTCATGTTCCTCCCTTTAAAGAATTTGAAAATCGATCCTTGTCTTATGGCTTATTTGGGAGATTCACTCCTTTATATCAGAAATTTCTCTATTTTATCCCCATAATTTTTCTCACAACAAAACACGCCCAGATCAAATCTGCATCTTGTTTGTTAAGCTCTCTCTGAAAAAAAATACGATATTTTCATAAGAGAGAAACGAATCAAGAGACAGATCTCTGTGTATATCTATGTGACAAAGAATCTCCAATTGGAATTCTCCAATTGCAAGTAATTTAAAAGGAGAAAAGCCCTCGAAACCAAAATGATCAACAAAGAGACTGTGCATCCTTGCAAGCTACAAGAACCAAATGGTGATTTCAAATTTTTAATAAAGACCCAAAAACTTCCACCAGAAAGTTCCAACTACTCCCCAGATGATCGCATTAATCGTAGCCATCACGAATCCAATCTTGAATACATCAGGCAAATCAACATAACCCGCTGCCAAAAACATGAAACCAAATACCAAAGTCAGAGATAAAAGACTTAACCATAAAAAGACAGAGAGACTCTGTTCTGTTTCTGTAAAAGGGAATATAAGACATACCTCCATAATAGACAGCAGCTTGACCGCTACTGTAATGAGTCAAAGCACCAAAAAGATTGGTGTTGTAAGCCAAAGCAAGTGCAGCAAGAACCCCAGGAACACCAGCTGCTATATTCATAGCAAGGAAAGCCGAGAAGAGCGCTCCCACGTGACCAGTCTGGCTTGCGAAAAGGTAATGTATGAAGAAGTAAGCCGCTTGGAGAAGTCCAAACGCAGCAGGCCAGCTCAAGGACATAGACTGAAGAACTTTCGCCACACAATCAGACATCCACGTCACAACACCGAGGTTCGTGAGCTGTCCTGCCATCCCCACCAACACAGCAAACCAAGCCAACGTGTCCCATGCTGATTTCTCGCTTAAGCAATCGTCCCAGTTAAGAACACCAAGCAGAAGAAGTATGGAGAGACCAATCATCGCAGCTACAACACTTGGTATGCCAAGAGTCTCTCTGCATGTAGTAAATGTTTTCAGATTTAACCAACTCCATACTATGATAAAAATTTACAATGAGAGTTTACCAAAGAAAATTTACCCGCAGATCCAGAGAGTGACAGCGAGGAGCATTGTACCGACCATGATCCATTCGTTTTTAGTGACGGGACCCATCTTCTTGAGTTTCAAAGCAGCAATCCCCGGAGCCTCCGGTGTGTCCTTGGTCTCCGGAGGATAAAGCTTGTAGAGGATAAACGGAGTACAAAGAAGTGATATGATCGCTGGTAGACTCGCTGCCTTGAACCAAGAAACCCACGGGTTTGCAATCACTACTCCAAGCTCCTCTGCTAGCTTGAGACACAGCAAGTTTTGAGCTGCTGCTGTCAAGAACAGAGCACTAGAGTTTCCGGCACACTGTCCAAAATTATCACATAACAGAAACATATATAAGCAAAGATCAATCAAGCAACATGCACATTCTACTATAGTCTATACACACATTGGAGCAAACTGTAACAAACAAGAAGTAACCTGGAATTGGGATTGGATTAGGTAAGCTCCTAATTTCTTGGAAGAGGAATCTCCTGGGTTACTTCCGGCGGAGAGAGACAGAGACTTGATGATGGGCAAGAAAATGCCGCCGGCTCTAGCGGTGGTGCTGGGCATTGCAGGAGCAATCAGGGCCTCGCTAAGGGTGAGGCCGTAAGATAGGCCTAAGGTGCTTTTTCCGAGCCATTTGACGAAGTAAGTGGCGATTCTGTCCCCGAGGCCTGTTTTGACGAATCCGCGTGCGAAGAAGAAGGAGATGACGATGAGCCAGATGACCTCGCTGGTGAAGGCGGAGAAAGCTGCGGAGAAGGAGAGCGTTCTCGTGACGATCGACGCCGTGAGGCCGATGAAAGCCCAGGCTCCGACTGGGAGAGGGCTGAGGACGAGGCCGGCGATTGTGGAGAGGAAGATCGAGAGGAGCTGCCAGCCTTGCGGCGTGACTCCTTCCGGTACGGAGACAGCGAATCGGAGGATTAGACCGACAGAGACGGAGAGAATCAGAGGGACTAGTTTCGCCCCTTGCGGCGGTTGAGGAGACGGGGATTGGGTTGGCGAAGGAGTGTCGTTGTTTTTTGGTGTGGCGTTGATTCGTTTGGAGAAACGGGGGATTGGTTTGAGGAGAGGGAAATTGAGAGGCTGAACAGAGTGAGATCGGAGAGATGGGAGAGAGATGGATGAAGGCGGAGATCTCGATGATGAGATACGGCGGAGAACAGAGAGGCGTGAGGGGTGGTGAGAGAAGGAAGCGGAAGTGGCGGTGGTGGAGAGAGAGTGAAGTGCGAAGCTCTCCATCGCCGGCGATTAGATAGAGAGAGACGGCGAAGTGGTTTCAGACGCTGTGTCTATTCGCCGGACAGCAATGATGATGATGAGTGGATGTGAAGAAGACAGTGAAATTTAACTGAACCTAAAAAGTCTCCGGTTCTTCCTTTTAACCAGACTAGACAAACCGGAACTAAAGTCAACTTAACCGAACCTCTTTTAATTTGGTTCAAAATCCGATTTTTCTGTTTTGGTTATCGGTCAGTGTATTCAATATTCATCATCATTCTTCTTCTTTACACAATGATACTAGAGGAACCAATGACAATGATAAGATGAAAATCAAAAGCTATTCAATAGAATATACAGTATAAGTGTATAACGTTTTTATCGCATGATGCTAACTATATAAACTATCTCAAGAAAATGTGAGGATTGGTTTACGGGTAAATTCAGATAATTTTTTGATCGATAATCCAATGCCATGTGGATGACCAAAGAAGGAATGCAGAAGTGTCATATCTTTACTTGCACGATGGATAGATGTTGGAAGAAAAAGGATGAAACTATTGCTCTATGTTGGATTTTACAATACGAGGCAATTGACTTTTTATTCGCTACCGTAGTAGTATTCAACCGTTAGACTTCACCGATCATTTTCGTGCTAGAAAATACTCAAAGCACAAGTAGACTCAATCTACATTAACATTTAGATCCATACTTTAACAAAAAAAAAACATTTAGATCCAAAAAAACTTACATTATAGTAGTATTACATTTTTATAATTTCTCGAGCGACGAGGAACATTATGTTGCATGGGTCATCCGACCAAGAAGCGAGGATGAAAAGAAACACAAAAATGTGCGGTTCGTGTCTCATGGGAATGGGCTGCCACTCAGATTATAATATACACTCGTTATTTTTATATAGATTATCACTTTCAATTATATAAATTATCACTTATACCCAAAGCTTTTTTGGAATCTTGGATGGGTCCATTTCCTTTTTCTTATGAAACTCTTCACATGCATGGGAATCACCGTCGTTAATGACACTCGTATTTGTTTGCTGAGTTAATTTTTATACGATTATCATTAGCAACACCGGGCAATGTTGAGATTTTGAACTATCTACCCTTTTTAGTTCAGTCTCTAACTTACTATCCCAATGAAACTCTTTTGATCAGGATGTCCTAACTTTCTTGTGGCGTCGTCTAGTTCAGTTTCTATCTTTCTATCCCAATTAAAAGAGAGTTTTTTGTTGTTTTACGTATATCCAGATCAAAAGAGTTTTAAATGACTAAACGTAATTAATTTGGTAGGAGGCAGATTTGATTCGAGAACGAGAGACCCGAGACTTTTCTTGTGGTGGAAAAAAAAAGAGTCTATAAAAGTCGGCGTCGAGAAATGGTTGGAGAAGACAAGAGCCAAGAGCAAGTGTCTTATCTCTCACCGAATCATCATCGCACGCACCCAAAGAGATCCCTTTAATTCTTCTTCTTCTCTTCATTTTCCAAATTTGCGCCGCCATTAAAATAAAGCTTCGCTAATCGATATCGTCATCCGCAACTAACACATCCGCTCACTTTTCCCCGCATCTTCTTCATAAAGCTTCCAATCTCCCATTAATTATCGGATAACCGAAGTGGTGGGTTTTCCGGAGATCGCGACTACAAATCTACCCAATTTTTCTGGATTTTTCGATTAAGGCTTCTCTTCATTTCGTCGACGAGTAGCGAGAAATGTCTTCGATCAATTTATCGTCTTCGTCTCCTTCCACCATATCTCTCTCCCGCTCTAGGTGAGGTTTTTCTTCCACCATATCTCCCGATTTAGCTTCATTTCTTCTTTTTGCTTTTGTTAATTGGTCAATGATTCTGGGGGAAATACGATTACGCATCGAAGAGATTCAATTCGAATTTCTCAGCTAATAGAATCTCGTGATCTAAGAATCCGTAGTTGCGTTTGATCAGATAACGAGATTCATACTTTTAACAAAAACGAATGCTTACTTCTTCACCATGATTCTGTGCAGATTAAGCCAAAGCTCTACTACATTGCTCCATGGACTACGCCGTATTAGTTTACCATCTAACCATCCGTTATCATCATTTGCCATCAAAACCACCGGAAAAGTGAAAGCTGCGGTCGTCTCCAGAGAAGACGATCTGCTCTCTTACACCAATGGCTCTCTCTTAGATGACCGGATCGAAGAACCGGAAGAGGCTGATTCAGCTTCTCTCGGAACGCTTGCGGCGGATTCAGGTCCTGCACCAGCCAATGGTTTCGTCTCCGAAGATGATGACTATGAGTTGGATTTACCAACACCAGGTTTCTCTTCAATCCCTGAAGCCATTGAAGATATCCGCCAAGGGAAGGTTCGTTTACAATTATTTGAATCAAAGTGTCACCTATTGTTCTTGTTTATGCTTTATCCTGGATTGATTTTGGGGGGTAATGTTGCAGCTTGTGGTGGTTGTGGATGATGAAGATAGAGAAAACGAGGGGGATTTGGTAATGGCTGCTCAGTTAGCTACACCTGAGGCCATGGCTTTCATTGTGAAACATGGAACTGGTATAGTTTGTGTGAGCATGAAAGACGATGATCTCGAGAGATTACGCCTTCCTCTGATGGTGAATCAGAAGGAGAACGAAGAAAAGCTCTCCACTGCATTCACAGTGACTGTGGTATGTACTTTTTTTGTTTCTCTCTCTGAGAAAAGCTTTGATCTTGAAGAGTTTGTTGCTTAGTTTGCTTGTTGGCTTTATAGGATGCAAAACATGGTACAACAACAGGAGTATCAGCTCGTGACAGAGCAACAACGATACTGTCCCTTGCATCGAGAGATTCGAAGCCGGAGGATTTCAACCGCCCGGGTCACATATTCCCGCTCAAGTATCGAGAGGGAGGGGTTTTGAAAAGGGCCGGACACACTGAAGCATCTGTTGATCTTACTGTTTTGGCTGGACTAGATCCTGTTGGTGTACTCTGTGAAATCGTGGATGATGATGGTTCCATGGCTAGATTACCTAAGCTCCGTGAATTTGCAGCTGAGAATAACCTCAAAATTGTCTCCATTGCAGATCTGATCAGGTAAAGCAAAGCTTTGTACCTCATTTTCATTTACCTAATCCTGTGGAAGCTAAAGATCTTAAGTCTCTGGTTCTTGAAATAACAGATATAGAAGGAAGAGAGATAAACTAGTGGAACGTTCTTCCGCGGCTCGGATCCCAACAATGTGGGGACCTTTCACAGCTTACTGCTACAAGTCGATATTAGACGGAATAGAGCACATTGCTATGGTTAAGGTTAGAGAAATGCTTTTAGAAAACATTTCCTTTTGATTTTTTTCTAGCCTAAAGTCTCATTTGTTTGAAATTGTGTGGGCAGGGAGAGATTGGTGACGGTCAAGACATTTTAGTGAGGGTTCACTCGGAATGTCTCACGGGGGACATATTTGGATCAGCAAGGTGCGATTGTGGGAACCAGCTAGCACTTGCGATGCAGCAGATCGAGTCTAATGGTCGCGGTGTGTTGGTTTACCTACGTGGACATGAAGGAAGAGGGATCGGTTTAGGACACAAGCTCCGAGCTTACAATCTGCAGGATGCTGGTCGTGACACGGTCGAAGCTAATGAGGACTTGGGACTTCCTGTTGATTCTAGAGAGTATGGAATTGGTGCACAGGTGAGATCTCGTTAACATCCTAATCGCCAACAACCTTTTTCTTCAACTGATTCGTGATTCGATAATGTGTAGATACTGAGGGATTTGGGAGTGAGGACGATGAAGCTGATGACGAATAATCCGGCGAAGTACGTTGGTTTGAAGGGATATGGATTAGCAATTGTGGGAAGAGTGGCTCTCTTGAGTCTTATCACAAAGGAGAATAAGAGATATTTAGAGACGAAGCGGACCAAGATGGGTCACATGTATGGCTTGAAGTTCAAAGGCGATATCGTCGTGAAGACTGATGATGATGATGATGCTGAGTCTGAGTCTTGAGCAGCTCCAGAACCGGGAATAAAAATATAGATGATACTTCAGATACAGGAAAAGAAAATTGACACAGAAGAGCAAGAAAAAGACTTTTGATCTATCTGAGAATCTTGATTGGATTGGTTTATGTTCTAGTCTAATCTTTATTTGATTTTTGTTTTACATTTCTTGTGTAACGAATTTTCAACATTGTTACTTATTATACTCCGGATTGAACTGTTGCATTTGATTTGATTTGTGAAAGCTGTGGAAACAGGAAGCCTTGAAATGTGCATCCTCTTCTGCTAAACCATAATTAAAATTTAATTGGATCTGTTAAAGAGTGGATTCAAACTGGAAAGCTTACAATTTAAACTCTCATCAATACAAGGGAAAATCAAATCAGTTTAATTATGGAAGAAAAGCAAAATGTAAAATTGCGGAAAACCAAAACAGTTTAATTATGGAAGAAAATAACTTAACACAACGGCCATATTTTCCTTTTTCATCACGCGTTAATATGACCAACACGCGTACGCTCAGGATTCCATGAAAACAGCTGTCGAAGAGCCGTTAGCGCCGTAGTCAAGGGGTTGAGCCAACCGCGTTCTCTTTTTCTTTCTCATCTGGCTTGTCTTGTCCCCACACCTTTTTTGCTTTTTTTTATTATAATGATATCTCAGCCGTTAGATTAAAGTCGGTCCTAATGCTTTCAGATCAGCGGTGCAGATTCACCTTACATGTCGAATACAGTGGACCCCACTACTTCTCTATATAAAGAGACTCGTCTCCGAGTTTTGTAATCAACAAAGCAATTAAGCAAAACACTCCCGAAAACAAAAGAGAAAACTTTCCAAAAACAGCTAAACTCGAATCTCTCTCTTACAATGGCTTTCTCAAAAGTTCTAGGGTTCCTTCTTCTCGCCGCTCTTCTGGTTTCTTTCGCGGTGGGTCAATCTCCAGCTCCAGCTCCATCTAGAGCCGGAGGAAGACGCATCTCACCGGCGCCTTCACCTAAGGAGACGACTTCTGCACCGGCAATCTCTCCTTCTCCTGAATCTGCATTGACTCCAGAATCCTCCTCCTCTCCTCCCTCACCGTCTCCAGCTGATTCTCCTTTGTCCTCCTCCCCTCCTTCGCCGCCTCTAGCAAATTCTCCTTCAGATTCGCCTGCTGGTGCTCCGTCTTCGATCTCCAACTCCCCGAGTGAAGCTCCCGGTCCTGCGGTAAACGGTGCCGTTTCCAACAGCTACGCCGTCTTCGGATCCGTCGCGTTTATGTTAACCGCTGCCGTTTTGGCCATGTAGGTTCGAGCCTTCGAGGAGTGAATTTTTAGATTTAGTAGGTTTTTATTATTTATTTATTTAAGATATATATATGAGCTTCTGCAGAGAGATGATTCTTTATTTTTTTTTCCATTAATTTATTTATCAGAATACTATGATGTGTTTCTCCTTTTCGTTGATCATATGAGCTTATCTATTAATATTATGAGTTTATCAGATTTAAATAAATACTTTTGTCTTCGTGAATCTCCAAATAGTTTTATGAAGAACACAGTATCGCTAAAACGTTTATCACCAAAATAAATTTAAGAAAAAGAATTCACAAGTATCCTGTATTTGGTCTGATTAATTAAAATTTAGATGTACATATGAAAACAAATATTGCAAGGTGACACAAAATCATTTCACAGTTCTTAGGCGTCATAGCAGCCCAACGCAACGAACGTATAATTGTGAATACATATACTAAACAAACTTGTGTTATCAATTTAGCTTCAGAGAACTGCTTCATAAAATCTTTGCCTATCTAGTGATCCTTGAGGAACAAGACTCCTCAACAAAATGGACCAAGTTCTAACATTTGGAACAAAACCATCTTCAACACCTTCATCCAGAAGAAAGCAAGCATCATCAACAAAACCTCCTTTGCACAACCAACTCAACAAAGTGTTATACGTCACCGTATCAGGCGATATTCCTTCAGCCTGAAGCTTCTTAAACATTGCCACACCATCCTCAATCCTACCGGCCCTGCACAGACCGTTTATCAGACTGTTAAACGTCACAATATCCGGCGTAGATCCTCTATGAACCATCTCTCTCTGAAACTCAACCGCTTCTTCCACCATCCCGTTTCTGCACAGCCCGTTTACAAGTATGTTGCAGGAAATAACGCTCGGCACAAGCCCGTCTCTTAACATATTTTCGAATAAGCTTCTCGCTTTGTCTACCTCACCGGCCCTGCACAGCCCTTTTATCAGACCATTATAGGTTATCTCGTCAAGCGAGGATCCCTGGAAAACCATCTCATTGACCAGCTTACGAGCTTCTTTGATCTCACCTCTATCGAGAAACGCCTTGATCAGCGTGTTGTAAGTAACAGTGTTGGCAACAACACCTTCTGATATCATGTCTCTATGCAACCACAAGGCGTGCTCAATGTTATCAACCTCACAGAGTCCGGATATCATCGAGTTGAATGTATACACATCAGGTTTACACCCTTTTCTCGGCATCTCTCTGAACATATCAACAGCCTCGGGGATCCGATGTTCCTTACACAAAGCCGATATCAAACAGTTGTAACCAGTAGTATTGAGCTTCAATCCATCAGCAGACATATCATTCACAACATTGTATGCTTCATCTATCTCTCCCAATTTGCAGAAACCATCGATTAAGATAGTATAAGAGAAGAGGTTAGGCTTACATCCTTTCTCCCTCATATCGCGAACAACTTCCAGAGCTAAGCCTACAAGACCCTTCTTCCAGTATCCATGGATCACCGAGTTATACGTGCAGACATCAGGAACAATACGAGATGATACCATCTCTGCTAATACAGCTTTAGCTTCATCAAGTCTTCCGTGAGTCACTAGCCCGTGAATAAGAGTGTTGAAGATGACAACATTCGGCTTCTGAACTCTGCTGAAAAGATCCTTTGCAGCATCAACACGTCCTATCTTACACAGTCCATTCATCAAATAACCATAGGTTATATCATCAGGAGCAAACCCTTTGATCAGCATCCGGTTCACCATTTTCGCAGCTTCGTTGATCCGATCAAACTTACAGAGACAATAGATAACATCGTTGAACGTCTCAGCATCCGGGACACATCCCATCAGAAACATCTCCTCGAGAAGCTGAAGCGCTTCGTTCACTCGATTACACTTGGATAGAGAGTGTATGAGAGTTTGGTAAATCATCGAGTTTGGGACGCAGCCATGTTTCGTCATGTCCCTGAGCAGAGAGAGAGCCGAGTCGATTTCGTTAACCGCGCAGAAAGCTTTCATCACAACTCCGAATGTGAAAAGCGTCGGAGGAATCTTTCGGCTAAGCATATCGTAGAACACATTAGCTGCAACTTTGTGGCAATCACTAGCGACCAAAATCTCCAAGACGACATTGTAGGATTTAAAAGTGGGCTCGCAGGAGAACACATCCTTCATCTCCAGCATCAATCTCGTAGTTTGCCCAGGAAGTCCAGCTTTTTCGTAATCTCTCATAATCGAAATGAAAAGAGACTCTCTAAATCCGCTTCCTTCTTCCTTCATCTGCATCAACAGTTTATCAATCGTCTTGAACTCGCCGTTCGCGCCGAGCTTACGTATAAGCACTTGGTACACATCGAAGGAGTGACGATAACCGTTTTGAGAGCCCGTCCATGAGAACAACTCCATTGATGTAGAGACATCGAGAGGTAACTCGAGTAGCTTACAGAGCTGAAAAGGAGTGATCTTGTGAATTGAATTCCTGAGAGAATCGATATCGAATGGTTTGAGAAGCTTCTCCCATTCGTTGCCTGAATCGGAACCACCGTTTCCCGGTAAGCCGCCGTCAACACCATCATCGACGCCGCTACAGAATCCAGATAAGAGTCTCGCGTGGTAGGATATTCTCAGCGAAGACTGTGATCTTATGCTCAAATCAAGAGCAAGCTTTGATCTCGCAAGCATAACCCTAAAAGCCACATTAATCTCTGAATGTTGTTGATTTTCACAGAGAGAGACCCTGGTTCTGATGAGAGTGAAGACCTTTAGAAGTTAGAACACATGTAGTTACCAAATTACCCTTCTGGCTCCTTTAAACCTTCTAAATCGCTAAGAGGGTTCGTATATTCTCCTTTTTTCTTGATCTAAAACGTTTAAAACACTTGATTTCATTTAGGAAACAATGCTAAATTCAAGAGGAGCGAGACGAGAAAAAAGAGTTTGGCTATGTGCAATATAATTGGACTTGTGATTCTGCTGCAACTAGATATATAGTCAGCTAGTAACAAAAGAAAGTAAATACATAGCTAAGCAACCTTGAATTCGTTTCCGATTTTTTTGTCACATGCATGGTAGAAGAAGATACAAGTAAACGTCACCTAGTTGAACACGAGGTGACATGAATTTGAAGGTCCGGCGAGACTAACCAACTCGTTGAGCATCTCACGTCTCTTTTCCAACTTGTCCGGATCTTTGGATCGGATATGTTTTGTGGAAAGAGTTGTTTTCTTCAGCCGTCTAGCGTTCTTTAGGATGTATGTCGCAATTTGTTTCTCATCTTCTTGTTGCCATTCGTACCCTGTCCACACGAACGTCTCAAGGTGGAACAACAAACATTCAGGTACACGTTTTGGCTGACTTCATCTCCAGCCCACAGGAGAAACGTTAACTCTTTCTTTGTCCCACCGAGATGGCTGAAAACAATGGATCATCAAAAATCTTGAAAATGGAAAAAAAAAAAAAAAAGAAAGAAGAAAGAAATTGCTTACGTCGGTGAGCTTGAGGATTTGCAGATTAGGAGAAGTATCGAGCATGAGCTGAAGAAGACCCCACCTTTCTCGCGGGTTTATCTCATACCACTTTCCTAGTATATATACCTCTAAAGAAACCAGCTGATGGAAGATAATACCACTAGGATACTTAATCTGTGCATAAGGAAAACTCATTAGCTAGTACCACCACTTAATCTCCAACTACCAGATGCAAACACTCTAGAACCGGAGCTTTATGTGAAAGCAAAGACCTGACCACAATCTCTGAAAATATGTGGTCTTCACTTTTGTGACAATCAGAATTAAACTTGAGCTTTGGCACCATCTTCCAAAGAGATCTCCACCGTTTAGACAAAGCACTCGTAGCTACGACATTCTCTGTTGGAAGCTGACACAGTATCTCTATAAGCAAAGCGTCAGGCAACTCACTTATTCTGTCCTCCTCATTCACAACAACTCGATTTCTCACACTTTCACCACAGATTTCGCTGTCAATATTCAAAGGAAAACAGATATTAACTCTAATGTTCAAAGAATTAGAGCTCGATCTTACAAGCCAATCCAAGAATTAGTATTCAAAGAACTAGGTCTCGATTTTACAGTAAAGAAAGAGAATCCGAGAAACAAAAAAACCGTAAACAAAAAAAGAAAAACATACCGTTGTTGTTCCATTTTCGTGAATCCGGAGACACAGACTAACACACGAATCCGGCAAAGCTCAGATGGTGAAGATTCAGCTTCAAAATTATTCACTTGTCAGGGAACCCTAACAGAGTAAATAAAAAACCCTATCAGAGTAGTAAAGCACACGGGAGAAGAAAAGGTCTAAAATTGAACCGAATCCGAAAATGCTTTCTTCTAAGAAGAGGCCCAAACGAACCAAGAGTGATCCGCTACAGCTTTACATTACCGTCTTTTATAAGTTAAAGGATAACGTTAAGTTTCTGAGCCCAAACTTGAGGTTCATCATGACCGTTAGATTCTCATTACCGAAACGTCAGCCGTAGGATGAGCAGGCCCGGTCTAACTGGATCCGACAATTTCACACGTGGCTTTTAACATAAGAAGGCGATGTGGCACCTTTATCAGCACCACCATCATCAATAATGCGATTATACGTATATATGTAAGCCAATAATGTGTGTATATACATTGATGTGTGTATATAAAGATCACATTATTACCTTTGTGTATTTTATGAAGACAAACACACTGACCTCATATGTTTTAAACCCCTCGTAAGTCGTAACAATCCAATCAATATGTGGCCATCATATAATTAATGGCCATTACATATGTGGATGTGAGAGTTATAACGTGGTGATTGTTCTTGGATAAGGCCATCAAGTATATCATAATCATATGTTGATTGTTTCTATCGTACAGTGATACACTTTAAAAACCAAAATATAATCAAGGATATAAAATTGATTAGTTGTATAAAAAACGTTTTTTTTTATAATCATAAGTATAAGTTTAAAGGAGTAAATCTTAGCCTCGGTTATAACAATTCGATTGAAAGTTTGAAACTCATCGATCTACATCTATCTACTAAATGGTCGCAAATTAAGTGAAGGATTGCGACTGATATATAACCAGTGTGTATGTATATAATACGTAAATGACATTCTTATGGACCACTCTTTCTTCTCTGTTCTCTATCTCCATTTATGTATGTATGAACAACCTTTGTTTTTAATGCCTTTTAATTTTCCTCCAACTTTTTCTTCAATTTCATGTCATTAACCAACTACCATTGAAGTAATATCTAAAGTCATAAGTTATCCACCATCAACATTGTGAGATGGCAATTTTTTATTATTATCTCTAGATCCGGACTCAGTAGTGACACTGATTAGAACTAAACGCTTCTGAATAATTTTCAATATTTCGTGGGGAATTAAAATGGCTATAGTGTAAACAACATTTTTGTAAAGGCGTAACACTAAATTTGGATACAGTGACAATGAAACAACGTCTTGTTAACTGATATCAATTCAAGTAGTGATGGAACATGAAGATTAAGGAAAGGCAGAGGAATAATTTGAAAGAAAGGAAGAGGAGATATATGCAAAATCGAGAATAGAAAATTAGGGAAATGGACCCAATAAGAAGCCTCAAAGAAGAAAAGGAAGCAAATAAACAAAAAGAAAGTTAAATGCATTGCACACAGAGATCGATTCAACATCATCAAAAACAGACAGGCAAAGAAGAAGGAACAAGGCTTTGTCATAGTTAATGTCACTCACTCTCCAACTTGTCCCTCCCATTTTAATTTTTAAATTTTTTTTTGTTGGTTCTCTCCTCTTAACCAACTCATATCTTCACTGAAAAACAGATTACAACTGTCAGTTATAACTCAATAATGTTATGTAAAATAAAAGAAAAATATACAAATAACAATACCTTGAATTATATGATAAGAATGGGCAAAAAAAAAAAATTACACATAAAATAGCTAGAGAATTATGATAATTGAGAAGCATAGAGTTTAAGCCCATTACTTCACAGGCTGTAGATATATGAGAGACTTTGGTTTTGCAAATCTCTCTGAGAAAATAGACAATTCAGAGAAAGCTCCAACACTCAAAGCATCCCATGTGGGGATAATCTCTTCTCTTTCTCTCTCTCTATCTCTATCTCTCTCTTTCATCTTTATAATCAATCTCTCTTTTCAGGAACTGTTTGTTTTAGATCACTCTTTCCACTTCAATCTTCTCCTCTCTAATAAGTAATATCTTCTCTAGTTCATTTCTTGGCTTCTTGCATCCATCGAAGAGAGTTTTGTGAATGATGTGGGAATCTGAGAGCGATTCCGGGGTGTTAGGAGGAGGAGGAGGAGGAGGAAGAGAGTATGGTAATGGAGTTCTGAGTTCTAACAAACATGGCGGCGTCAAGACTGATGGATTTGAGCTTAGAGGCCAATCTTGGTAATCTCCTTAAAACTTAAAAAATACTATAAATACAGTCTATGCAAAAATAACATATTTCCTTGTTAAGGAAGTTAAGATTCACATCAAATCCTTTCCTCTTGATTAGGTTTGTTGCTACGGATATCCCCAGCGACCTTCTGGTTAAAATCGGCGACATGAACTTCCACTTACACAAGGTAAATTAATGTTCTTGAGTTGAAACTTCAGAAAATTATATGGATTTAAAGTGTCTCTCCGTTTCTTTTTAGTATCCGTTGCTGTCACGTAGCGGGAAGATGAACAGATTGATCTACGAGTCACGAGAACCTGATCCAACCATACTTATTCTTGATGATCTTCCCGGAGGACCAGAAGCATTTGAGCTAGCATCCAAATTCTGCTACGGAGTTCCCGTGGATCTCACGGCAACTAACATATCAGGTCTCCGTTGTGCAGCTGAGTATCTTGAGATGACAGAGGATCTCGAGGAAGGGAATCTAATCTTCAAGACAGAAGCTTTCCTCAGTTACGTGGTTCTGTCTTCGTGGAGAGACTCGATCTTGGTCTTAAAGAGCTGCGAGAAGCTCTCACCATGGGCTGAGAATCTTCAGATTGTTAGAAGGTGTAGTGAATCTATTGCTTGGAAGGCTTGTAGTAACCCAAAAGGGATCAGATGGGCTTACACAGGGAAATCTCCATCTCCACCGACCACGAACTACGCAAGCTCTAGTCCGAAATGGAACGAATCGAAAGATTCAGGTTTCTATTGTAGCCCGAGTAGGAACAATAACAACCAGAATGTTCCTCCGGATTGGTGGTTCGAAGATGTCTCTATCTTGAGGATCGATCACTTCGTCCGTGTGATCACTGCAATCAAGGTACAAAGACTCTTCTTTTCTCAAGCATATCGTCGAACACTTTGTGTGCGTGTTTCAGTGCTCAAATTTTAACGGTTGAATCAGGTGAAAGGTATGAGATTTGAGCTTCTCGGAGCTGCAATCATGCATTACGCCGGAAAATGGCTTCCGGGTTTGATCAAAGAAGGAGGAGTTGCAGTAGCTCCGGCAATGTCCGCCGTTGGAGGAGGAGGAGGAGGATTGGGATTAGGAGGAGACGATATGAGTGTGAGCTGCGGAAGCAACAGCAGCGGAGGGAGCTCCGGTCCCGATTGGAAAGGCGGTCTCCACATGGTCATCTCCGGTAAAACAAACGGACATCAGGACTCCGTCGCTTGCCTCGCCGGAATCGGAATCAGCCCTAAAGACCAGCGAATGATCGTCGAATCCCTGATCAGCATCATCCCACCACAGAAAGATTCCGTCTCCTGTAGCTTCCTCCTCCGTCTCCTCAGAGCAGCAAACATGCTCAAAGTAGCTCCGGCGCTGATCACGGAGCTCGAGAAACGCGTCGGGATGCAGTTCGAGCAAGCGACGCTTCAGGATCTTCTGATTCCGGGTTACAACAACAAAGGAGAGACGATGTACGATGTCGATCTCGTTCAGAGATTGTTGGAGCATTTTCTCGTGCAAGAGCAGACGGAAGGGTCTAGCCCGAGTAGAATGTCGCCGTCGCCGTCTATGTACGCCGACGCCGGAATCCCGAGAGCGAATAGCAACAACGGAGGTGGTAATAACATCAATCAGAACGCGAAGATGAGAGTCGCGAGGCTCGTGGATAGTTATCTCACTGAAGTTGCTAGAGATAGAAACTTGCCTCTAACCAAGTTTCAGGTTTTGGCTGAGGCGTTGCCGGAATCTGCAAGAACCTGTGACGATGGACTATACAGAGCAATCGATTCATATCTCAAGGTATATATATTAAAGGGTCTTATTGGTAAATTCATATATTGTTTCTTACAATGGTTAGAGACTCTCTTGATCATGTTGTTGGGTTTGGTCGGACAGGCGCATCCGACGTTGTCGGAGCACGAGAGGAAGAGGCTATGTCGAGTGATGGACTGTCAAAAGCTATCAATGGACGCGTGTATGCACGCGGCGCAGAACGAGAGGTTACCATTGCGAGTGGTGGTTCAAGTCCTTTTCTCGGAGCAAGTCAAGATCAGTAACGCCTTGGCTAACACGTCACTCAAGGAGTCAACGACGCTAGGGGAAGCCATGGGTACGTATCAACCAATGATACCGAATCGGAAGACATTGATCGATGCAACACCACAATCGTTTCAGGCAAGTAAGAGGAAAAGACTCGTTAATATGAGACATTTTTCTTTTTGAGATTCTCTTATGGAAGTTTTTGTAAAAACAGGAAGGGTGGGCTGCGGCTAAGAAGGATATTAACACGTTGAAGTTCGAGTTAGAGACTGTGAAGACGAAGTATGTTGAGCTTCAGAATGAGATGGAAGTGATGCAAAGACAGTTTGAGAAGACAGGGAAAGTGAAGAATACTACTACTTCTTCTTCAGCTTGGACCAGCGGTTGGAAGAAGCTGACTAAGATGACTAAAATGACTGGACCAGAGAGTCAAGATATGGTCGGAGGAGAACAAGTTAGTGTTGATCACCAACTGCCTAGGAAACCAAGACGTTGGAGGAACTCAATTTCTTGAAGTGCTTGTTTATACAGCCTACCTTTGTGTAATCTTTGATTTTGATTCTTTGGAGAAAGATAAGCTTTTGTTCTTTTTTTGTCCTAATTTGTAATGCTATTGATTTCTCTAATATGGAATAAGTGACGTAAAGATTTGATTTTTATGTTCTTCATGTTTACTCAAACAAAGACCCAAGTTTGTAACATTGATTTATTACAAACTCAATCATACAACCATTTGACAAGATGGACAATAGACATGCATGTTACTCTCAACAAACATCCAATCATCGTGACAATACATGGACAAAGAGAGAAAATGAACAATGAACAGAAACTCAAAGACACAAGAACAAAACCAGAAGCAAGTGGGGAAGCAAAAGACAAAGGAATGGTTTGCATTATTACAGACACTCAAATAAATTACATGAAACAAAGACATATCAATTCATAAAATGATTGGACCCACTCTCAAGTCATCATATAGACAAAAGAGAGTGTGGGTCAGAGATTTTTATTTTTGTTTTTTTATATTACCTTAGGGGAGATTCATAGACCACGCGAGTTTGAGATGAGACTTTGAATATCGCCTTTTGATTTCACCATCCACACTCAGCCAGAAAAGATAATGATTGTCGATCAATGACCATGACGACTTTGGCCTTTTTTCCCACACCAAAGCACAGTGAGAAGAAGAAAGAAGAAAGTGACCTCTTTTCTTCTTTAACTTTTTGAAATTGCAGAAGCATATATACCCAAAAGTAGTCCACTATATACAGCTAAAAAAGCTGGCGCAGAGGATACGGACCCTAATACCACTTCACACGTTTTCTCACTCGTGAGAGAGAATCTTCAAGCCTTGTCTGTCTGTAGATTTCTTGTTCCCCATGTCGTCTCTTTTAAACTTAACAAACTGTGGTGACCTGTGACTGGTGAGTGGTGGTGGTTCTTTTGTTTAGCAACGGTTCTTAATCTCCGTGGAGATTAAGTCTCGTTTCAGCAGCTTTAGGTAATCAATGGCTTCGTCCAAAAGTAAGAGAGCTTCGTTTCCTTTTGCACCAGGAACAACGCTCTCGAGTATCTTCAGAGCTGTCCGGATCTTGTCTCTTCTCGACTGCTCGTTGCTCAGACCAGAACCAGTGTCCTCTTTGGTCGAGATGTTTGATTCAGGGAGAAGAAAGGACGATCCTCCATTGAGTTTTGTGGAGCTCTCAGTGCCCACAAGTGATGATGAGTCCCTCAAGTTGTTGACCTTATCCACTAGCTTCTGCCTTTTACAAGGACCATCGACTTCTTCTTCCACTTCTCTTTTGTTGCAAACTCTTTCAATCAGATAAGGAGAGTGACCAGTGCTCATTACTTCATCATCACTCTCGCAATCATCATCATCATAATCATCATCTGAATACAGCAATGCATTGATCTCCTCAGTGTCTTCATGCATTTCTGATTCTTTCCCATTTAAATGGCTCTCATCAAACTCTTTCGAAGTAACACAATCTTCCTTGAAACATTTCTCTACACCGAGTAATCTCACTGGCTCAGGAGATGGAAACTGTAGAGGAAACGGACATCGTAGTACACGAGTCTGGTTTCCTGACTGATCGAATATCATAAGTCTTTTCTGAGAAGACTCTAATGCTGCTCCATGTGGAGTAGTAGTAGCAGCAGCAGCAGCGCACCAAGACCGCAAGTCAGACCGTGAGAATTGTTTTCCACAAGACTCCTTATCATGACTAAACAGTGGTGGCTGGAAACAGCGAGCCTGAAGCTCAGCTGTGTATAGCTTCCCAAGCTCAGGGAGAGGAATTCCAGGATGGACAGACCTAGCTGTAGCTGATATATCCTCAAAGCAAGCTTGAGGATTGAAGCCTAGAGGCAAGTCCCATTGCCTGGTATCAAGAGGCATGCTCTTGCAAGTTTAACTTCAAAAAGTAGAAACACTGCAGGACAAAAAGAAATAAAAAAGAAAAAAATCAGCTAATGAAAGATGGATAAATATAACAACTTTGTAAGAGGAGGAGATTTAGTTTGTATACCGATTGTTAAGTAGCTTCAATCAGGTGAATGCAATAACTTCTTGGTTTCCTTTTGGAATAAAGTAGTGAAAGAAAGAAGAGACAAGCGAACGGAGGAAAAAGTACAGCGGAGAATCAAAAACCAACTACGTCACTGGTTTGAGTAGAAGTCTGAAGTACTCAGCCTGAAACACAAACCACAGTGTTAAATAAGACTGAAGCTAATAGAGCTAAGAGTGTGTTCAATGAGAGTGATTATTGTACCTGGCAATTATCCATGGGTCGAAAGCATGCAATAACTCTGACTACAATTGGTGGTGTGTTGGCACTTCCTGTCTCGTATTTCACTGCTCGAAATCTTGTCTTACCAGGGGATTGGCACACCATAACTTTGAGGAACTCTTTTATGGAAGAAAACAGAGAGAAACCAACCCAAACAAGAAGGGAAAGAAGAAGAAGAAGAAGAAGAAGAAGAAAGGAGAAAGCTTTTTGGTCTAGCTGATTCTTTGTTCACAATGGTACACGTAGAAATGTTGGGATCCCATTTTGAGCGTTTGAGAATATGAAAGGGAAGATGGTGAATGAGAAAGAAGAGGACTTTATGACTATTTGAGGAAGAAGAAGAGATTTACAGAATGACACGGCAGTAGAGATTCAAGCTCACAACTTTACGGTATACGTCAACAGAAGTAGTGAACCAACACATGCTGTTTCTTCTTATACCACTAATTTGATTCTGATCAAATCCAGTTGCTTCGTAATCAATCTACTTTTTCGAAATTTCGTAATCTGTGCAAAATCGAAGGGATAAATCTCATCAGTTTCAAATGACAGAGAATCATAAGCATCTGAATTACGCTAATTTTACAATTCAAACTCAGAATATACACAAGCCACAATGTTATACCCAGATTCAAACTTAAAAATACAAAATTTCCCCAAAACATGAACGATTTCTCAACTAAAATTTCTCGATAAACGAACAGAGAAAACAGTGACACAGACGATGTAAGCTCGAAAACAAAGTAGAGACTAGAGAGAGATAGAGAGATTGAATTTGATACCTTACAGAGACGAAACAGAGGAATGATTTTTTCGCTCAGATCCAGAGAATGAGAGCTTTTTTGTTAGCTGAATCAATGGAAAAGCGAAGAGATAAGAGAGATGAAAGTGACCAACGAACAATAATGTTTAACTGTATAATTTTTTTTTTTTTAACGAAGTGTTTCTAAAGAAGTAAGTGGCAACAAGAGTAACAAGGCTTTATAAAAAGGTTTTATGACGCTTTTACCCCTCTTTAATCCTTTATTTTACTAAAATCCTTCAGCCTTTGGTTTGGGAAACATGTTTGAGTTAAGAGTAGTTAAAATTGAATTTTCTTGATTTAACCAAATCGAACCGAAATTATGAATATTTGCTTATCTATCTATAGATTAAATCAGTACAGGCAGAGGCTGCATATGAATTTTGTATTCATTTGTATTGAAGGAAAAGAATGTAACTTGGAAACTAATCTTGTAATTAAAAATGGAAGCAATTTTTATGGTGCTTTGCTTGAAAGAAATGGGACAAGGGGGCCGAACGTGTATATACGTAATTATGGTATATATGATGACAAAGTCTCACGGTCCATAATTTCAGGTTTATTTATACATTCTTTATGATTAAAAAATAACATTTTTTTTTCTAGTTTGTTCATACTTTCTTGATTGTTCGTTAAAGCAAAAGTTTTCTCTTTTAATTTTATTGAAAGCTAAGTTAGTGAAAGTGTGCTCAAGCTTTTATATATCCCTTGATTATATTCTAATAACATTTGTTCAGGTGCGTGGTGTGTTTTCAAACACCCATTGTGACGGAAAAGATTTAAAAGCCAACCACTTTTTTTCTTCCTAATTCACAATTTAGAGCATCTAGCTTGCACAACGCCAAATTTAGCTCAATACTTTTGTTTTTCATTTTTTAAATGTATTTTGTAGACTTGGTTTCTTTTTAAAATACTATTTGTCATAAAAAGTCTTATTTGTGATTGGGGAATGTGGGTGGAAAGAAAAGGAAAAGGCAAGGAATGAAAATGAAAAAGGAAAAGGAAAGGAGCATAAGTGATGATTAAAGAAATGCACGGGAATTTTAAGTGCTTAATTACCCGCACGACTTCTCTCAACATTTTTCTCTTTTCTTCGTTTTCTTTTGTTAACTTATACATCTTGTCTGAATAAAGTTTGTAGCTTTCGTCTTTTATTCTCCTTTGATTTGATATCAAGAATAGTAATCACTGTGTTAGCAAGTGTGTTGAATTCAAACTTCATCATGGTCCAAATTATGATAAACTAAATAAAATCTAGATAATGTATTCTGAGTTTTAGTGGCATTTTAATCCCACATAAAGAATTTTTACTTTCATGTTAAAGAACCCTAAATATCATTGTTGCGGATGCTTTAAGTTGGATCTATTAGGTCGATCTGAAGAAAATCATCCCAAACATCAACAATTGTGGTTAACTAGTTATAGAAATGTAAATGGCAACAATAATCTCATAATAACTGCAAGAACACATACATTCGGATTGAAACAAGAGACGGGTCTTTTTTTATTTTAGATCAAACGTTGTAGAAAGAGTTTAGAAGAACACTGACAAGTAAACATCCCAGAAGCAATACCACTTAAATAGTTCAACATTCGAGTTTTGTGCTTTTCATAGATTAAGAAAATCACTGCACGCTAAGTACTTCGATTTCAAAGTCGAGAACCGAGTTTGGCTGGATTCCCCATGCCGGAAATCCACCAGCACCATATGCGTAATCCGGTGAGCACTGCAGAAACAGATAATTTGTTAAGAATCGCCAAAGATAATACCACACACATATACACAAACAAATACACGAATGGTTTCCACTACAAAAAGCTCTTAGTAACTATCAATAATCATTAGAGAGAAGAATGCTTTGAATAGAGACACAAAGCTCATATTTCATGAAGCATAGATGAGATAAGTAGTGTACATACCCGCAAGCGAGCAACCTCTCCGATTTGCATTCCCATAACGCCTTCATCCCATCCTGTAAGCAAAAAAAACTCAACACTTAGAGCTCATATTAACAAGGAATATAGAGCCATCGTATGAGCAAACCATAGAACAGAGGAAATGTATTTACCTTTGATCACAGCACCTTTACCGATTTGGAACGAGAAAGGTTTTTGCCCAGCGTCCTTTGTACTATATTATATACCAAAAGTCCATTTAGGCTTAGCAATCACAAGAATTAACAAGATTTTTAAAGGCAAACCATATCCATTTATAAGCGAGTGTGTGTGTGGCTTTGAATGTGAGCGAATCATTTACCTCCAGAACTGCTGGGATAGATCACCACCTTTCCCTGAAAGAAGCAAAAGCATAACAAATTACGATTCTGAAACAAAATTCACAAACGTCTATATAGAGAGTTTCAATCTCATACAAGAAACTTGATTATTCGATTCTCAAGTTTCTCCACTAAACCTTCAATTATGAGGTAATAGAAGAGATCGGTTCACTAAAAATTTCAGATGTGAAAACAAATAATCATATAAACAAACAAAAATCACAAGGGAATAAAACTAGCCAAGATGTCGAACACTGTAATCTCAGAATATAAACCCTAATCAAATCCATTTCTCCACTAACAAATCAAACACAAATAGTGAAACATCCAGCGACTACCACATCGGAAAGCTCCTCAGCTAAGCAGATTCGTTTAGATCGATTTCGCTATCGCTACATGGAAATTTCAAAGATATGAGGAGAGATAGAGAAGAGAAGTTACCAAATCCGGTGCAATGGACGGTGACGGTCTGTCCCGCAGCGGGTTTGGGACCGTTGCCGGGTCTGATGACTTGCTTCTCCACACCCATCGCTTGCTTAATCTTCTACCTTCTCTTCTCTCTCTCTCGTCACTTGCTTCTCTGTCGCAGCTTTCACTCTCGAGACGCTCTTATTGTGCGTTTACTCTTCTTACTGGCATAGCAATGGACTTAGAATCGGCCCATAGATGCATAAAATGGGCTTCGAAATGGCCCATAATTTTATATAAATGGGCTTCGGAACGGCCGATAATATTAGCATAGATATGGGTTTTAGGAGCGGCTAAGCTTAGGAAAGTGCAAGCGTGGAACCGAACCAAAACCAACCGAATTTCCAAATTCAAAACCAAGCAAAATTCAGTCACGAGTAATGATATATGTTTAGACAAGTGTTAAAAGACAAAAAGCAGTGTAAAGCGTATGTAAATGGAATCGAAACCAAACCAAACTCAATCTAGATTCTGATGGGTATCAATTTTATTTTTGCATCAAAATTCATTCATTTCCAGATGGACCGATCCTTAACCGAGATTTTGCTCTCGCCGCAGCTTCTTTCCTGATAATCAACCGTCCATTTCTCGAACGTACACTCGGTGAAGTCGTAGTAACCACCATGGATCGATAAAGTTCTGTTCTTCACTCTCTCTTCTATCCATGGATACGACAATAGATTCCGCAACGAACAGTTCACAGATTCCTACAAGTGTGAAAACGAAATTCTTTAGGACACGTGAACGGTGTGAATAGAGCAGCGAAAGGCTTACATAATTCACCTTTTCGCAATGCTGACATTGTTGATCAAAGCTGAGTCCGGAAGCAGCTGATTTCGAGGTTGATCTTGCGGTTTTCCCGACAACAACCCAGTTTTTGATGAAGCTCCTGGAAAAAAGAGGAAAAAAAAACAATAATGCAGGTGATGATGAGATTTCGTCATATTGAGTAATGAAATTTGGATTTAACCTTGAGTCTATGTCTTCTTCTGTTTCATCATCATCCATGGTCATTAAGGCACGGATGCCTCCACAGCGACTATGACCGACCACAAGAATGTTCTCGACCTGCAAACAAAGTTTACAGTCACATATGGATCATATGCCAAATCTTTAATGCATGATCATGGATGTAATTAGTTTCTTCATAACGCTTACTTGAACAGAATTTACAGCAAATTCCAGTGCAGCCTTTGTTTCAGATGGACCGCTCTACAAAAAAGGCACAAGTTCTCTTGTTTCAGCATCAAAAGAAACATGAATATATACAAGTATAAAGCTGATGATTACAAGCACAAACCTCGTAAGTGGGTACAATATTTGCAATGTTTCGAACGGTAAATGCTTCTCCTGGTTGAAACCCTAAGATTGCTGAAGGGCAAACCCTTGAATCTGCACAAGCTACCACCATAAACTGATCTCTGAGATGTTAGATATATATGGCTCACATATAAAATGTGTAGTGTAACAGAGTGCTCTGTTCTCACCTTTGGGGATTGGCTCTTGGCTAGACTCTGAAACCGCTCCAAGTTCTCCCTTTATCCGCATAAACAATCAAACCTATTATAGAGTGAAAAGCAAAGAAATTGAAATCGATGCTTGCATCGTTGAGCAACTTACATGTATTTGTCTTTCTTAAAGGTCAGGAACCGATGCTTGATTTCTTCAAAAACGTCATGTCCTTTTTTTGGTGAAGTCATGTGTTTTTCTTCATGGATAAGCTTAGATGGCACTCTCGAAGAAGAAACCGCTAGTCTCAACTTGGCATCTCTTCTAGAAGATACAAAAGCGGTTTAGATAAGAAGATTTCAAAGTTGCCAGCAATACACTAATGCTTGGAACTACTTAAATGCCTCTATGACCTAAAGTTGACATTTGTTTCTCCATTTTCGTATCATAAAATATTCTTACTTCTGCAATAGTAAAGTTGTAAGCAAACTTATCTATCCAAGTCAACTGATAAAAATTTAAAGAGAAAATACCTTGAAGAGGTACAAAATCTAGGATAGGTCGGCTTTGACTTTGCATTGTTACCAAAGATCTGTATAGATACAAGAGTAAAAGAGATATGAATGCTAAACAACTCTCGGTAAAACATTATACATAGAGAAAGAAAGTGTACCTTCTCTGTATTGTGAGGAACACAGATTCTTGAAGAAGAAGGATCCACTGAAGTGGACATGATTGAGGAAACGATCGCCATTGATGAGAAACCTGCAGCTGAGTAAAAACCAGGTGATGTGTAGTGTATTAGGAAGATGTAGATGTTAAGGGAATTAACGAATAAACAAAAGAAAAAAGACAGATAGACTTTGGGTTGTCTGGTAGCTCACCTGTCGGATCCAACTATAAATGGATCTCATCTTCTCCAACAAAGACGGAGATCCCCATGCTTGCGTTGACCGTTGACCATTACCCCTGTCATAAACTCACACAAAAATGTCTCTCGTCTCTCTTTCAGCTTCATTTCTTAGGCTTACTTCACGTCCGAGACAGTATTTTTCTTTATTGCGGAAATTTAACTAAATTAGGTAGCAGTTTATGTTTTTCTAAAGCGTTACAGAAATTGGAATATAAACATAACAACTGCTTGGAAGCTGACTTGGGATTCAATTTTAAGGCAGACCAATAGCTATACTCGAGAATGACTATTGAACATTGTATCACTAAGTAGGAAACTATCAATATTTCTTTTGCACTACACTATGGAAAGATACATAGTCAAGAAGAGAGAGCACAACAGATGAACCTGGTTTTGTCAGCATGGCTTTGCTTTTCCAGAAACTATCCGCCTGTCTTCATCACGGAAAACCAGAACAATACAGGAACGTTACAGCCTAAACAGTTTTGTCTTTATAGAAAAAAATCAAATTAGGCTTGAACACGCATTATGAATCGACAATGGAACCTTTACTGTACCTAAACTGGAGCTTACAAAGGCCAAATAACGTGCACATGAGCATTGATTGAATATCTTTTGCCTCTTTTTGATTTTGCAGACTATCGTTACAGCTTACAGGAAAGTGAGAACTGACAACTCTTACAAAAGAAGAGTCCCTACAAAGCCATTTAGGTCTTTACAATAGACCCAGGCTAAAATTTTATGCCAAAATGCTGATTTTTTTTTTCTGATTCAAAGGGCGTCTAGGGTCACAGAAACTTCGGGTGAATGAAGCTAGCAATGTGTGAATGTACAGAAACAAATTCAAGCGCTAGACACAATGCGTAAATACATATTTGATCAATCATGCTACATTCATTTTTCATCACCTGGAGAAACACCTATATTTTGCACTGTAGCTTTTTGAGTTGCAGGAACAGAAATGCTTGTGCAGCAAAAACAAACCTAAGCAAAGTAATTAACACTTTTTGCCATAAAAAAAGCACTTGGCTAATCATGTTATATCCTCTAATCCTGAAAAGAAATCTTAATGCCTTGCTAAGCTCATCACAATTCACAAGCACATAAAAGCATGGTCCTGGTTATGGTGCAGATGATTATATACCATAAAAGAGAAGAAAAAGTCTGCAATTTACGCGGAATACATCAACAGATTCCAACTACATGAATTCCATGGAATCAAATCGCTAGTATCTCCACTACAGTTAAACATGAATAGGAAACATAAAAGCTAAAGGCCTACAACAACCACCCGAACAGAAAACGCCGAACAAAAGAGGAGAAAAGGTCTTACTTCACTAAGTAGCCTTGATCTTATCATCTCCAACAACAGAAAGTATCGGCAAACTACTCAAGAATTCATCAAGTCCCTCAAAGAACCCAATCCCTTCCATATTATCCACTTCCCTGTTACTTCCGAGCCCGTTGCCTTCACTTCTCCTGCCTCCCACAGCAGGCTCTTCCCCTTCGTTACTGAACTCCACATTCAAATCCAACCTCCCAACGTTCTTAGCTCCTGCTCCCATTCTTTTCCTTGTAGTGTAACTCATTGGTTTAGCCATCAAATCAGACGAGGAACCAACAGCCGTTGCACTGCTTTCTACATTTTGGATTCCCTTCCCAGCTTTCTCAGCTCCATGTTTCTTGCTACTTCTCACAACTGTTTCTTTCTCTTTCCCTTTCCCTTTCCCAAGATTCGCCTTCTTATTCACTTGCACCCCATCTTGCCAATCATCATCCTCATTTCCTTCAGAGTCATCCTCGGAAATCGCAACATAGATGTCATCATCGTCGTAGAAGATTCTCGGAGGAGCAGATTCCTTTCTCTTCCTCATGTTTGATTCATCATCCACCTTTTGGATAGGGCATGCAAAGAGAGGTGAGATAGGTGACCAGCTCGGGGCTTTGAATTCGCCGGAAAACCCTAGCGGGAATACAGCCCAAGAGCAGAAGTAAACGTCCTCTTCGCCTTTCCCCTCCACCGGAGGGTTTTGTATCGTCACAGCTTGAAACGCTCTTCTACAGTCTTGACACCTCAAAACGCATTCCTCGTAAGCTTTAGGGTACTCAAAGAGCACAAAGCAGTATGGACAAGCCGTCCAGAAACTCGTCGCCGTCGAGGTCCCAGCCTGGCTCTGCGGCGGATATCCGGTAGCTCCCCGAGCTGAAGGCGGCTCTTGTGCTAGGTTAGTGCGTTTGGTAGGTTTCGAATGGAAATGTTGCTGCTGCGTTTGGATTTGGGGCTGAAAACTGGACTGACCGAGTTGACTCAGTTGCAATTCTCGGTCGTACAAGGATTTTCTCGACGGATCGGAGAGCACGTGCCAAGCATCAGAGACGAGCTTAAACGCTTGATCGGCGAACGGGAGGCGATTAACGGAAGGATTGAGGAGAAGAGCGAGCCTACGGTACTGAGTCGCGACGTGTTCAGGGTTTTGAGCTAAGCGGCCGAGTCGTAGCACGGCGTACCAGTCAGGCAAGTTTGAGTCGCCTAAGCGAGTCTCTCCGGCTATGAGAACGTCGCAGATTGCGAGGATGTAATCGGCGGCTTCTGCTCGGGTCGGGTCGGATCCGCATGCGCGGATCGCAAATGTCTTGGCTCCCTGAAGGTCACTAGACGCCAGAAGCTTCTCCGATGTGACAAGCCACCGATCCGCCTCCGCTCTGTTACCGCCGCCGCTTCCACGACCACCAACTCCGACTACCATATCTCCAATCTCTTTCCCCCTAATTTTTTTTTCCTCTCTGGCTCTCTCCGTTTATTGACTCGTCAATTTATTTATTTCCTTTGTTGTTATTTTTTTTGTAGTCAATATTACAGCAGATCTTGTTTGGTTTCTTCCTTCGTTGTAAGGTTAATTAACATGTGATATCTTTGTGTATAGGCCATATCCCCATAGGAAACATGTGTATAAGCTCCCAAAACAGAGACTTTCAAGAATATCTTTGTATGATTGTGTGTGTTGGCTATGTAAAATTTATTCCACCAAAAAAAACATTATCAAGCATTACTCGAGAACTTTTGTCTAACGCATGGAACCTTTTGTAAGAACCTGAATTTGAAGCACACATGAAGCACATTAACCTTTTGTCCAAATTTATTCCACCAAAAAACTTAGGCAATAGCCTTTTGTCTAACTCTAACACATGAACATGAAGTGATGAAGAGCACACGATATTCATTATGAGATTAGATCAATTTGAAGATCTGAATTCATACGACATTAATACGATGTATTCACTATTCAAAAGCTTTTTTCTTCACTTGTCCAGCTGTAGCTAACAAATCAATGTTAATCTTTTGGTTATTGTAATGGCTTGCTTATTATACGAAGTTTGGAGAGTGGAGCCCACTTTTATGGTCAACCACTGCGTTTGATTTTTTTTTTATACTTTTTAAGACAAAACTGAAACTTGTACTAATTTGTTGCGACTTGCGAGATTCCGTATCCCGGAAAATGAGTTGGCAAAGGCAAAATGATTCCCTTGCTGAATAAATAAATCAATTTAAGTAAACCACCGATCATTATTGTCCTCGTCAGTTCGTCATCGCCATCTTAATCTCGTGTTCGAACCTTGAAAGGTGTTCCCGGCGAAGAAAACTCTTGTAGAAATGGATAAGACGATCTTAGAAAACGGAGAAACAGTTGCCGACGGATCGATTTGTGGATACGATTCGCTTCATCAACTCTTATCCGCGAATCTGAAGCCTGAGCTCTATCAGGTGAAGACTCCTTTAGAAACTAGTTACTGATTTGGATTCCTGGTTATGATCTCGTGGAATTTTGTTATGCGTTTACTTCTGTTTATCGAAACTGAGAGACTTAAGTTGATTTTGCAGGAGGTAAGCAGATTGCTCCGCGGAAGTAACTGTGGTAAATCGCTTGAACAGATTGTTTTGCCAGATTCTGCAAAAGCCCTCTCTTCAAAACATGATTTTGATCTCCAGGTTGATACTCATTTACCTCGTAGTCATCATAACTTTACCATTGGATCGATATCGAATCATTGACTGATGAGAAGATGTTTTGATTTGACCTCTGGACATATTAGGCTGTTAGCTTTTCAGCTAATAAAGAGCAAATGAGAAAGCCTCGAGCGGTCAGAGTCGGTCTCATTCAAAACTCCATTGCTCTTCCAACCACAGCTCCATTCTCCGACCAAAAAAGTGGAATCTTCGAGAAACTAAAGCCAATCATCGACGCCGCAGGTGTTGCCGGTGTTAACATACTCTGCTTACAGGAAGCATGGACTATGCCGTTTGCATTTTGCACAAGGGAGAAGAGATGGTGTGAGTTTGCAGAGCCTGTTGATGGAGAATCAACAAAGTTTCTTCAAGAGCTAGCTAAAAAGTATAACATGGTGATCGTGAGTCCTGTTCTCGAGAGAGATCTTGATCACGGTGACGTGCTTTGGAACACCGCTGTGATTATAGGGAATAACGGAAACATCATTGGCAAGCATCGCAAGGTAAAAGAAATTTTGCGTTTACATGTCTATTGTTCTCTTCTCAAGCTAATTTCTATATTGCTTGGTTTGTGACCTGTGACTTGTGACAGAACCACATACCGAGGGTTGGAGATTTTAACGAGAGCACTTATTACATGGAAGGAGACACGGGACATCCTGTGTTTGAGACGGTGTTTGGTAAAATTGCTGTTAACATATGTTATGGAAGACATCATCCTTTAAACTGGTTAGCTTTTGGTCTGAATGGTGCTGAGATTGTCTTTAACCCTTCAGCAACTGTTGGTGAACTCAGTGAACCAATGTGGCCTATTGAGGTTTGTACACACCAATTTGAAGCTTCTCTATCTATGATAACATTTGTCTGACATTTTCAGTTCTGAAACTCTCAGGCACGTAATGCTGCGATAGCAAACAGTTACTTTGTCGGATCGATAAACCGAGTTGGAACAGAAGTGTTCCCCAATGCTTTTACGTCAGGAGATGGTAAACCGGAACACAAAGATTTCGGTCATTTCTATGGATCGAGCCATTTCTCTGCACCGGATGCTTCTTGCACGCCGTCTTTGTCTCGTTACAGAGATGGTTTGTTGGTATCGGAGATGGATCTCAATCTCTGCCGGCAGTACAAAGATAAATGGGGATTTAGAATGACTGCAAGATATGAAGTCTATGCTGATCTTTTGGCTAGTTACGTAAAGCCAGACTTTAAGCCTCAAGTCGTCTCTGACCCAATGCTCCACAAGAATTCTTCATAAGAAGAAGTTCTCAAGTTCAGCTACTTAAGTCTGTGAATCTTCAAAAGAAAGAACTTTGTAATCATATGTGTAAGTGTAACAGTAACAGATAATCTGTTTGTGGGTGTTTACATGAATGGATAATTTGATGCTTTTCTTTAGCACTTCCTCTTTGATGAACCGAACCGGTTGAAAACAAACCGGAACCCAATTCCGAAATTAACCGAAAGCCGATGCTGTGGATTATGGAATTCGTCATCATTCGCTATCCAGGATTTTGAACCGTGCCTCAGAGATGAGAATGATGCTCTAAATCCAGAAAAATAATGCAATCTCTCACTATAACTCAGTACCCAACTTCAATTTCCCCGCCAAGACTCGATCTTTACCCGTTAAGACAAACCGCAGCTTCTAATCTCTCTACTCCGACCTCCGGTAACAACCGTCGCGGGATGGCGGCGTCTCGCCGTGAGTCTACTTCATTTAAGTCCCTCGCCGCTCGTGGGACTTCGATCGCTGAAGATGATGATGATGGATACTGTACTCTCTTAGACTTTGCAGGTGACAAACTGCTCTGTCTGAGCGTAATTAGCACCTGTCTCAATAAAACTGAAGTTAATGTTTGTGTTCTATGTCAGTCTGTCCGAAAAAAAAAACCCGGACTTTATTGGAAATATTCTGAATTTAGCATCTGAACTGTGCTCAGTTGAGTAGGAGAAAAACACTCTCAGTGAGACAAAACTAAATATGGTTTTTGAAGTTTCAATATTGTGTTTCTTAAGTTGTTGGTGAATTTTTTCCTGTGATAGGAAATGGAAGAGAAGGGACAAATGTAGGAGATGACCTTGTGGTGTTGCTTTACCACTTACAACATGCCTGCAAAAGAATCGCTTCTCTCGTCGCATCTCCTTACAATTCTTCACTTGGAAAACTCTCTGTTAACTCCTCTAGTGGCTCAGACCGAGATGCGCCTAAGCCGCTCGATATTGTCACGGTCTGTAGCTCTTTACCCTGTTTATGTTTTCTTTTTCATATAAAGATTCCATCTTATAATTCATGTTCTGTTTTTGCAGAATGATATCATTTTGTCCTCTCTTAGAAACTCAGGGAAAGTAGCAGTAATGGCCTCTGAAGAAAACGAAACTCCCACTTGGATAAAAGACGATGGACCTTACGTTGTGGTTGTAGATCCTTTAGATGGATCTCGGAACATCGATGCTTCGATACCCACGGGGACTATATTCGGGATTTACAACCGCCTCGTTGAGCTTGATCATTTACCCGTTGGAGAGAAAGCTGAGCTCAATTCTCTGCAGAGAGGCAACAGGCTTGTAGCTTCCGGCTACGTTCTCTACTCTTCAGCCACTATACTCTGCGTTACTCTTGGCTCCGGAACACATGCCTTCACGCTTGATCATTCCACCGGCGAATTCGTTCTTACCCATCAAAACATTAAGATCCCTACTCGAGGTAAAAAGCAACATCATGACTAATCAGAAACATTTGGACCTGCCTTGATCATTGCTATATTTGGTCATGTATCTACTACAGGACAAATCTACTCAGTGAACGATGCGAGGTACTTCGACTGGCCAGAAGGTTTGAGGAAGTACATTGATACGGTGAGACAAGGGAAAGGCGAAAACCCGAAAAAGTACTCGGCGCGTTACATTTGTTCTCTAGTGGCTGACCTTCACAGGACGTTGTTATACGGTGGAGTGGCTATGAATCCGAGAGACCATCTCCGTTTAGTCTACGAAGGAAACCCTTTGGCTTTTCTCGTGGAACAAGCTGGTGGTAAAGCCTCTGATGGAAAGAGAGAGATACTTTCGATACAGCCTGTGAAGCTTCACCAGAGATTGCCTCTGTTTCTTGGGAGCGTAGAGGATGTGGCTGAGCTTGAGAGCTATGGAGATGTGCAGCAGACTGTTAACCCTGGCTACGAAGTTTGAAACGGTTCCTCTGTTTCATACTTTCATTTCATGTTTTGAACATAATTCAAATCCATGTGATGTTTGAGAGTGTTGTGAAGATATAATAGTCAGTGACTACTTCATGGAGATCATGTAAAATACACACTATCGTAGGAATAAAATAAACTCTATACATTTTTGCTCTTGCTACAACAGATTGTGAATCCTTGGATATGAAGTCTGAATCGATTCCTCTATAATCCTCTGTTTCCTTTCACCTGTCTGTTAATAATTAAAAACACATACATATTTGAAACGGCTTCGTTTAAAGCAGGCTATTAATGCGCTTCTTCGGCGCAAGTTAGCAAGTTAGCGTTAGAGACTGCGAAAAGACTTTCTCCTGACAATCTCTTCGCCGGGAACCGCCGTGTGAAGGTGAGAGAGAGAGAGAGAGAGAGAGAGAGAGAGAATGGAGAGAAGCAGCTTTAATTACCATACAGAGAAGAGATCCGGTATGTCTGATCCGGGTTCAGGATTCGGATCTTCCAAAAGGGCGAAGACCCATCACGCGCAGCTGCTCTCGCCTCTGGTTGTTCCGGTGGGCCACGCGTCATTTCGATTGCTCTGCCCATTGTCGCAGGTCGGCGCGGTGATTGGAAAATCCGGAATCGTGATCAAACAGCTCCAACAGTCAACCGGAGCTAAGATACGGGTCGAGGAGCCTCCGTTTGGATCCCCGGATCGGGTCATCACGATAATTGCACAGGTGGATTCGACGTCTAGGCTGAAATTAGGCGCTGATAACAATGGCAACGCAGAGTCGGAGAACAAGGAGGAGGAAGTTGAGGTATCTAAAGCACAAGCAGGGTTGATTAAGGTTTTCGAAGTTTTAGCGGCCGAAGCTGATAATGGCCCGGTCGTGTGCCGATTGCTGACTGAGTCTAGCCATGCGGGTGCTGTGATAGGCAAGGGTGGTCAAATGGTGGGGAGAATCAGGAAAGAAACTGGCTGCAAAATTGCGATTCGGACTGAGAATTTGCCGATTTGCGCTGACCCTGATGACGAGATGGTGGAGGTACGAACTTGCGTTTTAGCTTATCGTTTTCCGGGATCGAATGCTGAACATTCTGAATGGTTTCTACTGATCGAATTTGTGATAATTTGCCAAATTGAGTTCTCAATTTTGCGTCTGAGCTACATTCGTTGGAGTCTAGTTGCCTTCTTATTCCAAGTTTTATCAGTCATTAACACATTTTTATGCGTCAAATAGAAACTATGAACATCTCTAAGGTGTGAGCTTGGTATTGCACTCTGTAGATGCTTGTTTTTGCAGATTTGACTTTATATTCTCTCATATTGAGTAACTAACTCAACTATGTGGCAGATCGAAGGTAATGCTAGCTCTGTGAAAAAGGCTCTTTTGACTGTCTCTCGCTGCCTGCAAGATTGTCAATCGATAAACAAGATAAGAGTGGTTGGAAACAGACCCCTTGAGAAAGAGATCCAAGCACCTTCGCATAGGTCCATAGAAACAATTATTCAGGAGTCTCTTCCTAGGTCGGTTGAAGATTACGATTACAGACCGAGAGCAGCTGACATGTTTCCTCGGAGCACTTTAGCTCGGCCTAATGATGTGATTCATCATGATAGGCATATCCAGGTGGTTCCTCAGGGTACTTTACACCACCACAGGCATACTGAGTCGGACCGGCAAGATGTTTTACGCAGGCACATTGAGGCGGACCGGCAAGATGTTTTACGCAGGCATATTGAGGCGGACCGGCAAGATGTTTTACGCAGGCATATTGAGGCGGAACGGCAAGATGTTTTACACAGGCATAGTGAGGCGGAACGGCAAGATGCTTTACGCAGGCATATTCATGTGGATCCTCGAGAAACGTTATACAGGCCTTCTGATGTTGGCAGGGGAGATGTTCTTCGCCAGCGTAGAGAAGTGGATGATTCTCATGATTCCTTGCATAGACCTTTCGAGATGGTTCAACGTGATGCTATGGGCATGCCTTTTGAGTCATTTCCACGCGAAACTTTTGGGAGGCGTATTGAAACAATGCCACAAGAAACTTTTCGTCAGCCATCTGCAGATTTTCTTGCACATCGTTATTCAACCTTAGATACACATCCTCACAGCGTTACTACCTCTGCTTCAGTGACTAACGCTGCCACCATGAGACCACCTCTATCAGAAGGGGAAGTAGGGAACCAAGAAGTGGTTTTTAAGATACTTTGTTCCATTGAAAATGCTGGCGGAGTTATCGGGACAGGGGGTAAAGTTATCAGGATGCTTCATAGCGAGACAGGTGCCTTCATAAATGTGGGAAATACAGTTTCTGACTGCGAAGAACGTTTGATTGCAGTTACTGCACAAGAGGTTGGTCTTTATTATCTCTCTTCCCATTTTCATGGATGCTTTTGTGATATTTATCCTATGTATTCACTATTCTTGTTTGATAATTGCTGCTTGTTCATCATGTAGAACCCTGAAGGTCAAAGCTCGCCAGCCCAGAAAGCTATTGTCCTTGTTTTTACTAGATTATTTGAGCTTGCCACTAAAAAAATCGTAGACAATGGCCCAAGGCCATCTATCACTGCACGGCTTGTTGTCCCAACGAGTCAGATTGGTTGTTTGCTGGGAAAAGGAGGTGTCATAGTTTCGGAAATGCGGAAAATCACTGGGGCTGGAATTCAAATTTTGAAGGTTGAGCAGAATCCAAAATGTGTTTCAGAGAATGATCAAGTTGTGCAGGTACTTATATCATTTGTTGACCTTTTGGTTATGGTACATATTCAAGTTGAAAGGTTCTAGTTTGTTAAAAGATCTTATTCGATCTTTGACAATCTCTCATACGATTGGTGAAACAGAATGCTAGATGTTAGAGCTTTGCTTTTATTGCCGAATCCGGTTTTGGTCTCTAAATGTGAAATGTTCATATTATTCGTTTTCTAAGCATCATTGTTCTTTAGTTATCTGTCATAAACTCATTCTTTGCCGGCCCATAGATTTCAGGAGAGTTTCCAAATGTCAGAGAAGCCATCTACCATATTACGAGCAGGCTACGAGACAGTCTTTTCTCCAACTCAGCGAAAGATTCTGTAACTAAGAGCAACTCCACATTAACTACAGAGCGAATCTACCACCGGCAATCAGATAATCCTCTGTCTATTGGGTCTCATCAATCCTTTAGTCATCCAACTACCATCTCTACAAGTATGCACAGAAGATCTGAGGATTCCTTTCTAAGTGGGCCTCATTCATCATCAGTTAACTATTCGAGACCTGTCGGCACAGATCCTTACATAAGACAAGAAGACCCGATTCCTGATAGGTTTAATTCATCAGCAGGCTATTCTCCTAATTTTGGTCCCCGGACCACTATGGACCACAATGATATCCCCCATCACTTAACTGAGGCCGCATCTCGTATGTGGGCGTCCCCGGTATGTCTCCATTCCTCTGTATATTCCCATTCTCTACTATCTAGTGAACATAACTACATAAGTACTTTTTGATGCTCACTGAGGAATCTAGAGGATATTATCTGCCCCCATACACATACATATTTTGGACATTCCTGTAGCTACCTCAAAGTTAACAAAGACACAGTTTGTGATTTTAGTTAAACTGTAGCTAATATACATAGTCTTTATGCAGCCACCGGCAGCTCCAAGAGGCTTATCTGATGTCAATGGTGGATTATCTTCTGTGCGGTCTGGCCTTGTACAGAGCAGGTAAAAGAACAACAGTTATAGAAAGTTACTTATGTGAGATTATTGATCTGGTCTTCGTGTAATTTACATACTGGCTTGGTCTTTTCCAGTGGACACAAATCTGCCATCGTTACAAACACCACTGTGGAAATTAGAGTTCCAGAAAATGCTATGAGCTTTGTCTATGGAGAGCATGGCTACAATCTGGAGCAACTGAGACAGGTAAGACATTTTCGTTTACAATTCTTTTTCAAAGTTCGCCAATAGTGTGTCATCCAAAGGAGAATAGGCAATGATTAAATTGCTCCACGAGCAGCCATAGGTTTTAGTTTCTATTGGCTTCTCTTAGTCGTTGAAATCATATACGAAGAAACAGTTACTAACGGTTGAAAAAAAAACACAAAAATGAACTCTAGGCTTACTAAAAAGAAAGCATGCAAAAACAAAATCCATTAACGTAATATTACATTGTGAAAACCTTCCTGCCACCATTAATCTAGGTCTATAGAAAAACTTTACTCGACAAAGTGACTAAAGTACGAAAACTGGTAATTTTCTGAAGTTCTTGAACCTTTGCTTAGAATCCCACCCACCATTCAGTGTTATAACTTGGAGTTCTCATAATAGTGTGAGAGATGATCATCTACAAACCAAATAGTTAGTGGTGTCATAACCGCTTAAGCGTAGCTTATAAACCATTTAATGTTTGCTTAATCAGATATCGGGTGCGAGGGTCATAGTCCATGAACCTTCTCTAGGAACAAGTGACAGGATCATTGTCATATCAGGGACACCTGATCAAACCCAGGCTGCTCAAAACCTCCTTCATGCCTTCATCCTTACAGGTGAAACCTCAATGTCCAAAAAATACAACCTAAATTAGAAGAACCACGCAGTTTTCACCATACAGAAAACTAAAACTAAACGAGCTCCACTTGTTTATTGTTTTACTTAATCTCTTTTCTTTTTGGTTTGGATCTTTTGAAGTCTTTGTACAACATCTTTTTTTTTTTCATTTTTAAGTACTCTGATGGAATCAGTTCGATGTCCTCTCTGAATTTATCTTCTTTTATCGCACATTATTACTACATGGAATTAAGATTTGATCACTGCTATAGAAACCATGATCTCAAGAACTTTTTCAGTCAAAAATCTTCACAAAAGAAAAACTTGAGATGCAGTGGGTTAAGTGTTTTTGCTTTGACTTACTGAAATATGCTCCTACAAGCGCATCATATGACTGTTCTTTCTGTTTCAGCTTGTCTCACCTTCTTTTAGCTATGAAAATGGTAGAAATTTTACTGAGTTTTGACTCTTAAAGTTCCATAAGCGAAGTCAATAAATTGTTACCTTTAACAAAGTTTCACTAATGGTTTTGCAAGACTCTCCTTTAGCTTCTCACATCCTCAAAAACTCTCTTTTAATCTGTATAGCAAAACTACAATTCAAGATCACTCCTGTACACAATCAATAATCTAATTAATGGAAATGCAAAATTGAGAATTCATGTGTAATATTGGTTGTCACGAAAGCGTTAACACATTAGATTTGGTGGATCTGTCTAGATTCGAGTGAGTTTGTTGTGTAGAATTTTCGTATGTTTTGTACTCGATGTTTGTTCGTTATCGTCCAAAGATGAGGATCTTCCATGGAGTGAAACCAAAAAGACAGATTCAGGATAAGATGTGAAGCTTATGTATAAAGTATAAACAAACAAATCCCAGCAAAAAGCTTCTTATTTTTTTCTTGTTGGCGAAGCCAGTGTTTCTTTTTGACACATTTGTATGCTTTTTTGTAATCTTGGCGATGCTATTGTATAATACTATAATCTTGTAATTTGTCTTTTGACAATACTATCTTGTAATAAATTTGTGTTGATCAAACCAAAAATCCATGAATTTGATTGACCTGCACACTAAAAAAGGAGGATAATGTGGTGGGCCTTTAACGAAGCCCATGACTCTGACAGACGAAAAGTTTTCCTTTAGAAATTATCCGACTTTAAACCAATCAAAGCGATACACGTGTTCATCTCCGCGTGGTCTTGACCTGGTTTGTTTTGCCGACCCGACTCCGTCACCCTTTATAAACAACCGCCTCGAGCATTTGTGTTGCATTTTGCGATCCCAAAGTCTCTCTCTATCCCATTTTTCATTTCTTACCCGTCTATCAAAATGGGTCGCCGTAGCTCCGGAGGTGGTAAGGTTTCTCTCCGATTTCCAGATCTGTTAGATTCTATGACTTTTGATGATGACGAAACTTTCATATTTTTGGTCTGGATTTGTTTATGTTCGAATCAACCCATCTAGGGTTTACCGATTGTTGATTTTTATTTTATTTTGTTTGGGCTATCGTAGATATTACCCTTCAGAAAGTGAAATATTTCTAAACGATTAGGCGTAATTGGTACTCGATTTGTAGAAAACTGGAGATACGACGATTGTGATTCATTTCATTTCTCGATTTCATTTTGTGATCTTTATGTTGCTCATTTGTCTACGATTGCAGGAAGGCCAGCTTTTCGTCCCCGCCCTGCTGCTGCACGCAGCCCCGCGCCTGCACCTGGTAAATTTATTTTCTTAAATTGTCTGCTTGCTCTTGGATTATGATGATTGATGGGTATTTTTCAGGTTAATAATCTTTCTTTTGGGGTTTGTTTCAGTAAACCGTGCACCTCCTCCAGCTCCAGCTCAGGGCAGCAGTGGTGGTGGCATGTTCTCAGGCATTGGTTCAACCATTGCTCAGGGTAAATGATTCAAACATTTCTCTGTCTAGACCAAAAACTGTTTGTTTGGAATTGGAAACGCCTCTCCTAACTAAGTACTAACTTGTTTGTTTGTGTTTTTGGGGGATTAGGTATGGCTTTTGGTACTGGAAGTGCAGTTGCACACAGGGCTGTTGATTCCGTGATGGGTCCACGAACCATTCAGCACGAAGGTGTTGAGGCTGCCTCTGCATCTGCTGCTCCTATTGCAAGCAACGTCTTCTCCAGCTCCTGTGACATTCATGCTAAGGCTTTCCAAGATGTAAGTCTTCAATCTTATTCTCACGATCCCACTCTTTCTTCTGTTATTTGCTGTCCACGTTCTATCTAACTGCATGAGAGTAGAACATGAAATGTTTGATTGAATTCATTGGATGAAACCTCAGTGATTGGTTTATTATGCGTACACATTTAAACTTGTGTGTCTTGGTGTCACTCTATTGCTAAACACTGAATAGATTGAATAATATCTACAATAGGAATAGATTGAATAATATTTACATTAGGATTTGGATAATCATTGAAAGCCTATATAATGTCACTGATTGTTGTTGGCTTCTTCTCTTCTGGTTTGTTATTGATGCAGTGCATCAGCAGCTATGGAAGCGAGATCAGCA
Source organism: Microthlaspi erraticum (assembly GCA_902728155.2). NCBI lineage: Eukaryota > Viridiplantae > Streptophyta > Magnoliopsida > Brassicales > Brassicaceae > Microthlaspi > Microthlaspi erraticum. The sequence goes on along the minus strand of CACVBM020001151.1, from coordinate 788,726 downwards.
AGTGTCAGTTCTACATGGACATGTTGTCTGAGTGCAAGAAGAACTCCGGTTCTGTCATTGGTGCTTAAAAGTGCCATTTCTTAATTTGCTCTGCTACAAAATTATTTTATTTCCAGAACCAGAAACTACAAGTTTTTGAAGTCTTATGTCGGTTTTCGTTTGTAAGACTTGGGTTCTTTCCCTTTCTCAAATCAAATAATGCCTTATGGATTTTATGTCATAAAGCTTTCTGCTCATTTGATCATTTCAAATTCGCCTTTGAAAATGAAGTTTTGGTTACTTTTATTTGTTTATAAATGGTAATATCATACATTCCTTGTAACGCACCAATAAAACATACTGTTTATATACGAACGGGATCATATAACCGGACAACCATCAACTATTACTCCTCTTGCGGTTGGACACCTGGCTAGATCACAGTGTTCACCTCTTGTTCCCCACCAATCCAAACTCTTCTCTTCCATCCCCACCGAGAAGTACAACAAAACCGCCATGAACGCTACTCCAGCGTCCATGGCAGCTGAGAGCACGTAGTTATACCTCTGCCACCAACTTTTCCGGTACCGGAACACAGACAAGTTGAATACCGTCCCGACCAAAATCCATGAATTGTAGTTTACAGCGGTCGCAGGTGGCATCATCGCGGTTGCTCCAAGAAGAACAGGGAGATTCACAAGTGGAATCCAAGAACGTTTTGGAAACGCCTTGTGGCATAACCAAACTATCACCGGTCCTATCGCTCCACCAAGGAAAAACCAATTCATTGCAGCGTAGTTTCCTTGAGAGCCAAAAATCCGTTTTGGTCCGACCAATCCCCAAATGACCGACGCGTCAAAGAAAACACGGTCACCGGGACATGTCCATGGACTGTTTGGTGGTAGAAGCTCTTCTTGACATATGTTCTTGATAGAGTTTAATTGCCACCATGCGACCGTCATGTTGATTGTTCCCGCGAGAATCGTACCGATGAATTGAACCAAGAACATGGATCTTGGAGGAATCTTCATGTAGTGACCAAGTTTGAAGTCACTTAAGAAAGAGACAGCTTGTGCCATACTCATGTATCCATAGACTTTGAAGCATACATTAGCGATTGGTCGTCCCGGGTAAATGATTCCCATTGCATACTCTGTTATTATATTCAGTCCCGGTGTCTGCAATACGGGTCAAAATATTTGCATTAAATAAATAAATAAATGAACTAACCATGGATTTACAAAGTCGGTTGATATTGTTTACCTGGTTAGTTGTTGCGGTTATGATGCTGATGGGAAGTGTGAAGAAAAAGGCCATGGCGCTTGCGAACACAAGACCCCACCAAGGCATTTGAACCTGATCGTTCAAGAAAATACACAACGCGAGAGACACAAGTAGTGTAGAAGCCAACATTGCGTAAAACCACCACGAAGGTATGTCTTTATATCTCTTCATTAACCTTGTGTGTATATCTTCTTTGCTTTTGTAAGAAACTCGAAACCTCTCTGTTATTTCCCTGTTAATAAAAATTAATTACAAGATATGATTTAATTAGTCAAGTGCAAAAATTTCATTATGTTACGCTGCTTACCTGCCATAGAAGAGAGCTACATGAGTGAGTGTAGAAGCAATGGTGGCGAAACCAAGACCATAGCTAAGAGCAAAGAACATGCTCAAGTTAATCCTTCCTTGTTGACCATACTTGGCTAAATCGAGCTCAAAGTTGCTATTGACGATGGCAGGAATGTCGTATTTCTGACCAACCGATGTGAACAAATGCGATGAAAATATAGGAAACCTCTTGGCGTTGTAAGAATCGAATCCCCAATAAGATAAAGGCAAGACGAGGTAGATCAAAAGAACGTAACCGATGAAAACGTTAGCGATGGCGAAGAAGGGACTAATGAGTGGACTGAACAAGAAAGATGCAACCGCTGTCCAGTCGAGTGTAAAGGCTCCAAGACCGAGGCCTCTCATTCCCGAACCAATCTGTTGAGCTGTGACTGATCTTGGAAATGCCCAACAGATCCATGAGATGCTTGTGAGTGTTGTGAAGAGATAGCCAGGGACTATGTACCATCCGAAACTGCAGACTAGTGCTATTACAAAGAACTTCGCTCTTGTCATCCTTTGATCATCCTTCTCATGCAATGCCCTACAATCAAATATTTAGTTATATGACATGACAAATTAATTATGTTACAGGTTCGTAAGATAATTAAATGATTTCCTAATTGTATGTGGACAAGTCAGTTAATTAATGGTACTTGTTTTTGGTTCAACCCATATTAAAGGGTGATAAAATAGTATAGTTAGGTCATTATTTCTTCGATTATTCATTCATTTTGTAAGAAAAAATTAGGTATCTAAGAATTTCGTAATCTCCTATTAATTATCTGTTGAATTGTAAACATGCATAGACCCACCATGTGCAACCTCCACCACAGCCAGAGATTAGACAAAGAACTCTATTTAAAAGCCCAATTAAGACGATAACGTGTGTAATGTTCTTATATTGAATAAATCATTTTTGTCAAGTAAAAGTTTATGTATGTGTTTCTTGGTCGTGATTACGAAGTGTGGAAATGTTAAATAACCTTGTAGACCACTTCTTTTACAAAAAAAAAAAAAAAAAAAAAAAAAAAAAAAAAAAAAAAACTTGTAGACCACCCAGTGAATAAGTAAGGTCATATTTACGTGGATGCATAAAGACCGCCATGTCTACAGCTTGACTCACGTGGATTCATATACATATATTTATATATGTGAGCTTACTATGTATGTCACCTCTGAGCAATCTTGTAGAAAAGGATAAGAGTTTATGCTTGATCAATGGATAGCCCACAAGCGTGGACCATAATTTTGGGGCTAGTGCCCATTTTATCCCAGTGGGTAATTGATTATATTGTTTTCTTACAAAACAAGATAATACTATTCTACTTCTGCATTGACCTATAATGAAATCACAATCTTTTAAGTTCTGAAAACCATTAATTCGTGTCATGTGATGTATCAATCCTAACCAGATATATGAGCTAGAGCGTTGAAAATCACAAAAGAATATAATGTGAAAATTGGAAAATGAGAGTGTGGTCCTGCTAATGGAGTCAAACTCAAACTCGAAGAACCAAATCTTGCTATACCAATCTTCTGGGATTTTTTTTCTTTTCTTTTCTTTTACAGAAAGGAGATGGATAAGCTTGTGTAATTATTTATACGACTTAGTACGTACAAAGAAAATTTGTTTTTATTCTGGGATTGAAAAGTCAAATTGATCAAAGCAATCCCAAAGCTGCTTTCTCCCACAAAATTGATGCTAATGCTTACTTAACATATTATATGTAGCTTTGTTGCAAAAGATTGGAATAATTAGTAATTATAAGTTTAATTTTTTTTTTGTTCAAAAAGTTTAATTAATTAAGAGTAGAAAACTCACCGAAACAGTGAGACTTGAACCAAAGTGCTAGGCCACCACATATGAGCCGGTTCGACCACGTATTTCCTCAGTAAACCGGCCCAGCCGTATCCCAATACCTACAATTTTGTATTTAAAACATACATGTTAGTTAGCAAATAATATTATTCACAGAAAATATCAAATCAAATGACATCGGCGATAATATGTCCATCCAAACGGACAAAATTTGTTTTTTAGGCCAATAAAACGAACTTGTTTTTGTCGACCAAATATGAACCCATTAAGACGTAACTTTCTTCAACTCGTTGTTCCGAATCTTACAACTATTTAGTTTCTTTCATTTCGTCATATTTACTGTAAAATATATAACAACTTGAAAAGAGAATAATGATTAAAGTAGATCACCTGAGTAGTGATGATGAGGAGCCAACCGGCAATAAAAGAAATCTTCCGGCCATAAAAAGCTTTGATAATTGTGACAATACCGACCGCATAAGCCGACCCGGATCCGAACGCACTACCCGCATTCGCGAAAATCGAGATCAACACGTGCTCCTTCATGTTAAACGGACCCGGGTTCAGCGAGAACCGTGTCGATCCCAATCCGGGTAATCCGAACCGGGTTTTAGGAAGCACCTTGGCCAAGAAGTGACCGATGGGGAGTGTAGCGACTTGAACCGTGATTTGAGTGATTACAAGCGGTTCGGTTCGGTACGAGAAGAATTGGTTAAGGAAAGAGAGGAGAGAACATGAGATTAGACCCAAGAACCACATCCTAAACGTCCAGACCGGTAGTGTCGGATCGTCGGTGTTTGTTACCGTTAAACGGACTTCTTCAATTGGCGATATGTCGTCGTCGGTGAATTCGTCGGCGGTGGCCATTCTCCGGTGAACAGGTAATGTATTTGTTGTCTGTCTGTAAGTAAGAAAGAGAGAGAGAGAGAGAGAGTAGGACTAGGAATGGAATCTTTATGTGAGACTGTCAAGAGCTACCTCTCTTTTAAAATATAAATAGAGTTTTATTTCATTTTTAATAATAAAGAGAATATAAACGGGTTTCTGAATCTTTTGATTATTTTAATAAGAATCTTTTGATTATTTTAATAAGAATCATTGAGTGGCTCTTATGAGTCAACTATATGATTATACATGAAGGACATAGGTTTATGCCAATAGGTTTATTTCTATTTTTATTCTTAGTAGTAGCCAAAAATGGAGAAAATTACAAAAATATACTTCATGGATCATGCGATGACGTAAAACGAAAATTATGTAGTAGTTTATAAATTGGTTGAGAATTTGAAAAGAGTCGAAGGAAACCTTTATGATGGTGATAGTCTTGCATTTTAGAATACGGCATTAAAATATGATTTTTCCAAGTCAAAGCATTCACATTGTAATTAAATACCACAAATGCTTACATATCTACGTACTTTAAGTTCTTAATGAGTTACTTTTAAGGTTTCAGTGAGTTGTTGTGGAGTAAAATCCTACCCAAACAAATTCAGCCAAATTGTTTCTTTTTTTCATTCCTTATATATGATATTATCAGTATCAATCCTTATTTATATGCGTTATATATTTGCTTTAAGAAACTCATGAAACTTTGTTCATAAAATACATTAAAACTAAAGTGTAGTAGGGTAAATTGATTTAAACAAAGTAATGGAGTAGATTAAGAAGAGCCAACCGGCGGTAAAAGAAGAGGTATTCCAATTTTAATAATTGTGAGATTTACAAGAGGCCCAAGCCCAAACCATGACGTTACTACGTAAGCCCAAATCAACCTAATAACTAACCTAATTGAACCAGATTAATGTGGACATGTTTTTGTACTCACACAGATTGACGATAATTAGGAACAGAGTGCTTGGAATATATCGAAGCTGGGCCACATTTGCAAGGTATCGATAGCTCACATATGCTCTTTCATGTTATTAATTTAGTTAACTCGAATCTTTTTCAATCGGTTATCTCATCTTACGTGAGAAAATGGCTTTGATTTGCCTTACTTACCCTACCTAACCCGACCCAAACCAAGTTTCTACTACCAAATCATTCAATCATCTTCCCTTCGCATTACCAACTTCCGGTTATCACCTCGGTTTATTATGTAATTTAATCAAATTTAACTCTTTTCTTTCCCCTGCAAACTGATATCTATTATTTAAATCATTCAAAATATTTTTAAATTTGTGTTAAAATTCACTGTAGAAGAGATTTTTTATTTTAGTTTTTTTATGTCATGTATACTGGAGTTTAAAATCCTTCTTCAAAGTTATTATGTTTTTGTGAATTTGAATTTTTTAATTATAATTTATGAACTATTTAATTCTGTCGAATAAAAATATATTTTAAAATGAAATAATCATGTCATAAACTGACGAAAAAGTAATTATTTTTGGGACATGTAAATTAGGAGTATATATACTTTATTACAGAGTTTGCTTCTAAACCCTAACGGCTAAACCCCTTAAGCCGGGTCCCCAAAATCCCAATTCCAAAATTTGCGACTAGGGTTTTCTTTTTCTTTTTCTCTTCGTTTTCGTTCCTCAAATCGACTTCCTTTGACCCAAAGCAAAATCGCAGCTTTTGCAGCATTTCAATGGGTAGTAAGAAGAGAAGCAGCGCCGAGACATCGGAGGATGTCGAGAAGAATCAGACGGATTTGATTATGAAGAAGAAGAAATCAAAGAGTGATAAGATGAAAACCGTGCTCAGTGCTGATGATACTGATGCGGCGGCGGCGGCGGCTCCACCCGGCGTTGCGAGCTCCGGTAAGGATATGGAGAAGAAGAAGAAGAGAAAAGCTTCAGACAAAGAGAGAAGACGCGCAGCTCTTGAGAACAACGACGGTGGAGCTTCCCGCCCCGACCCTATGGCTGTCGATTCGAACTCCGACGACCCTGAAACGTCTCTAGCCGCCGCTTCTTCCGATTCTTCTTCATCTGGAAAGCTGCCGGAGTTGCCACTTAACTACTTTAGGGATTTGGCTTCTTCCGATGCTTCCGTCAGAGAAGCAGCTGCTGCGTCGCTGGTGTCGAGGCTTCAAGAGATTCAGAAGCAATACGAGATGTTACCGGACAAGGAATCCGTCGACGGCGGATTGATGCTTGAAGCTGAGAAGAACGACGGTTTGGATAACTGTGCGCCGCATCTGAGATACGCTCTACGGAGGCTAATTCGTGGAGTCTCTTCTTCCAGAGAGGTATCTATCATTATACAAAGATCTAACTTTTCAATCAATTCCTGACTGAAGAACACTAATTTTTGCTGTTGTTGTTGCTCATATTTGTTTTAACAGTGTGCAAGGCAAGGATTTGCCTTGGGGTTAACATTGCCTGTTAGCATAATCTCTAGCATTAATATGGAATCGCTGCTGAAACTCATTTCTGATTCTCTGTCAGTATCTTCATCCATGAAGGGACAAGTAAGTTAGCATTTTTTTCTTTCTTTCTTTCTTTTGTTTCATGTGATTTTTGCTATTGAGAGACTCAAATGCTTTGAATTTGCAATTGGCGCAGGACGTTAAGGAATGCCTGTTGGGTAGGTTGTTTGCTTATGGTGCGATAGCGAGATCTGGAAGACTGGTTGAAGATTGGCAGTCTGATAAAGACTCTCAGATCATCAAAGAATTTACCAATGCTGTGATTGGTCTTGCTGCGAAGAAGCATTACCTGCAGGAACCAGCTGTTCATGTTCTTCTAAACTTTGTTGAGAAGGTATAATAGGTTCATTCTTACGATACCATTTTGTTACATGATGTGAAAATCATCTTATTACTGTGCAGCTACCCACTGAAGCTGTAGTGGCTCATGTTATGGAAGCTCCAGAGCTTCAGAAATGGTTTGAGCAAGCCACAGAAGCTGGAAACCCTGATGCTTTGCTCCTAGCGCTTAAACTCCGTGAAAAGATTTCAGCCGATCACCCTGTATTTAACAAGCTTCTACCAGTTCCTTTCAGTTCAGCGAACTTTTTTTCTGCTGATCATTTGTCAGCCATTGGTAATTGCTTGAAGGTACTGTACTGTACATGCCAATCTTTTTTTGCTATGGAGAATGGTTGATCATGTTAAGACTTTGTCTTGAGATTGATTGTTTGTTTGTTGTGAACTTTTCCAGGAATCTACTTTCTGCCAGCCTCGTGTGCATAGCATATGGTCTGCTATTCGAGATATGCTGTTACCGGAAGCAGTTGTCCAAAGCGAAGATATCACGAGTTCCTCGAAGAAGCAAAAGCGAAACCGCAAGTCCAATCCCGTTGAAGACGAAGCCACAAATAACATCAAGAATTTCTGCGGAATTTTTATGGAAGGAACCCTGCTGTCTTCATCTCACGATCGCAAACATTTGGCGTTCGATATCCTGCTTCTTCTTCTTCCAAAGCTTCCTGCAAGTTTCATCCAGCATTTTTTATCCCTCAAGTTTGTTCAGTGCCTCATGGATATACTCTCCACGAAGGAGTCTTGGTTGCATAAGGTTGCAACTCATTTTCTTGTGGAGCTAATGAATTGGGTGAAAGACGACGATACCAAGAGGGTGGCTGTTACAATGGCTCTTCAGAAACATAGTGAAGGCAAATTTGACAATGTTACGCGTACAAAGACTGTTAAAGGTCTAGCTGCAGATTTTGAAACTGAAGAAGGTTGCACGCTTTTTCTCCAAAACTTGATGAACTTGTTTGTGGATGAACAGCATGTTCCTGAGGAACCTTCAAGTATGAAATGGGCCCAAGAACCTAGCTCTCTGAACTCGGATCAGAGTCAAACAACAGATGATAACTCTGAGATAGGTTCAAACGAGGAGAAGGATTCAGTTGGAGCGACTGGAAACTCGGATGCTCTGAAAAGCTGGGTCATTGAATCTCTCTCTGGCATTTTAAAACATGCTAAGTTGGCTCCTGAGGCGAAACTGCGAGTGCATAACCAGATCCTGAAATTTCTCGCTGTTCAAGGTCTATTCGTGGCTTCTCTCGGCACTGAGGTTACATCATTTGAGTTGCAGGAGAAATTCAAGTGGCCAAAGACAGCTACTCCTACTGCTCTTTGCAAAATGTGCATTGAGCAACTTCAGTTATTGCTATCAAATTCTCAAAAGATTGAGAATCCACTATCTAAGGCGAATGGACTGGAGCAGCCCGATGATCCTGTTTCATACTTCATGAGGTTCCTTAGCACGCTGCAGAATATTCCCTCGGTTTCTCTCTTCCGTTCCTTGGATGAAGAAGATGAAAATGCAGTTAAAGAATTACAAGAAACAGAAAGCAAACTTTTAAAGGAGGTAAATTTCTTGCTGGCTTTGCTTTAGTGCTAGTGTACATTGAAATCTTATTATAATAAACGTTGAATGCTGTGTTTAAGCTGTGAAATCTTCTATTTTGCAGGAAAGGAATTCAGGATTATCTGCTGACGCGAAAAAAATTCATTCATTGAGGCACTTAGTCGTTCAGATGTTGCTTCAAATACTTCTTCATCCGGGAGAGTTCTCTGAAGCTGCAGCTCAACTTTCAGTATGCTGTGACAAAGCTTTTAAGCTCTCTCTTGATCTTCTGAGAAGTGATGGCGAAGGTGAGGCAGACGAAGAAGAAGAACCAGCAGTCATGGATGTCCTCGTGGACACATTACTTTCCCTCTTGCCACATTCTTCAGCTCCAATGCGATCTTCCATTGAGCAGGTATTAAGCTAGCCACGAGCAACAAATAATCATTAATTTGCTCTAGTTGACGTTTCTGGTCTAAAATGAGCTTCTATTTTATTTTAATTTGAAATTCACTATTCTGTGGCTCTTGTAGGTTTTCAAGTACTTCTGTCAAGATGTCACCAATGATGGACTGCTGAGAATGTTGCGGGTGATCAAAAGAGATCTAAAACCGGCTAGACATCAGAAGAAGAAAGACTCAGACTCTAAGGATCTTGGTGATGACGACGAAGATTTTCTAGCTCTTGAAGAGGAAGAGGAAGAAGAGGAAGAAAATGAGGAAATGGGTGAAACTGGTGAGAGCGATGAGCAGACTGATGATTCCGAAACAGTAACTGGCGTTGTCCCTAGGGCAGTTGACAAAGAAGCTCCTGAAAATTCTGAGGACTCTGATGATTCTTCTGATGATGGGATGGATGATGATGCAATGTTTCGCATGGACACTTACCTGGCACAGATATTCAAGGAGAAGAGGAATCAACCTGGGGGCGAAACTGCTCAGTCCCAGCTTGTTTTGTTTAAACTCCGTGTCCTTTCTCTTCTCGAAATCTATCTACATGAAAATCCAGGTAAATGCTCCATAAGATGATGTTTTGGCATGATGAAAAGCACAATATTAGTCTCTACTGAGCTCTGCTCTTTGTGTTTTTGGTGATGTTTCAAACAGGTAATCCTCAAGTAATGACAGTGTACACAAACTTAGCGCAGGCACTTGTGAACCCAAGCACTGCAGAAAGTAGCCAGCAGCTTCTACAGCGTTTATGGGGTATCATCCAGAAGAAGATCTTCAAGGCTAAAGAGATTCCCAGGGATGAATCTATCGAGTTGCCTGCGCTTGCTTCTTTGTTGGAGAAGAATCTAAAACTGGTGGCAAAACCATTCAAGAGTAAGTCAGGGGTTGATCCTGAGGTTGATCCTGCCAAGAAGAAGCTGGCTGCGTGGAGACGAGAAAAAATGAACCAGACGAAGCAGTCAGCTGCGTGGAGCCGATACAAAATGATCTCTAACCTTGCCCAGAACTCAACTTACTGGGTTCTGAAGATAATCGAAGCCAGAAAATTCTCAGAAACTGAACTGGAGTCGATCCTGGATGTGTTTCGGAATGTCCTTGTCGGGTACTTTGATACCAAGAAGTCTCAGATGAAGATAGACTTCCTTGAGCAAGTGTTTAGAAGGAGACCATGGATTGCACACCAACTGTTTGGACTTCTTCTGGAGAAGAGCGGGACTACCAAGTTTGACTACCGTAGAGTGGAATCTCTTGAGTTGATCACTGAAACTCTGAGATCGCTGGTTCCTATAAACGTAGACACCGAAGAAGACTCGAAGCAAAAAATGGAGACCTATCTGGAGAATCTGAGTCATTTGATTAAAGGGCTTGTTGGAAAGATGCCCGATAAGCACGCAAGGAGAGCTCTGGTGCGTAAGTCCTGTGGCAGGATCTTTCAAATGGTCTCTTCGTTGAAACTCACCAAGTCTCTCCTCGAGGGTTTGGGACCAGATGGTCAAACAGCTTGTGAAACTGCACTTGGTGATACGTTCTTGAAATTCAAGAAAACTGAGGAATAAACACAAGCCACAGCAAGAATCACCAGAGGCAAACCTTCTTTTCCTTTAATTTTGTTCTTCTTTTTGATGAAGGAAACTTGGAACCACAAGTTTCAACTTCCTCCTAGTCTGAATTTCTACATCCCTTACCAAACGATTTTACATTGTCACTCTGTACTCGAGAGATGTTTGAGATAGTTCAACGGTTTTGTTTTCAATTTTTTTCTTCAGGTTGTTTATTGTTGCAGGTTCAGAATATGTTAAAACTTAAAACTCATAATGTTATTCTGTTGAATTTTCTTTGTTATAAATATTATTTGGGGTTTTGATTTGATATATGAATTCGATGATGATTATGATGCATAATGATTGTCGTTTAGTGGGGAAATTTGGAAAGATACAGCAAAATGGTTCACGACAACATGGGCGATAAGTGAGTGAGCAAAGCTGTCTCTTTTCTTCGGAGGATTCTCAAAAGTTCAAAACCCCCGAACTAAATATCACATCCTTTCACAACACCTGTCTCTAAAAAGAGACTTTTCGTGGATCATCGATTCTTCTTAATTTAAATCATATAACGTAGAAAATAAATACAATTTCAATTTGGCTAACATTATGATTCATGACACGGCATCCTCTACTAGTTTAAACCATTTAACGAAAAATCCAATCGTATTAGTTTTGTCGTTATAAAGCATCCAATTATTGAGTTTCAAATGTTGATCTTTCCATTAAGAACATGATTCAGTTTCCATCAGTTCTCATGTACAACAACCCAAAATAATTTATTTAATATACAAGTCCAATCCAATAATTTAATTTCAGATAACCTAATCTTGTTGACATATAGCAAAATGAAAAAGGTAAAAAGGCGCGCACACACAGTCACAACACAAAAGAACAACAACAACAACAACAAAATTATAGAATGCACAAGAGACTGGTAAAAAAAGTATAGAAATTGCAGAATCAAGAACATGTAGATTATAAAAGAAAAACATTATTTATCAGACATACAAATAGAAAAGTGATCTCGATTACACAATATATATGATGCTGTTTGTAAATGGATTAAACAATAATCTGAGTAAACCATGATACCACATCACACTGCCGAATCTGAATTCTGCGATGAAACTTTCGGTGGTGCCATGTTCATAGCAACAAGCTTCCCGTCCGGTCCAGTTCTCAATTCGTTCATACCACTCACAGGCAAGCCAATTCCATGGTACTGTGGAGGAGCTGCCTCCGTATAGTATACTTGTTTCCCCATTCCTCCGCCGGCGTAAGTTACCTGAGTAAACGTAGTTGTATCCGGTAATCCAACGACCTGCCGTGGTGGCGCAATGGCAGCGTATTGCGGTGGAGGAGGACCGGAGGTAAAAGGCGGAGGAGGTTGTTGTACCTTTGTTCCTACAAGTGGTTGTGGCTGAGACTGAGCCACGTTGTAAACCGGTTGGTGTTGTTCTGAAAACATTCGCTGCTGTACCGGAGGATAGTAACCGCCTTGGTTTACTTGTCCTGTAGCTATTGGTCTTATGACGCCTTGCGGTTGCGGTGGGGGTGGCGCGTGGTATACAGTCCCGGGATGTAGAGATGGAGATGGAGAGGGGATCATGTAAACCGGCTGCTGCTCCGGTAATCCTAATCCTGGCGCGGTTGTTGGAAATACGCCTCCTGGATTGTGGTTTCCTTGCCAGAAAGTCATCGGAGGAGCAGGTGGATTGGTTTGAGGAATCGTCGGTTGCGGCGGGTTTTGGGCGTACGGCGGAGAGAAGTAACCTCCGGTTTCCAGTAGACCGTCTTCGCTCTTCCTCCGGTATACAGCTTCCTGTTGTTGAAGTAATTGCTGTTGCTCCTGATCCCTAATCTGCATCCTCTGAAAGTCATGCATTTGTCTTTGAATTTCCGCCGGATTTACGCCGTGATCCGGTGGAATCACTCGCGGATCATTGAATATAGGAGGCTCCAGCGCCACCGGCACCGGTAGGATTACCTCAGGCGGTGGTGGCGGCGGAGCTGCGATTTTCTCCGATCCAAACAGAAAATCCGCATTATTCGAAGGAGCGGTTACGGGCTTCTCCGATTCGGGCCGGGTGCGAACTGTATTCAGCGCCTCCACGAACCGATCCCGGTCCGATTGAGTCGAGCCCTCCGATCCAAACCCGACGGAACCGGAGGAAACCGGGAAGAGGAACAAACGCATCCTCGCAGGCTTGGACGACATACGAAGCAAGCGATCGTACTCGTGCATCATGTGCTCCAGATCGTCGTCGTTGGTAACGGAGATCAAGGCGTCTAGGTCTTCCCCTGGAAGCTGATACTTGAACAGAACGTCCCCGCCGCTGTCTCCGCATACGGCGGAGAGCTTCGAAGCTAGGACGGGGAATCTGATCCCGCGATCGACGGAGAGAATCTTTGTCTCGCCGTTTACATAAGTGAGCTGGTTATCGTGAGGACGCGGCTGAATCTTGCCGCCGTAGCTGCACATGAACTTCACCTTGTAGCTCTGTTGCGGCTGCGGCTGCTGGTTCTGATCATCCCATGGCGGCGGGTTGTCGAAATCGATTTCGCGAGATCTCGGCGACGAGTCAGTCGAATCTGGATAGGAGTTGTACGAGAATTTCTCCATCTCGCGAATTGTTTTTCCCTTTTTTTGCCTTAATTCATGAGTAGAGTTTTAGAAAGAAATGGAGGAGACTCTGAAATGGTTTTTGGTTTTAATTATCATGTCGAAACGGTGGTGTTGGAAAATGTTAACTCGACAGGACGTTTGTACGTGAACTTATTGCTCTGTTACACGTGGCCTGTCAGATTTATGAGTTTAAGGCGGTGATGAGGTTGTGTGACGGTCTGTCATGTTAGCTGGATCTCTCCGCAGTTTAATAGTTATGACTTTTTGGAACACTGTAGTACACTGTGGTGGGTCCAACCAGTGCGTTTGATACTTCGACGTTGAAGAAGAAGAAAGGCATATTTTACATTTTTTTTCTAAGCTATCAACAACTAGTTAAGCAGTGTTTTGTTTAACTGTTAAATTACTAATTAAGAGTCGTAAAATAAGATCTAAACACAAAAAGGGTCATTGTCTTCAATCTTTGGCCCGACTTTAGATTTGTTTTAGGATTGTGTTTCTGGTTTCAGTTTTTTGGATTTTGTTTGTTTGTTTTGGGTGGAGAAATATTTAGTGAGATTTAGATTTGCTTAGATTTGGTTTCTAGCTGATTATGTTTTATTGCAGTCTTTTGGTAAGAAAAAAATGACAAACAACAATTACTGAAATTCCTATATGTTATCTAGAAGATAATTGTAAATGGGTTCATATTCCTGTTTAAAAATCTACGCGATGTTGACAAAAACATTTCATACAAGTACTTCATGGAAATGTGTCCAAGACCGGTTCCACTTTTCAGTTGTTTATTCTTCTATACCATAGTTTAATGTCAACTTGCACCTTATTGTAAGTGTTCAAACTGTTATAATTATTCCAACTTATTTCAGACGTATTTCACCAGCATGCCTAAGGTGTAATCATTGATGGTAGAAAAATTTACATATATATTTTCGGAATCAATGTAACTATTTTCTATTCACAATAATTACAAAACATGTTTGCGAGCCTTGATAGTTAGTATTTCTTCCGATGCTACGCAAAATCAATGTTTGAGATTTTTAATTCCGAAATTAAATAAACGTCATGACTAGTCGGCTCGGTACGATGTTGCTCGATCAGTCATATATCATGTCGTGCTTATATCGTGGCCTGGTTAAGTCAACCAAACCAATTTAGGCAAAGATGTCCAACACAAACTCATGTTCAACCAAAACTCTCCACTTCACTAATGATATACTACTAAACAGTTACACTATTTGATTATTTAGATAAATGATATCATAATTATGAAAAGTTGAATTAAAAATCTGTTATAACTCTTCTATGGATAATTTTCTTGCTATAATAATATTTGAATATTGTAACGAACCAAAAAGTTAGTTCGATTTTTTTTGCTGGGGTCAAACTTTATATAAATAAGATAGTTCGTCATCTAGAAGCAGAGAAGACCGTTTTACAGGCTTACAGCCACTAAAGCTGTTTTTGCGACATAATCAGCAACGCCATCATTCGAATGCTGAATAAAATAGAAACCAATAGAAACAAAAACAGAGCATAATCCAGTAAACCAGTTCGCACCTAAACCAACCGAACAAAACCAGTTTTCCAGATGACCAAACTCATACACTGTGGCTGATACTTGTATTGGATATGTACAGTGGTTAGGAGTTGAGAAGACTCATTATTAATTAATGGGCCAAAATCATATTTAACACGACAAGAGGGCAATTTCGTTAACTTTGAGAAACGTGATTGGATTGGAACATGTCAGCAACCGGGACCAGTCCAATAGGATTATTTATATACAAAAAAACCAACCCGGTAACACAAATGAGACGCTATTTGAAGTCACCATTCATGATTTCAACAACTTCAACGCTCATCCGCTCGGCTTCTTTACTTCCCCCCAGAATTGGATCAACCTTCTCTGATTCCTCTTTTAAGTTCGCAATCTGAGATTGAATCTTCCACAAGCTCTGTTCGTTTAGCTCGGATCCTGGTTTCCGAATCTGCTTAAGGTTTTTTGACTTTTTTTTTTTGGTTCTTCTGATTTCCTCGTATTTTCTTTCTTCTCAATGCTTGGATTCTCGATGCTCTTAGGTCGAAGTAGGTTTTGTTTTCTCGCCGATGTTTTTCTCTTACCGCGGTTGTCGGAAATTTCATCAGTTTCGTCGCCATTATCTTGTCTTTTTGTTCCTGCTATTTTGCTCTGATTCTGAAATTTGGGATTCTGGAACTTTAGAACAATGACTCGTCCGTTTTGATTCGATTTTGTGTTTGTGAATTTGCCGTGTTTTTGTAAATTTCTCCAGTGATCCGTTAGATCATCCAAACTTTTTAATGTCCTTTTCTTGGTTGATACTTTTGTCTGTAGATGGGTAAGTATCATGTCATGACACCGGCAAATGAGGTTGATGTTTCTGCTGTCAAATATAAAGCAGAAGACATCAAAGGTTCGGTCACACAATGCTGATTTGATTTACCTGAATTTCCTGTATTTGGTTGATTACTTGTGATTTTTACATGGTTTTATGTACTTTCTTTTTGCAGCACCTCATTTGACTGGGTTTTCGTTCAAGTTGTTCGCTAACGTGCTTGAAGCACCGCTTATAGGTTCACTGATTGTAGATTCATTGAAGAAGAGCAATGGCATGACTAAGGTCTGTTTTTGATCAAAATGACTTTTGAGTATCATTTGCCTTTGTTACTGGTCTTCACTCTCCATAGTTATGTGCTGGTTTGCCTAGATTTTTCGCAACACAGTTATACCAGAAGAACCCATGTTTAGACCGGAGTTCCCACCTCAGAGTATGTTCTTCTTCTTTACCATTCATTTGTTTACTTATATGGAATATTGTGTAGGCTTCCTTTACTTCAATTGGTAATCATTATACAAATCTCAAAAAGATGCTTGTGTGCATGATTTTTAATTAGAACCGGAGCTTGATGTTGTCATTGTTGACGAAGATGAAAGCCCTATAGAGAGATTGGAAACAGCCTTGAAGTGTCTTCCTCAGTATGATCCTTCTCGTAGCTTGCACGCAGATCCAAAGCCGACCTTCCGGTACTGGAAGATACGTGATTATGCACATGCTTATAGATCTAACCTCACAACTCCTTCTGAGGTTAGTTAGTCATCTTGATTTTGTCATTTACTTCTCTCTTTTTTTGGTATAAACAGAGAATCTTGTTGCTGAATTGGTAGGTAGCAAAACAAATAATCTCAATAATAAAGGAGTTTAACTATGACAAACCTCCAACACCATTTTTGGTTAAGTTTGATGCCAATGACGTATTAAAGCAAGCTGAAGCTTCTACACTTAGGTTTCAAGAAGGTAATTCTTAAAGTATTAGCTTCAGTGAGGTTTCAACGTGATTGTAGAGATCTGTATTGATCATGTTTGTTGTGAGCTGTGTAGGAAGTCCAATATCTATTTTGGATGGAATTTTTGTGACAATCAAGGATGATATTGATTGTTTACCCCATCCGACAAAGGGTGAGTATGACATTCTTATGTTAATTAAAATACTTTCAGTTACGACAGGCCTTGTTATAAGGCTTTGTCATTATACAAGGTGGAACAACCTGGCTGCATGAGGATCGTTCTGTGGAGAAGGATTCAGTAGTTGTTTCAAGACTGCGCAGCTGTGGAGCAATCTTGCTTGGCAAGGCCAATATGCATGAGTTAGGAATGGGTACCACAGGGAACAATTCGAATTACGGGTAAGAGACACAGTAGAGAATGCACAAATCTTGTTTGTATGAAATATGCAATCTGATACGGTTTAGTTCAATGTGTTTCTTGTGGTATGGTGCATTGCAGAACCACAAGAAACCCACACGCACCTGAAAGGTACACAGGTGGATCTTCCTCAGGCTCAGCAGCTATTGTCGCCGCTGGACTATGTTCAGCTGCTCTAGGAACAGATGGCGGAGGTATATCAAAGTTATTTTGATATTTTTTTTTATCTGACTTATGATTTGGCTACTTAGTATGTTTAGTCGTGTCTTGAAATGCAGGTTCTGTTCGCATCCCTGCATCACTTTGTGGTATAACGGGACTGAAAACAACATATGGTCGGACAGATATGACAGGGTAAGAGTTTATGGTGTGATATGGTGTTAAATGGCATATGATTTATATTTTGGCTGTTGTCATCTCTACAGGTCACTATGTGCAGGTGGAACAGTGGAAATAATTGGTCCACTTGCTTCATCTCTGGAAGATGCCTTCTTGGTGTAAGTTTGTTGAGACTAATTAGCCTAGTGAATGGTTTCCTGTTATTGTTGTATTCTTTCATTATCTGGTCTTCAGGTAAATCTGGATTGTTGGCTAATGTGGCTTTGTGTGTGTGTTCCAGGTATGCAGCTATCTTGGGTTCTTCATCTATTGATAGACTCAGTTTGAAACCGGTAACTTCTTCAGCCAATATTTATTCTAGACAGAACTCTGTAAATCCTAATGGAAAAGTAGGACATATAGTCATTTGTTAAATGGTCTCATTTATTGTGTAGACACCACCCTGTTTTCCGAAGTTATTGTCTCACAACGGAGGCAATGCTATAGGATCTCTACGACTAGGGAAATATACTACGGTAAATATTCTATATCCCTGCTAGTTTGATCTGAGTTCGGTTTTATTAGTTCAGTGTCATATATGTAGTTCGCTTTTGTTGTCCATGCAGTGGTTTAATGATGTTAATTCAAGTGACATCTCTGACAAATGCGAAGATATCCTTAAGCTCCTAACAAACAACCATGGTTGCGAAGTAAGCTGATCATTTCAATACGTCTATCTCACTATACATATCCTCCGTTAATAAAATTCTTTTTAGCTATTTAGTCTCTAATATGGTACGGTTGCAGGTGGTGGAGATAGTGATTCCTGAACTGGAAGAGATGCGTGCAGCCCATGTTATTTCGATTGGGTCTGCGTCACTGTCTTCTCTTACTCCTTACTGTGAGGCTGGGTATGTGATTTCAGTAGCTAGCAGTGAATCTCTATATCCCCTTTCTGTTTCTATCGTCAACGGAACATATTACAACACTGGTCTAAAAATTCTCACCATTGTCTTAATGTTTCAGGAAGAATTCAAAGTTATCTTATGACACTCGTACCAGCTTTGCAATATTCCGGTCGTTCTCTGCTGCAGACTACATTGCTGCTCAGTGTCTTAGGTAAACTACCTTTCGTTTTTGATTTCCTAAGGAAATACGTTTTGACCGAGTGAAGTGTCATGGCCTGGTTGCTTCAGCTAGAACATACAACGTTTTCTTATAGAATTTCTTTGTTGCAGGCGAAGATTGATGGAGTATCACATGGATATCTTCAAAAACGTTGATGTCATTGTGACCCCTACAACTGGGTTCGTTAAAAAATTCTATGAAGTGATAATTTAATTACCCATTGTCAACGTACATTAACGAACAAATGCTTTCAATTTTGTTTCTGAAAAATGTTGTCTTGTAAAAACAGCATGACAGCCCCTTTGATACCCCCTGATGCTCTCAAAAATGGAGAAACCAATTTCCAAGTCACAGGTTTTTCACTCAAACATAGCTCTCAACTTCGTCACATTTGATGTAAACTTGTATTATTTGGAGTACATAAATTTACAGCAGAGTGTTCAACTTCTGATATTCAAATTAATTATTTTTTCTAGCTTATTTAATGCGCTTTGCTCAAGCTGCAAATCTCCTGGGCTTCCCGGCCATATCTATCCCCGTAAGCAATTCTATTAGTAGTCTCTTGAGTGGAGTCGTACACATATCAACAGAACTTAGATCTATTATCGTGTTCGTCTAACTTATTTCCTTCGTGCAGTAATCATTATATCTTCTTTGTGATTAATCACTCTCTCTTTCAAAAAACAATACAGATTGGGTATGATAAGGAAGGACTTCCAATAGGACTGCAAATAATGGGAAGACCTTGGGCCGAAGCTACAATCCTTGGTTTAGCTGCTGCTGTTGAGGTATATTCTCTCTGTAACCGGTCCATCAATTTCGATATGGCAGTGTTATGGTCGATTCCATTTTTTGAAATTTCTTACTAGTAAAACCTTTCACTGATGGTGTGTTGATTGTGGTATCTCAGGAACTGGCTCCAGTCACAAAGAAACCTGCTGTTTATCACGATGTTCTCAACACAAAGACATCTCTTACGGATTTGCTAGAGAAATGAAAAAGCCAAAAGGCAAAATATTTTCTCTCATTATTTAATGTGTGTTACATTTGGATTGGTCGTGTTTGTTTTCAGGGTAATCTGATATTTATACGATTATTAGCAAAATACATGTAGGTAAAACAATTCGACGATTCTTGTGCTATAAAAACATATTGTATTAATCTCTTACATTGACTAATGACTATGATCATTTTTTAAGAAAATTATACCAGATGATATAGCCTTGAAGAGGACATCATTTACTTTCTAACGATCTCATCTACAATTTTTTTTTTAATAATCACTCTTATTACTCCAAATTAAGCAAAACATAAATCAAACTTGTCACCAAGAATTTTTGCATCTCAATATTAAGACTAATGACAGAGTTGCATACAACAAAGAAGTTGGGTTTGTGTATAGATAAGTCGAAAGTTGATTTCAACAATGTGAAACAAGGCTTTGAATATAATCACTCACCTTTGATATTGTCTTCTACAACCGCATCACTTGGAAGATCAATCCCCTTTGGTATCTTTCCTGGATAATCAGTCACTGATACGTCCGACCCCAGCATACTATGAATTTAAACATGGAGGAAAAGTTGTTTCAAGAACATTTTAACGGATAAAAGCTCATGGGAAGAAAAATGAACGAAGAAATTCCAAACCTCCTATCGACGATGACCATTGAACGTAGCTCACAATTTGCAAAGCTGCAAAACAAATGTAATATTACAAACCCAATATAGATTAAAAGTTTCCTCACGAAGTGTTTGGAGCTTACTGGCTGCAAATTTCCTTCTTAACATCTGGATGACATTCATTCTGTAGTGCATTCAATGTGTGAAACAAGAATCCGCTGTGTGTCACAATCGCTATCTCTTTCTCTTTCCTTGTCCATAGCCTACAAAATCCAAAACCACCCATCAAACTCAGTTTTGTTTCCCATAAGCCTAATGGAGGTTATTCACATTCTACATGTAATTTTTAGGTGAGAAAGTTACCAGTTGAGGAATTTTTTGCCTCTAGCTGCAAGTTCATCGATTGTTTCTCTAACATCAGCCTTCCATAACTTGTCTTCGTCGCTTTCTATCTGAAACGCAGATTCAAAACGAGAGGAGTCATTTGATGCACATACAAGTCACTTGTGCGAGGAGTTGTACGCTGCTAGTAGTTTAATTGAGCAACCAGAAGATTACAAGTAATAATCAATGCCAGGCACATCTAAAGCTCTCAATTTTTACTTGCCAGTGAAAAGTCAACTGCTGGGAAAAGAAATTGATAGTCGCTGATACTTCTCCTCTGGTCACATGGATGCACTCCCTGTGTCCAACAAAATCGAATCCAAACATGAAAACCTGATGATGAAGCTAAGCATATTTCTCAACATCCCAGTCTCTCTCTCTAGGCTAAGTATGTTAGTAAACTGAAAAGGCATACCAAATGTTCTCTACAGGACTCCTCTGTAATAATTGGAGGGCAGTTTAAACTCGAAATTGCTGCACGGCTGCTGTTTCCTGCATTTGCTACCATTAGAGGTAGTACATCACTCATATCTGTGTAGCCCTCTCCACCGAATACACCAACAGCAGTTTGCATTGTTCTACATATAGAACCAAAACATTGTCAAACCGATTTCAACATCTTCCAAAGTTCACTAAATGGAAAGGCACTAAAGATCTCTGCAATCACGAAAATGTCTGAAGTACCTCATAAGTGGAGACGAGATGACCAGCTCGACCTTCTTGTGAAGTCCACTGGAATGAACATGCTTACGCAAACTATCTACCTGTCACCAAAAGAACCTACAATTCAGTGAACTGAAACTCAACTGTATGATCTGTTTTACATCTGCTAAAGAGGTTTCTTTATGTACTTGTTGCCACCCAAGTTGGGTCAGCTCTGCATCAAAGTACTCGTGAGACATGTACGCCTTATAGTTCTTTTCTCCATCAACATTGTGAATCCCTTGAGCATGTCTCACCTGAACAGGTTCAGACATTAAATCATCTTGAATCTTACGAAATGATAGATATATCAGCTAAATGAGATAAAAAAACCACTCACTAGGTAGATGGTTTTGCAGCGGTGCAAAGGGTACAGACCTATACCAGCACCAGTCTCCATTTCTGCAAACTGAATCAAGCATTGATCTCATATACAAGGCGTAAAAACAACAAATTCTGTATCAATCAGATAAAAAAAAAACTACAAGCAAGCACACTGTTCTAAGACTAAAGTTTCGTTTTTTTTTTTTTGACAATATCCGGATCAGAGACCTAAAGGGTAGAATCAAGTAACTTTGTACAGAAAATCAAAACTCAAGTAAGAGACTGGAGAGATAAAAACACCACTCAAATCCAGAAGAATCACTCAAATCATCAAAGACGAGATTTAACTCAATTCACGGATGAACAGAGTCATATGAGATCTTGTGAGTAAACCAAGAAATGAAGTAAATCTAACGCTCAAAATCACACAATTGAATGAGAATACGAGACGCAATGCAGACGACTATGGTGACAAAATGACCCAGAAAAGTAAGCGACTTTCACAGAATTACTCACTCACATAGAGGAATACAGATTCATAGATACACACACAGATGTTGACTTACAGGAGATTCGAGAAGATACAGCAAAGGAGGCGGAGGAGAGAAGATGGGAATGAAGTAGGAGAAGGAGATTAGTTTGATTAATTGTTTGATTTGATGCGCAATTATCCTTTAATTGTTTTGGATCCATGCAATTGACCAATGGGGACGACTCAGAAAAATAAATAAAATGTGGAGAGAAAAACTGGTAATTTTGCTAACCACGTATACGAACCATCTGGGTCCGCTTCATATGATTAGAGGTTCGAACCAAGCCAAAACAAAACTCTATAGGAACCAAAGTTGTACTCTTTTACATTTTGAACCATCCAATATCGTTATCCACACCTCATCTATCCATTTGATTTCATTTCCACTTCACAATAATCTCTCCCTAATATGTTTCTGTAGTTTAGAGTCTAATCAATTGAACCGGAAAAGCCAAGAACCAAGAGAAAAATCAAAATAAAAACAGAAGTAGAGTTTAAACCGGAAAATACAAACCGATTTACAATAACCGGTTGAACCGCGAACCACACTTTCGTCTCTTCTTCTTCGGATGGATTCCCGTTAATTCGATTTATGTTTTAGTACTTTTAAGGTATGGAGAATACCTACGTTTTTTATGTTTCTGAAATGAGAGTAAAATATGTCCTAACCTGACCTCAAGTATAACACGCATAATAATCATAATAATCCTAACCTAATCTCAAGTACTCAAAAAAAACATGCGGTACAGAAGGAAAGTTCCATGAAACACTAGAATTAAACGAAAACTTCTCTTACAAATTTGAAAGGGATTAAGAAGAGAGAACCAAGTAAATTAAAGTCTTGCAAAATCCAAAAAAAAAATAATCTAGGATAAAAAACCTAATAAGCTAATCATCCAAACTCTGACCGGATATGAGAGCTACAATGTTATCTGCACGAGACCCACGCAAGCTATCAAGAAGAGGCTTTAGCTTGTCAACAAGATCATCAAACAAATTATCCATATGCTCTTTCGCAACTTGTAGAGTCTTTTTCAAAACACCATTCCCGTATCCATCCTTAGCCAATCTCACCAACGTATCTTCATCATCACACTTGACAATCTCCATCACGATAAACATCAAAGCCAAATCGTCATCTTCACCGAGGAGCTTCGCCACAATGTTGTGTCCATATTTCAGAAAGGAAAGCTCAATGTAGTGGCCTTAAAGCCCACACGCGATGAATTCCGTACAGTCCAAGTTGTGGAGATTAATTGCGAGTTGTACGGCGACGTTTCCCATATTAGGTTCCTTGGATAGGTAGAGAGCGTTGTATCCAATTAGGCGTAGGATTTGCTCAAACACTCTCAAGTTTCCTCTTTTCTCGGAAACGCTTATGGTTCGTAAGATGATGAGATGGCCGAGATAGTTGGTTTCAAGATCGGTGTAGCTTCGCTTGATTGCTTCCCATAAAACTGCGTCGACTTCTTCTGATTTTCCTAGGGTTATCTGAACCATGAGCGAGCCTCGTTTTGTTTTGACAAACTCCACAAAGAGATCAGAATCTGACGTCAGCTTCGAGGCAAGCTTAAGAAGCTCCCCTGTATCACATGTCGGTCGAATCTCATCAAACTCTCCCATTAGCTCGTGCAAGCGCGTGTCGTCTTCTGTGGTTTTCCGCGTATAGTCGAGGTTAAGCACATGTTGGATTAAGGAGATTCCCAAATCGTCCTCGCTTAGCGAGTGAGCGTGCCATGCGACTAGCTTCAGGAAATCGGATTTGAAGACATCATCAGCTATTGTTATGGCCTTCTTGAGTGTGCTGCAACCGTTTACGTCACGCGCCAAGACGAGGCCGTGACGGTACGTGGTTTGGAGAAACATGTTCTTTTCGTGTATGTGGCAAACGTCTAGGACTCGTGACGCCAAATCTTTGCCACGTTCATGCGTCATAATCTCTGGGAGTTTGATCATGATAGGGTAGAAAAGTATCGTGTTGATATGGTCTGATATTCCTAAGATTCTCATGACGCGGTTCAAGCCTACTTCGTCTCTCATGATTTCGACGAAGAGATCTAAATCTGACGTTAGCGTGTTCGCAAAGTTATGGAGCTCATCGGAGGAGGCTGAGACAATCCTAAGGAACTCGTCCTCGTAAACTTTATGGCTACTAGTCATTACTTTGTGGTTGTGGCACCCCCTGGTTTGTGGCTCAAAGTTGTAGTAGATGCTCTCCATAATTCGAGGGAATTAGTCCAAAGAGTTTTTTGTGCGTGTGTGTGTGTGTGTGTGTATGTGTGGTGTTTGAACGATGAATGCTGGATCAGTAATAACTTTATATATTTTTATAGACCTTTCTTTTCCTTTTTAAGGTGGGTTTTGTGTTCCTAATTATAATCCAAGTGAGACTCGTTCGAGTTTCCATATTCCTTTCGAGGTGGGATTTATTGTGACTTTCCTCATTAATTCATATATTATTTTTCGATAATCCTGGTTACGTGTTTTGTTCATAATTTCCTTCTTATCTTTTCTTTTTTTTCATAAGAATTTCCATTTTCAACGTTAGAAAAGTTATAAAAATAACTAAAAAAACTCTAAAAGCGAATTTGCTTAAAATCATTCCGGCTTTTTTTTTTTTTTTCAATTAAAAAACTAATTATCTAAAACCGAAAGTCTTAAACCAAGTCAAAATCAAACCAAAAATCGAAATAGAATTTAAACCAAAACCCAGAAATTAAACCGCAACTGTAACAGTGGTAAACCGAGAAATTGCAGTGAGGTGAACACACTTCGTCTTCTCCTTGAAATTTCGAGTGAATCGATGGAGTTGGGATCCAGACGAATCTACACGCCGATGCCGTCGAAGCTCCGATCTTCACTTGTTCCACGTATTTTACTCATTTCTCTCCTCTTACTCATCTTATATTCCACAATTCCTCTCCGCCGTCCGATCACTTCAAACCTCGCATCTCCTCCGCCGTGCGATCTCTTCTCCGGCCGATGGGTCTTCAATCCAGAAGAAACTCCGAAACCTATGTACGACGATACTTGCCCATTCCACAGAAACGCTTGGAATTGCTTACGGAACAAGCGAGAAAACATGGGTGCTATCAATTCGTGGAGATGGGTCCCCGATGGCTGCGGATTGAGTCGAATTGACCCGACCCGATTCCTAGGGCGGATGAGGAACAGGAACATTGGGTTCGTAGGGGATTCTCTGAACGAGAATTTCTTGGTTTCGTTCCTGTGCATACTTAGAATGGCTGATCCAAGTGCTGTCAAGTGGAAGAAGAAAAAAGCTTGGCGTGGAGCTTATTTCCCTAAATTCAATGTCACTGTTGCCTATCACCGAGCTGTTCTTCTCGCCAAATATCAGTAAGATTCTAAGGATCACTCTCTTGATATAGGCTTGTTTGGTTGTTTTGCAAATGTTCATTTCGTACAAGAATTTCAATTTCATTCCATATACTGAGCTGTGAATCTCTAAGATAAAATCTACATCCACTTTTCATGAATGTGTTTATTGATTGATACTTGGAGTAGGTCAATTTGAGGTTTATAGATTGCTTTACTGTTCATGGTGATGACCATTATTGGATTTAAGTTCAGTGTTTGCTGTGAGACTTAGACTCACTCCTTTAGATTCGAAGGCGAATGTTCTCATCGTAGCGAGCTTGCATTGCATTTGAATTGAATGTTGTAGTGCTTACATTTAGGTACCTCTTTAATGGTGACATTTCAGAGGCAGATGCAGATGAGGATAAAAAAAATGAATGTGTTTTGTATGTCCAGCCTTATGGTTTTCTAAACTGATATGATAAAGGTCGCAGCCGATACCTTCTGCAGAAGCTAATCAAGACGGAGTTAAAGGAATCTATAAAGTAGATGTCGATGTTCCTGCAGATGAGTGGATCAACGTCACTAGCTTCTACGATGTTCTCATATTTAACTCTGGCCATTGGTAAACAGTTGATACCTTTCTCTCTCTATGTGTTGTTTACAACTTTGTGAAGGAATTGTTCAAGAGTATTTGGGGTGTAGGTGGGGTTACGATAAGTTTCCTAAAGAGACACCTCTTGTCTTCTATCGGGAGGGAAAGCCAATAGATCCATCTCTTGATATAATGCAAGGATTTGAAGTAGTTCTTCAACATATGGTTTCATATATCCAACGAGAAGTCCCAGCAAAGACACTAAAGTTCTGGCGCTTGCAGTCACCAAGGCATTTCTATGGCGGTGACTGGAACCAAAATGGAAGTTGTTTGCTTGATAAACCACTCGACGAAAACCAGGTATGCTTTTATTGAGCAAGCCCCTGTTTTCTATATCTCAGTCTTTGCTTCTCTTCTCTGGTTTGATGTGGATGCTAAGACCTAGACAGCTTGACTTGTGGTTTGATCCCAGGAACAACGGAGTGAACAAAGAAGCAAGAAGGATTAACGGAATCATCAAGAAGGAGTTGCAAACCACAGAGATCAAGCTGCTCGATGTGACCCATCTAAGTGAATTCAGAGCAGATGCTCATCCAGCTATCTGGTTAGGGAAACAGGACGCGGTGGCCATTTGGGGACAAGACTGTATGCATTGGTGCCTTCCTGGTGTTCCCGACACATGGGTCGATATCTTAGCCCAACTCATTCTCACTAACTCCAAAACAGAGTGAAGACACTTTCAGAGTAAAAAACTGAGACTTCCATGGGAAAGGATTCATTTTTACTGTAAATGATGAAACTTTTGTAGGATTTTTGTTTCTTTCCGAAGATACACACCTTCTCAAACACATTTAGCTTGTTTGTTCTGTGGAAGTTCCCAACTATCTAAAAGGTTCCACCTTTGGATTAGTCCATTACTTAAAGGATTCATTTTTGATAAAATTTTGTAGCATCTCTTTGTGCAGAACAGAACACAATTGTGATATTCTAGTACAGAACACAGTTGTAAGTCTAACAGTATCTAATAAATTGATGGTTAAATTTATTTGTTGATCGGATAATGAATTAATGATACACTATTAACATTTGGGAATTGGGATAAAGGGCAGAGAGAGAGAGAAACAGAGGAGAGCCGCCGAAAAATGTCGCTGAGATTACTAAATCTTCTTCCTCAAAGCACTAGCTTTAATCGAAATCGAAATCTCGAATTTGGCCGTGTGTTGACCCGACCCGTAAACCGGATTCAGTGCATAAGGAGAGACGAAGAAGACGATGACATCATCAGCAGCCGGAGGATGAGGAAGCCTAAGAAGAAGAAGAAGAAAAGTATGAGCGATTCGGAGCTGGCCAAGGATTTGGCGAGAGAAATCGGGAAAGCGAACACGGTGTCGGAACAGAGACGGGAAGCGATGAAGAAGAGCGGTGAGATTCTATGGGGAGAGTTTTGTCGGCATGTGGATTTGAAAGAGGAAGAGATGAGGATGAAATGGAGGAAGATCGGAGAAGAAGAGAAATTCCTTCTGGTTAGAGAGTTTGTGGATGAGTGGGGTGTTGATTTTCAGCCTCTATCTGTTAGATCTGTAAAGGAAATGGTGGAAGAAGAGTGTTTGGTTTCTGACAAAACATTCGAGCCTCCTTCTTCTATGTCTCCTCCTTCGTTTTCTGGCTTGTTTCCTGGATTGAAGAGAATCATTGGGTTTGAGTAGAATCTTCTAATTCATGTCTTTGCATATTTCATCTTTAGTTTATCAGTTTGCTATATTTCTGACAAACAAACAATTTAGTGTGAGATTTGTCTGTCAAGCTGAAATCTAAAACAGTTGGTACCAAAATTGCAAGAAATGTATCACAATTGTTGCCATTCTTCAAAATTGCAAGGGATTGGTCTGAGATAAACAGACAAATCGGAAACAAAACTTGGGATCTAAACCAAAACGTTCCACCGAAAGCTTTACTTTGGGCCCATAGATTTTTAAAACCCTACAGTTTTGGAAATGTGACATCTTTTGTAGACAATAAATGTAGATTGTTCATTGTAAATGGTGGTGTAAATCAATCTATTCTCTCACCTCTAGTTAAATATAGTCTGATGAAGAAAATTTGATCCTTTCAACAACAAAAAGATCTAGAGAAAAGCGTCAACCAACAGACATTGCTGCAAATTTCTATATTTAAACCACTCGTTACCGTAAATCTATCGACCATTTTCTTCACATTCATTTTGTTAGTATAGATTTTAGAGTTTCAAAACATCTATATAAACCGAGTTCTCATAGAAACCATATTCATTCCAAACAATAGTATTTTCTTCACTTTGTTTATTTTCTAGTTTTTTTTTGTTTTTGTCCTTCTTAAGAATAAAATGGGGAGAAGAATCTCATTAGCGGTATGTCTAATGTTACTTGTTGGATTAAGCGATGTCTACGAAACACAAGCTCAAGGGACGTTCTCATTGCTTGACTATTTGCATCTCTTTCCCAAAATGACCAAAGAGTTTGAGCCATACGCCTCCAAAGGTTTGATAGATTTCGTAGGTGTCTTGGAGGGAAAGTCTCCCACAACCCTAGAGTTCAAGAATTTCTTTACAAAGCTGAAAGATTACACATCGAATTGCTTTAAACCTGCATCATCCGGATCAATAGACATCCAGAAGGAACAGCTCTTCATGGCTATGGCAGCATTGAAGGGTACTAAAGAAGGAACATCGGTAAGTTTTCATTCGATATCAACAATCATATGGTATGCAAATGCAAAGCATGAATTTTAATTTAAATGAACAAATGTTTTTCTTTTTCTTTTTTGGATGATAGTTTGATTCGTGGAGGCTGATCGAGGCCTTAGTGTCAATGGAAAAGGTTTCTGTTGAGTTGAGGAAGAGCACTACGAATATGGTAATATCTCCTCAACAATGGGAGGTTTTGTATGGGTCAATGAGTGAATGGGTTACAAGGGTTGGTCTATTTGTGAAGACAGTCTCCGAGATTAATGGAAAATTAATCGACCTATCACAGTTTGAAATCAACGATATCGACCCTACGTATATATCTCTTTCTAAAGAAGTTGCCAATAAAACACAAGAGCCCTTCTCGTTACCTCTTTATTTGAGAAACTTCCCTAAAATGGGCAAAGATTTTGAGCCTTTCGCTTACAAAGGTATGTTAGATTTCTTACGTGACCTAGAAGTTAGGTGCCTTGCGAGCGCAGAGTTTAAGGATTTCTTCGTAAAGCTCAATGATTACATGGCCGGCTTCAGGACGTTATCACCTGAAACGTATTCGATAGAGAGTAATATTACGTATAAAGCTATGAGACTCTTCATAGCTTCCTCTGCATTGAATGGTACCAAAGTTGGAACATCGGTAAGTTTTTTCACTAGACAGTAATTAACATATTCATACGATATATATATATGTGAGCAATTGAAAGAATGTGCAATATGTTCATTTCAATATAGGATCCGTGGAGGCTGGTGGATGGGTTGTTGTCAATGGGAGAGGTTTTGGTTGAGATGAAAAAGAGCGGTTTGAAGGAGATAACGTTTGAACAAAGGAGATATCTGACATGGTCTATGGTGAAATGGGCTCGAGCTATAAGCCTATTCGTGAAGACGGCTTCTGAGAAGAAAGGAGTAACTATGGATCTATCATCAATTGAAAGTTATTATAATTCCCAAGTTTTAACTTCTGCTAAAGGAGCTACGGGAGGAGGTAATCCTAATCCCAGTGGAACATCCGCAAATAGTAATCCCAAACTCACCTAAGACTTAGAAATTATTTAAGGTGTAACATCAATTTTTACTCCAAGTAAAGATGTGAAAAAGGTGTAACATGCATGTAAATATATATCATCAATTCAACAAGGAAACTTATGTATTAGTACTTTATGGTATGAAGAAACTACCTCTCGTATCTCTACTCTCAAAAGAAAGAAAAAAAAAAAAAAAAACAAGCAAAAACTATACTACCAACATAACCATAAACCTAGAAACAATCTATTGCATTTGCATCATACAAGTTTGGACTGGATAAACTCGGCAATGTTTCTTCCGTGAGACCGACGCAACATATCAAGAAAAGGCAACAGCTTCTCAACGAGACCCCAATACAAATCAGCCCTACGCTCGCTCCACGTGACTCTCAAAGCCTTTTGCACGACGTAATTCCCAAACTCATTCCGAGCCAGCCTCAACAACGTAGCCCCACCGCTTTCCACAAGCTCACTCACCACTAAATCCAAACCCATCACCGACCTCGACTCAAGAATCTGCTCCACGATGTAGCTTCCACGTCTCTGAGAGGCAAGCTCCACGTAGTAACCACAAAGACGCAACGCTATATCGTTTGTGCATTGCAAGTCTTGGAACTTAAGCGCATGTTGCACAACAAAGGTCCCTGAATCGTCCATGCTCAGCAAATCAGCGTTCTTTGCGATTGCGTTTAGGAATTCGTACCTGGTGAAATCTTTTGATCCGGTTATGACCTGGTTTAGTGCGATGCATCCGGTTTTGTCACTCGCCAAGTAAAACGCGTCATGGAGCGTGAGGTTGACCAAAACCGAGCTTCTCGCGTCGTTGAAAACGTTAATGGCTCGTAACGCAACGAAGTAACTGTGTTCTCCGGTCATGACGTCGATGAATCTTCGCACGATAGCGTTCAACAAGATTTCGTCGGTCTCTTGCGATTTCCCGAGGAGTGTCCTCACGCGTCTCGAGCCTTCTCTGTCGTTGACTATCTCGAAGAAGTGATCGGAGTTTGACGTCAGCATGCATGCAAACTTACGTAGCTCTCTTCCGTCGTTCCTCGCGATCATGTCCTTAAACTCCGCGGGACCTTCTCCTTCTACGGTGGTTAGTAGCGCGTGAAGGCGCGTGCGGAGTCGTTGACGGTGGTGATTTTGAATCGCTTGGAGTGAATGGGTCGCCGGAGGTATTGGTAAACTGGTTTCTCTTTCTTCGTGAGGTTTTGACGTTGTGTTGCCGGAAGCATGAGGCATAGCGGGAGAGATTAACGGTGGTTGTTGTTGCTGGCTAGTTTCTCCGGCGTTGTAAAGACGGAGGTTTTGTAACTCCTTGTATAAGCGATTGAAGTTTTCCATTGTTTCCACAAGCTACACGACTATTCAAGTTTTTGGTTAATTTGAAGAATATGAGTGTTTATGAGTCCTGGATATGTTGTGGTGATTTTTCGTATATAAAGTTTCACTTTCCTAGTTAGAGTTGAAATGCGATTCATAGTGAAAAAAGGATTTAGGATTAGTTGATTAATTAATTCGTCCTAAATGGATTGGATTTAGGATTTTATCTACTAAAAAAAACTAGAGTGAAATAAAAGTTAGCGTCTTTTTGATTTTTGGGGAAGCAATGAAACCAAAATAAATTCGACCGACTTTTTCTGTTTTATCTTCATTCTTCATTTACTACTTCAAACGATTATTACAAAAATGCCCCCATGGAATATCCAAAGTTTGGATCTTTAAGAAATCCGAGCTTCCCATGGACGTTGACGGAGAAGCTGATCGCAGGCGAAACCCTCAAATTATGGAGACGGGTTCGGATTCAATCAAAGATAAGATCGCAGAGCCTTCATGGTTTTCCCCCAAAAAGTAATTTCTCTGATTTCCTCATTTGTATGTGTTTCGTAGGTCAAAGTACCATAGCTTTTAGGCAAAATTGTGAGGAATGTAGAAGCTTTTTGAGTTTATGGTGTGAAGGAACTATGCGAATTTTTGTTTCCGCTTGCAGTCTGCTATTTAAGGAAGTTCTGTACATTTAATGAAACTAACAAGCCGATCATCTTTTTGCTTCAGCAATTTGTTAGTCCTTGAACTGTGAGAAATCCTAAATTTGCATGTTTTGATTTACTTAGTCAATGATTTAGTCTGATTTTCTGTGCGTATTTTTGGCTGTCTCTGCAGGCTTCTCTTTGTGTTTTGTGTAGTCAACTTAATAAACTATATAGATCGAGGAGCTATAGCAAGTAATGGTATCAATGGGAGTCTTGGTACTTGCACTTCAGGTGGTACATGTTCAGCTGGCAGTGGAATACAGTAAGTTCCTATTTTGTTAGTCGTCAAAGCTCTAGGCCTTTGATTTAAGCTAGAAATGGTTTCTTGGCTGTTTCGTATTGGTAATGGTTGTACTATACAGGGGAGATTTCAACTTGAGCAATTTCGAAGACGGATGTCTATCATCTGCTTTCATGGTTGGACTTCTTGTGGCCTCTCCTATATTTGCTTCGTTAGCAAAGAGGTGCGTTACTGGATTGCCAGAAGTTCTCAGTACAAAGAATACATTTTAGGCTATTCATCTCACTGGCTGTTCTGTGTTGCAGTGTTAATCCGTTTAGACTTATCGGAGTTGGATTATCAGTCTGGACTCTCGCTGTGATGGGCTGTGGTTTTTCGTTTGATTTTTGGTCCATCACAATCTGTCGCATGTAGGTGTAGTTTTCATTTGCTTTTCAGTCATGTCTTTCATGCTATGTTTTCAAAATCAGATACATATATCCGTTTAACTTTTTCTCACCTTGTTCAGGTTTGTTGGTGTTGGTGAGGCATCATTTGTAAGCCTCGCTGCCCCATTTATCGACGATAATGCCCCACGTGATCAGGTACTTTCTTCTGGAATGTATGTGCTTACATGATCCATTGATTGAAGTTCTATAGTTTGAATGATGATTCACAAGGCATTTTTGTTTTTGTTTTAACCAGAAATCAGCATGGCTTGCTATGTTCTACATGTGTATTCCGACAGGCTATGCTCTTGGATACGTATATGGTGGTCTGGTGAGTCATTTTTCTATTTTCAATGGCACGGAATTCTGATTAGATTGTTTTTGTTTTACTTCATTGCCAATGACCTCAACTTCATTTTCTCTGAATTCTTGTAGGTGGGGATTGTTCTTCCGTGGCGTGCTGCATTTTGGGGAGAAGCAATACTTATGCTTCCTTTTGCTGTTCTAGGTTTTGTTATCAAACCCTTGCATTTGAAAGGTTCGTGTTTACACACAAACACATTATGTTGCTGATAGACTTGAGCTACCTCTAATGAGACTTGTACCTTCAGGTTTCGCTCCGGATGATACAGGAAAAAACCGGACAGATACCTTAAATGTTTTGCCAACGAGTTATGGGTTCTCAGCTGTCATGAAAGATCTGAAAATACTTTTGGTAGATAAAGTCTACGTTACAAACATTCTCGGTAACCATTTTTCCTTCTTGCATTTGTGTCGTTGTATGATCATTGTTTGTTGTTTACCTGTAACTGTTTTCTTTCGTCTTTCAGGATATATTGCGTACAACTTTGTTTTAGGCGCATATTCGTATTGGGGGCCAAAGGCTGGTTACAACATATACAAGATGGTAAGAAATTAACAGAACGTTTTCGTTTCAATGTGTAAAAGTTATATCGCTTGATGTCTTTATCTGTTTCCAGGAAAACGCTGATTTGATATTTGGAGGGGTCACAGTTATCTGTGGAATCGTTGGCACATTGTCAGGAGGAGTTGTTTTAGATTTCATGGATGCTACAATTTCAAATGCTTTCAAGGTAAATTTCAAACTCTACTTGTGGCTCATCTTGTTAAACCAGTAATGATCGCATGTTTCTGTGTTTTGCAGCTTCTTTCAGTTTCAACATTTATAGGAGCGATATTTTGCTTTGCTGCATTCTGTTTCAAGAGCATGTATGCATTTTTAGCTCTTTTTGCTGTTGGTGAACTTCTCATCTTTGCCACACAGGTAATATCAGTTTCCAGTATTCGAATACTTGATTCTATTATGTTTTAATCATTGTCAGGTTTTACAAATCCACCTCTTTTGATTTTATTTCATGATGTTCAGGGTCCTGTGAATTTTATAGTTCTCCATTGTGTCAAACCAAGTTTGAGACCACTCGCAATGGCCATGTCTACTGTCTCTATCCATATCTTTGGAGATGTTCCTTCCTCACCACTCGTTGGAGTTCTTCAGGTTTGGTTTCTCAGTTTCAATTCAGTGCACTTTCTTTACCTGGATTAAGTTTGAGCCAACCACTGTATTATTCTCATTTGCTCATGCAGGACCATGTGCACAATTGGAGAGTGACTTCGCTTGTTCTTACATTTGTACTCTTTCCAGCTGCTGCAATTTGGTTCATAGGTTCGGTTTTTTAGCCAAGCCAAAAATCAGTAGTTTCTTTCTAGTTTAATGTGGGAGGTAATGATTTTACTGCGTTTGTGACTCTGCAGGGATTTTCCTGAATAGTGTTGATCGATATAACGAAGATTCCGAAGCTGATTCAGTGACAAGAGATTCAACCGTTGCACCCCTTCTCGAGGAAGCATGAGATTGAAAATTCAAATGTTACTACTTTTAAGAATTTGTGTATGGTTTCTTCATCTCTTTCTCTACTCTCTTGTACAAGTATATATATGTATGTGCCTTGTACACAATCAATTACATTCATTTGTATAGTATGTCTTTCAAACTTTCTATGAAATTTATGTTTCATTGACTATGTAAATTCTATAGATGATCTTATAGTGTACACATGATTGTTGCCGACCAAAAGATTAGTTGATAATTGTTTGGTGCAAGTCAACATTACAATGGTTATTTACTGTTGCAAATGAACAGAAAGGTTTCGTGGTGTAGTTGGTTATCACGTCAGTCTAACACACTGAAGGTCTCCGGTTCGAACCCGGGCGAAGCCATTTCTAAATTTTTTAGTTTGCGTATTAATTTTACGAGTTGAACCGACGTCGTTACATAACCGTCTGCTATAATCCACGTCACACGTCTAATGATCTCGCGCCACATCACTCTCTTCATTCCTATTGGTTAGTACTCTCCACGTCGTCATCTCTTCCCTTGAGAACACGCCATTTAAAAGAGTCCAGAACCATCCACATCCTTCTCATTCGTAGTTACAACAAAAAAAGAGAGCCAAGTCCTAATTTTGATCTTTCTAACTTTGCGCAATCAGCACCTACAAGCCTTCATTTTCGTCTGTTCTCCGTGATAATTCTCTCGCATCGTCATCGCTAAGAGCTTTTAATCTCGTAATTATATCTCCAGGATTTTAACTTTTCAAGGCGTGGGTTTTGATTCCTTCGTTCAATCCATGATGGATCGCAGATTATTGGTTTGTGTGGGAGCTCTGTTTCTGATTTTTTTCTCTACATTTCCATCGTCTAGAGCTTTGATTTCGTCTCCTGATGCTAATCCTCCTTACCCTGAAGCCATTTCGGTAAGACAATTATCACATTTTTTAAAAATATTTTTTGGTTTTAGGATTTGTAAGTCTCTGTAGGATTAGATTGTAAAGGCAAGCTATAACCTTTCTGTAATTTTCATGATCAGTTTAGTGCAAATGTACAATCCCTAACAAATTATCGAGTTTGGGTATTAATCAAACAATAGAAAAGTAAGAATTTTGACAATTTTCCAAATGTTTTACTTTTCTGGTTTGATAGGATTTGAAGGAAGCAATTGTGAAAGGGCTTGGATTCCAATCCGAGGAAGTAAAGATTTCTGGGTTCGATGTAAGGGATGCATTGGTAGGGCATGCTATTTCATATGAGTTTGATCTGGAAATCGACAACAAAGTGCTTCCACTCAAGCTTCTCGAAGACGTAAACCGATGGGAATACGTAGATCTCCCAATCTTCCAAGTAGAACAACCTAATGGAGCCAGGCAGGAAAATGTTTTGGTTCCTCTGAGCGAGAAGAAGAAGAAGTCTAGTGGTGATGTTTCACCTGTTTTATCCCCGTTTCAGCTTGCTGGTCCCATGGAAATTTGGATCCAAGATGCAAACAATATGCGTCTTTCATTGCCAGTAAGTATAAGACTTTACCCCATTTGGTTAAGTTATGTTTTTGTTTATTGATTGGTTCTGTCAAAAAATTGCAGTATGATGTGGAAGCTGGTGTTTTGAAGAAAGTGATATTAGCAGATGGAGCTGTTGTAACAGTGAAAGGAGCTAGATCAGTTAGTTTGCGGCATCCGATTGATTTGCCACTTCCGTTGAACCAAAGCTCCAATGAATTTGCCTCTGGACTCGTCTCTTTAGCTGAACAGCTTCGACGTGCTTCTTCATCAAGCGATCAAGAAAGTCCACTTCTTTCCCTCCGCATTGTTGGTCCTACTTCACTCGCATCCACTTCACAGTCTCCTGACAACAAACTCAAGCTCAAGCGTCTTGCACCTGGACTTGTTGAACTATCTTCCATGTCTAAAGGCAAGACTGGTATTAGTAGTAGTCTCTCAACAATTGGCGGCGCTGCTACTACTGTTATCACCCCAAGAGAATTTACAACCATGTGGCCAATTACTTCAATCAATGGCTCGAACCCTAACTTGCTCGGCTTTGAGAAGCTGTTGACCTCTGTTTTGGGTCCTAAAGCTCAGCAAAAAGGTTCCTTTAAGGTGCTGAAAGCGGATGTCTCGGCTCAAACGTTTATGAAGATTGGTTTTGGTGTAGAGAGGAAGCTGAAGGAAAGTGATCTTGAAGGTTTGAACTTTCCAGCGTGGCGAACAAAGCCGGAGACAATGAGGATGCATTTTGAGGTTCTTGCTAAGGTTGATGGAGAGAAGGTTGTACCAGAGAACGTAATGCAAGTTGATCCGATACCAGTGGAGGATACGATTGCGGAGAATGTGATTAATGGAAATGTAACCATGTCGAAACTTCCAATCATTCAGCCTCCTCCAAGCCCTTTCACCTTGTAAATCATGTGGGCATATATACATATATTTTGATGTTCTTATAAGGAAATCTGATGACTTTACATGCAGGAGAGAAGTGTGTGTTAGACTTCACACTCCAATTTGTAATTACTCATTTTTTGGTGGAAATCATACATAATTTGATAAAGGTTTCGTTTAAATCCATGGATTAGTTTTGTTGCAAGACACAACCTGTATAGAGTTTAGGCGCGAAATTACAAATAAATACAAACCAAAGGGTAAAACAACATTAAAGGAAAGACGGAGGTAATATCCTAAATATGGTAAACTATGAGGGCATAACCATAAATATGGAGAAATTTGAGGACATAATCACAATCATCAAATAAACCAAGGGTTAAACAATAATGTACAAACCGAAAGGTGAAATAATCATTAACGGAAAGACGGAGGATAATATCATACATATGGGAAACTCAGAGGGCATAACTTCATATTATTAGGCCCATATAAAGCCCATGGAGTATTTCTTATAGGCCCATATTTTGCTCGTTGTGAACGCCCGGTCACCGTGGCCGAGACTTCTTACGCCGGCCGGAAGTGTGACGAACTATGGGAGGAGAAGATGAAGCGAACAGCTGGATTCGCGGGGACGAGACGGCGAAGCAGATGCTATCAAGGGTGCTTAGAGACCGTGCGTTCCTGCTTCTTCCGCCTCTCAACCGTGTGCCTTTACGCGCCGGGAACGTAGTAGAGATCACTGGCGCGTCACCGTCGGCGAAAACACAGATACTGATTCAGGCTGCGATCAGTTGCATTCTTCCGAAGACGTGGAATGGCATTCACTACGGAGGTTTAGGGAAACTGGTTTTGTTCCTCGATCTCGATTGCCGATTTGATGTCCTGCGTTTATCCGAAATGCTCAAGCATCGCCTTCTTCAAGCTAACCGTAAGCAAACAAAATTCAAACTTTCACTTCTTCAAGCTAACTCTGCAAACAAAATTTAAACTTTCATTGAAATACTCTAATCTAGTGGTACATGATGTTGGATAGTTTAAGGTTTTGATAG
Organism: Microthlaspi erraticum; assembly: GCA_902728155.2. Lineage (NCBI taxonomy): Eukaryota > Viridiplantae > Streptophyta > Magnoliopsida > Brassicales > Brassicaceae > Microthlaspi > Microthlaspi erraticum. The sequence continues at coordinate 751,068 of CACVBM020001151.1, read as the reverse complement.
AGTGTAATGCCAAATTATGCAATAGAGATTGAAAATGGTTGAATGAAGTTCTTGGAGCGTATCAGGGTTAGGGAATGGAGCATGGTGGCAACTTGAAGCGTCAAATGTTAAGAATAGCAGAGCTTCACAAGACAAGTCGAACAATGTTTATGATGAGGAGTTGTATGTTTCATGCATGAAAAGGTTCATGTATGTTCGCTGCTATGATAGTCTCCAACTTCTGTCTACTCTCAAGGTGTAGTGTTTGTGGTGTGAAGTTTCACATTTGGTGGGTTTTTTGTTGGGATCTTTAGACCCTGCTAAATAGTTTTGACTGTGTTGCAGACATTGCATTGCAGGATCCGGCAGCAAGAAGCGTGTGGAAGTCAAGTTGGAGTGCTTATGATTGACAGGTTTCGTCTATGTTTCCTTCCAGGACCATTTCATCACTTTCTACTCTAAGTGCTGCTGATAGTAAATTGAGCTAATTATGTTACAAATCTTTTCACCAGCATAGGTGCTTTCCACTGGACTGATCGTCTATCGTCATCATTGGCATTGGAGAAAAACAACAGGTGAGATAAACAACGCACTGATGTTTTTTGTGTGTGTGTGTGGTAGATAAACAACGCATTGATGTTTTTTGTTTGAGACGCATATGTATAATGATATGTAGGAAAAGTCTTTCGTTGACGAATGTGGTGGAGACGATAGTGCAAGAGGTGAAGAAGATACTGCAGGTGCATTCGTTGGTAGTAATTGCCACCAAGGCTACAATTTACGAAGAAAAGTTCCCCACAAATGAGACTAATCGGTTCGTTGGTTAATATCACAGGCTTTGCATTTGTGTTGTTATAGTTGATTGATCTCTCTAACTTCCCACAAATCTCAGGAAGTTCTCCTCAAACGAAGATTTATCAGGGAATGCTTCAAGTAAAGCTCAGCAAACTCCATTTCGTGAATTCATGCCCTCTTCTTGGCAGGTCTTGTTCTGATGTGAACCTTAAAAGCCTTTTCTTGAGATCATTTTTTTACACGTAACGTTTGTTTGCCCCTGTAAAGATGTGCCAAACTCATTAACTGGTTCGATGAATCTTTCTCACTACCCTCCTTTGCTGCCATTGCAGGCGTTTGTGACACATAAGATTATCATACGGAAATCAGGTTTGAATATATTTTTTTGATTTTTTGGTTAACTCTTCCCCTTTCTCATTCATTTGCTTTACAAGGACAAGTTACGTTTATGATCTCTGCAGCTTATCATCAGTCTTTACAAACGGGACAACAAAGTTTGTCGGCATATTCACTTGAATGGTTACAACCGCAACTTAGTAGCATAGACCGATTCATAGTAGATGATGTAAGTAAACTAATCACGACCTTTACAAGTCTTGTAAAACCGTTTCACCCTCCTATTAACTTTTTTCCTGCTTCATCATCTCATGCAGTCTGGTATTGTCATTGTCACATGACTTAGATTCCTCTTCAGGTATTCTTCAATCTCTCTCTCTCTCTCTCTCTCTCTCTCTCTCTCTCTCTCTCCCTTTCACTATTAGAGAGTCCATAAATTATCTGACACTTGTGCTTATTACTCTGTACTCTGTAGAAACCATTACTATTGTGAGTTCAAGGTAGGAACTATTAGCTAAGCAGCGTGCAGAAAAGTTGCCAGATGTAAAGTTGATGCAGAGTTTCTGTATTTACATAAAGAAAGAGAGGGGGGGGGGGGGGGGGGGGGGGAAATAGACATCTGTAAATGTAAATTTGGGCCCCTTTTTTATCTTTTTAACTTGATTATGTTATTTTTGGAATATTTGGGAAACCTTATCTTATATGTGAAAAGAAAGAAAATCATATACTTACACACACGTTTTGGATTTGAATTGGATTGTAATATCTTTCCAAAATTGTCAAAATCCATTCTCATGATTTTGACATCAACGACTTGAAATTGCAACTGCACGTGTTATTGTATAACCTCATTCTTATAAAAGCATACTTTTTAATTTTAACTGTTAGCTTCCTGGAAACTTGAAAGTCATTCTTAATGGGACATCACTATGCACTATGTATGAGTCGTGTAACATTTTTCCGACCCTAAAATCATATTTTAGCATTTTGCTTGTGGACTCTGTCTTTGTTATACTATACAGTCATCAATTATTGCCTTTTTGGTGGTTTTGTTTATCCATTCTTGTTTTCACCATATTTATCTTGCAACCATTTTCTTTTTTGGAGTAAAAACTTTAGCAGTCTTGTCTCACGTTATAACTTTTTTTTAATCTATATCTTAAGGAGGATTAGTATATGATAAACTTGGATTTAGGAATCATTATTGTTTTATGTAATAATTAGGTTTTACAAGGAGTGGGAGTAGTCAAATCTTTTGGATACTTGATGATATAAAACATTAGAGATAAATTTAAACTTGTTTACTTGAACCAAAAAAAAAAAAATCAGAATCATATTCATAGGACTTCCACTAAAAAGCTTTTATGTGATGGATTGGATATGATGTGTGATGTGAAACTAAAAAATGAACCTCTTTTTCTAGATTGCGTGGATTGATCTCCACAGCCCAAAGGTATCCATATTTATCTCTTTTATTCTTACCTGTACAGTGTACATAGTGATTTTGAACAAGTTTTGAAGTCGTTCAAAAAAAAAAAACAAGTTTTGATATGTACTTTTTGTCGCCAAAAAAATGTATTTATACATTTATCGAAAGATGCATCACCTAATTGGTTGAGTCGTTTCCTCGTTGTATATATATATTAAAAAAAAAAACTGATGTAAAAGTAAAGTTCATTATACAATAGGGATCAGGTTTATGTTTTTCAGCTGTTATAGCTCGAAAGTAGGATTTCCCAAATGAAATATAAACGGTTGATACGTCTGAAGTAACGACTCAGTGACTTGCGAGTGTAAACGGCAGAAACCATTCTTACACACATATCTCTCAAATTCTCATTTGTTTCTCCATCGTACCATATGGACCATATGGTGTATGTATACTGTATACAGTATTGTATGTATTACAAATTCATTTATATAGCATCATTAAAGATAATTTTGGTAGTAACAAATGTTAGAAAAGCATTGTTTGGTTCTTATTTGTTTCCCTGTAAAAGACTCTTTTATTCTGTTATATTAAGAAAGCCCTTTATTAAAAAAAAAACAAATGTTAAGAAAGTTATGGACAAGCAATGCCGATATGGTCAATACAAAATTAGAAGAAAAAAAAAAGTTAAAGATAAGAACGAAGCATTTTGTAGAAAGAAAAAAATTATGTATATAGTTAAAAAGACAGAACAAGATGTGGGTATGAAAGGCTTTGACTTTGACTTTGGCCTAACTCCCATTTGTTTGATGGTTACGTCTACTGCACACATACAATTAGCCGAAACTATATCCAATCTCCCTCTCATATCAACCATTAATTAAAGTTAGATTAAATAAATCATCGCAAAGTTTGATTTGATCCCATTCCTTCTGTTTCCTTTTATTTGTCAGTACCAATTTCACACTTCTCCATTATTAGCACCACGTAGTCCCTGTTAATCTAAGACATTAGTACACCTTTTCTTTGTTATATTTGTTTAGATCCTAGTATTTTTGTTTGTTTGTTTCTAGTGATCACTCTTATCTTTGCGATTGCTATTTTACAAACCTAATTATTGCCGACTGTTACTTTAATAAAATTTGAGTTCAACAGTTACTAAAGTAAATTACTTTTTAAATCATTTCATCCATACATGTATGATCATCCAATTTGTATGAAATTTTCAATTCGATTCACTCCGTTGTATGTTGGATGTTCCTGTTGGATCACTACTCACATTAGCTTTCCAGCTTTCTGATATGTTCTTAATGGTTTTAATAGAAATGCAAGCAATAACATAAATGATCTTTTAGTCTAATGGAAGCAAAAAATATGAATTTGATTGTTCCCGATAGTTTAAACGAGGACAAACTAAAGAAGACTAAGATCTCTTGATCACGCGTGTGGCGTGGGCATGTGCGTGCGTAAGCGTAAGCAATAGATCATCCAAACCCCTCAATGTGATTGATATAATTTGTCCATTTTACCCTTCCATAATAATATTGAGTTCATATATATAAAAACTATATAATTTTGAAAACCTTGGAGAAATCTGAAGCAAAGTTTGAGGAGCACCCACACACTCCTCCTATTCATTGGGGCTGCCTACTGCTATGCTCTTCTTCTTCTTTTTTAATTGAATTTGTCTGATGAATTGGTTAGTAAGTTTTTAAATTTAATATTAAGAAGAGTGAAAACAAATAATAATAGCAAGAAGAACCAGTCAATTATTCTAAACAAGTAAACAATAGAGGATCTCAATTATTCTAAGGGAAAAGTGGGTCCAAAGAAGAGAAATCAGTTGAAGTCTCAATCTTTTGGGCAGTCTTTGAGTTTGTGTGGATCTCAATTTTATAACAAAAGCCATTGATTGCTACTTGAGGGAGACTGCATATGAGAAAAGATTGATAAATGTTAAAGTTTTCTTCATATATACTTAATAATCTTTTTTAGTTAGATACTTGAACCATTTATTAAAACCTACATCCACAATTCTAGCATATATATATATATACATATTTTAGGGGTTCTTTGGATACATAATGTTGCTAATAGGCCGATATGTAACATTGTTTCTTTGTCAATAATTGGGACACATGTTATCCTATTTGAACTTGTGTGGTAATCTGACGGCGATCGTATTAGTAAAGCTATAAGCATTGGTCTACGATTATATATGGTCGTTTTAGACTTTGTTGTATCTTTGAAGTTAATTGTTTCCTCCAAATAAATTATAAATTATTGTATCCAAATTTATTACTCGAACTATAAATCTATAATATAGACTACTAATACAACGATATAAATATCTTTAAATTCATGTACAAAAATATTTAAAAAGAAAAAACAAAATAAGGAGTACTGAGTGTATATCAATCGGAAGGAATTGGGTACAAAGGTACAAATCTCAAAATGAAGGCAAAGAAGAGAGAGAAGTGGGGTCCATAATCCTATGGTTGACGACCAAACCCATTTTCATGTGCGCCACGTGGATTATTGCGGGTGCATGATCTCAGCATGAAGTGTCATCATCACTCATCGACCTCGAAATCCTCCTCCCAATTTGTTTTTTTTTTTACATTAATTTTGGTTCGTAGCTAAATTTTGTCTTTGGCGTAAACTGTAGTCTACATTAATGAAATAGAAAAGACGACCGTTAAAATGTAGATATTTCCCTAAAAGCCTTAAACAGTGAACAGTATTATCGACGTTTTTCTGGTGCAAACTGAATAATTTTTTTCTAACGAGCATTTGTTGATTATATTATACTCCTTCCGTTTAAGACTTTCACCGATTTCTCTTTATAATAAACGTAGCTATGTACTATACTGTTTTATAAGTAAATTGCAATTTTCCGCTTAATAAGTCAGTTTACTGTTGGATCAGAGAGATAGTACTATTGATTTTTGCTTGGAAATGCATGGATAGTGTTTTTGTGTAAAAGCTTTCAAAACGATACTTACTTAATTATGTAAATATAAATGGAGTAACTTATACAAAAACGACAATGGAGTATTTAATTAAAAAAACTAACTGAAATCCCCTCAATAATTAGCAGCTATCCACGGGATGGAAGAAACCAAATCTGTACATATGTACGCTGACTTGACATACACCCATTAGTTGGTGCAAAATAAAAAAACAATTTATCACGACCTTAAATGGTAAATGCCGACGAAAGAAGAGCAGAAAAAAAATTGTCTGCGCCCCACGAAAAAACTTACACTCAACCACAAATTTGAGAGGTAGTGCTGTTTTTAGTTTAGCTTAATTTAATTTAATTTAGTTTTATGATATACAATAGAAAGAAGAAGTGGATAAGAATCTTCTTCTTAGTGGTGAAGAAGAAGAAAGAAGATACCTCTTGCGTGGAAGTATCCAATCCTAAACACCTCTCGTTTCCGCCCGCCTCTTTCTCTCTCTTTTTTTCCATCTTTTTAGTTGTTAAAATATAATTTGTTTAATAAAGTTCATATGTGTAATCTTTTGTTCAACACTTTTTCCCATGTTAAACTTGGTTTACAAAATATCTAATCCGTTCAAGGCCGTGTTTGAAACTGAGTTGTGGAATAATCTGTATTTTACTGAATGCTGTAACATCAAAACTCGAATTTAATAAACTTTTAGCCTACTCACCCAAGAAAAACTCTTATACACTATGGAACCACAAAGTTTTTTTTTTGTGAATAGGGACTAGTAATAATTTTTTTTAAAGCAAAAGTAGAAAGGAAAAAAAACAAAACAGCAGCCAAAATTGTAAGATCCACTTGAGCCGACGACGACTTCTCGGAAAATAAGCTTTCAAATGCCCTTTGACATCGATTACTCCTCTCTTCTTAGTTCCATTGCACTTACTTGCTTGCATCTTTACTACTACCATCATTCTCTTTTGTTTTTACTTTATAATTTAAAATAAATTAATTAAAGGCGGAAATTTAATGTGTGTGCAAGTGAAATAAAGAAGCTATATAAAAAAGTATACGACTTCCAAATTCCACCTTCTTCTTCGTCTTCTATCTCCTATATATACCTCAATTTCTTTCACACACTTCCTCTGGTTCCACATCATCTTCTCTATATATCTACTTCCTCCTAATTTAAGCTTCTTCCACACACACACACACACACACACACACGTAACATATCTGTGAGTATGTACATGTGAAGTAGTGAGGTCAATATCGTTAACAATGAATCTACCACCGGGATTCAGGTTTTTTCCGACGGACGAAGAGCTCGTCGTTCACTTCCTCCACCGCAAAGCTTCACTCTTGCCTTGTCATCCTGACGTCATCCCTGACCTCGATCTTTACCATTACGATCCTTGGGACCTTCCCGGTATATACATACACAAATATCTCTCTCTATATATATATATACGCATCATTCAACATGTTCATAATGATCCCATATAGTTTACTAAACATGCATGCATGTATATATAGTCAATTATGCAGCGGGTGTGTATCATGTATGCATATGTATAGTTGATAATATGTTTGTGTGTGTGTATAATGATCGAAATTAGAGGACAGAGATTGATTGTTGTCACCAACTTAAGTAGCCAACATGTCTTCCTTTTATAGCAGTACACTTTTGTTTGGTTGCTCTTTTTAAGGATTGTTTTGTTTCCAAAATCTCACCATACACACAAATACTAATAGTACCAATCTCTTACCTAATAAATTTCCTTTTTATTTTCTTGGAAGGAATCTATTAATTGGTGAACCATAATTAACGTTGCTTTCTTCATAGTCATACATGTGCACCCATATCAATCATTCAATCTCATGATACAGAAACACAATCAATCATATACAAATATTTACACACACCCACACACACACACACACTCACACTCAAATACACAATCAATACGCTAACATGTTTACGTATAAAAATACAGGGAAAGCATTGGGAGAAGGGAGGCAATGGTACTTCTATAGTAGAAAGACGCAAGACAGAGTTACGAGCAATGGGTATTGGGGATCAATGGGAATAGACGAGGCAATCTACACAAGCTCCACACGCAAGAAAGTGGGTATCAAAAAGTATCTAACTTTCTATCTCGGAGATTCTCAGACGAATTGGATCATGCAAGAATATTCACTTCCCGATTCCTCTTCTTCATCTAGTCGATCTTCTAAGAGATCAAGCCGTGCGTCGTCTAGTTCTAGTCATAAACCCGTGAGTACCCCTTTTTGTTTCCTGATGTCTATTAACTTAAATTTTTACATTTTGATTTTGAACCTAAAATTAGAACGTGGCCTCCACGTGGCATGGATATTTTTGTGTGCAGGATTATAGCAAGTGGGTGATATGCAGAGTGTATGAACAAAATTGCAGTGAGGAAGAGGATGATGATGGGACAGAGCTCTCGTGTTTGGATGAAGTGTTTTTGTCTTTAGATGATCTTGACGAAGTAAGCTTACCGTAATAAAGACAGAAGCACCCAAAAAGAAAAGGTTTAGTGGGCAATTATTTCTAAAATCTTTGTACCAAAAGAAAAGGAGAATGAGAATGACATCACTCTTACAAGTTATATGTTGTAAGATTAGCGATCCTCAATTTGCAAGCAAGAAGCAACAGATTGTATTTTATTGTTTTAATTCAAATATATCCATTTTATATAATACTCAATTGGTTATGTTAGCTATATGGGAGAAATTAGTATCTCGGTGAAAGTTATCACAAATGTTGCAATGAAAAATTAATTAATACATCATATATGATTAAAAAAATGCCTTCATCTATCTATTTTCTACACAAGTATATATGCACTGATTCGAATAAATAAATAAAATCCACTCGACAATCACATGCATGTAGTAATACACGAAAAAAACATATTTTATGTTTAGATAAACCAATGTTATAATATGGTTATAAAAAATGTTAGACATTTATTCTCAATTCAATCATAATCCTAGATTACTGGTTTGTGTATAGGTTTAACATCTCTCTTCTTTCTGCCTAATATACATAAGGTTAGGAGAAGAACCACATCTACATGGTTTGGGATAAAATTGCAGCCTACTTCTCATCGTTTTAAACAATACTAGCTAACAGATATATTTTAATTGGTAGAAACGGATTAGAGTTTTGACTAACAAGATCCAAAACATTAGAACATGTTTATACATATAAAAAAGGGAAAATCATGATTATGTTACCACTGGATGCATGCAAATGAGACTTAAAAAAATAAGCCCCCCATGTTGGCGAATAATCATGGGGAAAGGCTAATAGTGTGTTTAAAAAGTTATAGAGACCAAACTAACTTTTTGGGTTTCTTTCTTTCTCTAAAGTTTATGATTTCCAATTTCTAACTCAACAAACAAACCAACAAAATAATATTTTACCCTTATTGTAGATGGAAGAGGCACGCAGCTTGGGAAATAATTTTCCTAGAAATAAGTTGTGGAGCCCTAAGTTTTAGGTGTATAACATCGTAGGATCTGATTGCACTTGGGGAGCCGATCTTAAGTTTTTAAGGACGATGATAATACAAAGTTTTAATATTGTAAGCAAACTAAATATGTGTTATAGTACATAGATTTTGAAGTGTAGACTGTAAATATGATATAAGTGTGGCCTAAACCTGATTCAGGTTTAGGGTAGGACTGGTGTTTTGTTAATAAATTAATGAGACTTGGGCAATTGAGAGCCTTTTCCTCCAAGCTATAGTCTCTCTCTATAGATATTTGATTGGGTTTAGTAGTTGTCTTGTGTCGCCGAGCGAAGCAACATTGTCTTTCTACGTCTAATATATATTTTTCATTTCTAAGTTTTTTAAAATATATTTTTGTTTTGGGTGCTTGCTTAGCAAGCACTGACTCATGAATGATGCAAGCACCTTGCGCACATATAATAATATGCAATAAAATAGAAAGGATAGATCTTAAGTTGGGTAAGAGTGGGATTGGATTTAAATGATGGATATACCCATTATATACACTTAAACTTTGGTATTTATTTGCAAAAATGATGTGATAGGAGGTATCGTGGATATGCGGAAGTAGATTATGCGCATTTTTGCAGATTGCATGCTTTTTCGGATGATCTTATAACTACGTCATTTGTTAAGGCTTTCACTTAATTAAACCGTTTTATTGTCTAGTTTGGAATGGCTGTGGAGATTTCTATGGTTTTGATGTTTCGATATATTCATAATTGTAATTTAAATGATAAAAACAGGGAAACCTATCTACTGATCTACCTACAAGTATGAGTTTTCTAACCAAATAGATGTAATGATGTCGTCTTGGTAGTGTAAACCAGAGACGACTTTAATAGGGTAAGGATTTTACTTAGTATTGCAGCTATCAAAATATCAAGAACGTGGATTTCGTAGGTGAACATTGGTTGAATTAAGCAGAGAATTTGATTGGTTTTGAAGCTTATAGAACCAAAATCAAAACCAGACATAACAAACAAGCATCTTGCTTTATCTGATATGAATCTGTAAATCTTTCTTGGTGTGAACTAAGTTTTTCTTTTGTTTTATACATTGACTAGCTAGGTTTCTTTGTATGTGTAATCAAGAAATCTTCACAATACTGTGAAAAGTTTTTTTGGGACAGAGTGTTACCTGGTGTGTTTAGATTCTGCTGGCCTCCTCCGAGCAAAGATGTTTGAAACATGACATTCTCACTCCTCTGAATCTGTAACGCTCAAAAGCATCATATGGGAGGACCCTGCCCAGTGATTTCATGAAATCAGTTTGAGCCTGTGTGAATGTTGGGAGTCCATCATCAGAAGGTGACCACTCTTTCTTTGTCGTCACTGTTTGATATCCAACGGAAGGTGACAAGTCTGGATTTTGAGTCACTGTTTCAAGTCCAACAGAAGGTGAAGGTGACAAGACTGGATTTTGCGCCACTGTTTCACGTCCATCAGAAGGTGATGACAAGTCTGGATTTTGCGTCACTGCATTAAGTCCATCAGATGGTGACAAGTCTGGTTCTTGCGTCACTGCATTAAGTCCATCAGTTGGTGACAAGTCTGGCTCCTGCGTCATTGTTTTAAGCTCATCAGAAGGTGAAGGCAAGTCTAGTTCTTTTGTCACGGTTTCGAGTCCATCAACAGTACTGGTGCTGAGATTGGCTGTCCAAGGAGTAGATATGGGAGTGCGGAGAGGTGTGGTGTTAGTGTTTGGGTGGCTAGAGGAAGGTGTTGTGGGAAGTAGTGGGATTATGGTGTCGTTATTTGTGGTTGGTTTTGGGTTGCCAGTGAGACTTGGAAAGTTGGTCACAGAATCTAGCTGAAAAGGCTTGTTTACGATTGGTGCTTGCTCTTTTAGGTAGCCAGTGGGACCTAACTGATAGAGTTCGGACTCATGGGGTAAGACCGGAAGAGGTGGTGGTCTCTGATAACCGTAGAACGGAGGCCGAGCCAGGTGCAAGAATGGGTACGGCTGCAAGTGAAGAGGATGCTGCAGGATGATTACACAAAAGCGTTATTGGAGTCTGAAACAAAAAAGGAGAACGAAAAAGTGGATTGAGATATACTTACAGTCCGTGGAAACAGAGGATTAAAGTGATCATATGGGAATTGCTGGGATGGAAAAGGAGAAGCTTGTCTTGGTGTGAGGATGAATGGCTCAGCAGAAGCTTGCAGTTTTGACGGATTAGCAGCCTAATGAACAGAGATAAAAGCATATGAGAGAAGTGGTTGAGATTCTTCAGAATCCTGATACAGAGAAAGTGTTGTGAAGCAGAAACCTTTGGTGTACTTTCCAACATCTTTCTCTTTTCAGCTGAATCTTGCTGAGAACCAGTGGTTTCCTGCTATAATCACCAGAAAACTCTTAACACATACATCTCAACACATAACCGTGAGCCTAGTTACTTGTAATCTTTGCTTATCTTGAGTGCATCAAAGGCATTGGAAGTTCAGCATTATCTATATACTTGTAATCATTCTCAAGAAAAAATGGCATTTTCAACTTTATCAGGCTCAGCTCTTTTGATATATAACAGTCCTCGAAAGACATCAAATCACTAACGTCTACCAACTCAATGTTGTATTGTTGTGACCATTTCTTAAGCTATATCACAGGCAGTGTTTGAATATAAACGCATTTCTTTATATTGATGTATTGATGTAAACAACAACAAAGAAAAGAAGTACCTGGTTTCGTCCTGATTCGCTTCTAGGACTGATAAAAGCGTATGAGAGAAGTGGTTTTGATTCTTCAGAATCCTGATACAGAAAGTGTTGTGAAGTAGAAACCTTTGGTGTACTTTCCAACATCTTTCTCTTTTCAGCTGAATGTTGCTGAGACCCAGTGGTTTCCTGCGATAATCACCAGAAAACTCTTAATACATACATCTCAATACATAACCGTGAGCCTAGTTGCGACAGTATACTCGTAATCTTTGCTTATCTTGAATGCATCAAGGGCATTATCTATACACTTGTAATCATTCTCAACAAAAATAGACATCTTCAACTTTATCAGGATCAAATCACTAACGTCTAGCTAGCATCTCAAAGTTGTATTGTTATCACAGGCAGTGTTTGGATATAAACTCATTTCTTAACCAACTCAGTGATGTTCTTTACCTATATATTGATGTAAACAACAAAGAAGAAGAAAATGACGTACCTGGTTTCGTCCTGATTCGCTTCTAGGACTGCTAAACTCTACATTCTTGTGCAGGCTCTGGAAGATTGAAGAGCGTGGTGATTTTCCGAGAGAGCTAGACACCTTCTTTGCAGTGGCTGATGTGACCAGAACACCATCCATCAAGATTCCATCATCCGAGTATGAAGCCGGTAGCTTACGAGGGAGTGGTGGATCTGACTTTGATTCCCGTAAGCATTGCAGGAGGAGAGACTTTGTGTTACTACGAACTCTGTTGTCACTTTTAGGAGTCACAGGACTCGAAAGCGATGACATTTTCTGCTGAAAACGGCTCTGCCGGATCTTATCCATCGGCCACGTCTGGTTGCTTTGAGGACTCTGCTTTGGCGTTACGAAATTCACCTCGTTGAGGACAAATGGCTCGTCTTTGTCCATCATCATCATCTCTCTACAGTTGGAGAACATGAGATTCCTGATTGATTCTTCGATCACCAGATGCTACAAAATGAACATTTTTTAGTCAAATCACCAGAAAGGATCTGCAATTCAACAGAACAACCAAATCAACAGAGAACAAGCCCCGACTTATTTGCCGTTTCTGCGCTAAACGCTTCCGCAGAAAAATTCCGATGATCTCAAATATGTAATTCCAATGCAATCACCTACGGGAAAATTTGCGAAGAATCTAGATAAGAAGACGAAATATTTCTGTGAATTAGGTTCAGATCGAGTTACGAATTAAGTCTCCGCAAGAACATTTCCCGCCAAAATTGACAATGACGACGATTCACGAGAGAAACGCAAAATCTACCAAATGATTCTCACGGGAAACAGTCACGAACATGAAGAAATCGAAAGCGACAACGATTGAAGAAGAAGATCCAGATTCCGATCATGAAATCAAAAAAGCTAGGGTAGAAGCAGCGAAGAACGAGAATCAATCGGGAAAGGCAAACGCAATCGCTTCAATCACGAAAGAGCTATAACTAAAGCTCGAAACTGGGAATCAAATCGAGATTCACATACCTGTTGAATTCGAGTAGCTCAATAGTGAAGCTTCGCTCCAGAATTCTCCGAGAGAGAGAGAGAGAGAGAAGAGGGAAAAAATCAGATTCGTAACGACGAATGTGTTTAACGTCTCCGTATATATACACCTGACGGAAACGATAACGGCGGGACCGTTCCGTTATCCATCTGAAGAACTTGTTTTGACGGAGTTTCTTAACAGTTCCACTAAACAGGCCAAGACGAAATAAACCAACATATTATTAAACCGGGAATGATTTAATCATTCGACCCAGCAAGCTAAGGTTTTATACAAAACGTTTAACACTGTAAACTACATTGCAACATTCCAAACAAAAATCAAATCAACAAAGACTTTGGTTTCGAGCCATCGACTAGATGGTCAAGTCAAAGCCAAGACCAAACAAAAATACAGACCCCATGAATGTACACAAAGGACCTAAGAGAAAAAGAAGAAAATATCCCTGAAAATCTATACATAATACATAAGCAAGCTTTACACAGATTCTAGCTTTCTTGGTGATGAGATTGAGCTCTTTTACCAATAGAGAAAGCTTTTCAAATTCCATCAATGGAGTGTTTGTTTCTCAGGCTACCATTAAGCAGAGACATAAGCCCGCCACCATGAACTCTCTCCTCCGGAATCATAAAGTCAAATATGTTCCTCCCACTGCTGCTACTCTTATTGTTTGTCTCCGTTTCAGGTCTCTCAGCATTTGAGAAGCTTAAGGACTTCATTGATGGAGGCACAAGAACCTGCATTGGTATCATTACCTTCTGTCTTTTCTCAGGATGTTGATGATGCAGCTGCGGCGTGCGGTCAATGGAGTCCGTGCAATCAGAAACCGCACTGACTCCAGACTGAGAATGATCAGTAGTGGTAGTGGTAGTAGTTGTGGTTTGAGAAGAAGTGGAGACAAGGCCACGGAAGAGTCCAGGTCCAATCAAACCAATCTTGCTTCCAGCTTTCTCCTGAGACATACTGTTATGCGCAGCGCATAAACCACTCTTCCCTCTAGCAAACTTCTCGCATTTCCAATCTCCTCCCCACGAGCACCGTTTCCCTCCACCGTGTGCCTTGCAGAAGTCAGTGCTACCTTGCGCACTCTTCTCACACCCAACAGACTTGCACCGTTTCCCACCACCGTGCTTCACACAGCAATCAGTCCTACCACGAGCGCTCTTCGTGCACCCTGCCACAACACACCTCTTCCCACCACCGTGAGCAACACAGAAACTCGTCCCACCGTGCACGCTTTTAGGACAAATCCCACCTCCATCAAACATACAGCGTTTTCCTCCACCGTGTGCTTTACACAGCGGAGTACTTCCTTCAGCTCCCTTCGTACATCCAGCGAATATACAGCGTTTCCCACCACCGTGAGCTTTGCAGTAGTTTGTACTTCCTTGAGCACCTTTTGTACAGCCTGAAGACTGACAACGCCGGCCACCACCGTGGGAGATACAGAGTCCAGCTTGTCCTTCAGCGCTTCTTGTACAGCCTTCGATCCTACACCTTTTACCACCACCATGCTTGATGCATAAACCGGACTTGCCACGTGCAGCCTTAGCGCATCCTTCAGGGAATCCACACCGTCTTCCACCTCCATGAGATATGCAGAAATCTGTTTTCCCTTCAGCGCTCTTTGTACATCCCAAGTGCTGGCATCTCTTCCCTCCTCCATGTGCTTTGCAGAAAGTAGTCTTGCTCTCAGCACCTTTGTTGCAGCCTGCTTTTTGGCATCTCTGCCCACCTCCATGGCCAATGCAGAGACCAGATGCTCCTCTAGCTCCTTTCGCACATCCCATGAACTTGCACTTTTTAGGGTTGCTCGTCCTGTGCTGAGAAGACGTGGCAGAGGCCGTCCTCTCAGAGAAAGCACCAACAGAGAACTCTGACTCATGGCTCATCTGTGAGTTATAAGCAGTACTACACTCCTGCATTCTTGAAGGCTGTCTAACGTTCTCTGTTCTTGGAGCGAAAAGAAGCGATGGCATGTAGCCACCTGACCGCTTAGCAGAGGTAGAACCTTCGTCAACAACAGGCTGAGACACGTTACTCTCTGTATATGTCAGCAACGAACAGTCAAGTCCGCTGAAAGTATCCATGGTTGCAGCTGGAGGACCAAGTTGCAGAATTGAGTTACCTCCTGATGAGAGTTCCTGAACACTCCCAGAAGAAGCTGAAACTTTCTTGTTGTTATTAACCCTGACATTGTAGCAAAACGAAGGCGGTGTTGGACCTAAACCGAGAACCAAGCGGCAACCATCATCAGGACAGATAGAAACATCAGAGCAAAGCTTATGGTTATGGTGAGAACTCCCCATCAATCTCCCTGCGTTGCTTCCAAGGCATTTCAAGCTGAGAGCAGTGTCACCGAAATTGTCAAGCTTTGCAATACCACCGTTGGCACGAGAAAAGTGGACGACACTCTCGTTCAAATCCATATGAAAGAAGACAGAAGGATACGCAAGAGGAGGAAGTAGAAATGCCCAAGAAGAAGAATATCTCAGAACACCTTGGAAGCTATAAACATAAAAGCAGCTTGAGGTATAAACCTCTCCCACCACTGACGAATCCCCATGTGTCTGCCCTGTCCATCTTCAAGAAATGGAGGAAGAGCAAGAATGAAGAATTTTTCTGCAGCAGTTACAAAAACCTTTGTCAGTAGAAAGATAAGAAAGCAGAGCAATAAAAGCTACAATGACATGAGACCAGCACTCAAAAGGCATTTGGGTAAATAGTGTAACACAAGTTGAAGTTTAGGGAGTTAAGAGATGCAAAGTACAGACCAATAATTGGCTACAACTGTTCTTGAAAAGGACCAAGTACCAACACCTAAATGTGACTTATAATTGCAACATTTTGTGGCCTTGGGTAAAAGTGAAATCTTTTCATTGCTCAAATAAATTTCAAAATTAGAGATTTCCCAAAAAAGCAGAATGAAAGATAGGATAAGATAAGATTGGTTTACAAATTAGTACAACAAAGTAAATTAAAAAAAAAAAATCAATAATTTTTTTTGTTACTCAAAAACTACTAAAAAGCAAAATTTCAATTATGTGAGAGATCATTAGCTTGATAACTTCTATCATAACCTCCAAAGTCAAACTTCTTTGATAAGCGAATCCAACAATGTCTCGGTATTTTATAATATACATGAAGATCCAATTATCCAAACACTATAACAAGATCTAAGGAAATCAATGGTATCAAACAGATTTTTATATATTTCTCATTAGATTCGAACTTTAATGAAGAACAAAATTTACAGACAAAGTAGAAATTTGTGCAACAAATAAAAAAGTATTAGGATAATCAATTCAGCAACACTCTAAACATTTAGCAGCTTGAAGGTGAAAGAACAAAACCCAATTTCAGGATTAAGAAGAAAAAAATAACTAAAGAGAGCATGAGACAATTACAGAAACAAGCTGGAAATTTATTAAAAACAGGAAAAACAAAAATATCAAAAAAGGAAACAGACCATGCATTTTGCTTCATCATTTATAACTCAATCAATCAGAGTAATAAAGGAAACAGAGAATTACCAAAAGGAGAAATCAAAACCTGATGGATCTGAGTGACAAAGAGAGATTCCGTAAGCAAATAACCCTTGAAAACTGAGAATCTCCTCGTCTCGAAATTTAGAGGAAGAAGAAGAAGAAACAAAAAGACTGAGCACAGGTGTCGAATTATTAGCGGGCTACAAAGGAGAGAGAGAGAGGAAGATATTATTATGAGCGTGGACGCTTCAGGTCCTTCTCGTTTATAAACCGCGAGAGAGAGAGTATCAAAGTCAATTACCCAAAATGCCCTCTGTCTCCGACGACAGTAACGGTTCTGATTGGATGAGACAACGCTCTATTTTGGGAAATCTATTAAAATTGCTTTTCGATGAAAACGACGCCGTCTTTTTAGAGAAAAAGTCTTATATGCCCCTTGTTTTCTGTTTATTCGAGTGGTAGTGATGTTGCGACAAGTCACTTCTGATATAAATAAACACCGATTACCGTCTTAACCGGTCAAAACTGATTCCTCTTACATTTTTTATGACGTCATCGCAGTTTTATGAAAACTCAAGTTTCTTTTTGTTTTGTTTTGTATATTGGCATTGATGATATCAGCTGATCGAGTCTTGCAAACATCAATGATATTTATAAAACTTTTTTTGTCATTTTATGTGACGATTTTTTTATAAAACGAGACAAGAAGATAACCATTTTCCTCATGCCAGGAGGAATAGGGAGTAAAATATAGAATTAGCTGGCATCATTAAACCTAGTATTATTAAAAATTTAAACAAGATTCCACTATCCAAATTCCAAATGCGAAGCACTTGTGGCATAAAGCCATAAAGTATCTAAGAAATTAAAGATTATGATTGTACTTTACTACTCATTTTTGTACTTAATCTAGATCTACATGCTAAACTGGTCAGTTTCTATTTAAGCAAAAGACCTATTTTAACTCTTTTTTGGTAATTAAACATCAACTGCTACTTGAATAAATGGATTTACATAAATGCAGAAAATTCGTATGAAATAAGTAAATAACTGAACATCTGATTGATTAATAGGAGGAAAATGTTAGCTGTGCGCTGTGAAGAGAAGTGTCGACAATTAATTTATTTAATATTTTAGTACGGACCATGCTTTAATATAATTGATATTAACTTTTTGTCGTGGTGTGATGAAAATTGTCGCAACGGACCACACCACACCCAAATAAATGAAGTTTTGATTTTTATGTTGTTCCAAGAGGCAATTCCTATTACGTCAGCCAATGAGGTTCCTTGCAGAGTGGAAGAATCTATCATATTATTTTAATTATACATTAAAGAAAAGTACAGAAAAGAAATAAAATAAAAAGGAATCTTACTATTTTAATGCTGAGTCGGCGATTGCGTCAGCTCCGGCCTCAACTCTCCACGCGAAACTGCTGACGTCGTCTAATATTTTATACTTTTCTCACTTTATATTATAAATTATAATATCTGGTAAAATTGTGTATGTGGAAACACGAAAGCCTTGTTGCAATACTTAAGATAAATGATGTTTAGGCTTTTGACTTCGTTCGTAGAGTTTAAGGAACATGCATTTTTTTTTTCAGAAGTTATACAACTACTGACATGTGAAATAGCTAAGCTCGTTAAATGGATTTTAAAATTGAGTTCTGTTGGAAAATGAATTATAACAGGCCCAAGCCCAAGCCCTTCCCCTTCCTCTATGTCCATGAAATCTGTTTTCTGAGTTTAATTACAAGAGAAAGAGAACACAAAAGCCAACTGAAACACATACAAAGAGAAATCAGAATCATGAAGAGAAAGACTCCGAATAGAAACCAGATAACATAAACCGTAATTTTGAAAGTTATATGTATATTCAACAATTTCTTTAAACTCAAATTCTCAAAAATTGTAGAGTTGGTACGAATATGCTAGTATAGGCCAAAAGCTGACAGAAAGGAAAAAGAAAACTTGGATATACACTTTAATTGTAAGGAATCGATGTATAGAGAAAATATTGTCTTTACAGAAGTCACAATTGCTTCTGCACTTTTTTTTTGTTCTTCTTTAAAAACTCTCTACTAATAAAAATCTCTCTTACCCTCAAATTCACCCAATCAAGATCCCACAAGCCCTTTGTACCGAGCGAACGACATAATGAACACGAACACGATAGCACAAAGTGTCCCCGTACAAATCACGACCTGCAAAAAAAAACCGGTTTATGTTTAACCACGACATTTCTGATTTCGTTCTCAACCAAACTCTAGATTTATGGTTTCTTACGTATTTGAACATGTATCCATGGTGGTCATTCCATGTGTATGGAATGTTCATCCCGAAAATCCCCGCGACAAGAGAATAAATCGATGAGCAAACGGTTCCAGAACTCAACTTAAGCTCCAGCTGCAAGGATTCCCGAATATGATCAACAAGAGAAGCTCAAGAAGATGATAAAGACAAAAACTTCAACATTCACTTACCTGGATCAGCTGATTACGATGATTGTCTAGCTGGATGTTAATGTAATCCTCTGTGTCATCGATATACTCACGCAGCTGCATCATAATCAAACATTTGAGAGTTGCAAGAACAGTTTTCACGAAGAAACATAAACAAAAAAAGAGAGAGAAGAAGCAAGAAGATAACCGTTGTTAATCTGTTCAAAGTGCTGTCGATTTGCATGAAGTATGCCTGTCATGTAAAGATATTGACACATGAGAAATCGAATAGAGATTTGATAAGACAAGCAAAAAAATGTGTAGTTAACAACGAACCTCAAGCAACATTTCAAGTTCTTCAACATCATTTTCATCACCACGAACGGTGGCTAAACTCGCTCTACTTGCTCTAGAGATCTTAGAGCCAATAGTCGGAGAAGAAGTGTACCAATTTGGTTCACCAGGACTGCTAGACGGTGTGGAAGCGCTAGAAAGTTTCCTTGAAAGGTAAAGATCCGCCATATCATCGTCATCATCCAGTAACTGTTCAAGCTCATCTCTTACCTTTCAAAACGCAAACGAAAGCTTTTTAACACTTTGTTGTTCTTTCTCTACGAAAGTAGTCAAGAAAAAGAAAATACACTTGGTCTCACCTTTTGAACCCGAGCCGTTAACCGAGTCATGGCACTCTTCAACTTCCGAACCCTATCCAAATTACGGCTACTAATCTAAAAGATGAAAGAATGCTGATGAAAATTGGATCGGTAGTGATGATAATAAACGAAGACTGAGGTGCTTTACTAACCTTTGAGGTAAGCTCGTCCAAAGCAGGATAAGCAGCAGTTTCCAACTCTGTTGTTCTTGCAGCTAAGAAGCTACAGATTGCCTCCAAAGCAACTTCCAGCGCCCGAAATTCGAATGGGAATTCTAAATATTGCAACAAAAAAAGCATAAATATTTTGAATGTGTTTCATTAAAGCCAAAAGTAATGTGTGTTATAACAGTTACCATCTTCTTCACCAGTATCACCGTCGTTTTGTCCACCACCAGAGCTCTCTTTTCCATCTCCTTGACCATTGCTTCCTTCGTTTCCAACTGGTAAGCGTCTCTGAAGCTCCTCCACAACCGGAATCACATTCTCATCCAATGGATCCCGAAGCAATACCTGCCGTAAGTCAGGTCATTAATACAAGACTGTAAGTTTTTGAACAAATCTGAAATTAGCCAATTTTTTGTTGTCAAGTTCAGTGTTTGCTCAAGTTCCTTACACAGAGTCAGTAAAGAAAATCGAATCTATCTACTGGAAAAACCCTACAAATCTAAGGAATCAAAGAGAAAACTAACCTCTTCGGAAGTGATTATCGCCTTGATATGCTGCAAAAGCCGACCGTCGAAGCAAAAATCATCAAAAAACTGAGAAAAATAAGAAAAAGACAAAGCAGAGACCAGAATTGCTTGAAGAGTGAAAAACCGAGAATCCATACCTCCAAATTGAGGACAATGGCTCTCTCTCGGCCAAGAATAGTGGAAGGGTAAGACAGATTGGGGTCGAGAATACGGAGATCGCGAGCGTGGATCTGGACACGGTGCATGATAAAATACTTATCGGCGTCGAGCGCCGTACTCTGTCCCGTCGCGTCTATTGAAACCCAATTCCGCGACGATTGAGGCGTCTTCTTCTTCACCGTCACAATCGCCGAAGCATCATCCGGAACCACGTACAAGTTATGCGCCATCTCTTCTTACCAAAACAAAAAAATTGTCCACACTGTCGTCCACTTCCACGCTGTCTGAAAAATTCAGCACCAGAATCAGACAAAACCCCTCGCCAATTCTTCACCCAGTTGTAACCAAACTGGAAAAAAAAAACAGAGGAACAAAAAAAAGGGAGAAGAGAAAAATCAGACCTTTTTGATCAAGTGTTCATGCGAATTCGACGGAGGAAACAATACCCGAGTGGATTCAGAAAAGCGAATTTCCGTCCTGTCTGCTCTTTTTTCATTAAAGAATGTGTTTTCGCAAAATCTTTTTCTTTCGAAGCTCTTTAGGTTTCTTTTGTGTGTGTGCCGGAGAGAGTTTTAACAGTTTCTGAAAAAAAGGAAAACGTGAATAACGAGGTGAAACTAATTTCAAATCCAACCGACGATAACCGATATTAACCGGTGATGATATTCCTGAATTACGGTAGGTAGCTGAATCACCCGACCATAACCGTATTTAACCCAAATATTCGAATCTTTTGATATTGAGATAATGATCCGGGAATAAACTAAAAAAATCAAAATTATCATTAGATTACAGGAAATATATTCGAAATTACTTGCAACTAACATAAATATCTAAACTACCTGAACCCAAATCTGGCAGAGATTATAATTTTGATTTTAGTTACCTAAAACAATTTGAAAATTAAGAGATTCGCGCAATTTTCTTTTTATTCATTCTTTTTCCCCAACTTGCATAAGCTTTAAGCATATTTATAATTTTTCTTTTTGACTAAAAAAAATTAGAATCCATTGGCATCAGATCCTAATGCTCAAGGAATGTTTCAAATCGCCCACATGGAGAAGATGCTTCCCCAACGCAATCTTCCTCTTCCCGACCTCATCAACAACACTCAGATCTTTACAGATCTCAACCTTAAACGTAACCACCGCTTCCTCCTTCTTCCCCAACCGAATCTTCTCGAATCCCAAAAGATGCTTCCTCGGCGATCCGTGAACCGCCGGCGGCGTCGTGAATAAGAAAACCGTGTGAATCCCTTCTCTATCTCCGTCGTTTATCACCTTCACCTGAACCTCAAACGCCGGTCCACCTCCGCCGCCGGAGACAGCGTTCTCGCAGTGCGGTCCGATCGCGTCCAGCGATTGGCATTCCGTTGATCGGCAAACGTGATTCTCTTCGAGACGGAGAGACAGGAGCCGTGGAGCTTTGACTAAGCTGTGACTACATTTTGTGTAGCTGAGTCCATCCCCGAAGGCGTAAACGGTTTCTCCGGTGTAGAACCGGTAACTCCGACCCGGATACCCGTTTGATGTGTCGGGTCTCATGTTCATATTCGTCATCGGAACTTTCTCCACGTACGATTGCGGATACCAAGTCATCGGCAATCTTCCACCTACAAAACAAAAATTCACCCGGTTATCAACCGGTTTAAGCTAACCAACTTGCAATTACGAAAACAGAGTCTTCCTTCTTACTTGGATTATAACGGCCAAATATGACGTCAGCGATGGCGATGCCGCCGGCTTCTCCGGGATAACCAACCCACAAAATTCCGGCGATCTTCGCATCGTTCTTAGCGAACGTAATGTCGAAACCTCCACCGGACATGATAACGAGAAAGACCGGTCCTTTCGCAGCTTTAGCCACTTGAGTCACGAGCTCTTGCTGCTTCCCGGGAAGATTCAGGTCGACTCTGTCGCGGCTCTCTGCTTCAATCGATTGATCAGCACCGATCACGAGGACAGTCGCATCCGCAGCCGCCGCTAGCTTCGTGGCTGCGTCTACATCCGCCACCGCGCAAGCCACATTGGAGCAGCCCGGTAGATAAGTCGTCGATACCGTCCCGGCTAATCCTTGAAGCGGCGTTGTGTATTTGCACGGCGTGCCTTCGTAATTACCGATCATCGTTTTGGTGACGTTCGCGTTTGGTCCAATCACGGCCAGCGATTTGATCGCTACCGGAGAAAGCGGTAAGCATCCGGTGTTTTTAAGCAGGACAATGCCTTGCCTCGCCGCTTCCGCGGCCAGCTCTTGATTCGCCGGCGTGCAGACGTCTTTAGGACCTAACCCGCCGTAGATCTGCCTCTTCGGATCTCCGTCGAAGAATCCCAAACGCATGAGAGTCACAAAGTTGTTCGAAATCGCGTTGTCGATAGCCGAGACGTTTACCAAACCGGCCTTAACCGCGTCCTCTGTATGCTGACCCAAGAACGAACCACAGTTCAAATCCAAACCGGCATTGATGGATATAGCTGCAGCTTCCGCTGGAGTCTTGGTGTAGTGTTGGTTCTTGTACAAGACATCTACCGAATCACAGTCTGACACAATGTACCCGTTTAACTTCCATTCGCCGCGGATAACACCGGAGAGGAGATCCGGATCGGCGCATGTCGGTTTACCGTTGACTTGATTGTAAGAACACATGACACTCGCCACATTCCCATCGATTACACAACTCTTGAACGGTGGTTGATACGTGTCATCCATATCCTGCTGAGTCACCTACTCCAACAAACAAAAACACACAACAAATAGTTCGTTAAAACACTGAAAAATGTATTTGATCCAACCAATAAAACAGACCCTACCAAAAATGAGCCAAATCCGAATTTAGTACAACCGGATTAACCAAATAAACCAAAATTGTAACCAAACTCTTAAGTGTTCAATACTTCAATTAGTACAAAATATTGAAAATGCATTTTTTTTTCTTTGTCACTAAATTTGCGGTTTTGAGTTTTTACCACGGCGTTGAAATTGTAACGTTCTACGCCTTTCCAGTTATCGACGTCATAAGCGGTGTAGTGTTTGCAGCAGGCGGCGACTTTGAGGCGGTTAGCATCGGCGCCATCGTCAGTCTCTTGAAGACCCTTTACGTAACCTGAAGCGTACTTGCTAGAGAGCAACGGATCTTCTCCGGGAGTCTCTTGTCCTCTTCCCCATCTCGGATCTCGGAATATGTTAACATTCGGTGACCAATACGTTAGTCCGGCTAGTCCAACGTTGTACATTGCCCTCGCTTCCGTCGATACAACCTATAACAAACAACAACAATCATTAAAGACGAACTATGCGTGTCCAATCAGGTCCAAAAGAAACGATTTATCGAAAAATTCATAGGAAAAAATGTATCAAAACTGAACAATGACAAGTAACATGGGCACAGAAAACAATTAAATGTTGGAAATTTCAGTATTGGCTGAAAAAAGTACGAAAACGACGTCGTGAAGCGTGCTGAAAAGTGTTTACTTGTACCAAACGGAAGAGAATTTAAGAGAGGCCCAGTTGCTAAATAACTGAGATATTTTCATTATCCAAAAAGAGAAACAAAAGCAAAGGACTAAAATAAAATTAATAGAGATGATTTTTTTTTTAAAAGTTGAAAAAAATGGATAAATAAATTTAGTTACCTTGCCAATGGCATGAAACAGAGACACGTTGAAAGAAGCGGCCGTGAGTATGACCTGAGGGAAGCTGGTTGCGCCGGGAACTTGGCCGGAAAAATGCGTGCCAGGGCCGACGTAAGAAACGCCGTGAAGTGCTTCTGACCACCATTCATACGTCGGAATCCCAAGACGAGTCACGCCGTTAGCTTTGCTCACTAAAAACCCGATCTTTTCCTGCAACGTTAGTCTTCCGACCAGATCAGCGACTCGGTTTTCGATCTTCAAAACGGTGTTGCAGAATCCATAAGCGGCGAGAGATGGGTTTCCGGCGACGTCGCAGGCGAAAACCGGCGAGGATTGAGCGTTTGATGAATATGCGAAACAGAGAACGAAACAGAGGAAGACAATAAAAACAGAGGCTAAAGAGTGTGGTTCTCTGCTTCGCCTTGTTAATGGAGAAGAAGAGCCCATTGTGTTGTGTTTTGATTCTTGGGATACTTTTTTTTTGGGTTGAGTGATAAATCGAGGATTTATATATACTTGCAAGCTACTACGCTCACTGAAGAATCTGTGGTTTGTATAAATTAATAAAGGTTTTAAAAATAATCGAGGATTGTATAATTGATTTTTCTTTTCTCACCTATTATAGTTGAGATTACGATACTGTCTTCGAGGAAACAAATAATGATACGGACCATACGGTCTGTATCAACTCTGTAATGTGGATAGTGTTAGGATTTATACTTTTGTTTTTCATGTTTGTTAATTTTTTTTTACTTAAAATAGGTTTCAAAATAAACGAATCTAGTAGCATGCGAGTGCGTTTTAACTTTTAACTTTTAGCTTTATACGTCAGTGCACGTAGAATATTCAACGTATAAAATTGTTTCGTTTTTTTGTTCTCTCTCTTTTGTCTTAACGTATAATTGTACCTTCTCTGGTATTCAGTTAAATGTACGTATATAATCTTTTGAGAATACAATGTTTCAGGCGACCCCATATATCAACTTGACTTATGCTTTTTTTTCTTTTTCTTTTTCAAGTAATGTAATTTAAACACCAATTTACGATCGATTTTTCTTAGGAGAAAAAAAGAAGGAATCATAGATCCCAATAAGGGAGAGTGTTTGGTAGTGACCCGTGACGGTGGCGTATTGTTTATCAAATGGTAAATTTTGTCGAGCTTCCAAGTGCAAGTGGCCTTCTTTGTTTCGAGTCCGTGAATAACTGAATATTAATGGTTTCCACAGTTGTTTCTATTTGCGTGACAGCCTGTCACTTTAAGGTTCTCTTATGCGCGTGACTCACTCGCATTATATTACAAAAAACAAACAAACTCGATTATCGCGGTTTAAACATTTGTATTCGTTTGATTAGAAAAGAATATTAAATAGCTTAATTGTAGTATGCTTTCATGATTTGATATCTCCAAACGGTTTAACATCCCAAAATCTAGAATTACTTCGTAATCTTGCTTACTATTCGGCTTAGTTTTTGTAAAAAAAATAACTTATCCGGCTAAGTTTCCCAACTAAATCCAACTAGCTAAGAAGTTGATTTGACTCGTAACATATGAAGGCAAAAGTTTGTACTTTTTAACTTAACATAAATACAAATAAGTGTGCGCCACTTGGACTTAACTTACCTTTTTGCGTATATATTTTGAGGATGTAGATCGATTTTCACTAAACGCATATTTTTGTCATGTCACACTCTAAAGATAATTTGATTTTTCCTCATAATGTTAACTATCTGGAAAAATGAAAAGAAAACAAAAATCAAGTATGGACATTTGATACATCAGTCTCGAAGTATAAGTGCGAAATGAATAGATCTTCGTAAAAAAACTGAATATGTATACAAGAGACTATAGATTTATCTCCGAAGAAGTTATGTAAAATTTGAATTTAATCGACGCTATGTTTAAAGGAAAAAAAAATAAAATCATTGTAGTCCCCAATTATACTGACGCAGATTTTCTAAAGCTTATGGATTAAATTTTATCTACTAAGCCGTCGAATTTCCACATCAACGTCCAATGCATGTGTCTGGACCATCATCTATCACCAATATGAGAACAAACTAAAAAAAGAGTAAAACTTGTTCACATATGGCTCGCTTGATTGATTGAGAAACAAAAATTATGGAGCAAGGCCAAAATTTGCGTTTGGACAAATAATAGGTCAAAAACTGATGTAAATTATTACTTTTGGTTAAGCACTCGGAAAAGTTATTAATAGACGAATTTTTTGTATCATTTAGTAAAAATATCTCAATATAGTGTGTGACCACTGACCACAGAAATGTTGCAAGCATTTAACAAAAGAAAAAATTAGCCACAAGTTGCAAGGATTGTCACATGTGCTAACCAGTTATAATGATTTGGAATTAGTGATTTGCAGAAATATATGTATAAAGCCACCCACATATGACAAGTGATTATATTAAAGTACATGATAAAGAAGAAATTATTAGATTATGTGTTTGCACTTTGCATAGGATACATACTTCACTCGGAAGTAACAAAGGGGTCTACACTTTATTCGTTAAACTAAATAAATTCACAAAGATAATGATTGCTTAGTGCCTGCATCTATAAATTATTGTTTTATAGGAAGTGTGAGCTCTAAAATTACTATTTATGTACTCTCCGTTTAGATGAAACTTTATGTTAATAGATTAATTAGCATACAAAAACTACTAGTTTTATGTCAAAGTTTGTACTAGTTCAGTGTCAGTTGCTAATTTGCTACAATAAAGTCTGGCTGATTATGGAACTCCTATATATCTCCGCAATTATTAAAATCAAAATCAATTTGGCTTTAATTAGTAATGGATAGTTAGGTTTGCGGAAGTTCGGAGACATATATTTAGGATAATATTACAAATTGGCTCAATTAAAAACAAATTAAAACTGCATGGATACGTGTAAGCCAATTGTGGGAAAATTAATAATCAAAGGTATTTACGTCTCAAGTACGTTACGACAATGTCTCGGTCATGTAACTCCAAATGTTTCTAAAACCCTCTTTCATATAATCTTTTGAATGCATGTGTTTATTTCACAATCGTGAACCGTGATACACACACAGAGCACAAGAGTGACGCTACTACCTTATTAGGCTACATGCCATGTCATTGTCATGACCACTTACAAGAGAAAGATGACAACTAAATTTATAACGCATATACACCTTGATAGCACAATTACTGAAATTAATCACGGGTTACATAGTTTTACCAAATCACTACATGTGCTCGAGTTTACTATTATTTTAGCCATACTAGATTCATTATTCTCAAACCCAATGATATATACATTTTTTCGGGTTTACGTGTTAGAAAATCTATTCATGTACAATGTTTTCACTCCTCGTTTCTTCATTTCTGTGCCACACTAGTTTTATGATATATTGCTCATCATCTACTTGTCGTTTTTACTTATCAAGTTATCATTTTACCATTGTGCAGAATCTTAATTTTGTCATGATTCCACCTAAATATGTTAACCATTATATATAATAGTTTTCACTTTCTGGGATAAATTTTGTTTCGTATTTATATTATTCATAAAGAAATTTATACTTTACTATCACTTACATAAACTTTTTGACCTACTCTTTGAATAATATACACAAGGTAGATGATGTTGTTGTACACGGCATGTGACTTATTAGTAGACATTATTACTTATATTGTTAGAGCAGGTGAGGTGAGGATCGATGAAGACATAACTACGTTCAATTATTGTAATTGGTCACATTTCACTTCACAAACCAAAAAAATATACCTACTACAAAACAGGAAGATCGATGCATGTCTCAGTATCTAACTAACCTTGTTCATAATCATAAATTGGATAACGTTAACTTATTTGATACGTAAACTTCCAAACATGATTTCTTATTTGATTTAACAGGTATTATATATTAACACGCGATTGATCCAGAACCAAAAGAGATAACGGGTCTAATACCCGAAATATATCATTGCATAATTATGTCTAAACCTGCTACGAATCAAATAGAATCATATCCACTCAATAAATTTATGTGCTAGTTTCAAATAATGCAACAGTGACAATAATCAATACTTAGTGTGGCCATATGAAATAAATAATGAATAATACTACCAAGCACTAACAACTTCAACAACGCTAATAGCGGTGTCACTAGGTGACCATGTTCTTCAATCGGTGGTTGCTCGATCAATGTATTTCAGGCTTTCTTTTAATGTGTATTAAGATTTAATTATTTTCTGTCTCTAGCTTTATAATTTATATTTAATACATTTTTTTTCTTTTCATTATTACATTGAACATTAACTAGTTAGATGATGAAACCAGTAAAGCTTGACTTAGATGTTCAATTTTTGTTTGTTGAGTATGAGTAATTTTCAGATAACGAGGGATTGTCTGGTAAATATCGATGCGAACAAATGACCATAAAAATCTGATGTTACAGGTCTCCTTTTGTCTTACTGTTGTAAATCTCAAATTCATTTATACAAGTGTGTAGTGTAAGAACAAAATATTATTGTCAGCTAAAGGTAACCCCCAAATATGGAAAAGAAACGTTCGTACCAAAAATATGAAAATTAAATAAAAAAATGAAGAAATATAGTGATGAGTTATACCTTTCATTATGGATCACTTGGAATCTAAGCAACTTGTTCATTCACTGGCCCAGCTTTAATCAAGTAAACAAAAAAACTTCTACGTATCTTCTATCAATCAAAATTCTTAAAAATCGTCCCATTATTATTTTCTTGTTGCTTTTGGTTTTAGAAAAACGTTTTATTCGTGTATCAGCTGATCATAAGTTCATAACACATAGAACAAGGATACAATTTTCATACCATACGTCATTTCTTAAAAGCCTTCTAAAAGCTCCAAAACAAACATTTTGTAGCCAAAAATTTAAGTAGATTGAATCGCCAAACTTAAAAATGTATCTGCTAAAAGGAAAAAACATATTACAGGTAACTACTTACATAGAAGATTATGGTTTTGATAATGATATCGACCTGACCTGCGACTTTATTGGTTAGGTGTTCAATTTGCCAATGTCTTTCAACATTTCTATGATTGTTAATATGGATAACGAATTCCACGTTGCTCATGAAAAACGAATCATAATATTTTGAAAAATAAAATAAAAAGCAATATGATAATTTTGTTAAAGTATGATGAGATTGCATCAACTTTTATTTTGTCCATGTCCTACAGTCAAGCAAGACTTTATAGTAAAAAAATATTCGATTTCATCGAAACATAACCACATCTAATAGATTGACCACATCAAATGGTTTCCACTAACATTTTTCAAGAAAGCTCTTTTGTCTTTATAGAATACATAACAAGATAAGAAAAAGACATCAATCCTAAATGTGTACATATGATGTTTTAGTGAAAGTGAAGATATGAGAGACTTGAAACAAATGATTTATATTTAAAAGAAATGCGTTGCCATCAAAATTTGAGGTTTCTTCTTTTCTTCTTCAACTTCAATTACAGCTGCTGTTTTGATCTCTTTAACCTTTTTATCCCAAGTCTCATCCACTAGTTTCCATGTGTCATCGCTAATGATCTGCGTCTGCATTGAACACAACGTAACACAAGTGTTAAATTACAAAAGAAAGACTTTAGTAATGGTTTTAACTTGTACTACATACCTCCATGGGACGAGGAGCACCAAATGTTGCGAAACCGACGTTTCCTGGAGAAAATGTTACTCTTCCTGGGAGCGATACACCGTGAATTCCCCATCTTCCCGCATAGATTAAAGCTCCATATTCATCCACAGGTCTCACTGGTTTCTGTTTTCATGGAACAGAGGATCTATAAGCATAACCAAATAACCAAAACAGAGAGAAAGAGAGTGAGAGAGAGATAACTAACTTGAGGAATCCTTGGAGCTGTGTTGTAGATATTCCAAATTTCATCCGCTTTGATATCTCCCTTCTCAAGAAGCGCATCTGAAAACATCATTACACTCTTTTAAGATTGTCTGACTGTATATAATGATGATGAATGTCTACAATTGTAATGAAGAAACAGAGGAGATTTGATATTATTCTAAACCTGTGATTTCTTCAAGAGCTGATTGATATTCTTGTAAGATTGATGAGCATTTCTCAACAGCAAACCGCATGTATTCATCGCGTAACGCCTCAAGTTTCGGAATCAGCTACACGTAGGAGGAAACCAATTGGTGGTTACGAAGATTCCCATAAACAGAAAGGAAGAAGAAGTAATGGAAACTTACGTTTGGAACGAGGTCTCTTTGGTTTCGGTAGTAAGCTTTACCAAAAGCAGTCATTCCCGTCTGAAGAATCAGAAACTCTGCACGCTGAGAAGCTTCTAAAGTAGACTTAGCAGAGATCCAGCACAAGTTCTCAATCCCAAACATCTCCTCTTCAACTACTCTGGCTGTAAAACCAGCGATCAAGCCATCATCAGCAATAGAGATTCTTGTGGTCTGTAACCAAAAATGAAGTAAAATGTAGTAACTTACGAGCACATGCGCGGATAATTGAGTTCACATAATCTGACTTTCTCGCAAAAACTCTTCCTGAAGTTTCTGAATAGCGCATATTTGGTTGGCTTCGGATTGAATTGATGTCAGTCTGTAGAGAGAAGAAGCACAATGAACAATAGTCTAAAGTTAAAGTTATAATCCAAAAGAGCACATGAAGGATCATCCAATTTCTCAATTACCTCACTGATTGGCCTGTACTGATCTGGAAGGTAGCAAGCAAGAACAGCAACAGATGCTTCTCGGTAAGCCAATCTCAACTTCAGCTCCTCTGGAACTTCAGTACTATCTTCTTGTCCCGTCTCAAATGTTCCTTTTTGCTGTTATGTGTGGAATCAGAAATCAGCATCTAAGTGTGGATAAAACTGGATTTTAAAGCACTAATAGTTACCCTCTTAAGCGCCTCTAGGAGCTCTTCTCTTCCAATGTAGTCTAAGTCTTTTCTTGCAGTCAAGATTCCAGCTTCATTTCTGTCAGTAAATCAAAGAAACTTCAGTGTTTTTTCACTCTGCAAGTCTCTAAAACTTCAGTGTATTTCTTACAGAACGTTTTGCAGTTCTGCTCCAGTAAAATCTTCCGTGTTCTCAGCTATTTCTTGCAGCAACTCTTCCTTCTCATCTTCGGATCGGAAAAACTTATTTCTAGCATGAACCTTTCGTACAAAGCCAACCTTTTAGCTAAACACATTGCAAACCAAAACTCTTCGCTTCCGGAAAATGTAAAATGAAAGTACCTTTAATATCGCCAATCTACCATCTTTGGAAGGTAAACCAACTCTTATGATTTTGTCGAAACGCCCTTTTCTCAAGAGAGCAGGGTCAAGAATGTCTAATCTATTTGTTGCACCTATGACTAGTACCTGACAAAATCCATGATTAATACTTTAATAGCAAGAAATGTTTTTATCCAATGAGAAACTTTGAAGCAAATTGAAACATTACTTGTGAAGTAGTAACTTTAAATCCATCCATCTCAGTCAATATCTGAAGCAAACCTTGTTCTCTCTCTGCTCCTCCCTGTTCAATTAGGAACACATTATAAAAATATTTCATCTTATAAAACGAATATCTAACTTCCAGATCAAAGATGTTAATACTTACCCCGCCAATATCTGGTCCACCTCGCTTACTTCCAATTGCATCAATCTCATCTATAAAGATAATCGATGGAGCAAATGATCTAGAGCTAGCAAAAAGATCTTTCACACGAGATGCAGCCACTCCTACAAACATCTAGCGATTTAAACAACAAGAAAAACAGGAAACTCCATTAACTCAAGACCTTTAGGACAGTTTTTCCAACTCTATGAACACAATCAATTCCTCACCTCAACAAAATCGGTTCCATTTGCCGCAAAGAAAGGTAAACCAGCTTCTCCGGCAATAGCTTTAGCCAACAGAGTTTTTCCTGTCCCGGGAGGTCCATGAAGAAGAACACCTTTTGGACAGTAAATGCCTTTATTCTGAAACTCCTCGTCATTCTTCAAAATCCGTACAATCTCTTGTAATTCCCTCTTTATATACTCCTGACCAGCAAAATCATCAAAAGTTACTCCAGTTTTCTCCTCTGCTGATATAAATTTAGCCCTGAAAGAAAAAACAAACACACACACACACACGTAATCTTAGACAAGAATCTCTTTCTGCCATTCTGAGTTAAAATCAAATAACTGGTCTTGATTTGACATACCTACTCTTGCCTAAGGATCCAAGTGCTTGGCGCTTAAGGGGTGTTTTTATCTTTTTAGTAGGTGTTCCAAGATCACAAGGGATTAACTTGGCATAGATTGGCCTCGTGATACTGTCGATCCAAACATAAAGCGAAACAAACAGAGCAAGTCTCATAGACCAAATCACAAAAGTGGCAACTGTAGTGTAGACTTCAGCTGGAACCACATCCACATTATAAACTTCCACGTTGACTATCTGCTGATGCAACTTCTTCCATACATCATTCCAACCATCTATTGGCATTCGGTCCACAATGTGACGACGGTAAATTATCTCCTTTTCCGGTTTTTCTTCTTCTCCTAGGAGCTCCCCATCTTTATAATAAGGCAATATCACTGCAACAACAACAACAAAACTTAACTAAGAGCAATGATATCATTGAAACAGAAACCATGAAAAGGACCTCACTTTAGGAAACTCCATTTCATTAGCATATCTAACAAATAGGAAAGCATTGAAATGATGAACTTTTATGTGACTTTGGACCTGATATGGTCTGTCCGTAATTTGAATATTCCATGTACTGAACACTGTTGGAATCTAACAGTTTCATGAAATCGCTAAAATTGATCCGGTGAGAGGTTTCAGGATCCCATTCAGTTCCTTTCAACTTCCCACGCATCGTTAACAATTTCCTGCTCCAATCTGAAGCCATGACAAGCTGCCTTTCTAACTGTACATTAGCCTTTCTCTCGAGCTCTTGCTTGTTGCTAATTCGTTCTCTTTCAGCTTCTCTTAATCTCTGGAAAAATAAAAAATCAAAGCTTTGAAAACTCAAATTGAGCATAGTCTCTAATTGCTTATTACGTATTAAGAGACTATGAACAAATTCTTCAATTTTCCATTTGAGAAGAGAAAAAACTCACCTCAAACAAACGATTCGATTCAGCATCTTCTTCCAGTGGAACGGAAGACTCAGTAGACTCAAAGCTTGATGATGTACTGCAAGTAATCAAACCGTCTCTTCGTGAAGGAAAAATATTGAATTTGGAGGCTAATTTAGCTTCCGTTGGTCTTCTCCGACGGACGAAACTAGACAGAGAACTCGGAAATTGAACGGGGAGGAAGGTGTTAGAAGGGTTTAAGGGTTTCGAGAAATGGGTTGGAGTTAACGAACTCGAGAAATAGAACGCCATTTCTCAATCATCAGAGTAGAGAATTTTTCTTCGCTAATGTGTTCCCTTTATTTCTGTGTGCACCAAAACGATAGCAAACATTTTCTAGAGGTGAAATTTGAAGCTGGGTTGGGTTCTTCACGGAGATGGGAAGAGACGATCGAAACGGTGCGTTTTGTACATTTTCTCCAAAATGGCATCGTTTCAGATTTTTATAACATGACTAAAACATAAAAATGACTAAACATCATAAATTAAATTAAATTCGTTTTTAATTATAAATGACTAATCAAATAATTGATAATGTCCTTCTTCTACCATCATAACCAAACATACAAAACCAAATTCGAATTCTGTGGAGATACATTAATTTTTATACCGAACCGGTGCTCTTGAAACGGTTGATCGATCTGATGCGTTTATAGTTTAGACTTCTGAATCGCACAGTTGATAAAAAACTTATCGTTCCGAAAGTTGCAGAGTGCTAGCTCGGGCACACTCTCTCTTTTGTTATCAAACCAGCCTTCAAGCCAATTTAGAGTTGTAACCTGTTAGGAAAAAGAAAAGAAGAAAAGAAGAATGGTTAGTAGAGAGTGAGTCTCTACTGAAAAAATGAAAAAGCACAAGTGTAGCACTAACCTGTTGGCTAACATCCCACCGGCGCAAGCCCAAGCTAACAATGGCATATCTCTCCATGCTGAACAGAAGCATATCAGATGGTTTTCTTGTCGGCTGCTGAGAGTGTTCCCCGATGAGTTTTTTCCATCTTCAGAATCAGGTATGCATCATCACATCACGGATGATACATTTATTTACTGATGTCAAGTACTAGTACTTATCATGAAATAGATTAAGTGTGATAAACATACCCAGCGCTCAAGACGACAGTCTGTCCTAAGCGGTAAACTGCAATGGACATCCGTGTATCCGAGTAAGGCGTCTTCAGGATTCGCTTGAGAATATCGACGGTGCAATGACATCAGGAAGACATGTAACATTAGCATCCTCCTCTGCTATACCTATATCACATGTCAAGTCAACTTAACCAAATTAGAACTACAACCAAATTAGAACTACAACACTAAGATATACAAAGTGATAGGGAACAATATGCTTCACCGAGAAGCTAGCTAAATCTCTTGCACAATAAATGCTCAATCATAGATTCAATAGTCAAATCAAACTCATCTTCATTATTGAGATAAGTCTTGCAAAATGCATGTGTGATGCTCGAACAACCTACGCAACATGTTTTTAGCATTAATTAGTACAAGTACTATCAAAGTTTCAAAACAGAAAACGAGAAAACGAGTCACTGATTAATAAACAATAGACAAACAAATCATCTCAAGGAAGACCAATACGGATGGTAATGGGACCAACTTTATCTCCCATATATATCGCAAAGGTGAATGAGTGTTTAAAAATTCGCTAATGAAAAAAACCCAAAAATCAATACACCACAAAATGTTACAAAAGGAATTTGGGGTTAATGGTCATGACACTAATAAGTTGGGGGGTTTAGTATTGGACGAAATATCTGTTGGATTTGTGTTTAATGCATTAGTTATTGTTATGTGAAAACGATTTTCAAAAAATGATCTGAGAAATGGTTTAAGTTCTTTCTCTTCTTCCTCTAACTTCTCCCATTTCTGTTCGTTATTGATCAGATCCTCTTCATCTCTCCTTCATATCAAATTCGAGTTATGGAAATAAAGTAAAGTTTATACCGAACCAGTGCACTTGTAACCGTTGATTTGGGGCGTTTAATCCATCCCACCGTTGTAAAAAAAATACCGGTACTACCCTTAACCGGACAGTGTCAAATTCGAATTTCCGGTAGTACACTAAAATTTCGATATTAAACCGGTTTTGAACGAGCAAAATCTCTATGTTCGGACTTCGGATGAAAGAGACCGTTGTAGATCTGTTTTGATGATTACTTCTTCGTCTTCTTTTTCCGAGATATGGTGAAACACAGAAGCTCATATCGCTCAATAATCTCATCTTCTTCCTCTTCAGTTAGATTCTTCTCCATAAAAGCCATCACTCTCTACTTGATCTTCGTATTTGCTTTCACCATCTGGGTTCTCGTCTTCAGCTCCAGAAACATACAAACCGATGACCAAACCCAACATCAGCAGCAGCAACATCGGGATCTAATCGATTCACAAGAATTCCCGACGCCATATTTGCCTCCGAGGAAGGTATGATTCTTATTTTAGTGGGGTTTGGATTTAAAAGTGACTTGATTTGGTTTCAGATTGATTTTGATCTGGACAAATTAGTAAAGAGAAACTATTGACGAACCTATTTGAGCTTCAGAATTTGCAGAAACCGGATGAAAAAACTCAACTTTGGACTCCTCCTTTCAGCTTTGGTTTGCATCCATGTGTCAAACCTACTCCTAAATACAAAGGTAACGAAAACAAAAAGCTTCATTTCAATTTCTGCTGGATCGATTTAGGACTCTGTTCATGAATAGGGAATTTCAGCTTTGATTTAATTTCAGGTTCATTTCTTTATGTTTGTATTAAAAAGCACAATTTTCCTTGTCTTTTGCAGAATTTACAGAATCAGATCATTATATAACAGTGAGAAGTAATGGTGGACTAAATCAAATGCGCACTGGTGTAAGTAAAATTAAACCAGGAACCATTTAAGCTCATGTTGTTTATTTTTCTTATTTAGTATGAATGTTTCATGTTACTCTTACAGATAGCAGATATAGTAGCTGTTGCGCACATTATGAATGCAACTTTAGTCATTCCTGAGCTGGACAAGCGGTCGTTTTGGCAAGATTCAAGGTATCTGAAAATTGTTTTATGGCTAACCTACACTTCTCTGACCTCAGTGCTCTATTGCTAACTTCCACGTCACTGTGCCTCAGTGTTTTTTCAGATATTTTTGACGAGGAACATTTCATCAAATCCCTGCGAAGAGATGTGAAGATTATTAAAAAGCTGCCAAAGGAAGTGGAATCTCTGCCTAGAGCAAGGAAGCATTTCACTTCTTGGTCTTCTGTAGGATATTATGAAGAAATGACACACTTGTGGAAGGAGTACAAGGTATTAAGCAACTTCTCTTTGTAAAATGAATCTGCTTTTTTTTATCCATCTGCTCTGTTCTCATTGTGTAGCGATGTTGTTAACCGCTGACTGAATAACAACAATGCAGGTCATCCATGTCGCGAAATCAGATTCTCGCCTTGCAAATAACGACCTGCCTATTGACATTCAGAGATTGAGATGCCGTGTTCTGTATCGTGGTCTCCGCTTCTCTCCTGCTATTGAAAGCCTTGGACAGGTTTGGACCCTTTTGCTGTTCATGTTAACATTTTACTGTTCTTGCCCCACACACACACACACGACATAGACAGGCTGTAGTAAATACACACGACATAGACATTAGACACTATATCATACATAAGTCTCAGTAGTTTATGCATTTAAGAGGTGTCCTATGGGGCTTCCTGTAGACTTTGGGTTCTGAGCAATCATGACGGTGACACCACAGAAGCTGGTTGAGCGACTCAAGTCACGCGCTGGGAGATTCATTGCATTGCATCTGAGATATGAGAAAGACATGTTGGCATTCACTGGTTGTACCTATGGCCTCACTTATGCTGAATCCGAAGAACTTAGAGTCATGCGGTAATCAATTACTCTGTGCATCTATATATTCTTCACAAGGCAGAGATGAAAAACATATTCCTGGGATTAAGTTACTGTTTTGGCTGAATATGCTATTGGTTGATGACAGGGAAAGTACAAGCCATTGGAAGATCAAAAGCATAAACTCAACAGAGCAGAGAGTGGAAGGCCTTTGTCCATTGACTCCAAAAGAAGTGGGGATATTTCTGAAAGGTCTTGGATATCCTGAATCAACTGTCATTTATATTGCAGCTGGGGAGATCTATGGGGGTGATGATAGACTCTCTGAGCTTAAGTCTCGCTTCCCTAATCTACTATTTAAGGTTTGTTTATAACCATGCATCCCTTAATCTTTCATGTCACCGGCAGTCTAAAGATGATCTAATGTTTTGTTTCAATGTAGGAAATGCTTGCTACAAAAGAAGAGTTGAAAGGTTTCACAGGCCATGCGACTAAAACGGCTGCTCTTGATTATATAATCTCGGTGGAAAGTGATGTATTTGTTCCTTCACATTCTGGAAACATGGCAAGAGCCGTTGAAGGCCACCGCAGATTTCTAGGGCATCGCCGGACAATCACTCCAGACAGGTTCTATCTCCTTCCTTTTGTTGCCTTTAAACTTCAAAAAGCTTTTCTCTTTTACTCATTTCGTGAAGAAAAAAATGGTGTTGTATGCAGGAAAGGATTAGTGAAACTCTTCAATAAGTTCGAGAGAGGACACTTACAAGAAGGAACAAAGTTGTCCAATCTTGTGAAGCAAATGCATCAAGCTAGGTAACAAAAATATAATACCTTTGCAATGAACTTTCTTCGTATAGTGCCAAAAAGAAAGCATCTTTGATGCAAAAAGAGATTCTTTGGATCATCGGTTTTGCAGGCAAGGTGCACCGAGAAGAAGGAAAGGACCAACACAGGGGATCAAAGGACGTGCTCGTTTCAGAACTGAAGAAGCCTTTTACGAGAATCCATACCCAGAGTGTATTTGCAGCTCAAAGGACCACAAAGAACCCTAACTTATATTTTCCTAACTTTTTGTTTGTTTGTTTGCTTCAAGCGACTCCAACATTCTTTGTTCTGTATTTATAGTACTTAGAAACAATTTGGAACACCAAGGTTTTTGTTCTTTTTGGCATTCATAGTTTTATAAAAGGAATGCGTTTCATAGGTAGAGAGGTTTTATCCAAAAGACTGTCACTACGTAATTCAGACAAGAGTGAAACACCAAGTTACTACTGATAGTTATGTCATCCAGGCAAAAGATTTCTACACTTGCAAGAAAATCTACTGAACAAAGTCGTCGTGTTAAATTTTTACACACAAAGTCATCTTAAACGATCTGCGAATTAAAAGAAGACATGCCATTTGAAGTGTTAATGGCTCTCTTACCCTTAGCTCTGCTCTTTGTAAGGAGTCCAGATCATTTTGCTAACATCTACATCAAGACCACCTCGACCTGCAGCTTTCAAATGTCGGTCCAGTACTTTAGGATCTGCGCAGATCACGTGCTGTCCTTTCCTGTACTGTATCAGTTCCAAGCTCTGAAGGGTGCTTAAGATATCTTCAGCTTTAATCGCTGTCATGTCGCTCAGCTCCTACATTTGAAAAAAAGATTGGGATATATGAAATGATCTGTTGATGGATAGGCTAATAAAAGCATGATTAAGGATAATATATACCTTGATAGATATGTTTCCCTTGTGCTTTTTCAAGATGTCTAATAAGATCCGAGTCCAGTACCCTCTGTAACTCACTAACCCTAGATCAGAGAGGGGTCGTTCAGGTGTCCCGACTTTGCCCTCTTTCTTTGAGAGTTCATAGGCTATAACACAAAAGAATGGGTAATTCATTTATCAACTTCAATAACAAAAAAAGGAGGAGGAGATGTAAGCTTTATAGAGAGATATAGGAGAAAAGAGCAAGAGACGTAAATGAAAACAAGAAAACTCACAGAAGGCTATTAAGAATTTGCCGTAGCCTTTCCTTTGATAGGGAGGAAGGGTAAGGATGCAAGCCAAGTTGTAAGCTTCTTCCGAGTGTTTCTCCTGTACCATACGAATTTTACATCAGACCATCAATATGAAACAAAACATGTATGTATTAAATCAGGAAGAGATAGCATGTCAATAACCAAACAAGAATGCTTAAACGCTCTTAAACAAAAGAACAGAGTGCTTAGATTCTTTGTACTCGTGGTAATTCTTGAAACTGTTTAACCTATTCCATTGTATCCAACAGGCGTGGTAGAACAAAGATCCACTCAGGAAAAAGTATATAGCTATTTTACATAATTAACAGAGTGCTAGTACCTTTGAAAAGTATCCAACCATGTGGCATCCACGATCATCACATTCGCAAAGTATATAGAACAGGAACAAGTCAACGTCGTAGTAAAGAGTTTTGTGGTCAAGAAATAGCTTTGCCAGATAGCAGAGGTTCTGTGCATAGACCTTGTTCTTTTTGCCATCTACCTGCAAGATTAAAAGGGATTTCTCAGGTCGTGAACACTCTCTTCTGAATGTACTAGCGTCACTTGCAAGATAAGACCAGAAAATGTATATTGAAAATATCCACGATATTACCTCAAACATTGACAGGGTAGAACTTCGATAGATTTCATCCCCAGGGGGATGCTTCAGATCACATTTCCTCTGCACAGAAACAGAGCGATTCAAATGTTAATAAGAAGAAAAAAATGAAATCAGCTTGAATGCACCATGAACGTACTTATGAAAGCTCATAATATTTGAAATGAACCGAAGCATAATACAACTAGTTGCTCACCATATGTCTTTGAAGCTGTTCTTTGCGCTTCATGAAATTCAAGCAAAACTCACAGAAGAAGAGCTTCACGCAGTCATTGTATTCTGGCGGGAAGGGAGAGAAGTACCACGTCTCAATCTCATATTTCCCAAGCTCGATCGTTGCTATGTTCTTCACTTTCGTGAACTCCTCGTGTTCACGCAAACTCGCAGCATCCAGCTCTTCATGACCCTGTAAACATATTGCAAAATATCAGAATATAGCCAGTCTCAGACACTAAACCACAACAAAAAAACTACTTGAGTTAGATTATCACTTACCTCTACATGCGTCTCATCAATCTTCCGTTTTTGGTGTCGTGTCATCTTCAAGCTAGTCACCTATTTCCACAAACAAACTAATCTGCTCAATGCGAAATATGGAAAGCAAAGCTCAATAATTTGAAGAATGGCTTACCTTATCTTCAACTTTTTCATCCAAGGCACACTCTACGGAATCAAGGTCAAGCTGATCAAGCTTAATCCATTCATCCAGTCTTCTATTAACTGCATTTTCACAATGAAAATTTCCACGGCTTCGAATCAAATTTCGAAATTTTCAGGACCCAATCACTAAACCCTAGATCACAAAATTGGATAGAGAAATGAAACGACTTACACTCTGTGTAATGGACGTAATACTCGTATTCATTGTTGCCATCGGTATGATTCTTCCGGCGCTCGATAACCTTCACGGGATGGTACTTTCCGTCTCTCCACTGACACATCACGCGAGTGCCCACCTCGAGGGGAAGCACCCCCGTCCTTCTCTTCTTCGACGCATCCGCTTCGGAGATTGTCAGCATCGCAGCAGTATTATGAGACGGATTCGCATCCCCGCCGTTGATTGACGGATGCTTGTGGTTCAACGCCGGAGAGGCGGTGACCATCGCCGTCTCTGTATTCGCAGACGATCCCATTTTTCCAATCGGGTCCGAGTTTCCCGGGTGGATTTTTTCTCATACGGGTAAAAAACACATTTTGTAAGGAATAGAGCCCATTCATCGTTTAAAAGCTAATATGGGCCGAATCTTTTATAGTGGGCTTCAGGAGAATAAGCGGCCTTCGAATCACAAGTTGAAGTTTAAGAAAAATATATTTTACAAAAATAAGAGCAAATGCGAGATGAATGGTTTCTAATTAAGAGCGCAAAACAAGTTGAGTAGATGACAGAGGGAGTTTTTGTCGTGAATCCGAAACAGCCAAACAAGCCTTTATGATTCGTACTAATCACAAGATTCATAGATCAATTAGCTTACAAAGTTCCAAGCAGCAAAGACCACAAGTCATCATCATGTATTTTGAAGTTATGGTCCTTAGATTCGCCCTCCATGTTCCTCTCTAATCCAAAATGAATTTAAAGGATCAAAAAGATTCACATGCATGGCCGCACTTTACTGTTTTTATCTTGTAATTTAAAATAAAAATAACAAAACTCCGGGCAATGAGATATTAGACTTGCTTTCAAATGAAGAAAGAATATAATTGATATTTCAGTTTTTTTCACATGTTAACACGTTATATGGCAACCAGGCCGAAATAATAATGATGATCACATATTAACATCTACAAGTTTGTTTCTTTTAGATGGGTAGAATGATTGTTATAGCAACACGTTTTAATGAACAAATGAGTTAATACTTTTACAGAAATTCATCCTGGTAATTAGTAACTGCTACACATTAATGTCTTGTGTTCTAGTAGTACTGTATATAACTTCAATATTGTTACAACACGGTGACAAAACTAGCGAACCACATTTTACTATTCCGGTATTCAGTAAAAATGTATTCGGAAATATAACCATCAGAAGAAAAAAAAACAAAACAAATATATTATTTTTTCCCCTATAAGACAAGAATGATCTTAGTTTATGTTTATCCCAACTCTCTCTCTCTCCATAAACTGTTGCTCGAAACCCTCTACTCGAAATGGCTACTTCTCCCATCTTCATCCTCCTCGTTATCCTAACCTTTTCATCATCAACTCTAGCCTCAGCCAAATCCAACACCACCACAATCGAAGCAACTTGCAAGAACACAAAGTACTACAAGTTCTGCGTCTCAGCCCTCAAATCCGACCCAAGAAGCCCTAGCGCTGACGCAAAAGGCCTCGCCGCCATTATGATCGGCGTTGGTATGACAAACGCCACCGCCACGGCCACTTATCTCGCCGGTAACCTTACCGCCGCCGCAAACAACACCGTCCTTATAAAGACCTTAAAAGATTGCTCCGACAAGTATACTCTCGCCGCTGATTCTCTCCGGCTCACTATTCAAGATCTTGACGATGAAGCTTATGACTATGCTTACATGCATGTGCTGGCGGCGGAAGATTATCCAAATGTTTGTCGGAATGTTTTCCGGCGAGTTAAAGGTTTGGCTTATCCGAGGGAGATTCGCCGGCGTGAAGAGAGTCTGAGACGTATATGTGGTGTTGTCTCCGGGATTCTTGACCGGCTTGTTCAAATATCTTAAGTGTACTACTTATTATGTTCTTTAACAAAAATAAAAGTACTACTTATTATGTTTCTCTAAAAAAAAGGTTGGTAAAAAGTAACAAGCCTCTATTCCTCTTAAGTTAATAGTAATGATGATTATAAACAAGTTTAATGAAGTATGGATCTTTTGCTTTTTAATATCATGTTAATTTACTCTCCATTCCTCTCTACTCTTGTTATTATTGGCTATTCAAACTGTTAACCTGAGCAATAATAGACCAGATCGCTACCTAGAGTAATGGATTTTGTGTATTTGTCAATTTTGTCTACTGATCACAACCAGAGCCTTAAGTCGTGTTTAGTGCCAAAGATATGGGGAAAAAGGCTAATATTTGTTGGGAAATAGAGATATTTTTTCATTTCTTTAATGGAAAAAAAAAAATTAACTTACTACAAATATACTTTTGCTTTATCTGAATGCATTATACGTGTTATCGCTTCGGAATGTTTACACTTTAAAAATTGCGATAAGGTTTTAAAAGTAACATTTTAATAAAGA
The DNA here is from genome assembly GCA_902728155.2 of Microthlaspi erraticum. Taxonomy (NCBI): domain Eukaryota; kingdom Viridiplantae; phylum Streptophyta; class Magnoliopsida; order Brassicales; family Brassicaceae; genus Microthlaspi; species Microthlaspi erraticum. The sequence goes on along the minus strand of CACVBM020001151.1, from coordinate 707,980 downwards.
GAAAGGCAACGTCGTGTATGCAGATTCAAAGAAAATAAAAGCTGAACAATTATCGACCTCATAACTACTGCTCCTTTTAAGACGACGTCGACTGAAAGTCTGAAATGCAAATCAAAAGCAAAAGATGCATGGCTTTATACCTGTAAACTATACATTTTAAAATTTTAGATGCAGATATTTGAACAAAAAAAAAAGATGCAGATATTTATATAAAATTATTGAAGTGAATGCATTCGTAGGTCAGCGACTACAGTCTTCGCTATCACATAAGATAAATAAATAAATGACTAATAATTGAACTATCTAGCTATGAATCTATCATGTACAGTATAGTACAGTCAAATGTGAATATATTAGAAAATAATAATTAGTTTCCTAATGTAACACTAATTCGAAAGGTCTAGCTAGTCGGTGGACAAAATCGTCATTTGACACGGAGACAAAATTTGCGCGCCAAAATGATCCCAAAAGACGCGCCACAGTGTCAGTCTTCTTCTCTCCACTAATCCACAAACCCTAGTAATTTTCCCCAATTTTCTCGAGAAAATCCGCCACGATTCTGGGAGCTGTGCGGGATTAACAAGATGAAGGGAGGAACAATACAGATTAGCTGGCACGATGGGAAGCCAGTCCTAACCCTTGATTTTCACCCGATTTCCGGCTTACTCGCCACCGCCGGGGCCGATCACGATATCAAGGTATGCAATTCCTAAGATTTCCTCCAATTTAGGGTCTGGGTTCCGAAAATTTCCTCGATCTATCTACAAGAGCGGGTAATAAGGGATTTGAATAATTTTTTGAATCGGCGATTGTTTAGAAGATAAAAAGACTGTATATATCCGCTTGATTGTTTGAATCTGCAAGCATCTTCTCATGGGTTCATAGATTTAGCATATGGACTTCTATTGGTTATGATTGTTGACACTCACTATTGACTAATTTGGAAATTTTGCAGCTATGGTTAATAAACTCTGGTCAAGCGCAGAAGAAGCTTCCCAGTGTAACTTACCAGAGCAGCCTTACTTACCATGGATGTGCTGTAAATACCATTCGTTTTTCTCTATCTGGTTAGTAATGTGTTTCTTAGATAATATCAAAGTATAATTTTCTGGGAAAAATGAATTTAGCTTAGTGTTTTCAGAGGTTCTTCTGAGCCATAATCATGCTAAAACCTATGCTATCTAGTTTTGACGATTGCTCTATGACAATATGCAGGAGAACTACTTGCCTCAGGAGCAGACGGTATGGCTAAGAACACATCTGGTGGCTAAGATGCAAATGTGATTTGCTTATTTTGAATGTGTAACGAAACCAATGGCAAAGTGCTATTTTTGTTATAATGCAGGAGGCGAGCTTATCATATGGAAGTTGCATACTAGTGAAACCAATCAGTCCTGGAAAGTTCACAAGTCATTATCGTGAGTCCTTTCATCTGAATAACAAGCCCCATTGTTTCTGGAGCAACAATGTAGGCTAAGAGAGTTAATTTTTTACTTCTGTTTGCTCTGTTAGATTTCATCGAAAGGACGTCTTGGATCTTCAGTGGTCTCCTGATGGTGCTTTCCTGATTTCTGGCTCAGTGGACAACTCTTGCATTATATGGGACGTTAACAAAGGTGAGAAAGTAAAGAGGAGATGAATCATGTTTCATGCTGCTTCCAGATTTTCTGCTTCTGAATTTTTCAAATTTGCTACAAGGTTCCGTCCATCAGATTCTGGATTCCCACTGTCATTATGTTCAAGGTGTTGCCTGGGACCCTTTAGGAGAATATGCAGCCTCGCTTAGTTCAGATAGAACATGCCGGATTTACGTCAATAGGCCACAAAAAAAGGGTAAAAAAAAAAGTGATGAAAAAATGAACTATGTTTGTCAGCATGTTATCACGAAAGTAGATCAGAAACGGAAAGATGAAACTAAGGTTAGAGAGAAAATAATTTTCTTTTTATGATTCATTTTGAATACACGGTTTGCCTGATTTCGCAGTAAAATGATAATGCAGAAAACAAAAACCCATCTCTTTCATGATGAGACATTGCCTTCTTTCTTCCGAAGATTGTCATGGTCACCTGATGGATCCTTTTTACTCATTCCAGCAGGTGTTTATCCTTAAAAACTAGTCCTCTATTTTTCAGAAATTTAGTTTCTAACAGCTCCTGTCGTCACTGTTTGCAGGCTCTCTCAAGCTTTTACCCACATCCAAAGCTTTAAATGCTACCTATGTTTTCTCTAGAAAGGACCTTTCAAGGTAAGATAAACCACCTCACCGTCTCTTGTTTGGAAGTCGTTAGGCTTGTGGAACATATTGTAGACGTGTCTAAGCTCTTCTTTAAACTGAGCCAAGTGACCTCAATTGCTTAAGCTTATATGTATGAGATAAATAGAAAGCAATACAAAGTCTCACAGTCACAAGCGACTAATTTCTTTCTCCCACAAGCAGACCTGCACTGCAGCTTCCAGTTGCCAGCAAACCGGTCGTAGTGGTTCGTTTTTGCCCTGTTGCATTCAAACTCCGTGGCTCAAATACTGGTACATATTATGTTTTCTCGTAACATTTTTCTTTAAAGATGGAAAAAGCAAGGCCTTGGAGATGTATCTTTTCCTTAATGTCTTCATTTTTTGGATTTTGCAGGAGAAGGTTTCTTCAAGCTTCCTTACCGGCTTGTCTTTGCCATAGCAACTCTAAATTCGGTCTACATATATGACACAGAATGTGTCGCTCCAATTGCAGTCTTAGCAGGTCTCCACTACGCTGCAATAACCGATGTAACATGGTAAGAAATTAATATTCACATTTTTTCAGTTCTGAAGAATCCTAGCTTTGAAAATGTAACCAATGATCAAATTTATGTTCAATATAGGTCACCTAATGCCTCGTATCTGGCAGTGTCGTCACAAGATGGCTATTGTACACTAGTTGAATTTGAAGATAACGAAATAGGAGAAGCTGTCTCCATTAAAGGTTTGCCCTTGGTTCTTTTTACTCTCTTCTACGTTCCATAACCGTATTGACCCATCGATTCATTTCAGCCCGAAAGAAACCAGTGGATGGCAAGGAGAAAAAGCATGTTCTGGAGAAAGCCGATGAGCTGATGACCGAAGCAAGACCAGACGAGAGCAAGATACAGGCAGTATCAAAACAAACTGAAAAGAGGAAAAAGCCATTGCAGAGGAAAATTACCACATATGGTGAGGAGAAAGAGCAGGTTATGCAGAAGACTGATGCTGTGATGACGGAAACAAGACGAGAGGATGAGAAACAGCCATTGCCGAGCAAAGTTAACAAACCGCTTTCAAAGAAACCGGCGAAAAAGCGTATCACACCGATGGCTATTGACCCGTAATGGAAGCTAACTAGTAACTACTGATGTACTTTCTCCTTTTCAATCATCTTTCTATTACAACGTATCATCTGATGTGGCGGGCTTTTTGGCCCGTTTAGGCCCTGCCCCTTTAAAACTCGCCCACACTCATCATCCTTTCAAGCCCGTTTGAGTTTTGGCCCGCAGTTATTCTCTTCTTCTGCATATGTTTGTCAATATTAAGTCATTTTTTATCATATCAAAAGTAAATATGTAATAACAGTAAACCAAATTTCATATTGTTGCATAAGTTTTATCCAAATAACCATCGTTGTTTCAAAGTTTCTTAGACAAATTGCTTTAAGATGAATACCACACAAACATTGATTCTTGATTAAAGTAGGCAAACGATCAGCTCAAACTTACTAAAGCTGAATGTCAATAATTTCTTACATCTCTTGGGTATTGGCATAGAGAGAGAGCAACATGATTTGGTAACGATTTCATAACATTGTATATTAAATTGATTAAGGTTCTTTGATGATATCTATCCTTGACTCAGAAGTCAGAACCAAGCAAGCAAGTAGCCAAGTGGTTAGGATTTGAAACCAAAAGAGAAAGAGTATGAAAACACAATGGTATGGTGTGATATCATCTGTCAAAGTTTCTCACTGAAGTCTGACATAATGTTGACTTACAGAAACATATGAAGTGAGAAAGGAGAGCACAAAGTCAACGGAATTAAAGAGCCATATGAAGAGATTCTCAAGTGTGATCGCCAGTTTGGACAGGAGAAACTGTGAGATATTTGGATGAGATTTCGTGATGGGCTTCTTTGGGCCCGTGTATACTACTACCTATGAAACTTAAGTTTCGAATTGGTGAAAACAAATAATTGACCGGTAAAAAACTTATCATTTTATCCAAATTTCCAAAACCCTCTCTTCCATGATAGCCGTAAAAAGAAAAAGTTAAAGTTAAAAAGAAAAAACCAAAACCCAGAAAATTCCAAAATCTCTAAAATGGCAATCGCTCTCCATCTCTGAATCCTCTGACTCTCTCCCTCATCAATAATTCTTCAATTTCAGTTTCAATTCTTTTTCCCACTAATTTTCATTTAATTTTGATAAATATTCAATACCTATACATACAAACATATATACAAAAAAATCTCCCTCTCTCCCTCCAATGGATTCTCCGAAACTCCCGCACTCTATCTCCGCCTCCTCCTCCACTCCATTCGCTTTCTCCGCCGTCAAACCTCACCGGAAAAACCTTCCCTCCCGTAATTGCATTCTCATAATAATCGCCGTATCCTCCATCCTCCTCCTCCTCTTAACCCTCCTCCTCTACGCCACAACCTCCAAATCCTCCCACAACCGCACCAACACACCGCACCAATCTCCTTCCCCCGGCGATCTTCCTCCGCCGAAAACTCCCTCTCCTCCTCCAATCGCTCAGATCCGCCTCGCCTGTAACGCAACCCGTTTCCCAGATCACTGCTTCACCTCCCTCTCTAAACCGGGTCAGGTCCCACCGGATCCTAAACCGGTTCAGATAATCCACTCGGCGATTTCAGTCTCCTTCGAGAATCTCAAATCCGGCCAATCGAAAATCAAATCGATCCTAGACTCCTCCGCGGGGAATCAAAACAAGACCAACATAGCCACCATTTGCCTCGAGATCCTCTCCTACTCCGCGCACCGCACCGAATCGACGGACGTCGCCGTCACGACCGGCGACATCAAAGACGCCCGCTCGTGGATGAGCGCAGCTCTCGCTTACCAGTACGATTGCTGGGCAGGTCTCAAAACCGTCAACGACACCAAGCAAGTCATCGACACGATCACGTTCCTCGACGACCTCGTGAAACTCACCGGAAATGCGTTGAGCATGATGGTCTCGTTCGACAACTTCGGCGACGAGCTCGCTTCGTGGATCCATCCGGCGACGGAACGAGACGGGTTTTGGGAGAAAGCTGGGCCGAGTTTGGGCTCTGCTAACTTGGGCTTTCCGTCTGGGTTAACGGAAGACGTGACGGTGTGTAAAGACGGAGGGAAAGAGTGCGGTTATAAGACGGTGCAGGAAGCTGTCGACGCAGCGCCGGCAAGTAACGGAACTGTTAAGTTTGTGATACGGATTAGAGAAGGCGTGTATGAGGAAACCGTTAGGATTCCGTTTGAGAAAAAGAACGTCGTCTTCATCGGAGACGGTATGGGCAAAACGGTAATTACAGGATCGGCGAATGTAGGCCAACCAGGGATGACAACGTTCAACTCTGCAACTGTCGGTGAGTGTATGTTAACGTTACCGTTTTATTTTGGAACTTTTCGTTAAATTTTTCTTAAAATTCAGTAATTAATGAAGTAATTAACTAGGAAACATAAAATGGGAAGAACAACAGTAAAGTCAAACATAAATTTGTTCTTTTTTACACTTGCTGTGATCTCTTTTAGTATCTGCCACGTAAAAAAGGAATATTATTTATTGTTATTTAATTGTAAGATTCAAGTTGTATGTAGATTGAATGCGACTGTTCCTGGTTCCTCTGGAGACAGAACAGAACCCATGTGATATTTAGTTTGGAAATATACATTAGATTTTCTAATCATTTATTACACTAAATCAATAAAAACTCAGTTATGTCTTGTAAGATTTGGCCTAAAATCTAAAAAATGTTAATTTTTGTTGTTATCTTATCACCTTTTTTGGTTGTTTTAGGAGTTTTGGGAGATGGATTCATGGCGCGTGATTTAACGATAGAGAACACGGCAGGAGCAGACGCGCACCAAGCGGTTGCGTTTAGATCAGACAGCGATTTCTCAATACTCGATAACTGCGAGTTTCTTGGGAACCAAGACACCGTCTACGCTCACTCTCTTCGCCAGTTCTACAAACAATGTCGAATCCAAGGCAACGTAGACTTCATATTCGGTAACTCAGCTGCCGTGTTCCAAGACTGCAACATCTTGATCGCTTCGAAAAATTCCAAGATCGAGCAAGGAGGCGGCGCAAACAACGCGATCACAGCACACGGGAGGATCGACGCGTCGCAGTCCACGGGGTTCGTGTTCTCGAACTGTACGATTAACGGGACAGAGGAGTACATGAAGGAGTTTCAAGCTAATCCTGAAGGGCATACGAACTATTTGGGAAGACCGTGGAAAGAGTTTTCGAGGACGGTTTTTGTGAATTGTAATCTTGAGTCTTTGATTAGTCCTGATGGATGGTCACCTTGGAGCGGAGACTTCGCGTTAAAGACTTTGTATTACGGTGAGTATAAGAATACCGGTCCGGGATCGGTTAGATCGAAAAGGGTTCCGTGGAGTAGTGAGATACCGGAGAAGCATGTTGGTGTTTACTCTGTCGCCAATTTTATTCAGGCTGATGAGTGGGCTTCGACGACTGCTTGATGTTGTATAAGGAAATGGGGTTTTAGGGTTTTGAAGAGACGAGTCGTCATTGTAACTTTATTGTAGTGTCAAAATATTAGTATATATATTATCAGTGATATTCATAGATATGGGTGGGAAGAGAAGAACATGATCTTTATTACGAAGGTAAACGATAAACCCAGCTCGTGTTGTGGACACTTAACTTGGTAAAGGGCCAGTCTTTTTAGTATTGAGCCCAATAGAATGTCGTAAATCATCATCAAATATTCAAATCCAATGAATTCAAAATGGTTCAATCAGTTAACCAATTTCCCCAATTTAAAACTTTTCTGATCACGACTTTTCCTATGACCAAAACCAAAGACTTTTTGAAATAAGTAATACTAGAACAAAACAAACCCAAAGAATAAAACACAGATCCCAGTTTTCATACTTTGTGGGCGGTTTGTCGAATATGGTCTCATTCGACGAATTATGAGCCAGTCAAAGGCCAGGTCTCAAAGTTGGACTCGTTGAGAGTTTATAATAATCAAAATACTTATATATGTATCTTGTAAGTCGTAACAATCATATATTTAAGAATAGCAACACCTAAGAACCCAAAAATACAATGGTTGGTTCGACGTATGTAGTCAACAAATGTTTATCCAAACGGTATAGTTTATCTTCCATATTCAATAAAAGTGGTCCGGAGCCAGCTCATTCATGGGTTCTTGAGACCATACCAGCCTTTAAACTTATCATACAATAAATAATCAAATGCATGTATTCGTGAGTCTCTAGAAGTCTCCCCTGAAAGGATGGTATAGTAAAAACTCCACTATGTAATCACTTTTTTTATTGGAGACAGTTGATCGGTTCAACAAATTTTAATGACTGTAGCTATTTGAGATTTCATATGGTCTTTAACGCATATGAGGGAAGAGATAAAGATGATTAAGACTTCTATATAGGCTTATGTCTATGTCGTATGTGATGTATTCGAATCTTCTAAAGAAGAAACTGAAATCACATGTAACATCGTTACACATTGTGGGTCGATGGGAACCATATGACGTATTCAACTTTTTTGACAATTTTGGACCCATTTCCAACAGAACAAATCAAAATTCGTATATAGAAAAAGCAATTTCATATCAGTGAATGATACGAACAATATGATTGGAAAATTCAAGAACATCATTATTTGTTTTCACTTTACATTATTAAGAGAATTATAGACTACACATTCAATGAGCAATGAATTGAATCTTTTTTTTAGACTATATTCACTATATTCAAAATTTCAATTTGTTTACAATGTCTTGCTTTTTTTGTTTTTGTTCCTCTCCCTTTAATAATAAAAAAAAATCCTAGTGGGTAAAAGAATTGATCAAAACGGCATGATATGTGTCGTTTTGGTGTCGTAAGCCGAAAGGCATGATCTTGAATTCACCTTGAAGACCTTGAGAAGATCCGTTAACATCCGCCTAACGGCGGGAGAGCAATTGCTCTGTAACAGTAACAGAATCTTCGTAACGCCGTTAGTACTCGTAACTGCTTCAAGCGCCTTCTCTTCTTTGAAAAGATAAGAGACACTCCAAAGCACCGTCACGGCGTGCTCCGTCGCCGCCGTCGACACTTTCATCAGCTTTTTAACAACCGTCTTCAGGCACTCGCCGTCTCCGCCGCAGATTTCCGATCTCCCTTCGTTGGTGGAAGCTAAAGTCTCGAGAAGCTTCAAGCATTTCTCCGTCACCGAAACGCTCGACGTCGTTGGATCAGCAGCTAACAATTTCGTGAGCTCCTTGATGAGTTTCTCTCGGATTAGATTGAGCTTCACGCGTTTCTGTGAACTGATTGCGATCAGAACAGATAAGGTCGATTCGATTAAGCTCGGATCGGAGTCTCCGCTGATTGATTTCATCAGTTCGTTAACTAACCCGTCTCTCTCGGCGATCAACAGCTTCGATTCAGCGTCGACGGCGACGAATTCGAGTAAACCGGCGCAGTCAATCTTCAATTCGACATTCCCGGTTTTGAACAAGAAGATGATTGCCGTCAAACGATCTCGACCGTTGTTTAAAATCAGATTCGAAAACCGTCTCCGATCTGAGATTTTGGTTCGGATCATGCTCAGAATCTTCACCGCCTCTTGAACAACCAGTAATTTAACGGTGGAGGTAGTTTTGAAATCTACCTGGCTCAAGAGATCGGCTAGAAGTCGCACGAAATCGTCTTTCCCGGCGAGAAATCCTTTGTTGTCATCGGATTCTCTCGCGAACCGAAGAATCTTCGACAAAATATCGCGGTCGTATCGCTCTTCCTTCTCGATCGCAGCGGCGATCTCATCCCTCGTCGGAACTGCAGTTTCCGCCGATTCAATACAAGCCCGGCGACGCACGGAATCGGACCAAATTTCAATGAGACGCTGAAGAGTCCGATTAGGAATGAAATCCTTGTTCTGGAGGATTTGCATCGTTGCCGGACAAGTATTGTTCCCGCCGTCGAGCCACCGTTGGATGCTAGCTCGGTCGTAGGTAACGCCGGTGCAGAGACTTACTGGGGATTTCATAACGTCGAGCGAGATAGGACATCGGAAGAAAGTGGGAACGGTGATGTAGAGATCGTCTTTCCTCATTGCTTGGCCGTTGATTTTCCGTTTTGCTCCAGAGAAAGCGTGTGGATTCCGTCAGAGAGAGAGCTCTGTTTGTGTTTAAGAGAGAGAGAGAGTGCGTGGGGTTTGGTTTAAAAGATGAAAGAGAAAAAGAGTCAAACTTTGCTGATGTCAAATTTCACTTTTTTGACGAACGTTTAGTATTAAATATCTTTTTATTGTTATTTTAATGACTAAATCGAATAACTTTTTCTTTTAACGTAAATCGAATAACTCTTTTTTCCTCCCTTTATGCTATTAGAAAACTATACTATAAAATTAGAATATTATTTTAGCACACTCCAAAGTTGAAAAAATATATTCTTATTCAAAAACTGAAATATAATTTAGGCAATATTTTATTATATACAAAAAAAGATTTTATTATAATTATTAGAAGACTCGAATTTATTTTGTTTTTTCACTGTTGGTCGTTGGTCAAAGAAGTCTTTCGGCGCGTTACACTAGTGTACATCACAGCCATCGATCTGGATTTAAAAATATAACGTGTTGAAACGGACGGTGAAGATTTGCGGAAAGTGGATGCATATACAGAAGAAGAGTGGGGTCCACGCTCCACCGTTTGAGCTTTTGGGGGTCCACTTACGTTTTAAACCGCACCGAGTTGGGGTGTGAGATATTGCACGTTTGAGATTTATGAAAATGCGAAAGTTTTTTATATTATTTAGACGACCTTTGAATTGGGTATTTTCTATAGTTTCCCGTCATTTCTTATTTCTTAGTTTCCAGTCCACATTTCACACATTGGAAATTTTATGGAATCCAAAACGCGTCAATATATAATCTAATACGTACATGTCCAAGTAGTATATAGCTGCTGTTAGATATCTTTATTCGACAAAAGAGGTCCAAGCATTATTTTATACTACACAAAATATTGCTATTATGTATACTTTTGTAAATTGTGAAAGTCTAGGCACATAACACAATAATATCTAATAATAATTGGAAAAGATATTACGCAAAAGAAGAAAAGGAGAATAAATGAACAAAATTGTTCAATTGACCGGACAGATTCTATGGGCTAATGCATCTTTTGTTGCTTCTCCACTTCTGTTTGTTTTATGTCCGCAACTAGCACTACATGACGTGGCGCCTTTATTCTCAAGAACACTCTTTGGACACTTGTTTTTAGACTTGTCTAGTTATGTTCATTACAAGTTCACCCAGAGACCGGTTTACCTTTTAGAGTTAAGTAAATGTCATAACGTATTTTCACCTAAAGGAGGGGCTAAAATGTTGTTTCAGCTTCCTTTAGATCCATGATCATTTGTTAAAGAATTGAGGCACGTCATCCTTTTTTTATCCTATTGTGACAAAAAAAAGATTTAACTATATTAACAAGCAGTATGTAATTGACTAATTGTGTATTACAAGTCAGACTCCGACTCCTGTGACATGCAAATCCTTCCAAGTCAAAATATAAGTCAAAGTAGTGATACTGATCATCAAAACTAAACAGCGTGCATTGAACAGTGATTTTACATTGTGATTTTGTGAATTTCCTTTTCAAATCAAAATACAAATAATGAATACACTAATTGCTTGCACGTGAGAGGCTGCGTGTAGTGGTTGATTCAAACACTAACGAACCCGCACGTTTTAGTTGGTCTACATGAATGTCATACACCAAAAATGAATCCGTGGAAGTTTTTATAAGTTGAACTACTACCTTTTCGACTACTAATGGTAGTAATGGCCACACATTTAACCTCTCGCCGAACTTTTTATATATATTCTGGTCTATTTTCTTAACTATTTGCGGAAAGATAATTCAAACATTCAAATTTGAATGATAAATCATGATGCTCTAACGTAAAATCAAAGTCCATGATCATGTATAGACTATTAAAACCCCTTTTCAGTCATTTTTGTATAATAAATTAACAATCTCAGGACATGGCTTTTGTTGCTTTTTCAATGGGCCTCTCAGCCTTAAATTTAGTCATAGCCCATTTGATTTGTCTCTTCCTTTATTCCATACTTAAGTGTATACAGTACATAATACATATCTAAGAATGAATGGACTTATGCACATGCGCTCTTATACAACAAAATGACTGAAAATAATTCACATATATTATAGTATATACTAGTATTACTTTGGTAAATTTATTCGAGCCATAACTAAACGGGTAGAAAAATAGTAATACGCTGTTTGCAGCGTTTAATTTCCAGAGCCAGAGGAAATTTTCGTGCCGTTTTTAGTTTCTTGATAACACAAACATGACGTCCAAAGTGCCTTGTTGTGGTCCTTCTTAAGGTAAAGCCGTTAGCTTTGACATATTACGTTTTGCGAGAAGACAGAAACGACGCGAAACCATAGCACGTGTGCGATCTGTGTTTCTACTTTCTACTATAGTGGTCAAAGTCAAACAAGGTCTTCCAAACCAAGCAGATTTATTATTGTTACACTGTTGTGAGGGGAAAAAATGAAACATTTATCGGTAGGTAATCTTTGGGATTATTTATAAAACACCCTATTAGCAATCCCACTCATTATTACTTGGTTTTAAATTATGAATCCATACAACTATTTTCTCGTCGATTGGTCATAATTAGCATCCCTATTTGATGCCTTTTGTAGTGTCGCATTTTATGTAGATTACTAGATTCACGTAATAAAGTTTATATTGTATAGCACTCGCTGCACTCCATCAACTATTGATCCTTGCAGTATTGATTTAGTTTATAGATTTAATATTTAGAAGTTATTATACACAAGCCTCTATTTATAATGGGAAAATGTAGATGAGTTTTACTGCATGCCAGCCTCAGAAACGATATTTGGTGCGACATGGTCATGTGAATATGGTCACTTTCAATGAGTATCTGTGACTCGCGCGATTCAAGAGTTCATGACTCGTGATTTAACTCAAGAGTCATGCCTCGCACCACCTTTACCCCGACCGTTCCGTACACTCGACGCGTATTCAAGTACGTAACGCTGGTTTCTTCACGAATATAATACTACTATCTTAAGAAGCTTCTCGCTCACACAAGTACGACCGCACGTGTGTGTGCATGTTACAGATGAGCTGTCAAGATTTATGGAGAAATTAATGACTATTCTGAATGGCGATGAGTCTTGCGTTTACTACACTAACAACAACACAAACACGGTCAATGTGTTACTAATCAGTCGCTAAACATATATCTTTAGTTGTCTGATAAAGTACACCCGATTACCACTAGCTAGTAATAGTATACAGTTGATATTTAGAGTTATGATACTACATTATATTAATCAATGGTCCATAACTATACTCGACTAGAAACATGTAGTACAACCAATCTAGGGATTAGCTAGAAATTGTCAGTCAGTTTCGTGTTGGCCTGAGTTAAAATTATTTTCCCTTGAGTGAAATTAAATAAAAACGGACAAGTACGATTGCTAGATTTGTAACAGGAGTAGCTAAGACGTGGTCAGTGTTTGAAATAGTAAAGAAAGGTATGGGACTTAGACCAACTTTCGATTTCAACTGTTGTTACTGACATTACTACGACTCTCTTCTATTTTTTATACTTTCTGTTCTTCTACTCCTTCTCCTAGATAGGGATAATTAATATGGTCATTTTAACTCCATGTTAATGGAATATCGTTTTCTTTCCTTTTCTCCATGAAAAAAAAAATAAATAAATAAATTATTAGACGCTTGATTTGGTAAGTAATCTAAGCAACAAGACTAGTTAGTGTCGCAATATTTAGCATCTATTCGATTTCTCAGTACAAGAGTGAATGAAAAGTAATAAAACCGTGTAAAAGGCAGACGATGCATTCACATGATCAAAATAAGAGATTGAAATAGCAAGAACGGTGATTGATGTATGCACTGTATACATACGCGTGTCTATACAAAATATAGTAAAATATATGCATTTCAAGTAGCTTGGATTGAGGAAGATTTTGCAATAAAGTTTGAATAGTTGCTATGCTGTGACATAATTATAATCGGTCACTATATTTAGACTGGGGCCTATCATGTTCACTCCTAATCAAAGAAAACTATAAATGTAACATAATTATAATAATATAAAGTTTTGAGTCTTGACATAACATATAAAAGGCTTTACCTTACCATTTCACTTTATATCAGTATTATTTTCTCTTTGCCTACTCTCTCCGTTCTTTCTTTTTCATTGAACATGGGTGATAAAAACATTACATCTAATTTAATATATAATTTTAATTTTAACAAAAAGGCATTTGTAGCAACAAATGAATACTGAACCTAGTTTTCTTTCTCGATTATGATATTTAGAATTGTAAATAACGAAATAAGTGATTTAGAGAAGAAAAATGGTTGAAATTCCTTATTCAATCAAGAATCTTGTAAACAATAGTTGCAATGCTACTTTTGCCGAAGTATAATAACTTCTACGCAGAAAAGAGAATATTTTTTAAGCAAACTATTCACAAGAGAAAAACACATTATTGCGCCGTACAAACGTCTTTTCTCAGTTCCATAAGATGATTATCTAGATACATATCATCATCATAACAGTTGCTAAACTTACAGTACATTGTTCTAAACATTGCGGTAGCATTATTGATGAATGTAATACAAATTAACAGTGGGATGTTTCGTTATTTCAATAATTTTTGCATAATAGCGAAAGACGAATATGGAGTATACAAAAAGTTTCTGCTTTCACAGCATTCACTATAACTTTCCCTCTTCAGGAAACAAAATTTACTTTCCAGCTATTTTCACATTTTTACCCTTAATTTTCATACAATATGTAAATTGAAGCTAATCTTAAATTCGGACAAATCATCCCTTGACCTAAATGCTCCAGCTAGCCCAAACCACCTGATGACAACAAGCCATTTTTGTGCTCCTCTACTTGAGAATTTGTTTTCCAATTTGAGATCTTGGCCTGAGTTTATTCCTAAATATGACTACGACTATGTAATATGATAGGCTATAAATAAAGATTGACGTCAATTCTTGGACAAATTCGAGCATGTTTCAAAGCTTTGGATGAGTCTCAATAAAAGTCACAACCATCATAAAATTTTAAGAATCGTATGCTTTTTTTTTCCACTGCAGCAAAAAAGAAAAATTATAACCTAAAACCTCTACAATTATGAGTCTAAAAAACCTAACACTAAACAGAACTTCGGCGTGTAGACCAAAAGAACTTGCAACAACTACAACAAGTCAACAACTACTTGCATGGTTCGTGATTTATTCAACATAAATTTGAAAATAAATGAAAATATCAGAACTAATTAAATACACATAAAACCTCTTCGTCAGATTCTCTCTCTTTCCCTCTTTCAATATCCATCTGCCCATATTTCTTGCTGTCAACAAAATTCATTCACCAATCTTCTTTTCCCCCATCAACAACAAACAAAAACAACAAAGTCCTTTCCCAATATTAAAACATATTCACCAAAAACCCTTCCACAAGAAACCTCTCTTCAACAATGTCTTCTCGAAACCTAAGATCAAGAATCCGCTCCATTCTTCTTCTTCTCCTTCTTCTTATTGGTTTCTGCGATGGAGCAAGAACAAGTACGAACGTCTTCAGCTCGAAACCACACAAGGAAGAAAACGACGTCGGCGTTGTTTCGTCTTCGTCTAGACAGTTCTTGGGATTCTTGCCACGTCACTTCCCTGTGCCAGCTTCTGGTCCCTCAAGAAAACATAATGATATCGGTTTACTCAGTTGGCATCGATCTTCTCCGTGAAAAAGCTTAAAGGTCATAACTTCGTTTTTTTATTAATTGATTTTCTCTCTTTTATTTTGAGTTCCTCTTTTGCCCCCATTGCTTTTGAATCTTAAGCTGGTGTAAATGGTTTTATCTTTTTGTTTGTGATGCCAAGAAAATGGGGTTTTGGTTCGATTTATGTCGACGAAACAAAACATGATCTATTATGAATTTGTAACCGGAGATTGTAATTTTTTTTGTTTTTGTTTTGGATAACTCGAATTTGTAATATTGCTTGGATCGAAAGTGTAAGAGCGGATCATCTTCATGAGATACACTAGTTCTTCTTATTACGATCATTTCGAGTGAAGAAAAATTTAATTATAATTTGTTCGAAATTGACCGTGTCTTTGACAAGGACTAATTATAGTGTTTGTAAAAGAACGGGTCAAATCGTTAAAAATATAAAGAGAACTGAAACATACAATGTACCTAACTAAAATGTCTGATGCAGATTGGTCGTGACTCCCTAATCTACTTTTTTGGGGATCTACTTATTTGTTTGATTATAACCAATAATGTCTTTAAAATGTCCAATGTGATGGACCAACAACGGTTGAGTCTTATTATATAGCCATTTGACATTTCTAAAGAAAGAGTCAAACATAATTGCTCCTTGAGCCCGTCCCTTGTGTATTCTCTTTAAGCATTTGTGAAGCAGAATATTTTGAATCTACATTGTAATACTCGTCTCTGGTTCCTCAACGTTCTTCATGAATGGGTCCTTTATCCCAAAACAACAAGTACGGAAATGCTAAAGAATCTCAGAAATATTTGAATGAGAAAGACCTTATTTGTCAAATGAGAAATCCGACATTCTCAATTTTCGTGCAACAACACAAACAAGAAACATGAAACCTTAAAAGCCAACCAAGAATCAAGATTCAACAAGAGTCTCAACTTTGTTCTCCTCAGCTGCAAAAAACGGAATCGGTTTCTTTGGAGCGGGAAGACGTCCGATACTATCAACCCTATCTTGTTGTTTGGGAGGAGGTCTCGCTGCTCTAGGCAACAACCTTCCTTTCTTCTCAAACCATTCTGGTGTCAGCAATGCCTTCAAACCCAATTTGTTGTAATGCACTCTTCTCACTGATCCTCCCGTTGCCTCCACCACCTCTTTGGCCCTAACCGTCACTCTCGAAACCTGTAATAAGACATGCCGTTCCCGATTAATTCAAGCGAATTCATGGACTAACGCAATGACAACGAGGAAATGGTTAACACTATATAGAGCAAAAGGTTCCAAAATTCAAATGGTAACCTCGAAATGGAGTGGCCATTTGATCTCATCAGCACCACGACCCATTAGTCTTACTCCGTCTTCTATTTGCTTTCCTATAGCTCCCACATCCTGCACACCGGCGTTAATCGTTTAGTAAGCAGCAGAGACATGAATAAATCATCAACTCAGGTTTAAATGAAACTGTGGAGAGTGTGACCGAACCTTGAGCGTTTTCATTGTGATCAATTCATGAGAATCTATCATCCCAGCGTTTATAAGTTTAGCGATCTTTCCTAGACCAACCGGCTGCATCACACAACAAACATATACATCTTTAGTTGCTGCATCCATAGAGTGTCAAATTCAACCCTTAGACCACAGTATCATCTACTTCACCACAAGCAGCTAAAACACAGCATTATTGGCATCCAGAGAGAAGAATAAGAGTGACACATCTGATCTAGCTTCTCATTTCGATCTTATCTAATGATACCACAACATTCCTGTAATATTCGAATCCGTTGAGACAAGAAAATCATAGATTTTGATAAACCAAAGAGCTAAGCACCAGAGAAACAAGTCCTAGAGCGAAAGGCAGAAGCTTTTTACCTGGAAATGGAGCTTAAATTTGTTCTTGAAGCCACGTTTGGGCAAACGGCGTCGTAGTGGAGTCTGTCCACCTTCGAATCCAAACTTCATCGTTCCTCTGGCTTTTTGCCCCTTGTGACCTCTTCCAGCAGTTTTACCTTTACCAGACCCAATACCTCTTCCTTTCCTCGTCTTGAGTTTTCTGGGCACATTGTCTCTCAGATCGTTCAAGCTCAATAAACTGTAAGACCTGATTCCCTGAAACGATGAAGCTCTGCTCGCCAAGCTAGGAATTTGAGTGAGCATCGGAGATTGACGGCATTGCAGAAGTGGGGAAGAGATGAATCTGGGTTTGGCGGTGTGATGAATCGATGAATTGATGAGAGATGTTGATATGATCGAAGAGATTCTTCTTCTAATCATTTCTTCAATTGCAGATCAAGCAGATTTTGGTTTCGAGATTTCTGAAATGCGATTATTCCATTTGGGGATTTAGGGTTTATGAGTTTTTTAGTTGAGAGCTTCTCTGAATCATTTTCATACGTTGCAGCCAGTTCTTCTCGTATGGGCTATTGCAATCATATTCTTCTAAAAGGCCCATTTATAGCCCATTACTCGATTGAATTGTCCGGTTTAGTACGAGAACCAATTTTATATTCTCCACAAACTCACTCTAAACCACGTCGTTTTGAGTGAACTCACAAGGAAAATAAACAGATAAAATCATAAATTGGCAAAGGGTTTAGGTCATCGTCGCTCCGAATTTCTCCGGCAACTCTTCTCTCTCTTCTTTCGCCGTCGACGAAGAGAGCTTCTTTTTCAGGTTAACCCCCATTCTGAATTGGCTTTCTCGTTTAGAATCTGCCTTCAATTTCGCATTTTGTTTACTAATTTATCCATGTCTCGACCTTCTGACGAGTTTATAATTGTGATTTTGATCGTGTAGCAGCTATGAAGTAGTAGGATTGAGTTCTCTGTTCTTGTTTATTATACGGTAAAAGCTCTCTGTGGAGATTACATCGTCAATTTTTTTTTTTCGATTTTTACAGGTTTGTAAAAACTAAAGAGCTGAGAGAGACTTGAAAAGAGATGGCATTCGATTACAAACCTTCCGAAGATTTCATAGTCAATAACTTACAGCCGCTCGTCGACTTTGATTTGACGGGATCGAAGGAGCTTTGGCTTATCCAGTGCCCTATTAGTCAAGTATGTGTTGAGAATGAATTGAAAACCTGTTGCTAATTTGGACTGAATATGCTTACTCAAAGCAATTGATCATAGTGTAGTGTTCTGCAACTAAAAAGGGGTTTCTTTTGGTTTTTCAGATTCCGGAAATCGAAGGGAAGGAGTTTAAGGTTAAGCTAGATAAAGATGGCGTATTGGGAGGATTTGAGGATTCATCTGGTTAGTTTTTTGTGATTTTGGTTCACTTTGGTTTTGTGTTCATTCTTTGCAAAGTTTGCTCATTGCCTTTGTTTACAATCCTCTGGAATTGATAGGTAATGAGGTTGAACTCGTTAGCTTTGCTTCTCAAGATGCTGATCCAGCTGTGATTATACCATCTCAAGAAGAATCAAAAATCGGTACATTTACTTTCATTGCTTCTGTAGTAACTGGTCTTAGGTCTTTATCGTGTTCAGTGACATAGCCTTGCCTTGTGTGTGTTTATGGCAGTTGGGAAGATTTCGCGGAGAGTGTCCTTAGTTCGTTACCCTGAGCCAAAAGAGCTGGTTGAGGCAGTGAAGGCCAAAACCCAACAGAAGCTTGTAGGAGCAGTGACGAATTCCTCTGGAAAATTCTCAGCCTTGGCTAAAAGCAGCCGGGCTAAAAGCGGACAGTCAGGTCTTCGACATTCAGCTTCCACGCGTAGCAGCAGACAGAAGAGCTCCATGCCTAGCTTGAGCGAGACTCCCAAGTCTTCAAAAAGGAAGCATTCAGAGACCTCCTCAGGGAAACATCAGGGCTCCACAAGTACGGTTTCAGGCTCTTCAGATCGAACGGGTAAGTCGAAGAAGAAAGTCAAGACTGAAGACAAGTAAAGATATTCGTTTTTTATTTTTTCACAAGAGAGTTTTGTGTTGATGGTTATAACTTATAAGATTTTTGAATTGGATTTATGTAGACGATTAAGCAACCAGTATTGTATTCAAATCCATAACTTATTTCGCTCTATATGCTTATGAAATCTTAGTGAGATGCAGTTAAAACAAAAGCTATGGTTTGTTGTTCTTTTGTTGTCTTCAAGCATCTGTGGTTGGAGGAGTTGTTGTTGCAGAGACTTGTGTAATTGGCTTCCATTGTTGTGGAGTCTGAGCTTTCTTAATGGAGAGAGCATGGATTTGTTTCATCTCTTCTTCAAGAGCAGCATTCACTATGCGGTGCCTCTCGAGCAGTCTCTTCCCTTCAAACTGTTCCGAGACAATCTCAACAGCAAAACTTGCGCCGCAGCTAGAAGAAGAAAGGTGATAGGTTATAAGATTGAGAAGACAAATTCGAAAAGAAAGATTGAGCATGGACTTTACCCTCCAGATGTGTCAATGACTTCCTGATTTTGCACAGTTAAGAAACCAAATCAGTGATATATACAGAGAAATATCACAAGACCAACTAATTGCATCAAAATCAAAAAGCTAAATGTGGATCTAATCAGCACAAACCACATAAAAGTGAATACGATACAATCCTAGAACCAAACAAAATCCATAAGATTGTCTTAGAGCTAGATGAGTATGATCCAAGTAAAGTTTTAATTTTTATTAACAGATCACTTGAAAATTTTCAAATCATCGTTATCTGCAACTCCATTTTCTTCCTATAGCGAAGAACAGATGAAGAACGTGTGATCGATCAAAGATCTTTGCTTGTCGACAGATTCAGTAACCGTGAGTAAGAAAAAGAATCGCAGGTAAGGATCAGTTGACTTACCAAATGAAGAGGGTTGAGTTTCGAAGTCAACGAAGCTTCGACTTGTTCCTTTGTCACACCCATATCTCTCTCTCTCTCTCTCTCTCTCTCTCTCTCTCTCTCTCTCTCTCTCTCTCTCTCTCTCTCTCTCTCTCTTTCTCTCTGCGTAAACTTTGTAAAAGCTTTCTATGATCAAGTCCTTTGCGATAAATGGTTCAGCCGAGTGAATCCGATACCCAACCCGGATTTATTCTCTTCTTTATAACTTAATGATATTCGATAATATCCATTAGCACAAAAAACAGGTAAGGAATCTGTCTGATAATTACGTACGTTCATAAATTGATTTTTTTTTATGCTTAAAAGTCAAAACTTTACAAAGTCAAACCACCATCACGTCAATAGACTGAAGAACAGAGAACCTTATTTTGAAAACACTTACGGTTATTGTATCTAAGACAACTCAAACAATATAAGATTGAGAAAGTTGGAGAAGAGGTGACAAATTCGAAAAGAAAGATTGATCATTGACTTTACCCTCCAGATGCGCCAATGACTTGCTGATTTTACATAGACGCAAAAAGAAACAGATGAGTAATATATACAGAGCAG
The DNA here is from genome assembly GCA_902728155.2 of Microthlaspi erraticum. NCBI lineage: Eukaryota > Viridiplantae > Streptophyta > Magnoliopsida > Brassicales > Brassicaceae > Microthlaspi > Microthlaspi erraticum. The sequence goes on along the minus strand of CACVBM020001151.1, from coordinate 687,581 downwards.
AGAAATATTTTGGATCAAACTCAATGATCTTCTCCGTTGTGTGTGAATATGACTGGGAGAAAGATGATCTTGAGGTCCAGTATCTGACTTTTTCCATAGTTGAATTACTTTTGCCGTCAGAAATCTTACACATCTCCGTTAGTTTCAGGAACTCGCTGACTAGGCTAGATATCCCAGTGGAGTTACTTTCTACCACATCTTACACATAAAGTCGAGTGGAATCTAGTTCCGGTCATGCGTGATAGCTTTCCTAGACTACAAGTCACCAGGCTCATTCGTGTAAGGAATCAAATCATCGTTATTAGTTGATTTCATTTGAAGTTTGCGTTAGTACAGTCAACTTTGATGATGTTTCCACACTCTCGTTTGCCTCAACAGCAACACGGTGGTGGTCACTCTCATTGGCCTGCCGGACCGAACCATCCTATGAACAACGGACCACCACCACAAGTACTTGCACAAGCACAATATGGACAGTAAGAGAGCTCAAAGACTCTCATTCATATGGTCTAGTCTTGGCTTGATGTCGTAAGAGGCAAGTAATGAAGACTTTATCCTTCGAGAAACAGAATCTAAGAGGCAAAGTAATGAAGACTTTAACTAGTAGCTGCCATTTGTCTTTCAAAACATAAAGTAAGTAGTAGTTACTCGTACACAAAGTAACTCGTACAAGGCAAACCATTTGTCTTCCAAAACACAGAGTCATCGTGGCATTTGTCTTTATGGTTTTGTAAAATGAAAGAAAAAAACAAATAGCCCAAAAAGAAAGAAAAATCATTGAGAAGTAACTTGAGGAATAAGTCGTACACAAAGTCACAAAGTAGTAGCTGCCATTTGTCCTTTCAAAACACAAAGTAACTCGTACAAGGCAAAGCAAAGCATTTGTCTCTCAAAACATAAATAGATAAATAAAACAGCAGATCACAATTAATCAAAGCGCTTCATCACCGCTTCAACGAAGTCCGCTTCAGTCATCTTCATGAGATCTTTCGGCTTCATCTTGTCTTTCTCCATGAACCAACGGGCCACCACTCCTGCGATTTCATCTTCTGTCCATTCTCCCGTTTCAGCCATTTCCTGGCATTTGTCGAAGACTGCCGATGCTTCATCGATCAGTTTTGCATTCCCCATCGACTTTTCTTCCTCCTGCAAAAAAAAAAAACACAAACAAAACCCACAAAATCACTATCCTCTGTTCGGATTCACCACAAAATCACTCTGTTAATTCCTAAAAGATGCAGCTTTAACTCACACGCACAAAGCCTCAAAATTTCAATCAAAGCCTAAAATTTCAAAGCAGAACCTAAAATTTCGAAATGTTCAACGATAAATCAATTACTTGTGGCCTTATTTACCGAAAGATGCAAGCTTTTCAGTACACAAACCCTAAAATTTCAAGCAAAACCCTAAAATTTCGAAATGTTCAAGGATAAATCAAATACTTGTGGCCTTATTTACCGAAAGATGCAAGCTTTTCAGCACACAAACCCTAAAACTTCAAGCAAGGTCAAAGCAACTATGGGAACAAAATCGAAACAACCTATAACATGATAAATCAAATTATAACCATATAGATTCCAGATCTATGCTCCTAAACTATCCTAGGCTTCGTTAACACCAAAATAAATGAACAAAAACCTGTTTCTTGCACTGGACAGTCAGTTTCACGTTGAATCTGGTTTTCGTCTTGACCCTCATGCCCATGCTGCTCGAAGAACGGGGAGAGGAACTCGGAGAAGGAGGAGGGAAACGCAAAGGAGGAGCTGAGAAAGTAGCTAAAGTAGGAAGAGGAGCCATGGAAGAAGAGTAAAGAAGAACTTCGAGAAGAACAGAAAGGATCTTTCTTCGTTGACAACAAAAGCTCTTTAATTTTTCTTTTTGGCCTAGTTCTGAGATAAGAGAGTATCCTACATTTAATAGTAAGGTGCAAAGAAAAATATGTGAACCAAAAAAAAAACAAAAAGTAAAGGACGAAGAAAAAGCTCGCTCCCCGAGTCCGGACTCGTTAAATTTTGGTCTCTCCAAAAGCAACAAGCTTGCCTATTTTCAAAAGCAATCCTTTTTCACCTTTTCACCTTCTTTTTTCACTCAGCTTTTGAAAAGCAATTCTTTTTATTGGATGAAAATTTATTTATTTTTTATATCTAAAACTTGGATCGACCATTTGATGCAATTACGTTTGTAATCCGAAACACTCGTTTGTAGAAAAATATGCCAATTGTTTTGTTTTTTCCGATTCCAAACATTTGTTTGACCAACACGTTTTTTTTTTTATTCAGTTAGCGTGTGATTCTTGAAATGAACCGATGTTTGACCGGAATTAACCGCATTAAAAATAATTTAATCACAGTTACAATACCGTTTTCACGCAATAGAAGAAGAAAAAACGAATCCGCTGAGTTAACTCGTTCGTGTAACCCCAACGATTTCACCTTTACATAGTACTTTACAAGTTTCGTCTTTCTCTTCTACTCAATTGCTACACATCAACACATATTAAAAACGTGTGACTATGTTCTTACTTTTCTTTCCTCTATTCACAACAGACTCCGATCACCTCTGTTTCTTAGATTCTGGTCTCAGAGAATCGTCGTTCTCTTCGGTACTCCGGTCAATCCCGAAACACTTAAGAAACGCAGTTCCAGCTAGCTGAAACAAATTACACGGATGATGCAAGTTACTACTCGAATCTTTCTCTAACGGACGTTCTTCTCCCTCTGTTCTCGTGACTCTCATTGTTGCAGCTGGTGCTATCTCTCCTTTTATGGCCTGTGAACTTCCTACCTGTCATGACAAAAGCAACGAGTACGATGAATCTAAGAAATGAAACATAATATCAAAAGATTCAACACGAATGCGTGTCACGCTGAATCAAAGAAAACGAGTATGTGTCACACTAACTTTGGAGAGGATTATTTAGATAAACCATCATAATCAGACAAGGAAGAAGCCATTGGAGGAAGTTAATTGTTTACTTAGAAAGACAAATTTAGAAGATAACTGTTACTTGAAGATAATATTAGACGTCGCTTGTGAAAACTAAGCAAAGCAAATCTTTAACGATAAGGAACAAACATTTGTCAACTACCAGCAAAATGGGGAAAGGACAAACAACAAAAAAATCAAGAACTTTGAAACATGGACTGAAAGGTCACAACACGTATAAACTTGAAATTTAACCTCAATGTTAAGATCTTAGCCAATGAATCTCAGTGCTTATACAGTTTTGTGCTAATGACAATCGAACTCATTAGCTTCAGCTATATGATCCAACATTCATAATTAGGAATCCTCATTTCCTATCTTTTGATTACTCTTACTATCTGCTAATTTCAGGACACAGCAATTTGAAAAGTTTTCAACTTTTCGAACTCATTACATATTTACATTCAAATGTGGCTACTCTCCAGCTAATTCTGGCTGCCACTTTCTCTATTACTCTTAATTGCTATCTAAGCCCTCAAGATTTAGCAACACCCTAAAAATTCCCCTATTTCTTTGTTCCCATTCCCAGAAACCATAATGAAGATAGAAAGAACATCGATCTCTCTGAAATCTGCCCGGACTACTAAGTAATTTAAAATTTAAGCGAAAAATCAAGTGGAAGCACAAAATGAATAATTGCATTCGCCGGAATAGTAAATCTCAATCCGAGAAACGAGCCGAAAAAAGCAAGTCAACGTAAAGCAAGGTACGACTCGAATCCGTGATTCGTCGACGAAATTGAAAGAGACAGATAGTTGAGCTACCTGATTAGACTGTACGAGACTCGAATTGACGGAAAACCCCAAGCCGCGGTGGTGGCTGATCGGAATCTGATTTCCAGAAATTAATCGCCGAGAAAGAGATGAGCAGGAGGTAGAAGACATGGAATCAGCAGATGAGCAAGTGTTGTCGCTGATATCTGAAGATACGATTCCGAAGACAACAAGGAGGAGTAAGAGGAGGAAGAAGACGAACATTTGAATCCATATGAGCCATGGGATATTGTAGCTGTCCACCATCAGAAACTCTTCCCCGGAATTCACCATTTCTCGAGAAAGATAAGAAAACTCGGGAAGATGGATTCTCACTGAGAATCTCTTTGAGGAAACGATTGAGGAAGACGAAGAAGACAATCAACGGAAGACGACGAGGAGTTTGGGTGGGTGGGGATAAAGATAAAGCGACGGAGCTGTGATTATCCGAAGATTTGAAGATCATCGCGAGAAAATAACGGCAACAGTTGGTAGCCCACGTGTAACACGCTGATTGGTTTAAAAGGCGAAAACACGCGATCTTGGTAAATCAATTTTTTCAAAGGTTTTTCCCCTCTAATTTGGTGTAATTTTTTTTTTTAGTGTTTAACTGTTTACTGTTTAGTATGTAATTTTGAATAAGTTATTACTGGGTTATTCAATTATATTAGCTGTGAGAAACTTGTCTGCTAAATTTATTGCGGTTGGTGGACTTGCCCTGTATTTTTCAGATTTGGATTGTGACTAGTAGTCAATTTTCTAAAATAAGTATGCATACATCATTACAAACTTAGCCTACAATAACTATTATGAACATGACAATGGTAGTAGATTAAATTACTATACTACTGACTAATGTACGTCTTTAAGTTATAAGTAGATTTAGACCATAAACCTTTCTACTTAATTTAAAAAATAGATTAACAGGAGTTTATTATTAAATCTTTTTGCAATAAATTATGGAATACAAACTACTCAGATTTATCATACGTACTTTACATGCAATATATATGTCCAACCTTTATTGGATGCTCCACCTAATTTAATATTCATCCACCAGTATATCCAAACATAAAACACTATTAAAAATCTATAATAAAGTATATATGCGTGGATTTATCATATAAAATTTATGTTGCGATATATCCAAAGTCCAAACTATAAGTCATTATCGTCAATTATATAAATTTGTAATAAATGTCCATGTTTAGAAGAAGAAAAAAAACGTAGAAGGTAGTACCAAAAGGATAAGCATAGCATACAACAAATATAGAAATTAGTAGACGTTGACAAAAAAAATTAAAGAAAATTAGGGGATAATTACGCAAACAAAAGGAATTGTTTTGCGACCTACCAGGAAATTAAAGAGAATATTTCTTTCTTTTTCGATATGTACGCGTATTGAGGTCTTCTATATAAGTACGTATTAGAATCTTAAACATCTCTCTCTACACACAAAGAAACTCGTTTCAGAAAAATCCCTAAATCCCCCTAAAGAAACCCTAATTACTACAAAGAAGAGGAACAATGAGTTACAGAGTCGCAAGAGCGTCGGAGTATCTCGCGATCACCGGTGGTGGGATCAAAGACATTAAGCTCGCGAAGAAGTCTTGGGTGTTTCCATGGCAGTCTTGCACCGTCTTCGACGTTTCTCCGGTCAACTACACGTTCGAGGTTCAGGCCATGAGTTCCGAGAAACTCCCTTTTGTCATCCCCGCCGTTTTCACCATCGGTCCGCGCGTCGATGACCCTCACGCTCTTCTCCTCTACGCCATGCTCATGTCTCAACACGACAAGCACTCGAATCACGTCAATGAGCTCGTTGAAGGTGTCATCGAAGGAGAGACCCGTGTCCTCGTCGCCTCCATGACCATGGAAGAGGTCTTCAAAGGTAACAAACAATACCCCTCTTTAATTTTCTCTGTTTCTCATCGGAATCTTGCCTGAACTAGTTAAATTTCTAGACCTAAATTGGATTTTTTGCTCTGTTTTTGATTTATGTTTGTTTGAGTTTGTAATCACTAACTCAAAATCCGAATTGTGGCATTGTAGGAACAAAGGAGTTTAAGAAGGAGGTGTTTGACAAGGTCCAGCTTGAGCTTAACCAGTTTGGTCTAGTGATCTACAACGCCAACGTGAAGCAGCTCGTTGACGTGCCTGGACATGAGTACTTCTCTTACTTGGGTCAGAAGACTCAGATGGAAGCAGCAAACCAAGCCAAGATCGATGTAGCTGAGGCTAAGATGAAGGGAGAGGTCGGAGCCAAGGAACGGACTGGTCTCACCATCCAGAACGCAGCCAAGATCGACGCAGAGTCAAAGATCATCTCCACTCAGAGGCTAGGAGAAGGGACAAAGGAAGAGATCAAGGTCAAGACTGAGATCCAAGTGTTTCAGAACGAGAAGGCGGCTCTTGTTGCTCAGGCTGATGCTGCATTGGCGATCCAAAAGGCTTCTCTGACTAAAAACTCTCGTGTGGCTGAGGTTGAAGCGACCAAGGCTGTTGCTTTGAGGGAAGCTGAGCTTCAGACCCAAGTCGAAAAGTTGAATGCTTTGACTCAGACTGAGAAGCTTAAAGCCGAGTTCCTCAGTAAAGCCAGTGTTGAGTACGAGACCAAGGTGCAAGAAGCGAACTGGGAGTTGTACAATAAGCAAAAGCAAGCGGAGGCTGTTCTTTACGAGAAGCAGAAGCAAGCGGAGGCCATGAAAGCTGCAGCTGATGCTGCCTTCTACTCGAAACAGAGAGATGCAGAGGGTCTTGTAGCCATGGCCAATGCTCAGGGGACTTATCTAAAGACTCTCTTGGGCGCTGTTAACAATGATTACTCGGCCATGAGAGACTTCTTGATGATCAACAATGGAATCTATCAAGACATCGCCAAGACCAATGCGGTTGCGATCAGGGACTTGCAGCCTAAGATCAGTGTGTGGAACCATGGTGGTGCCGATCAGGGGATGAACGGTGGTGGTAATGGTAACGGTATGAAGGATATTGCTGGACTCTACAAGATGTTGCCACCGGTTCTTGATACGGTTTATGAGCAGACCGGGATGCAGCCACCGGCTTGGATTGGTACGCTACGTGGTACTGAGCCTAAACAATCACTTCAATCTCAGCAACACAGAGGTTGATTGGTTGATTGAGATCTCAAGAGTGCTTTTGTTTTTGTTTTTATTTTAGCTTTTAGGGGTTTTTATGATGATAAGCATCTGACAAATGTGATCTTCCGAGGTTGTCTCAGTTTGTTACTTTGACATTATGGATCTTTTGGTTTTTATCAAGTGTGTTTAATTAATACTACTATTAATTATTGCTTGCTGAAATCACCTTTTTTGTTTCTTTCTTTATAATCCAAGGAGTACTGTTATCTAAGAGCATCTTTAGTTGAATATATTTTGAAGGGTAAAATTAAAAGCTAAGAACACTTGTAAATGGCGCCATTCAATGATTTTACAGAGATTATTCGGCTTAAAAATTTGCAATTCCAGTGTGATCTAACTTTGGATCTCGGGTTCTAAAGGTATTTTAATTCAGTCTCGTCGGTGGAATTGGGGCCCATAGAAAAAGCCCATTATACGGCCTTGAAAATGGCGCCATTCACGAGATTTGCTCTCACGTGATCTCTCACACTTCACAGTCCACTCTCTCTGTCTCCCAAAGGAACAAAATATCTTCTTTTGTGTTTGATGATCACCATCGATGACGACGATACTTAGCTCGTCTCCTTCACTGTGCTCTCTCAAGCTTTTCCGATTATCCTCTCGAGAATCTTTGATCGACGCAGCTTTCCTCGGGAACAGGACAAAGCCGTCGCGGTCTTTCCATCTCCGGCTCCGAATGGAGGCCGTTTCGAGCATTTCAACTTCCCTTTCGTGTATTAGCGTCGGTGAAGACTTTCCAGCAGAATACGAGCAGTGGCTTCCGGTTCCGGACCCAGAAACCCGAAGAAGAGCCGGCGTTTTGCTCCACCCGACGTCGTTTCGCGGTCCTCACGGGATTGGTGATCTCGGAGAAGAAGCGCTCCGTTTCATCGACTGGCTTCATTCTACTGGTTGCTCCGTTTGGCAGGTAAGGGCGAATTAGATCAGGCATTTCGTGTAATTGTTCAATTTTGAAATTCAGCGAAGCTCACTAATTCTGTAAATCTAGATTTGAACTTCGAATCATTAATCTGAAGATTGGGGGAAGTTTTTGCGATTGATTTAGTTTCGTTTATGAGCAGGTTCTTCCACTAGTTCCTCCAGACGAAGGAGGATCTCCTTATGCAGGACAGGTTTGTCTTCTTTCTTTTCTACCATGGATTTTTCTTCCAATCCTCTACTACTTTTTCCTTCTCAGTTATTGCTGATTGCTTCTAGGATGCAAATTGTGGGAACACATTGTTGATTTCTCTGGATGAGCTTGTGAAGGACGGCTTGTTAACGAAGGATGAGCTCCCACAACCAATGTGCAAAACTTTTCTGTGATTTCTAAAATACAAAATTCTTGTTTTTTATTGGTCTCAGTCTCAGCTCTGATATCTTATATGATCCAGTGATGCTGACTGTGTGGACTATCAAACTGCCAACAAGTTAAAGAGCCCACTGATAACTAAGGTACACAATCTGGCTGCAAGAGTATAGCCACTGATCTATTGGCTTGAGAAGTTAAGTTTTGATCACTGAACTTTTCTCAGGCAGCAAAGAGGCTTATTGACGGAAATGGTGAGCTCAAGAGCAAACTGCAAGATTTCCGAAAAGACCCCTCTACATCATGTGAGGAATATAAAAGATTCGTTTGTTAATAGCAGTCTGCTGACTTTATCCGGATAGCTAGTTTTCACTGAGGATGTCATGTTCGTTATTGTATAGGTTGGCTTGAAGACGCTGCTTATTTTGCAGCTATAGACAATACTTTAAATGCATACAGTTGGTATGAGTGGCCTGAACCACTTAAAAACCGTCATCTTTCAGCCTTGGAAGCCATTTACGAAAGTCAAAAGGAGTTTGTAAGATCTTGGTGGCTTTAGTTTACTTCTTGAATTTGACTTCTTCTTGTCCTTTGAAAGTCTTCGAGGGTAGCCTTTTCTTCTTTCCTGCAGATAGACTTGTTCATTGCCAAGCAGTTTTTGTTCCAAAGGCAGTGGCAGAAAGTTCGTGAGTATGCACGGCGGAAAGGAGTCGATATAATGGGGGATATGCCCATTTATGTAGGATACCACAGTGCAGATGTGTGGGCAAATAAGAAACATTTTTTACTGGCAAGTAATATGGAGACAAACAATCTTACTGCATGTACACACCAGCCATACTATATAGACTTTCTTGAAGGCCAATTTTTGTTTATCTTTACGCAGAACAGGAAAGGCTTTCCCCTTCTGGTTAGCGGCGTTCCTCCTGATCTCTTCAGTGAAACTGGTCAACTGTGGGGAAGGTTTCTGATGCTACCATCTCCTTTACTTAAGATTATTGATTCAATGCTTGATTTGTTCAGTTTGCTCGGATAAGTATGTAGAAGGTTACTGTTTCTTAAGTCTTTGACTTTATCATTTTTCATTCTTTGATTTGTAGCCCTCTTTATGACTGGAAAGCGATGGAGAGTGACAGTTACTCTTGGTGGGTTAATCGATTACGACGTGCACAGGACTTGTATGATGAATGCAGGATCGATCATTTCAGAGGATTTGCAGGGTTTTGGGCTGTCCAATCTGGTGAGTGATTTTTTAAACTAGAAAACAGTGACAGATCATATACCTATTGGGTACATATTGAGTTGGTAATTTTTCATAAGACTTACTTGCTCTTATATCTATATTCTCCGCAGAAGCTAAAGTTGCCACGGTTGGACGATGGAAGGTGCTTTTACTTGATTCACTGATGTGAAAATATAATCATGTGGAGGAAACTAAGAAGTAGAAAAGTTGTATGAATGTAGGTAGGACCTGGAAAGACTTTATTTGATGCTATTTCCAGCAGCGTTGGGAAGATCAAAATCATAGCTGAAGATTTGGTAAGCTCATTTGGACTCAATTATGCAAACACTTAAGATGAGCAGTTACATAATGGAGACTACACTTTGTGATAAGACAGGGAGTTATTACAGAAGATGTAGTCCAACTAAGGAAATCCATCGGAGCACCTGGAATGTCTGTCCTCCAGTTTGGTAAAACAGCTTGGCTTCTTCATCTTCTTTTCTTTACCGTGTTTTTTAATTTCTCTGAGCATATTGAGATTGTTTTTGTGTCTAATTTCAGCTTTTGGAGGAGGTGCTGATAACCCACATTTACCTCATAATCATGAAGTAAACCAAGTTGTTTACTCTGGAACTCATGACAACGACACTGTGAGTTCTGTTTTAGCTCAAGTTGATTTTCACAGTAATCAGCAAATGTGTCTGTCCCGTTGATTGCTATTTGCTTCTCTTGTAAATAGATTCGAGGTTGGTGGGACAATCTGGACTCAGAAGAAAAGTCAAAGGTCATTTCACTAATCTTTCTTTTAGAAAGTTTGTGATTGGAAGATAATAAAGTAATAACAATCAGCATAAGCGGTTTTTCTCGTTGCAGGCAATGAAATACCTGTCGATAGATGAGGAAGACGACATCTCATGGGCGCTGATCCAAGCTGCATTCTCGTCAATAGCTCAAACGGCAATCATACCGATGCAAGACGTTCTGGGACTTGGAAGTTCTGCGAGGATGAACACTCCAGCCACTGTGGTTAGTCATTTGCTTCCTCTCTCTCTCTCTCAATCACTCTCTGTCCATTTGCTTTTAAGACGTTAATTACATTGTGTGTGTTTGTCTTTTATGAAATACACAGACGGGGAACTGGGGTTGGAGGATTCCGAGTTCAACGAGCTTCGATCATCTGAAAACGGAATCTCTCAGACTCAGAGATCTTTTGTCATTGTACGGTCGGCTTTGAGGAAATCTTCTGACCTGACGAATTAAGAAGAAGTAGAAGAATCTTCTCTCGTTTTCCTTTTCTTTTTTTTCTTGTTATTACTGAAATAAAGTAAGAAAACGAAAACGAAGCATATATGTAACATGGCGCTGTAGTATGATTTTTCGCATGTTAAATTTCATCCTTCCTTTAAACAAACAGTCATATGCACACCTTTTACTTGAGTTTTCATGTTCTCGAATTCTACGATCCAGGTAACAACGAGAATAGATGGCTTATGTTTGGGAACAGTAACAATGTCTGTTTATAGAACTTTTATAAAATGAAACAAAAAGAAACTGTTGACAGTGGGATTTGAACCCACGCCCTTTCGGACCAGAACCTTAATCTGGCGCCTTAGACCAACTCGGCCATATCAACTTTGTTGTTCTACTTCCATTTTTACAACACATAATAAATGAGCCACCACTGTTTATTTTACTGAGATCCTCTCTTACTCAATTTTGCAAGTTTGCTTTACTGTCAAAATCTGCGAATGGTTGTGTTAATGCATGTCTTTGATTGTTGTTAAATGGCAATCACAAATTATGGAAAAACTGCATCATTTTCTTTTATAATCTTACTGCAGCATTGTAATGTATTACATACCTGCTCTACATTACACAATACTGAAAATTTGCCAATGTCTAAATAAAAAACAAAAATGTTAACAACACTTCACACTTTACCAACATAGTTAGACAATCACTGTAAGATAACAGTAAACAACAGACAAGCTTGATTAATGCTTCCGTAGAAACATATGTAAAAGGTGTGTGAGTTACCACTTCTCCTCATCTCTGCCTTCTTCCTCTTCATATCATCATTATTATTATCATCATAAATAAATTATTAAACACGCTTTAAGCTTTAACGCAGCAGTTGAAGCAGCTGAAGATTCCTCTCCTCGTCTGTGTCAAGTCATTCACACGTAATATTAAAGAATGTTTTTATCCCAAGAAAAATCAAATACTACATCTAATTCTTCAGCTCACATGGTAGGTACAAAAATAAAAGCCACAAACATCTCTCATAAAGGATTCTACTTTACTTCGATTGAAAGAAACCACTACATCAGCTATATTAAACCCATAACTCTTTTTGTACCTTTTTCAATTACAAATGGACAAATGGTTTAAGTTTGTATCCACCTCTAAATTACCAACATTTGAATGAAATTTCACTTTTTAACAATGCGGATCAACAAGTACCTGAATATTATAACTCACTGTATTTTCTCCAACAATATAAGCTCAAATCATACTCATTCTATCTCCAGATCTAATATAAATTCAAAATCTAGTAGTTCATGAAGTTTGGTGGGGTATTAATGTCATGTGCAGATATAAATAGCAAAAGCAACAAACTAGAACAAACACTGAAGGACCACATTTTACCCAATTGCTGCAAATAGCCATATAATGCTTACAAAGTTAGATTCCGTAACCTACCCAACCCAAGAAGTAAGGCCCACATCTAATGAATACAAACAGCTACAATCCACAAACACAATCATCCAATTACATATACACCCACAGATCAAGGAAAGAATGAATCAGACATAACTCAACCAAAACCTAACAAACAAATCTAAAGTTTTCAACTTTGGAGATTATGAGCATGAGACCAACTTACAATGTTGTGACCTACAAAGCTAGGCTCATTAACCTAACCAAGTTAATAAAACACAAGACAATCAAGAAAATACATCGTTAAGACAGCAACAAAAACTGAAAAGAAGCAAGTAATCTTACAGATGGAGAATGTGGGCGTTGGTGAGAGAAGACATTATGGTTGTTGTTGGTGTCACTGTGAACGGTCGTGAGCTTAGGCTTATCGACTGAAGTAGGAGGTTGATTATGAAAAGGGTTAATGAGGTCTTCTTCGTTGCCAAGACTGGCACGAGAAGGATCTCTCTTGTTCAGTTTCCTCATCTCTCTGATCTTTGTGAAATCCATCGAGTAATCAGGGATTGGTCCTCCTTTCTGATCCCAATCTCCAAATGTTGGTACTGATAACCATGGCGAGTTCTTGCTCTGCAAACAAATCTCTCAATTTCAATAACTTTGACTTTGATGTTAAGTATTAACAAATGAAAGCCCCTAAAACAGATTTGGAATTCGTATTTCAGACCACAAAGACAATAAGGGTTTTTTATTCACCAGGTTCTAATTCAAAATTCGATCTATCACAGACTAGTTTCTCACGCAGAACTCGAATTCTAGCACAGGAACTTGAAACTGCATAAAAAAACACCTTTGTTTGATAAATCTGAAAATTCTATTCGTACAGGATTTGATTATACATCACTTAAAAATATCAGCTTGGAAATATTCTCGGCGAAAAAAACGAACATCACAGAAGAAGAAGAAGGGATTATACAACAGAATAGAAAATGGGTCTGAGAGATTTAAACCACCTTTTGATCTTCCATATGATTAATCTGTAGAGATAAGAGAAGCCTCCTTTTTAAAAATTTTATTTTCAAAAGATGATCTTAGCAGCGAAGATGGTGATACAGAGGAGGAATATATAAGCTAAGAAAATTTAATACACAGCAAAACAACAGCTCGATTGGTGGATGATGTGGTACGACTATACACTATACATACACACACAATGACACGCCGTATCAAATCAAATACTGCATTAAATCATTTTTTATTTCGGGAAAAAAAAGGAAAGCTTCTGTGTGTTAATTACTATAATGCCATTCAATCGGACACGAACACGCTTTGTCCGCGTCAGCTCTGCTTTCGTTTCTCATGTACGGCGTCGTTTGGCTGTCGATCTAATTAATTAGTCTAACCTTGCAAGTTACATGTATTGAACATGTATGTATAAGTTTACAGGTTTATTTAGACTTTACATTGCAAGGCCGGCAACTATTTTTCAAATCTCATCTGATATTAGTATTAGATTAATGAAATTAGTATCTCAATTCGATTACACTTCATTTTCACTGAAATTACACATACTCCACTACGGAAAAAAAAAAGAAAAAATCTCATTATCTATTGACAGAAAGAAAAAGCCTGAATTAAGATGTGTTTTTGTTAAATAAAAATTTAAAACGGTTACTCTACCACAATGTATCGTTAGTGAATTTGTATCCACTTATAAAAGTCTACAATTAAGTTATAAACAAGTACGACTTTTTGTTGGTCGGCTAAAATGGCTTTTCTTTATACACCGTATTAATATCTGCTCTAGTCGATTAGCATAAACAATTTTTCTTTTCTTCTTTTTATTAACATAGCTTAAAGTTTGATGTTGTGAGTCGATTACCAAACTACATAACGTACTCAACTCACAACAAACAGATATACTTTTAAATATGTTTTGGTTCTTTATCTCCTGAGTCCTTATGAACATTTGGGAGATTATCAGTCTTAGTCTAGTCCCTAACTGATAAATTGATACATGGAAACACATTTTAATAACTAAAACAATTTTTAGATAAAAAGTGATATCCAGAAGAAAGAAAAAACAAAAAAATGTGGCGACAACCACAGAGCAACTTACGAGGTTGTAGTTCGACACGTGGCGGAGTATGAGAAGTGTCTGTGATTCGAAGGAGTTTATGTGAACCACAAAAAGCTAAACTTCGCCGGATTACGTAGTGTTATCTTCAAGACTTCAACCATCTCTTCTTCCTCAGCCACAAAAATATTCTTCCCTCTCTTTTTCTGTGTGAACATTGAATTACTACTATGCATGGAAGAGGAATAAAAGATCATAATTAAATGGATTTTTGGATTCGAAAATTATGTAAAACTTGTTTCATTTGATAATGGCAACCTAAAATTCAGATTATCGCACAAAAAACAAAATAAGTTAAAATTTTATAATAACGAAAATTATATCTCTTGGCTCTCACACACTTCGAACCGTAGAGGAAAACTCTTATCAAAGCACTCTCTACTGCTGCTTCTTCATCTTCAGTAGAGCGAGCGAGAGAGATTCTCTCCTGATATTGCTATTCCTCTGCAATATCATGGGTTTATCAACGAATCTCCATACCCTCGACCTCCGTTCCACTTTCTTCACCGGTCTCCGTCCTTGCTCATCCCCAATCACATCCAATTTCATCAAAATCTCCTCCATTTCCACCCCTAGACGCGAAATCCCCACCATCAGAGCCCAGGTTTCCACAATCAGCGTCGAGACCTCGGTGAAAGAGCAGCGACGGGACGAAATCGAATCGCTTTTATCGAAGCAAACCACACAAGAAGATTCCGATCGGAGGCGGAACGGGAAGAATTCGAAAAACGGCGCTTCTGGGATTTCCTCAGGTGTGAAGCTAGAGAACATAAGGAAGAGCTACAAAGGCGTGACTGTGCTCAAGGATGTGACCTGGGAAGTCAAAAAAGGGGAAAAAGTAGGGTTAGTGGGAGTGAACGGAGCCGGGAAGACGACTCAGCTCAGGATAATCACGGGTCAAGAGGAGCCCGATTCGGGTAACGTAATCAAGGCCAAACCCGATATGAAAATCGCCTTCCTGAGCCAGGAATTCGAGGTTTCGATGAGCAGGACGGTGAGGGAAGAGTTCACGAGCGCTTTCAAGGAAGAAATGGAGATCACCGAGAAGCTGGAGAAAGTCCAGAAGGCGATTGAAGGATCTGTTGATGATTTGGACCTTATGGGAAGGTTGTTAGACGAATTCGATTTGTTACAGAGACGAGCTCAGGCCGTGAATTTAGACTCCGTCGATGCTAAGGTCAGTAAGCTGATGCCGGAGCTAGGTTTTGCTCCGGAGGATGCAGATAGGCTTGTAGCTTCCTTTAGCGGTGGATGGCAAATGAGAATGTCACTCGGAAAGATTTTGCTTCAGGTATGATTGAATTGATCCATTCTTAGGATTTTGATTGATGAACAGATTCAATCATGAAGCTAATGTGTGTTTTGTGTGAGTAGGATCCAGATTTGCTGCTACTTGATGAGCCTACGAACCATTTGGATCTCGATACGATTGAGTGGCTTGAAGGTTATTTGCAGACGCAAGAGGTGCCTATGATTATAATCTCACATGACAGAGCCTTTCTTGACCAGCTGTGTACCAAAATAGTGGAAACTGAGATGGGTGTGTCGAGGACATTCGAGGGTAACTACTCTCAGTATGTGATCTCTAAGGCAACGTGGATCGAAACTCAGAATGCAGCTTGGGAGAAGCAACAGAAAGAGATTGAATCAACCAAGGACTTAATCGCCAGGCTTGGTGCCGGTGCAAATTCTGGCCGTGCCTCTACTGCAGAAAAGGTCAGTAATGGTTCCACAGTTTCCATTTATGCCACTACTCTGGCTAAGCTTCTTATGTTTCCGTGTTGTGTGATTGATAACAGAAACTAGAGAAGCTTCAAGAACAGGAGCTGATAGAAAAGCCATTTCAGCGGAAGAAAATGAAGATTCGGTTTCCGGAGCGTGGAACAAGTGGAAGATCGGTAGTGACGGTTAAAAACATTGATTTTGGTTTCGAGGATAAGGTAAGTTACTAGAATGGTTTGGTTGTCATCAGTCATTCACAAGAGGAAAAGTCTTTTATTGCGCTCATGTTTTGACCTGTGAAAATTTGCAAAAACCAGATGCTATTTAAGAAGGCTAATCTAGCAATAGAAAGAGGAGAGAAGATCGCTATCATTGGCCCCAACGGGTGTGGGAAGAGTACGTTACTGAAGCTAATCATGGGTTTAGAGAAGCCATTGAAAGGTGAAGTTATTCTTGGAGAGCACAATGTACTGCCAAACTACTTTGAACAGAACCAGGTCTGTTTCTTCACTGAGTCTAGGCTAAACAATTAGGATAGGCTTTGTTTGTCACTTTATTGACCTGATTTTTGTTTTTGTTTTTGGCTAGGCGGAGGTTCTTGATTTGGATAAAACAGTGCTTGAAACAGTTTGTGAAGCTGCAGAAGACTGGAGAAGTGATGATATAAAAGGTCTTCTTGGACGTTGCAACTTCAAAGCTGACATGCTTGACCGAAAGGTCTCGCTTTTAAGCGGCGGTGAGAAAGCGCGGCTTGCTTTCTGCAAATTCATGGTCACGCCATCGACTCTACTCGTCTTGGACGAACCAACCAATCATTTAGACATTCCTTCTAAAGAAATGCTTGAGGTTAATAAGAATCTACTCTCTCCGAATCTTTGGATACAAGTGTAATAATCACTCGTCTAATAATGTGGATGTCTTTGTGAAACAGGAAGCGATAAACGAGTACCAAGGTACAGTGATCGCAGTCTCACACGATCGATACTTCATCAAACAGATCGTTAACAGAGTCATAGAAGTCGAAGACGGTTGTTTGGAAGATTACGCAGGCGACTACAATGTAACTAGAGCTCGAACTGCATCTCTTTACTCTCTGTCACAGTATGATTTGATCTCTCTGTTCTGACTTGTGCATGTTTGAATTGTGTGGCTCTGGCAGTATTACTTGGAGAAGAACCTGGATGCCAGAGCGAAGTCGGTAGAGAGAGAAGCAGAGCTTGAAGAGAAAGCTCCAAAAGTGAAGTCGAAATCAAACATGTCAGCAGCAGAGAAAGAAGCGAGGAAGAAGCAGAAGAAGCTGAAGATGCAGGCGTTTCAACAGGCTAAACAGAAATCAAAGGCCAGCAAGAATTCCAAGAGATGGAACTGAATACAGGAAAAGGAGTCTGGTTTATAAGAAAAGTCTTCTTACAGTTTCCAACATCTTTATTGTCGTCTGATTGTGTATATATGTATACTTTTAGAGATGGAGAGACAGAGAGTATCAATGTTTCTTAACATTTGAGGCTCCATTGGCTAAATTAAGAAACTTTACTGTCTCAGAAATGGATTAGTGCTTGATTCAGTGTACTAGAATCAATTCTTTTATTAGTCGGATGAATCAAAGATGTTTAAAGATGTTCTCTTGTTCTTGTGAACCGAATCGAACCGAAATTTTGTTTTTCGATTTAACTGATCCAACTCCAAACTAAACCGAGCCTATAACCGGATTCTATTACCTATTCTCTACATCTTCGGTGAAAGAAAATCAAACGACCTCGATAAAGTAAAAGTTTAGAAACCTTAAATTCACCAAGATCTCTCTGTTCTGCGTCGGAGAAGGGTAATCATGGTCGGAATTCAACGTTTAAAAAAAGGTCTTGTCAAAGCTCTCTCGAAAGAGTTGTTCCTCTGCTTCTTCTTCTTCTTCAGTAGAGCGTAAGAGCGAGATTACTCTTTTTTTGTTCCGTCCAACAAAAATGATTGGTTTGTCAACGAATCTCCATTGCTTACGCTCCATTTTCTTCACCGGTCTCCGTCCTTGCCCATCTCCAACCACATCTAGTTTCGTCAAACTATGTTCCACTTCCAACCCTAACCCTAGACGCGAAATCCATACCATCAGAGCCCAAGTATCCGAAATCAGCCTCGACACGTCGGTGAAAGAGCGTCAAGACGACAGAGAGTCGCCTTTCTAGACCCAACGAAACGGTGCTTCTTTGGTCTCTTCAGGAGTCAAGTTAGAGAACATATGGAAGAGCTACAATGGCGTGACAGTGCTCAAGGATGTGAGTTGGGACGTGAAACGAGGTGAAAAAGTAGGGTTAGTGGGAGTGAACGGAGCCGGGAAGACGACTCTGCTCAGGATAATCGCCGGTCAAGAAAAAGCAGACTCAGTTCACGTAATCAAGGCCAATCCCAATATGAAGATCGCCTTCCTGAGCCAGGTATTCGAGGTTTCGATGAGCAGGACTGTGAAGGAAGAGTTCATGAGTGCTTTCAAGGAAGAAATGGAGATAACAGAGAAGCTGGAGAAAGTGCAGAATGCGATTGAAGAAGGAAATGTCCATGATTTGGAGCTTATGGGAAGGTTATCTGACGAATTTTATTTGTTAAAGAGACGAGCTCAAGCCATGAATATAGACAGCGTCGATGATAAGGTCAGTGAACTTATGCTGGGATTAGGGTTTGCAGCAGAGGATGAAGATAGGCTTGTGGCTTCGTTTAGCGGTGGATGGCAAATGAGAATGTTACTTGGAAAAGTTTTGGCTCAGGTATGATTATGATTGATTCATTCATTATTCTTAGCATATTTGAATATTTGATTATAAAATATGAAGCTAACTAATGTGGTGTGAATTGTCTCTGTGAGCGTAGGATTCAGATTTGCTGCTACTTGATGAGCCAACAAACCATTTGGATCTTGAGACGATTGAGTGGTTAGAAAGTTATCTGAAAGAGCTTGAGGTGCCAATGGTTATAGTATCACATGACAGAGCCGTTCTTGATCTATTGTGTACAAAGATACTTGAGATTGAGATTGGTGTGTCGAGGACATTCGAGGAAAGTAGTTACTCTCAGTATGTACTGGAAAAGGCAACATGGGTCGAGGAACAGCTTATGGCTTTGGAGGAGAAGGTGGGGCTAGAAGATGGGGAAATAGAGAAGCCATACAAGCACAAGAAGATGAAAATAAGGTTTCCGGAGCCAGGAACGAGTGGAAGATTGGTACTCACGCTTCAAAACATTGTTTTCGGTTTTGAGGATGACAAGGTGTGTGTGTGTCTTGTTTTGTAACAAAACTCATCATGATTCATGACCATATATGTAACAAAATTCCCTCTTTGACCAAAGCAGATGCTATATAACAAGGCTAATCTAGTAGTACAAAGAGGAGAGAAAATCGCTATTATTGGCCCTAATGGTTGCGGGAAGAGCACGTTACTGAAGCTAATCATGGGTTTAGAGAAGCCATTGAAAGGTGAAGTTATGTTTGGAGACTACAATGTACTCCCAAACTACTTTGAGCAGAATCAAGCGGAGTTTCTTGATTTGGACAAGACAGTTCTTGAAACAGTAGTTGAAGCTGCAAAAGACTGGAGCAGTGACGATGTAAAACATCTCCTTGGACGTCGCAACTTCAAAGACGACATGATCCATCGAAAGGTCTCTCTTTTAAGCGGAGGCGAGAAAGCGCGTCTTGCTTTCTGCAAATTCCTGGTGACGCCATCGACATTACTCGTTTTGGACGAACCAACCAATCACTTAGACATTCCGTCTAAAGAAATGCTTGAGGAAGCGATAAAGGAGTACCAAGGTACAGTGATTATGGTGTCTCACGATAAACAAGTTGTCAACAGAGTCATACAAGTTAAAGATGGCGGTTTGGAAGATTACCTAGGCGACTACAATGTAAGGTTTCGATCTCTAATCTCTATCTCACTAGTTTGATCTGTGTACTTGTATAACACTTTGTGTTTTTTTCTGTTGCAGTTTTACTTGTGGAAGAATGCGGAAGCTAGAGCACAGGAGGTAGAGAGAAAAGCAGAGCTTAAAATGAAACTTCCAAAGGTGAAGGCGAAAGAAAAGATGTCAAACGCTGAGAAAAGCGCGGTGGAGATGCTGAAGAGCATAGAGTTAAAACTGCCTACACCGCTCTCAAGAACCCAGAAAATAAGAGCGAGGGAGAAGCACAAGATTCAGAAGATGCAATCGTTTCGAGTAGCTAAACAGAGCTCAAAGGCCACCAAGAACTCAAAGCGATGGAAGTGAACTTATAAATCTCTTTATTTATGTTTGTTGACCGAACCGTACCAAACCGTACCGCCAATTTAACCATCAAGTGGAAATATTTCAATTCAGCGAAAACCAATTGGTTCAATAGGAAGCCGAGAAAATAAAACTCCAAAATTACAAGAAACCACCCGGTTATCTGATAGCCCTAACTGGTTTTCTTCAATCTTCATCATCTCATCGGTGTTGTCTATAGGGTAATAAACCCTTTCTCAGTTGATTGATAAAACGAAAGTTTCGAAACCAACAAGATCTCTCAGTTCTGCTTTGGTCGGAGAACTGTTAACATGGTCGGAATTCTTCTGGGATTGCCTGGACAGTGGGCAGAAGACGAGCTCGAGTCTTCTGATCACTACACAACTAAAATCGGAGGTCTTCCGGTAACTCTTTGTCCCTCTCTCTTTTCTTCAAATTTTTCTTTCTGGGTTTTGATCATAGTTTGCTTTCTAGGATTGGCCGCCATTAACGGATGATGAGCTGAGACCAGAACTACTCAATTGTTGCTCCTGTGGAAGTAAACTCTCCCTTGTAGCTCAGGTTCTTCGTCTCAATCAAAAGCTTTCACATTTCGTTTGACAAATTAGTAAAAATTGGATTTTTAGACGTTTCTTTCTCTCTGCATTTAGGTGTATGCCCCAGTCTCAACTGATAATTCGGAGCGTACCCTCTATATATTCGGTTGCTTGATGCCTAAATGTGGAACTTCTCAACAAAGGTTTTGTCTTTTTTATGATTTTGGTTCTGTTTATGTGACAAGGATCAAGGTTTGTTCCTTAACGTCTCAATTGGTTTTGGTTCAGCTGGAGAGCTTTTAGCATTCACAAAGCTATAGTAAAAGAGAAGGAATCGACTGAAAAAACAGATCTTTCCATTGCCTCGCCTCTGGCTACATCTTCTAAACCTCATTGGTTAGACGGTGATGATGATGATGATGAAGATTTTGATTTTGAGAGCTTAGCTAAAGCGCTCGCGGAGGCTGCAACTACTGTTGCTTCTTCCAACTCGAAGAAACCAAAGAACAAACCAGGTGGCTTCCGTGCTAGCTCAGGGACTAAAGCAGCAAAGGCTTCTTCGGAACAGTTCAAAGTTGAGACTGGTGCGGTGGTTCCGTGCTTCTACATTTATACAAAGGAAGAGAAGGTCTCGAAAGATGTCATCAAGAGTGATGCGTCCATGTCCATTAAGGATAAAGAAAGCAGCAAAAGTGATGAGAGTGAGACGGAAGAAGCATGGGAGGATGAGAAGTATGAATATGACAAAGCCTTGAATGCAGATAGAACTTACCTTAAGTTCAAGAAACGGATAGATGCAAATCCGGAGCAATGTTTCAGGTAAGCTTATCTTCTAGCTCTGAAAATCTTCCTCAACAGTTTGAACGTTGGTCTAATCTTCTCTCATGGACTAGGTACTCGTATGGAGGTAAACCATTACTGGCAACCGAAGAGCTGAGATCTTCCGAGAAGTGCAGGCATTGCGACTCTCCGATGCTGTTTGAGATGCAACTCATGCCTGCTCTGATATATTTCCTACATGAAGGTGTTGTTGACAAAGCGGTGAAGCAATCATTGGATAACTGGGACTGGATGACACTTATTCTCTACACTTGTTCCAAGGTAATTTATCTCATATATTCCAATGAAGTAAGTAAATCTTTCAAGAACATATATTTTCTTGATCATTTTGGAGCAATAATGTTAAGCTATTTGTAGAGCTGTGCAAACGCGGTGAATGGCGATTGGGCTGTTACTGAGGAGTGTGTAGCAGTACAGTATGAGAAACCAATGAATCTTGATCATGCTAGCTTCTTCAAATGATAAGCTAAGAATCTGGACAAAGATATGATTTTGGTTAAGAAGTCAAATGTGCCGTTTTGATATCTTCTTCAACTGCTTCAGGACAGAGGTTCCCTAGAAGAGGGAGCTGCTCAAAGATCCTTTGTTGTTGTTGTATGGTCTATTTTAATGCGAGACAAGAGAGACTCACATTTTTCTATGTGATATATTTATTGTGTTTATATTATGTTTGATTAATTAAAAAAGACAGATGCTTTTGTTGGATTTAGTTTTATGTTACGCAAGAACTGTTCAAACCAAAAGTGTGTTCTGTCTCTCTTGATGCGAGAAACATGACGCCAACTCTCTCTCTCTCTCATGTCTCTCTCGCTCTCTTTTCTATCATTTCCTTTTGGTTCCTTTCTTGGTTTCTCTGAAGCTTTTTACCTAATATATAGACATGACTGAATCAACAAGAAACAGATTCGGTTTCTCAGTCTTCTTCGTCATCATCATCTTGATCTCTGTGTGGATTTTACCGGCGGCTGCAGATGGAGTGGAAAATGACGATGCTGCCAAGAAAGAAGAGAATCCATCACTTGTAAAGATCATATACGGAATTTTTGGCAAGAAATTTCCTCCGAGTTCTTGGGAACTGATTCAAGGTGTAATGCAGAAGATCCAGATGAAGCTTTACCCTCCAAATTTAGAGTAAACAAACAAACCATTCATATACTATAATCTTTGGGTTTCCACCAAAATCCGTTTTTTGTGTGTGTTAGTTAAGCTTATGTGTGTTGTTTTGGTGTGACAGTTTCAGAAGCAACAGCGACAAGAAGAACAAGGAGGAAGAAGATAAAGGAGAGAAAATGAAAGAAG
The DNA here is from genome assembly GCA_902728155.2 of Microthlaspi erraticum. Taxonomy (NCBI): domain Eukaryota; kingdom Viridiplantae; phylum Streptophyta; class Magnoliopsida; order Brassicales; family Brassicaceae; genus Microthlaspi; species Microthlaspi erraticum. The sequence goes on along the minus strand of CACVBM020001151.1, from coordinate 664,733 downwards.
CAGCGACAAGGAGCCTCGAAGTAAGCAAAGAAGCCATTGAAGAGTCTGCAAGACTAGCAGGTGGTGTTGTAGGAGACGTAGTTCAAAAAACAGCTGAGAAAGTTACCAAACAATCCTCACATGATGAACTGTAATCTAATCCAAATCCAACCAAGATTGCTCATAATGTTATTAAACTCAGATTCAAATACAAATTTCCATTTCAAAAGGAACCAAACAACACGAAATCTAAACATTTTCAAGAAGAGCGAGAAGAAGAAGAAGAAGAGAGCTTAAGACACTCACTCTGACATCTCCTAAGACAAATGTCATTCCAATTAGCAACTTGGTGCTGGTTCACGCAGACGGTTCTCGCACAAGCATCAGAGCAAGCGTCGAGCTCAGACACGCCGCAGACAGTAACACAAGTGTCCGGAATCGGATCTTTAGAGAAAGCTCCGACTTTTTTCAGCATTCTTTTCGAAGTGCAGACTCTTTCACAGACGAAGATCTCATCGGAGCTTTTCTCTCTTCCACGAGCACTCTTGATCCTCTCTTCTTCGCCGCGTCTCTTCTTTATTCTCAACGCTTGCCCTCCGATTAGCGCAGGCACTGCTGCTGCCAACAGTGACCACCACACTTCCACCATTTTCTTCTTGAAAGACTTCAAATTTAACCAAGAGCACGAGTTAGAGAAAAGCTTGTCTTTTTATATAAGCTGATGTCTTGGTGATTAAATCGGAAAACAAATTACCAATTTTCCCCTATGAACATAAACGGAAATCAATCAAAATCGAAAAATCGGATTCAATAAAGAATGTAAGAAGAGCAAATGGTACGAAACACGAAATCTCACAATTCTTCAGGGTTTAGGGTTTTTGCAGGACGAGAGAGAGAGAGACATAAATTTAGGGCTTTTTCAGCTGATTGAAGCAGCCCAGAATTCAAAGAGAAGAAGAAGAATCCATGGAAATGGAAAATCGAGGGGACAAAAGTCACATACCTTCGCTGTCTTCTCTCGGTTGCTTTGTATTTGTCGTTCGTGAGTTGTAGTAACTCTGTAGCTCTATCTCCGTTTATTTACCAAATTAATATTCCAATTTTTTTATTTACCAAAAAGTGAATAAAGCAAACAAATTTTGTTTAATGCAATTTAGACCCAAGATATCAAAATTCGAGTACAAAATACAAAGCTTGACCAAATAAAGAACATCACACAGGATGTGAAACAGACGCAATTAGTTAGATTGTAAGTTGAACAAACCTTATTGCAATCAATCATTCACTGTTTTAATTCAATCAACCTTATTATTAAATATTAATACATGATGACCCAAAAAAACAACAATCAAAGAATTTGCTTATAAAAACAAACCAAGGAGCGTTGGTTTACAACACTTCGCCCCAAGTAGTAAAAAACTAAAAATCACGCACCGTTTCGTTGGGTTGAGAAAATCACGCCCCAACAAACATAAATAAATAAGTTCAGTTCCATCGCTTTGAATTCTTGGTGGCCTTTGATCTCTGTTTAGCTACTCGAAACGATTGCATCTTCTGTATCCTGTGCTTCTCCTTGGCTCTTTTTTTCTGAGCTTTTGAGAGCGGTTTAGGCAGTTTTAACTCTATCCTCTTCAGCTTCTTTCTCGCTCTTTCCTCAGCGTGTGACATCTTTCTTTTCCCTTTCTCTTTCCCTTTCCCTATCCCTCTCGGTTTTGGACGTTTCGTTTTAAGCTCTGCTTTTCTCTCTACCTCCTGTGCTCTAGCTTCCGCATCCTTCCACAAGTAATACTGCCAACAGACAAAAACACCAAGTGTTATACAAACACAGAGATCAAACTAGAGAGATACAAACTAGAGATCGAAACCTTACATTGTAGTCGCCTGCGTAATCTTCCAAACCGCCATGCTTAACTTGTATGACTCTGTTGACGACTTGTCTGATGAAGTATCTATCGTGAGACACCATGATCACTGTGCCTTGGTACTCCTTTATCGCTTCCTCGAGCATTTCTTTACAAGGAATGTCCAAGTGATTGGTCGGTTCGTCTACAATTAGTAGAGTCGATGGCGTCACCAGGAATTTGCAGAAAGCAAGACGCGCTTTCTCGCCACCGCTTAAAAGAGAGACCTTTCGGTGAAGCATTTCGGCTCTGAAGCTGCGACGTCCAAGAAGACTTTTCACATCATCACTGCTCCAGTCTTTTGCAGCTTCAACTACTGTTTCAAGAACCGTCTTGTCCAAATCAAGAAACTCAGCCTGATTCTGCTCAAAGTAGTTTGGGAGGACATTGTAGTCTCCAAGAATGATTTGGCCATTGATAGGCTTCTCCAAACCCATGATCAGCTTCAGTAACGTGCTCTTCCCGCAACCGTTGGGCCCAATAATAGCGATCTTCTCTCCTCTTTCAACTACAAGATTAGCCTTGTTGAATAGCATCTGCTTTGGTCAAAAAAGGAATTGTGGTTACTGTGGGTCATGGCTTTGTTGATTTTAGTAGTAACAACACAACACAACACACACCTTATCATCCTGGAAACCGAAATCAATGTTTTGAAGCGTGAGTACCAATCTTCCACTCGTTCCCGGCTCCGGAAATCTTATTTTCATCTTCTTCCGCTCATAGGGGTTCACTATTTCCCCATCTTCTTCTAGCCACACCTCCTCTGGATCGTTATCTACGCTGTCCGAATCCGTCTCTCCCCGTTGTAGTCTCAAAGCCTTAAGCTGTCTCTGGACCCATGTTTCCTTTGAGAGTACATACTGAGAGTAACTACCCCCGAATGTCCTCGACAAACCAATGTCAATCTCAACTATCTTTGTACACAATAGATCAAGAACGGCTCTGTCATGTGATACTATAACCATTGGCACCTCAAGCTCTTTCAGATAACTTTCTAGCCACTCAATCGTCTCAAGATCCAAATGGTTTGTTGGCTCATCGAGTAGCAGCAAATCTGAATCCTACGCTCACATATATACAATTCACACATTAGCTTCACATTTTTCAATCAAATATCCTAAGAGTGATTCAATCATTCATATAATCATACCTGAGCCAAAATCTTTCCAAGTAACATTCTCATTTGCCAACCACCGCTAAACGAAGCCACAAGCCTATCTTCATCCTCTGCTGCAAACCCTAATCCCAGCATCAGTTCTCTGACCTTATCATCCACGCTGTCTAGATTCATCTCCTTCTCTTCCTTGAAAGCACTCATGAACTCTTCCTTCACAGTCCTGCTCATAGAAACCTCGAATACCTGGCTCAGGAAAGCGACTTTCATGTTGGGATTGGCCTTGATTACGTGACCTGAGTCTGCCTCTTCTTGACCGGCGATTATCCTGAGCAGAGTCGTCTTCCCGGCTCCGTTTACTCCAACTAACCCTACTTTTTCACCTCGTTTCACTTCCCAGCTCACATCCATGAGCACTGTCACGCCATTGTAGCTCTTCCATATGTTGTCTAACAGTAAAACTGGTGGATTTCCTGTAACATCGGACTTGACTCCTGAAGAGACCAAAGAAGCACCGTTTCGTTGGGTCGAGAAAAGCGACTCTCTGTCTTCTTCACGCTCTTTCACCGAAGTCTCGACGCTGAGGGTCGGGAATTCGCGTCTAGGGTTGGAAATGGAACAGAGTTTGATGAAACTAGATGTGATTGGGGATGAGCAAGGACGCAGATCAGTGAAGAAAGTGGAACGGAGGTCGAGGCTATGGAGATTCGTTGACAAACCCATCATGGTTTTTGTTGGACGGAACCAAAAAAGAGAGTAATCTTTGCTCTACTGTAGAAGAAGAAACAGGAGCAGAGGAACAAACTATCTATTTCAAGAGAGCTTTGACTTTTGACCTTTTTTCAAGCTTTGAGTGTCTTTTTTTTTTCAACCCACTAACAAGTTTCCGACCATGATCACACTTGTCCACTTCTCCTACCAAGGTGGCAAGGTTGTCGAAACTTTTACTTTTGTTTGATGTCGAGAAAAAGTGGTCGAATCCGGTTAGGGTTACGAGATCCGAAAGTAGTTCGGTTCGATTTAGTTTGGTTTTGGATATGTCTGCTAATCCTATGTTTGTTACATTTAAACTGTTTAACCGATCGACCTGGTTCTGCTCAAAGTAGTTTGGGAGTACACTAGTCTCCAAAAATGATTTGGCCCTTAATAGTTCTCTAAGACTAAACCCATGATTAGCTTCAGTAACGTGCTCTTCCCGCAACCGTTGGGGCCAATAATTGATGGCGAGATCTTCTCTCCTCTTTCAACTACTAGATTAGCCTTGTCAAATAGCATCTGCTTTGGTCAAAAAAAGGAATTGTGGTTACTATAATATGGTTAAGGGTCGTGACTTTGTTGATTTAGTAGTCACACTAACATACCTTGTTTACTTTTCATGTTTAAGATATGCTTAGAGCATCTCCAACCCACCCTTATATTTCCCGTTAAACACTATTTTAGTGTAAAACCCATCTCCAACCCACCCTTATATTTCACATCAAAATAAGGGAACACTATAATTTCCCCCAAATATAGTGTAACTTTTTTTCTCCCTTATTTTTGATGTTATACTTTTTTATTTACATAATGATCCCTCAAATTTAACTTGTTCTTATTTTGAATCTAAACAAATAATAAAAAAATATTTTTTTTCTCTTATTTTACTAGAACTAATCATAAAACATTATATTAAAAAATGACATGACTTATATTATGAAAAGGAATTAAATTTCTACTTTATTCATTACAAGATAAATAATTAGAAAGTTCTAAAAAATTAAGTGGGACTAATTTGTAAAACTTATAAATAAAAGGTTCTTACAATAAATTTTGAATCAGAATATACTATAGAATATTCCTTTTTAGTGTAAAAAATAAGGGAATACATTGGAGAGAAACATCACACTATTATGAGGGAACACTATAATAAGGGAGAAAATAGTGTAATACATTGGAGATGGTCAAGACGAAAGAGGTAGAGGTAATAAGACACATGATTAATCCAGAAGTAACTTTTATTATCACATTGGAGGTACAATGAAGGGTAATGTCAAGGAAAGAAACACACAATTTTAATCTCTCTTTTGCCTGCAATCATAAACTGTAGTAGGACAAGTTTCCTCCCCGAAATGAGAGACGTATATAATCTCTTTAAAAGAAGAAAAAGAGAGTAGAGAGAGATTCAGGCTTCATTATAGCACCAACTTGAAGAAAAGTTTAAGACTTGTAATGTGGGTTGTCACGGAGGCCAAGTTTTGATAAGGAAAGGCAGAAAGAGTCCCAGTCCGTTCGTCTCATATACTTCAACAGTTTCTTCCGTCTCTGCACCATTGCTATAAGCCCTCTTCGCGACTGCTTGTCCTATATATGGTTACAAGATGCGATATTAGCTCACTGTACAAGGAATGGTTTATCTATACAGAGTCTTCTCTGAGCCAGTGATTGATCTTTTTGATGCTTTCTTTAGAAAAAAAGTTTACCTTTTTATGTAGAAGAGAGGACAAATGCTTGATCTTTGTGGTCAGCTGTGCCACTACAAGAAAAAGACCATAGTAGAGAGATCACAATACAAACAAGAACAACAAGGCCAATATAGAAAGAAACGTCTTTGAGAGCTAATGCCAAGGGTTGATGACAAGTTGAGAGATTACCTTGAACACGTGAAGAGCCACAATCAGATTCGGACATCTTGAACTCTTCCCTGACCTCTGCAAGCTTGATTTTCATCTTCTCCCCACAAGACATGTTATCGCCGATAGGGAACGTACAGGCAACATCGAACTTGACTACTGAAGACACCAAAGAAGCACCGTTTCGTTGGGTTGAGAAAAGCGGCTCTCTGTCTTCTTGACGCTCTTTCACCAAAGTCTCCAGGCAGGTTGCAGAAATCTGGGCTCTGAGGGTAGGTAATTCGCGTCTAGGGTTAGGGTTGGAAATGGAACAGAGTTTGATGAAACTAGATCTGATTGGGGATGAGCAAGGACGCAGACCGGTGAAGAAAGTGGAACGGAGATCGAGGCTATGGAGATTCGTTGATAAACCCATCATGGTTTTTGTTGGACGGAACAAGAAAAAAAGAGCAATCTTGCTCTACTGAAGAAGCTTTGACATTACCTTCTTTCAAGCTTTGAGTGTCCTCTAAGATGATTACACTTGTCCTCGCAATTACAACAGAGAAAGATCTTGGTGAATTTAAGGTTTTCGAAACTTGCTTGATTTTCTTACACCGAAGATGTAGAGAATAGGTGGTCGACTCCGGTTAGGGTTATGAGATCCGAAAGTTTGGATTTGGTATTTGGATAAAATACAAAGCTTGAGCTTGACCAAACCGTAATGTGATTATAGCAATCATTCACTGTTTTTAATTCTTGTTTGGAAATATTAATACATGATGACCCAAAAAAGCAACATTCAAAGAATTTGCTATAGGAACAATCCAATGATAGTTGGTTTACACGCATATTCACTTTACCACCTACATACAACCAGAAATGAAAGAAGAAACCAATGGAAACAAAAAAGAAAAAGAATAATAGAGTCAAAAGCACCACAGATTCTTCAAAGTATTCTTCTTGGAATGAGAAAGGAGATTTCAAACGTTAATATCCATTCGCTTAGATCTGGCACTGCCATTGTTGCTTGTTTCATGTTGTACACTCGAAAGAGAGAATCTCGGGATAGCGTAGTTATCAGGAGTCGACACCGGTAGCTGCGGATACAGCGTTGGAGGTGGAGTTAGGTTGCGTTGTGCTGGAAGTGGCGGTAACGTGTTGTTGTTGTTGTACTTGTAAGGATCTCCATGTAAACTGCAACAATCAAACCATAAATACCAAGCCTGACCAAAACCAAAAAAGAAAATCTTTGTTCTTAGCTTTGTTCTTGTTGTTGTTACCTTGTTCGCTTGTAAAATTGATCGTCATCATCACTTGTGATCTCGTCTAACCGTTGGGATGATGAGGTTGGAACAGACCACGGTGAAGCTGCCGGTAGTTCGTCTGAGAAATATCTTCGTCTTATCAACTGTTAAAAAATCGCCAAATAGTTTAGAGAGAGTGCTTCGGAGATGTAACCAGAAAGAAAGGTGTGTGTTTGATGACACTAACCATCCGGAAAAACTTGTTCAAAGCTTCCTTATCGTATCTCGTTTCTTTAGCCGCCTGTGCAAAAACCCACACAACCAGATCAACACTAAATACCATAAACAAAGAAACCAGTGATTAGTCTATACATGGTTTTACTTACCGCTATGAGACCGCCATTGCCAGGAAAGCTTTCAAAGAGAGGAAGTTCTTCACTAGAGGAAAGCAAGCCTTGCTTCTCCACCCAATGACGAGCTGCGTCGACAAGATTCCCACTGCTTCCTTTTGTTCCTTCTTTTGCAGCTAAATCTGCTTTGTTGCCAACAACAATGTATGGAACAGGAAGACCACCAGGACCTCCTGAAGGAAGAGGAGCTGAGAATGTTCCAGTTGCTGCAACCTCAGACGCCCATTTCTGCAAACTTGTTTTTGTTCTTCTTTGAGAGAGATCATGAACGAATATAACTCCTGTACATATACAATTTCTCGCTTTATGACATTGTTTCAGAGATAATAAGGATGAAAACAAAATGGATATAAGTTGAGAGAGAAAGAGTAACCATTGATTTGTGAATAGAACAATGATCGGCAATCTTTGTATCTCTCATGCCCTGATACATCCCAGAGTTCAACAAAGAAATCTCTCTCTGAGTCACCTTGAATGCTATTCGAAGAACTAGATGGACTCCCGTAAGTTAGGTGCTGCGCAGTAGGAGAAAACAAAGTGGGTTTAAACTTCAGCTCCCTAACCATTTTTTAGAACATTTCTGAGACGAGATTAAAGGTTACCTTGACACCAACAGTGCATCCAATCGTTTGAGATGGGCGAACAATAGAAGAACCTTTGTTGATGAGGTGTACAAGTGATGTTTTTCCAACACCTAACACAAATATTTGAGATACATAAGATGAAATTTAACTCAGGTATGAACATTTTCACACTTCAGGGCTCAAGATTGACATATGTCATGACTCATGAGCAAAAGCAAACACAGCCAAGCAGCAGACTCAAAGGAAATGAATGTTGACTTATAATACTAGACTCTCAGGTTCGAAATAAACGATATAGCCACAGCCATAACTCCTAAGCAAATGGTCCAATGTAACGCAGAGGATCTATCTTTCTGAGTCATAGATGATCAGGTATTAGCACAAGTAGCCCTGTGCATCAATCTGCACTTCCATAGAACCCAATTCAACAAAACTAGAGAAGGATGATAACGATTTACATTTGGTTTGGTTCCATACAATTTGGTTATGAAAGTAGAACACTTGTGAGATTACCTGAATCACCAACCACCAAAACTCGAACTTGCCCACATAATGGCGCTAAGATCTGCTCTTTATTTTCCCTTTCACGTTCCCTCCAAAACTTCATTTTATGGTTGTCACTAGCAAAACCAGATTCGGTAGAAAAAGACTAAAAGCTATCACTGTTCAATCAAGTCTTATAGTCTCGAATCCAACCCAAAACCAGAAGAAACGCTCATAGCAGCCTCTGATTCCTCGCAATGGAAGAGCTTTACGATCCAATCACCGAAGCCAATAGCACACCGAATCCTCTGATTCAATCACCGAAGACTAATCAAAATCCCCGGAAATCAATCTGGGGGCGCTGATTTCTTCACCCTTCTCGTGCGATAAATTTGACGGAATCAATCCAAAAGATTGCCAAGATCGAGAGAAGCAGCAGATCGACGACTACAACAGAGGATTTCAGAATCAAGTAGGGTTTGTTCGTCTTCTTCCTCGAATAAAGCTGGATCGAGATCAGAGATCTATACACGCGTATGTGGTTTCCTTAGTGTTTGAGATTTGGGCGGAAGAACAAAAGAAACGACTTGCACATTTCTGCACAACTTTTCCTTTTTTTTTTAATTGAAATGGTACAACATGACATCGGTTCGGTACAGAACCGGATTACAAACCAAATATTTATTTTATTCAATTTTTGTTTTGTTCGAGTAAAGAACCGAATTTATACATTGAAATGTGAACGCACATTTAACCAAGTTTCATGTTTTTATAGATTCTCGTCATCTTGATTCTTTTATTAAGTGTATAAATCACAGCTAATTTTACATGTTGATGTAGAACTTTTACACAAAAGTTAATCTTCTTCATGTTTATACGATTTAATAAACAAAACACTGCAAATTCGCAACTATACACTGATATATACATGTTGATGTAGAACTTTTATACAAAAGTTAATCTTCTTCATGTTTATACGATTTAATAAACAAAACACTGCAAATTCGCAACTATACACTGATATATATTGATCTCTCCAGAGAAACTACAACATGTTTCATATATACATATCAAAGAAAACAGTTGTAACTGCGAAATTCGAACTTCTTTATTGTACAACTAAAATTAAATTACACAATACAAATGCATTGAGGTTTTAATGCTATGGTAAGATATCTTAGAATCTCAAGGGGGAGGAGAGATCTAGATAGATTGAAGAAGGGAGTGTTGGTTCCATTGATCATGATCATAAGACAAGACCATGTCACTGTAATAGACATGAGAGGGACTCTCATGGTTATGGACTCCTTCGTATGTTGTAATCACATAAGCTGCATCTTCACCATCTCTCTCTACCCTCTTCTTCACCACGCAACCTTCACTTGAGCATTTGTAGTAATTCCTATACACATATTTAATTTTAGTTGCTTTTCCATATACTCCACCAAATACGAAGTCTAAGTCCAAGTCGAGACTAATCTCCAAAATCTGTATCCATATTATATATGTGGGCGATTTGTTTCTTCTATGATAAATGAGTCAAAAAGATCTAGATGATGAATATTAACCATGGACTAGTCAATTAGATTTACCACTTATCAATCAGAAAGCTTTGTCTATTTACAAACAAAAAAACACACATGCATGGAATCTGTATCTTAATCCAAGTGGGTTGGTAGATAATACGGGTCCATTAAAACAGTATATTCAAATCACTATATGATCTAGTCAGTGGCTGTTTTATAACATTAGAATTACAGGATGATTAAAGAAAATGTTCAAGCAACCATATCTTAATTTTTAAACAACAAATCAGTTAAGATATGAATTAACAATTAGATGAATCGGTTAATTAAACTTTTTAAAGCAAATTACCTCTTGTTACTGTTGTTTTTGACAGATTTCTTGCCATACTTCCTCCATTTATAACCATCATCCATCACATCAATCTTCGATCTCGTTCTAAATGCAACTCTACGACCCATCTCCTTCGTCTCACTTTCTTTACCTCCCCTATGTTTGCAATCGAATCTATTAAAACATAAATCATAACATACATAATTAGTTAAAATAATTAAATAATGTTTGGTTAAGAATCTAGCCAACAAAATACAATTAATTAATACTCACGTTGAATCCTTTCTACTCAACGTCGTTGTTGCGCTGCCGGATCCGCCGCTTTCTCCGGTAAATGTCTCCGACGAAATGATGCTTTTCGGAGACGAAGTTTCTTCCTCGATGAATCCATTGTTTCCTCCTCCATCGATGTCGAACATCAAACTGGAGAAATCGAAGTTATCCATTAACGGATTGAAGTTTTCATCGGAGAAGAACGAGTAATTATGGCTAGGGTTTTGAGGGATATTCATTTTATCTTTTATTTTTGCAAAAGAGAAGGATGAGAGAGATAGAGAGATCTTAAAGCATCTCAAATGACTAGTAGAGCTAGTGAAGAAGGAAAGACAATGGTCTTTTATATAAACAAATAAATATTTATTATTATGTACGAAGTTATTATTTTGGAAAGAAACATAATTAAGAGATAAGATTAATAAAGATTTACCACATACAAGCAATTTCAGGGTAGATACTAGGAAGGTGCTTCAACGCCATGTGTGAATGAAAATTGAAAAGTATCATGACGTCGTTGTGATGACGTATGGACAGACGATAGAGGTGGCTAAAAAGCGAGCTTCCACTTAAACTAATAGTTTTTGCTTGGGCTTAACGGCCCATTTGAAAGCTTTTATCGTCTACGTTAAGGTCCATGTTACCGTTGGTGAATTGTAACGTGGATATATGGATTTTGGTTTTTGAATCAACGGCTGAGGATTGAAGTTGCATGTTTGCTTGTGCTGCGTCTGAAGCAGACAGGACTTTCTTTACTCCATAGTAAGATTCTGAAAATGTAATATCCCAAACTTTATCGACTTTAGCTTATTTTGTTTGGCCTCACTTTAAGCTATTTGTTCAAAATTAAATTGTATTTCTGTTCTTTCTAATTTTTGGTTTTATCTCTCGCAATATAACATGAATATATTATTTCACACACTGAGTCAGTGACCCACATATTGACACATCCATATATAAGAACAAAAATTTGCTAATCGCAAGTCTATTCCTAAGTCAACGGTTCAAAGTAGTCTTTTAATCTAGTCTTAAAGTAAGACGAGATTTCCAGGATTGAGATTGTATGTTTGCTTCTGTGTTTATTATTTTTTACTCTGCTAACTTTAAATTCGTAAATGCAAATTATAACTTTTAGTCCGATTCATACCTTAAAAGTATATTTGATATAACTCGAATTCTACCTAGCTCACAGATACGGGATTTACTAACCTAACCTAGAATATAAGTTGCCGAAAATGCTTTATTTACAACAAATATTAATCTGGAAATCAAAGTAACACATATATATATACCAAACGAACAATTCATGAAGTCGAACTATGTAATTTGCATCTCTAGCTAATTAATCTACCTGTTGTGCAAAGGATTTGGACCGGAGGGGATAGATCGCTTCTCTGCTTCTTCCTCGTCGCCGTTGGTCTTTCTCCGAACTTTGGACGGGTCTCTTCTGAATTTATTAAGCATTGACATCTCCGTGATCACAAACTCGTGATGATTCTTGAAATATTGTGATCGAGCAACGATCAAATTTTGTTTTCTTCTTGTCGTGATGAATCTTCCAGCTTGGATCGAACTTGACCGCGACAGAATTATTACAACTAAGATTGTAAAGATTAGAATGATTGCCACATCTCGTTTCATTGCATATCTTGAAGACAAAATTACCATTTGATAGAACTGAAAGAAATATGTCTCTAGAATCTTGATTACTCCTCTTCTTCTCTCTGTCTCTCTCACTTCTATCCTTAGCTTCTGTTAAGAGAATTAAGTAAAAGTAGGGAGAAGTAAAGAGGGGTTGCCAAAAACAAAAAAAAAGGGAGAAGTAAAGAGGAATGAGAAGAGAAGAAATAGAATGGTCAGCAGCAGCATTCATTACATTAAATCTGGCAGTGATATGACTACTCAATTATCATAAATTATCATTTCGTACATGTATAAATATTTGTCTATTACTACTAAATTACAAATTAGAGAAAATTATCATTGATTTTTTTTTTATATATGTTCCAGATGTAACTATCTTGCAGGTTTTGCGAAAACCAATGGAAAGATATAGACATAAAGATAGCTGCGGGTTGGTGAGAGTACTAAATGCTTTTTCAAAAGATATGGACAATGTGTAAACTCTGAAATGTCGATATTAAATCAATGAACATAGACAATTCAAAATTGAAACAGAACTCTATAAAGTACATATTAACGAGTATATGATTTCGGAAAGAAAAAAAAACGAGTATATGATTAGATTAGATCCATCTATAAAACACATAGAATTCAACTAGCTCAAACGTAATTAAACGAACAACAAACAACGTGAAGAAAAAGAGAAAAACAAATTATATGGCGGTGACTAATCCAAGAAGAACAAGTCCAACGACAATGAATCTTCCAAACACAACGCTGATCCTGGAATCGTCACTTCCACTAACGATCTGAACAGGAAACAAGCAGCTTCCCACTGACGCATTGTTCTTAGTAATCATAGCAGCTCCTTTGAAATCACAAGCCCTAACATCTTGGCCCTGAATCTGGTAATACATGTTAAATGCGTATGATATGTTTTGGATTTTATCTAGCTTACTACACGTTGAATCTCCTTCCATCGCGGTGCAGTCACCGTGGTAACACGCGTAGTCTAGGTCTGGACCAACTTCATCTAGATTGATCGTATCTTTGTTCACCACACACCATTGTTTCTCTAAGTATTGCACACCTTTTGCTGCCACGGGAACCATCTTGCGTCCCTTTCCCTCAAAATCTAGCATAAACTTCGGTGTCCCATCGTATCTATAGAATCAGGAAAAACAAAAAAAAGAAAACGGTGACTTGTTGTACAAGAAATCTAGTTTTGGAATGAAGAGTAAAGTTTTTATACCTAAAGATTCCCCAATGTCTCTCAAAGGGTCCAGGAAGAATACTCTTCATGTCTTCGTCGAGGAAGCCGAAGAGGTAAACATCTAACCTTTCAGGTCTCAGTGGAGTCCCCTTGTCAGCAGCGAGTCTTTTCATAAGCCCTGCATAGAATTTCTCAGCTAGCTTCGGAGTCGCATACTTATGACCATCCGTTGGCCATCCAACCTAACAAAACCAAAACTATATTAACAAATTTCAAAACCTATCTAAATAACCAATAACTTGTTTGTCACGTTACCTCCCCAACGATAATCTTCATATCTTTAATCCCAGCTTTCTTCAACGCGTAAACAAGCGTGTCGTAATTCGCATCAAACACATTATCGTAATTCTTTCCATTATCGGGAATCGTCTGACCATTACCATCGAAGAAAGCGTACTCCACAGGAAAATGCTCGTTTAGGTAAAGACTAAGGAAAGGGTAAATGTTGACGGTGAAAGGTAAATCGTTGTCTTTGAAGAAGTTGACGATATCGAGCATTGTTTGCTTCACGTCACTACGAAAATCACCTTCCGATGGCTTATCGTTGGCTGATTGGTAAACTTCTGCGTTTTGTGGGATCGTGGCTTTCATTATTTTGGTGTGTCCAGCTTCTTTTAACGCCTTATGAATGTTCTTTAACGCTGGAAACGTTGTCTTCAAGAACGATCCGTTGTATGCTGACAAGAACGGCTCGTTCCCTACGGCTACGTACCTATTAATATGTGGCAATCATATGATCTTAACGCATTTACAATAATTGTTGGACCAAATTTTCGAATGTGATAAAAAAAGATAAAATGTTGAAAAGTTTTGAGGGTTACTTGATGTCGACGCCACCTTTACGAATGTAAGCCGTGACATTTTCTTTGACCCAATCTTTAGCATTATCGTAATCTTCGGCTAGAGTTTCAAGAAGGTTATTAGGGATTCCGACCATAACCTCCATGCCCGTACCGGCCAAAGCATTCATCGTCCATGAATCAGCGTCGAAGAGTTTTACTCTATTGATCTTGTTTTCCTTAAGCATCCTCACAACGATATCAGGATTCAACGGATGCGATGCGATATTGCCCCAATTCACACCGAAGCCTCCGACCAAACTAGCCAGGGTCAAAACGGTCATTGTAACCGTCCCGACGTTAACGAGCATCGCTGCTCTTCCGGCCATATCGAGAAGGCGACGATGAATGAGAGATTGGCTTTGTTTGATCTCGAAGATGTGTTTTCTTTTCCCTTGACTGGATTGTTTTTTTTTTTTTTTTAACAGACGGTAAATTTCTTTGTCGTGTCTTTGGGTGGTCGTTGTTGTTGTTGTAATAGTAATGTTTTAGTTTGTTAGTGAGAGATTTTAGCTTAAAATAAAATTTCTATCTTTAGGAAGAATCACGAGTTAATAACTTAATATAGGTGTGTTTCTTCGGACATTTGGAATCAGTTAGTGTCGCCATGTAAAATTGGTCGAAAATATTTACATTTGATCCAAAACAAATTTTAATCCGTCTTTTATAGAATTCGATTTGGAGGCCAAAAGTGCGACCCAGAAGAGCTACGTTTAGAAAGAGATGTAGGACCCATTAAGTAGCATGAAATCCACGTGGCAGAATATAAACAGAGTAAACGCCACAAGTCTCTCTTGTTCTTCTTCCCCTCACCAACAATCCTTCTCTTCTTCGCATCCAAATTTCTCAAATCCAAAATCCCTAATTTACAAATCGAAGAACCTCGGAAATCTAGGTTTTTGATTCGTTCGGGTTCTCTGATGGTAAAGAAGCGAAAATCGGAGGCTTCACGGCTCGATGAAGTCGATCGAACCATGTACGGCGCGTTTCGAGGAGCTGCTAATTCGCTATCTCAGCTCTATACACATGCCATGAACCATCAACGCGTCTCTTTCCTCGCCGGTGAACGTCGCGGGATGGTCTGTGCTCTCTCTCTCTCTCTCTCTTAAATCTCATTTCGCTTTTGGTATTGCTGGGTTCGATAATTAGGAACGGAAGATTGTCTGATTCTTCTCAGGGAAAGAATAAAGTTGAATACTTTTCTTCTTATTTCTTGTTTTGATGTTGGTTGACTATCTTGACTCGGAAGTTGAAGGATAATTCAGTGTTGATTCTTGCGTTGCTTTGGTCAAATTGTGATTTGTTTACCATTGTTAATTTGTTATGCTCTCTTTGGGTTGTTTTGTGTTTGATTGATTGTCTTGAATGAATCTTAGGAGAGACAAACTCTGTTTTTTACTCTGTTCTGATCGACGAAGCTAGTTTGTATATAAAGATAAGTAGTCTTACTGATCCAAAGTTGTGGCCTTTTGATCTTGAAGTGCCAATTTGTTTCCCTTTCGGTGACAGCTTAACGTTCTTGGCTTCATTCAAAAGGGTTGTTATGTTCTGATCTCTGAAGGCTAAGCAGTCTTATTGGCCAAAGTTGTGGCCTTTGGTTCATAAAGTATCTAGTTTAGTTATATTCAGTTATTAAGCTATATGAGCAACTACAATCATGAATCCCAAAGCGATGTTATTCCCCTTTAGTAGCTGCGTTTCAGGATGTTGTAGTGTTCTTGTTTCTGTCACATATCATTGAGATTTTGGCCTTTTTTCTTTCTTGTTTTACAGGAGAAACTTTACCAATGGATAGTGAGACAAGAAGAAGAAGGAACTAGAGTATCCACAGATGATATTACTACCTACTTGCAGGTTATTCCCTTTGAAAACAGTTTCAGATTGATGAATCTGCCCATAAGATTCAATATGCAAGTCCAAAGATCTTGAATTTTGACCTGAAAGTTACTTGTGTTCCTTTTATGCAGAATGAGCTTGAATATGAGCCTGAGGAGACATCGATACCATTCCCAATGCAAGAGTTTCATCAGCATCAATTCGCTCCACCAAACGTAATTACTTCAGCAGCTGCAGCTCATGTTCCTTCAAGTCACATAGCACAACACTATGATGGTAACCAAGACAAAGTCCTGATTCCACCAATTGCTCTATCAAGTCCGGTTCGTAGAACCCTTCAGGACTTCAACTTGTGTGAGGCTGCCTCTGGTAACCACAATCCACACTCTACAGGACGTGACTCCTCTTACTGAAATGAAACAAGAAACCCCAATTGTAAAGTCCTCAAATCGTTCTGTTAAAATATTGTCTCATGTAATACACAAAAGACTTACTTTCTTCACAATCTTTGAAAGACGTTGAGATTGATCATTTGTAAGATAAAAATCTCTGATAGCGATTTTGTCGAGAGGTGATCTGATCATTTCATGTATTGTCTAAGCTCCTCAAAGACTTTAATGTGTGGACTTGTTAACAGTGATGAAAGAGAGACAGAGACTGATTATATCAACTGGGACCAAACCTAACATGTGCTCTCATGGTCCCTCTCTCTATTTAACTTGTCTGCAAAAGAAAACATTGCTTTGATGTCGATCTCCGACGAGCTACGTGTTTCCATGCAAACCTGATAAGTTCTTTGAAAATCTCTATGGATAGACATATACAGAAGTTATAGAAGAAACACATTTCTTCATTTGGTCACGACTTTCTCTGTACTAGCAAAACATTCATCAGCAGGTGTTGTCTAGAGTTTGTCACTGGTTTTTGGTACATGACACATTTTGGCTAGTTTCTGGACTTTTCTACTATTTTATATATTTTTTTTGTTTTGTTCATGATTTTTCTTTCAAACGTAACAGTCTAATCAAATCATGTAGCTAATCATATGAAAGTGGCTATAATAATATTATAAAGTCTTGGAAACAACTTGGCACAGAGGATTAGGTCCACAAATAATAATTTCAGGTCATATAGATCCATTAAATATCCAAAAGTTGAAACTTTTTAAGTCCATACATTTCATCTATCAAATCGGATCACAATACTCTTTGCTAGAATTGTCAATTTTTCGTCAACTAACACATAGTATGATGGAGTATTAGAATTTGTTAATTTCAATGAGTGAAAGATGAAATTACGTGTCGTATACTTCATACACGTGGAATTATAATATCAATAAGATTTGTTTTTGGGATGATTTTATAATGAAACAAGAGGAAAAAACAACTCTTGTCGGATTTTTTTGTAGTTGAAGAAATTGAATGGTAATAATGAATGGCTAATTGGGAAACACATGACTCTACAAACTTTACGTCCTTTTTGCCATATTTATACACTCTCTCTAGCATGTCCCCGACCCCCACTCCTATCTACATCCCTCACGTGGTCCAGTTTCGTTTTATTTTTAATCGAACTTTTAGGATCAGTACTAAATTTCACGTTATCATCGAAATTTCGTTTCGTTACATTCATGGTTTGGGATGAATGAATGAATTTTTATAGTTGAACTTAAACTCACATGCGACAAAACTGATATACTCTTTTGTCAAAGCTTATATGAACTTACAAAAATAAACTGACAATGGAGGAATGGTTAAAGAACCTTGCTATTCTGATTCTTGACAAGGTTCCAACCAGTTTTATTGCTATACCGGAGTATTTGTTTTGCTATATGTGTTTTGGTTTTAGCGTTTTCATATTAAATGTCTCGCATAAATACATTATAGATTTATAGTATACGTAAGTGAAATGAGCAGTTAGTAACCGAGATTCTATTTCTCGTTAAAAGAAGTGATTGCATAATTTATCATCATTTAATTCCTTTTGTGTTGCAAACAAGAAAAATCAATGTTGTGGGGATAGATTTATGTGGGAAGACATAGAAATATCGACGTCAAATCCGTAGACCCATATGTCTCAATAACTTCCAAAAGTTATTCAATTCCGGTATAGAGTTGGGACCATAAGCTCATCATAGAATCATTCACCTCTTATATATAAACACAAAAAGGTCCAATAGAAAAAGATACAGCTAAAGAAAAATAAAAAGATCGTCTCGGCCAAAAATGGCAGTTAGGGTTTCTAACAAGTCTCTCCTCCTGGCACTTCTTCTCGTACTGTTGATTTGCTCTCCTACTCAAGGTAAATTTATAGCTAATACATACATACACACACATCACGAGTTTATTGTTACGTAGCATCAAGATATATACACATACACTTGAATGATTTATTTTTGGTTGAATATTAAAATATATCACCAAAAAGAGAGTTTCTGATGATAAAAATTTTGGTATCTTAGCACGAAGCTTACGAGAAATCGTGAGGACGAAAACACCAGTGGCTGTGGTCCTTGTGGATAAGGATCAAGAGACTCGGGACTCAAGGCAAGACGGAGGAGGAAGTGAAGGCGATGGTTTGGTGGATATGGATTATAATAGTGCGAACAAGAAACGACCGATACACAATCGCTAATATAAACACACATAATGAGCTTATCAACTTCTTGTGAGATATCCAGAGAAATATAAGATATCCCGAGAATATATCTTCTATCTCAACATAAATTACTAAGAAGTATTGCGAATGTAAACTATTTTATATACAAATACAACCGTATAAACATAATCGAGCTTGTATGCATATGTGTCATGTGTATCTCGAAAGAAAACGATTTTATATTACAATCATAGTTTGTGACTTGTGTTATTGTGTGTTTTTTTATGTTTGGATTACATCATGTTTTTGTGTGTGTGTGTGTGTGTGAAGAAATAAATATATAATGTGTTATCATCTTTTAAGTTTGATGCAGAGTTATATTATTAAGAAAATACACTTCCAATGAAACTATAAAAAAATATCTCTGATTTACATCCCATGATCAATGGTCTTTGACAGTCTCAAAAAATTTACAAAAGATCAATGACATGGTTAAAGAATAAACATTTATCTGCCCAATGGTGATATGCAAATATTACCAGAGATCTAGAGAATAGTAGAATACTCATCCGTCCACAGACCCCACATACATCTCTTCATATTTTTCATGCTTCGTTTTATATTTTGGACACCGTCCAAATTACTTCTTACGATCAGTTTTCAAAACATAAGTATCCCTAGTTACACTTGCACTTTGCTTCCTTGACAGTAAACTAATAATCAAATTTCCCCACAATGAAAGAAAGAAAAACTTTCAGAAATTAATGGACGAAAGAGAAAAGTAGCCTACAGATATGAAACGTTAAGTAGTAATTGGATCGGTCGATCTATCATCTATGTGAATCCATAATTTTAACTTTCTACCGTTGGAATCTTGCTAGAGTTATGGGCCTTTTTACACTTCCTTATTTGGGCCTCATGGCCCAATGTATATACTCTATATACCATATCGTTTTGTTAATTGCATAATTGCCCGATCATGCTGTTTATTACACATATACCCTTTAGTGTTACAAATGTTTTGTAAATAGCCCACTAAATTAAAATTACTATCATCGGCCCAAGAGTCTGAGCTTGTCTTGTTTAAGGGGTTGGGGTTTTCGAGGATTACCTTCTCTCTCTGAATTTTTGAAGTTAAATTTAGTTTCGTCTCCTGAATTTTGATCTACTCTTGCTTCTCTCGGAGTGTTGATTCCCGGCGTTTAACAATGGCAAGTCTCCGATTTCGCAGATCTGATTTCACCACTTTTTTTCCTCACTCGTTTCGAATTCGGTTGTCAATTCGTTGTCGTGTTGATTGCAGGAAGCAAAAGGGCAGCTCGAAGCGTCGATAGATCGACTTCTTAACGAGGAGAAGCAGATGAGGCTCGCTGAAAATGTCGCCGGAACTAGAAAATCCGCTACCGAGATTCTGAAGCTTTGTTTCGAAGCCAAGGATTGGAAACTTCTGAACGAACAGATTTTGAATCTATCCAAAAAACGTGGTCAGCTCAAGCAGGTTACTACTTTCGAAATTTTTGTTCATGGATTAGCTTAGAATCGTGCTTAGTCTTCTAAGGTTTACGATTAGCACTGAGACGCAAGTTTCTAGGGATTTGAGTTTGAGTGGAAACGTCTCTTGGTTTGCAGGCTGTACAATCAATGGTGCAACAAGCAATGCAGTATATTGATCAAACACCAGACATAGAAACTCGGATTGAGCTTATTAAGACGCTCAACAATGTATCTGCTGGAAAGGTGAGGATCAGAGACTAATGTATAATGTTGTTTTCTTTTTTCCTTCTTTAGGAAAGTTTTCTGAATGAGTCTGTGTATTTGTAGATATATGTTGAGATCGAGAGAGCTCGTTTGACCAAAAAGCTTGCTAAGATTAAGGAAGAACAAGGTCAGATTGCCGAAGCTGCAGATCTTATGCAAGAAGTTGCTGTAAGCATTTTCTGCTTTTAGCTTTGAAATTTCTTTAAAATCGTTGTTTTTAATGATTTTCCTGGAATTTGGTTATGAACAATAGGTGGAGACATTTGGTGCTATGGCAAAAACTGAGAAGATTGCATTCATCCTTGAACAAGTAAAAGACCTTTCTGTTTTATCTTTTCACAATCCTTACCTAATGTTTTTGTTTATATTTTGTGTTGCTAATTATTAGTGATATAAATCTTTAAAGGTCCGGTTGTGCTTGGATCGTCAAGATTTTGTCCGTGCACAAATCTTATCTAGGAAGATCAATCCGAGAGTTTTTAACGCTGATACCACGAAAGATAAAAAGAAACCCAAGGAAGGTGATAACATGGTAGAGGAGGCTCCAGCTGATGTACCAACTTTGTTGGAGCTTAAGCGAATTTACTATGAGCTAATGATACGGTAAGGCTTTGTTTTGGTTTAACACATTCTTCACCAATTGTTCATGATATGATTTGTTTATATGCTTCCTCTGAAGTGCTGATTCTACCGTGTAGGTATTATTCTCACAACAATGAGTACCTTGAGATATGCCGTAGCTACAAGGCGATTTATGAAATTCCTTCAGTAAAGGAAAACTCAGAACAATGGATTCCAGTAAGTCTTATATCATTGTTTGGATACATTCTATAAAAAGCTTGGATTAACTTTTCTCCTGATCCACTCAACATAGGTCCTGAGAAAGATCTGCTGGTTCTTAGTCTTGGCACCACATGATCCGATGCAGTCGAGCCTTCTAAACGCAACATTGGAAGATAAGAATTTATCAGAAATTCCTGATTTCAAGTAAATTATCTTCTTTCTTGATATAATTTTGGGTTTTCATTATTCTTCGTCTTAGATAATTCTCAGTTCTTGGTATTTATGTTCTGTTGCAGGATGCTTCTAAAACAGGTTGTGACAATGGAGGTGATTCAGTGGACATCTCTCTGGAATAAATACAATGGCGAGTTTGAGAAAGAGAAAAGCATGATTGGAGGCTCTCTTGGTGACAAAGCTGCTGAAGATCTCAAACTAAGAATAATCGAACACGTAAAGACTCTTTGAGCTCTGATTTCTCTAATCTCTTTGTTTGCATCGTTCTGAAATCTCACTAACTCTTCACCTCTTCCGCAGAATATCATCGTCGTCTCAAAGTATTACTCAAGGATTAGCTTAAAAAGACTTGCAGAGCTTTTATGCTTGACCATTGAGGTAAATATAAGCTTAAACTAATTGTAACCAGTTGTTATATGTTTATATATCTTCATGTTGGTTCATTATATATATCAGGAAGCAGAGAAGCATCTATCTGAGATGGTTGTGTCAAAAGCCTTGATAGCTAAAATCGATAGACCATCAGGAATAATCTGCTTCCAGACTGTCAAAGACAGCAACGAAATTCTCAACTCATGGGCAACAAACTTGGAGAAGCTTTTAGATCTTGTTGAGAAGAGTTGTCACCAAATTCACAAAGAAACGATGGTTCACAAAGCTGCACTAAAAGCTTGAGAAACCGGTGAAAGAAAAGAAGCTTTTCAGGTTGTTGTCGTTCTCTTAAAATTCTTCATTTGAGTTTTGTTTCCTTGTTTGGTTCACTTACATTATAACTTTTCTCATTGTGTGACCTTAGAGACCTTTAAGATTACAAAACTCTTCTCTCTCTTTTTTTTTCGCTTTTTCTTTTCCCTGTCTTCTTTTTGATAGTTTATACAACGAACTATTATGCAAAAATATGATAAATAATCGGGGGAAAAAAAAGAAAGAAAGAACACCATGCAAGAACTAAAACAATACATACCTAAACCCTATAATAAATAATCGTTTTTTTGTTCTTTTTCTATTACTAAATATGTGAAAGAAAAACGAAATGAAGCAATCCATCAGGAGGATGGACTGTTATTATAGTTACTATTATTACTTGTCTTGTCTGGTGACCACCTTAGATCCTGGAGATAACCGGTTTCGCTAGCTGATTCCGGCGGGGGTGGCTGTACCTCTGCCTGAGAAAACAGAGGACGAGGATGATTGGAAGATGATGACGTGGACTGCATCATTGAACCTCCGGTGTGACCAAAACGCAACGGCAACGACATTCGATCATAAAAATCCATAGACTGTTGATGTTGCTGCTGCTGCTGAAACTGTTGTTGTTGACGAGCCATCTCTGAGTAACTCATGTTGTACGGTTGCATCAACGGCTGAGAATGAACGATTTGATCCGAAGCAGGTCTTATGGGTAAAAGGGTAGTCGTAGAACCGGAGTTCCTTAACTGGTTCGGTCTCTGAACAGCGGCTTGCGGTACAGACTGCGTTGCGGTTGAGGCGGTTGAAGCGGGTCTAACGAGCTTGACGTTTTCAGGGAAGTTGAGTTTGGCTTTGTTGCCTCTAAAACGAAGTGCAGCTTCGTCGTAAGCTCTTGCTGCTGATTCAGCGTTGTCGAACGTACCGAGCCAAACTCTAGCCGCTTTGAAAGGATCTCGAATCTCAGCCGCCCATTTTCCCCACGGTCTTTGTCTCACTCCTCTGTATCTTCTTCGAGGTTGGTCCCCACTAAACGACGACGTTTCGGTAGTAGCATTTGTTGTAGTTGTTGTGTACTCATATGTTGGGCCTGAACCTGACATGTTGCTCGAAGCTTCTCTCACTGCAAACAAACAGACAACAAAAACATTTTAAAATTTCACACTTTTGTTTTGACTCGTTAATTAACTTTTTTTATATAAATAAAATAACTGAAAACTGAATGTCTCGAATCAGAATATTATACAGAGAAATTAGTTTTATTTTGTTGGTTAAAAAGTGTTGAGGGGGTTATGAGAAAGTGATGAGGCCAAATGGGTGACAAGAGCAATGAACAAGTAGGGAAAAAAAGGAAGTGGAAAACGACTCTTGAGGCAAATGGAGGGAGATAGATTCTTTTGGCATATCACCATCATCATTTTGTTAATTAAATACCCAACCTTTTTATTACAATTCTAAAGTATGTCTTTACTCTTTAGGATAATCAAGTACACTTTCCTTATTATTATAGAAAAAAAAGTTTGTCAACACTTTCGTTATGTATATACATCCTTACTATTTAGATTTTGTGTTAGAAACATATGATGTGACTCATATACATGAATAAATTAGTATACTACATGATAAATTTATTTAAAACATTTTTAAAAAGGTTTATTGTAAGTCTAAACAAAATAAGATAAAATTAGTTTTAGATCATAGTGGTTTTTACTAGTAAATTTCACTAATCTTGTTTTAAATTCAATAGTACACGTGTGTAATAGTTCTATGATGATGGGAACCAAAAAAAGGCCAGCAAAATTACCTTTCGAGCTAGAACTACCGCCGGAGAAATATTGATCAACCGTCAAAGTATTAGCTGCCTTGACTGGTTCGCCACCTTTCTCCACCTCTCTCTTCCTTTTCTGTCCGGAGGAAGAAGAGGAATTCGAAGTCCCTTCACCACCGCCATCACCACCACCATCAACGACACCATGTTGATGAGAGGGAACATTTCCGGCGACGACATGTGTCAAAGCAGAGACGATTGCAGACATCTCCATCTCTCTGCTAAAACTCGACATAACAGAGGAGGAAGAAGAAGGAGGCGCGAGGGCGTTATCACGGCGGAGGTGGTCGTCTTCCGTCGCGAACAAGTAAAGCCATTGATCGATTTCCGATAACGTGCGATGGTCATCTTCTCGAGTGGTGGACTCGGATTTCTTACCAGCGTTATCTTCCTGATTTGCCACTGTTAAGGCACACATAAAAATCTCTACGTCTAATCCTCCTCTCCTCTGAAACTTAAACCTTATAAACACAGAAACATATAATTTTTTTTTTAAATAAATCGTTTATCTTAGAGGGAAAGAAAACTCTGTAGAGAGAGAACAAAAAAACAGAGAGGTAAGAGGGAAAAAGAAAGAAAGACAGAGATTTAAGAGATGTTTTTTCTAGACAAAGAACGAGGTTTCCGCTGATAGATATACAAACATTTTTGTTGTGTAAAGTGTAAACCTTTTTTTTTTCTATTTCAGCGCCGCCAAATGAAAGAGTCGGCTTCTATCTGTTTCGACCGTGTGAAATGAAAAAAAAATGATTTTTTTAATATATATAATTATATATACAAATAAATTAGAGTAATTAGCTCAATATTATAATTTTGAACTATAGTGGAAAGAAGAAAATTTGGTTTTGGTGATTTAGGTCAATATGAACAAATTTATATAAATTGTATACTATATAGTTATATGAAACGGATCTAAAACTTTTTCGCAACTTGTGTGTCATATTTAATTATATAATTTTACTGGTGAACTATTAACCGTGATGATTAATACATTAGCTGGAGGGGATAAATTTAGACGAGTTGTAGAGTAAAACCAAAAGTTATAAACACTGTTAAAATAAGGAGACATCGAGAGACGCGCATTAATTACTGTAAGAGAATGAATTGCTGAAAAATAGGTAAAACAATTAAATGGAAAAATCTTAAAATACAGTAACAATAAGATATTTGGCTAAACGGTGAGCTTGAAGGTCAAGTTGAGAGAGAGAGAGAGAAGCCGTGCTGTACCGTACGAAAGCGCGTGTCTCGCACGAGTCGGTGATTGGTCCGTGCCGACTTCAAATGCTCCGTTTGGACGGTGTCGGTGGTGAAAGGCCGACGCACGTGACTTATTTGGGCCTTACCCTACGGCCCACCTATTTCAACCTTCTTCTTGTCTTGTGTTTAGATTATGTTTGACCGTTTGACCACACGACATATTCTTCGTTTTCGATTTTTCTTGCTCTTTCTTGCTCTAGACTCCAGTCATCATGTGGATAATATCACATCTATGCGAAAAGTGTTTCTCCTAAAATAGACGTTTCAAATGTTGTACCTGCTTTTTTTATTTACGAATATTCGCGGACAAGAAATTTAAAAGCCAACTCTGACAGTCAAAAATGATTAGATTTTATGTTTTCAAATACAAGCTTTAAATGTAATTCAATATCGTTTATTTATATTTTAAAATAAAATTATATAGGTAAAACCAAAATATAACAGCAATGGACTATATATAATAGGCATATCTAGTAGTAACAGATCATCATAGATACAACAAAATTATTAAGATAAGAACAATTTAGAGATAGAGTCTAATGCATTTCAAAGATGAGATCGATCAAAGTACGGAAACTGGACCAGTATTAATTAAATAAATTTGTTGTTTCAACATGTGTGTGCCTAATCCCTGATTGATTTCGCATTAAAACGGCGATCAGAACATAGGATTATTATAAGGATATGCCTTCAACTTGCAATATTAAAACTGTTTTTAAGCCAGGGATACTAAAACTAAGCAGCTTATCATTTAATTATCTTTGATAAAAGTTGATCACCTTAAGTAAGTTCAGGCGTATACGATAGTCTTTTTCATCCACTTGTCCTTTTAGAAAATTAATACATTAAGAAGAATATCGTATCAAACTAGGTAGCTAAAAGCCTAAAACTAATAATCTAAAGTCCAATACTGTATGTAGTTTTCAAATATATTAGGGATATAATTTGTGCTGTTTAATGCACTTTCATGTATTAACTAGGAGGCGACAAGAAGGAATACTAGCTCGTTAAGAATTTTTTATCAAAATAGATTTGGTTTTTCTGTCTGTACCTATGTTTTACCTTTTTGCTTGGCCAAAAACAATGTAGTTATGTTTAAAGGATAAATGTGAAAACTGTAGCCACTTGTGTATAAGTATTGGCAAATTGGCATCGCAACTTGGCTATGCCACTAAACATGGTAAATAGTGACATAAAACTAATTAGTAATGCGTTGGTCACTAATTAACACGTAGCTTATTTGTACGGATGATTAATAATTAATTATAATACAGCTTTAATCGCCCGCGTAGTCGCAAACACACGTGATGACGCAATCATATAGGAGTAGTATACGAAATGGGATTATGGGAAACAGCATAGCATACCAAACCTTTACTTCCGAATTGTTATTCTATACTAGTTAACTAGAGTTTGACCCGCGCCCAGCACGGGGAGATGGTTTCTGAATTTGTATTTTTTAATTAAAAATGTATATTTAACTATTTCAAAATTTTATGTGACAGATTTTTTTACCTTGTTAAGGTTTTTATCTTCGTTTATAATGTGGAAATTAAACATTTTAAAAATTAAACAAATTAAAACATTGATCATAGACATAGATTAAATATGCTAGACTATAGATTAAATATGCTAGACTTCAGCAAATACATAAAAAAATCAAATGAGTATATTTTATAAGATAAGAAGATAAGAAGTTTTAGGTGTTTACACGGATTAGAACTAACTTTTTTTATTTCTTTTAAAACTAAAACATGTTTTATTATAATTCCAAAACAATCCAACCAATAAAAGATCAATCTTGCAAAATCCAAATTGTCAAAATAACAAAAGTATAAGTAATTTTGTACTGAAAAATTGAAACAAATGGAGCAATATTCAAATTTTTGATCAAAATTAAATACATTTATAAAAAATATTATTTTATTTGATTTCATTATACAGTTTAACTAAAAAATCATATAAAATATTTTTAAAAAATTACATTTAGATACCTACTCTCCTACTTACATGGTTGCATATCATCTATTTTTTATAATATATTTTTACACCTACACACAACAACATATTGGGAATTTTAATAGTTTTAGTGATTATTTTGTTTTTAAAAATTCAAATCATAGCATATATAGAAAAAGTTTTAGATTTTATTTATTAGATTTTTTGTATTGTGTCAATTTTTTATTTTATAAAATAAAGTTAAACAAAGATGAAAGGAGATATAGAATGATTTAAAAAAAATATAATGATAGCATTAAATTGAATCTCATATTTTCCTTATTTACTAATTTTCGTAATTGTCAATTAAGGAAAGAGAATGATGATTCTTTTATTAATAATTTCATATATGATTAATCTAACTATACATATTTGATTCTCTAACCAAAAATATGAATGGCAATGTTTGTAATTAGTCTAGTAAACTAATCCTTATTTTATAAATAACATGAGAAGCTCTAATGATGACACATCAGCATGACATTCTTGTTAATAACACATCAACTAAAGGTTATTTTTAAAGTGTTTTCTCTTTTAATATATTAGGGATATTAAAATCAGTGACTCAATATGATTTGAAAAGAAGCTGTCGACATGAAAAACTCGGATTCTACTACTAGTTTTTTATATATATATATATATGTGTTTTACCAAAAGAAAACTACTATTACTATATATGTAACGCTTATGTCTTTTTCTCTTTACATCATTTATATAAAAATCATGTTGATACATTGTATCCAGCGCGGTGTTTTATAGTTGTTGTTGATATATGAATGGAAACGAAAAATAAACAATTCAAATTTGGGTTCTCACTAAACAGGTAAACGTTTTTTAATGTATAGTATTTGTTAAAAACATCTACATGCAAAGGTTTAGACTTATCCCATTAATAAAAGCTTTAAAATAAAGTCTACACTAAGGTTCTCTTTCTTTTGCAACTCAAATAAGATATAAGCTTTCGTCGACTAACCACTCTAGTGGTCAAATACTACAAAAAGAAGAAATTAACATATCTACATTCTAGCACTATAAGCCAACAACATTCGACTTCTATTGAAAATAACGAGACATATATATGGACTAAACTAACGTTATTAGATTTTTCATCAAGGACAAAAGTAGAGAAAGTTGGTATTTCCTCGGAGTTTTAATTTCTGCCATCTGAATTAGATCCGCACACTCGGTCTTATATCTCGAGCAATCCACTCCAAACTCCATAATATATTTAGCCTGAAGGAGAGTCATTAGCTTTTCATGATTTATTAGTCCAGATCAGAGCATATCTTGTCCAGATGTTTAGGGTTTGCGGTACTCAATGGCTCGATGCTAGCCGAACATGTTTTCAACAAATGTAGTTTCAAAAATAAAAGATACGGTAATCAAATTGTCAATTATATCTTGAAAAATTCTTAATTTAGACGACTACATTTCTCAAAGAAAGCCCAAGATGTTTGAAAATTATCATTACCTTTAGATAATCCTCGTCTAGTGGCGGTCTTCTATAATGGAGACTCAGTTTACTATTTTCTGATTTAAACTCGAATTAAAGTGGAGTATGAATGAGTTCAATTGTTAATTAAAGAATGAAATTAAACTATTACTGCTAATGAAATGTTTTTGAGTATTCACACCTACAAAAATATAAAATGCAACTAGTAACTAAAAATGTTTTTGCTTGCGTAGAGTCATAAATTAAATGCTTGTAGATAGTGACTATCTTCTATTCTTCTTCTTCTTTTTGTATTTCGCGATCGACTTAAGAAACAGAAAACTAAAGATCATGTCTAAGTCTGTCTAAGTCTAACACGTGGCAGAAAATGGCTGACTTTGCATAAAATTAAAAGTCATACAACTCTCTACGCCGACAAGTCAACCACTATTTTATTTTTCTTACCTTTTTAAACAAAATCCAAAATAGTCAACAGTCAAACTAAACATCACATCATAATTTAAAGCAAACTAATTAATAATCTGAGTAACATTCCATAAAATCCCGTCCGTATGACTGCGTACAATTCCGAATCTGCATTATTGTTCCAGCAGCCAAAGTAACAGTAGATGCACGAGAGTATTCTTGTTGGAAATGTGACAAAACAAATAAAGTTTTCTTCTTATAATATTTCTGGAAAAATCTTTGTTAACTAAAGAATCCCGTCCGTATGACTGCGTACAATTCCGAATCTGCATTATTGTTCCAGCAGCCAAAGTAACAGTAGATGCACGAGAGTATTCTTGTTGGAAATGTGACAAAACAAATAAAGTTTTCTTCTTATAATATTTCTGGAAAAATCTTTGTTAACTAATTCTCAGTGCTCTTGCAGGTACCATATTGTCTAGCAGAGCGAAACTATTAATTCTTACTGGGCTTTTATGGGCCTGTGTGATACAACTCTTTGGGCTTTTATTTCACACACCTCATAACTAATTGGCTGAACATGTTCAAGTAACTTTATGGAGTTATAGATTCTGTAAAAAAACGTTTTTATGATGGCTTTCGTGTCAAAACGTGCAAATACAGGCGATTGAAGATTAAACCAATCAAATCCTTAACTCAAGAACAGGCTTACTGAATTAAATTTCCAAAATAGCAGAGAACACACAATTTTTTTTTTTTTTTTTTGAAAAATGAAAATAAATCAAAGTTCTTTTCCATAAAAGATTACAGATTGAAACTCCTCTTCTGTAATATTCAAAAGAGATCAGAAATATTTCAATTAAAGAATAATTTTGACAAATCTTTTCTCTCACCACCAAAGAACAAAACAAATAGACAACAACTCTTCTTCTTCATCTATATCTACAACACATTCTTGCAAAAATAACAATCTCGTAACAAAATTAAATATAATTCTTTTTTTTTTTTTTCCTTTTTTTCACCATCTAATGAACACAGTGAAGGAGAGTCTTTAAGAGGTAAAACAATCTCTCTCTCTCTCTCTTACCTCTCTCGTGGGAATCAAACCTTTTTCCACCAAACCGATCCATCAAATCAAATCACAAGCAGTCTAAACCACATATCTCCAGGATCGGACCACCTTTCGCCACAAACGGATTAACACGAACCCACAGAAGTGTAAGAATGGAGGCAAGGAGGATCGACCAGACGACAATAATGGTCGGCATTCTATCTTGTTTCCCAAGCAAACCCTTAAGGAAAGGGTAAAGATGAATGATGACCCAAAGTGCAAAGAACAATCTTCCGAAAAGCGGTCCCCACGAGTCATATCCATTGCTTATAGCATCAGAGATTCCGACAATGACTCCGATGACGTTCATGATGAGAAGAGTCGTCGGTGGGATGAGCAGTGAAGTCCATTTGAAGAGGTAAAGCTCAGAGAACTCTCCGTCATCAGCTGCTTTCGACGTGACTGTGAAGTTAGTGTCGACACCAGCAAGAACCTTGAGAAGACCTTGGAAGAGAGCAAACAGATGCGCAGACACTCCTCCGATGACCCAAAACTGCTCGTTTCTCCACCAATCATCGATCCCAACTCTGCCCCATTGCATCTCAAGAATACCAGTCACTGCAATCGACGAGAAGAGCGCCATGAAGAGGATACTCGCATAGTTGCTTATCTGCAAAAAGATGGAGTAAAGATTCATACTTTGAGAGCTATAGGAGTAAAGCTTCATACTTTGAGAGAGAGAAGTCAAGAAGATGATGGTTTTACCTCAGGAACGATGAATTTGCCGGTGAGAAGACAGATGGCAGGGAGAGAACAGTAAACGATGAGAGGGAGAGAGGTCCAGGGGTAAACGACAGAGTTAATGTAGGACAATCTCTCAAGCCATTTCAAACCACCTCCATAACCATACCAAATAGGACAATGCCTACTCAAGAAAATCTCAACAGAACCAAGCGCCCATCGAAGAACTTGATTGAGACGGTCTGAAAGATTGATCGGAGCTGATCCTTTGAAAGCCGGTAGCTTAGGTGTACAGTAAACAGACCTCCAACCATGAGAATGCATCTTGAATCCCGTTAGAATATCCTCCGTAACAGAACCGTAGATCCACCCAATCTATGCATTTAAGGGTCATCATCAAAATCAAGAATCTATAGCATAAACGCAAGAATATGTTTTAGTAAAAAATCAAGATTTGCGTTACCTCTTTTCCCCATTCGGTTTTATCTTCGTAGCCGCAGCTAATGACTTGGATAGCTTCTTTAAGCAGACAAGCAGGGCTCGCGTTTCTAGCCATCCCACCATTCTCCATACGAACAGATGCAACGAAAACAGGAGACTGTCCAAACTTCTTCTCCAACTTCAGTTGCGTTGCCTCGGTTGATTGTTCTACATTAGAGCCTATAACACAATCTTTAGCAAAAATGCTCTGACAACAAAGGAGTTTCACTTATACCAATGGGATTGTAGTTATACCTTTAGTGACGCGACCTTCTTCGATGTTCTCAAGCGCGTGGATCTGCTTGGAGGCTTCTCTGTTCTTCTTCTTCTTATCAGCAGCCACAGTCTTTGCTTTACGGTTCTTTCTTGAACCACAGCAGAGGAAACACCATTTAGGCCAGCAGTTGCATGTCTTACGTGGAGCCTTCTTCTTCTTCGGTGCATCGAATCCGTAAAGTGCTTGCCTCCTGAATACACAACCTGTCCCGACGTATATAGGCCCTTGCAACCCATCCAAACCTTTCATATTGATCTGTTATTCAAGAAAGATTCATTAGTTCCAAAAAATGTATACTTCATTTTCAAGAAAAGAACAGATAGCATTACTATACTACTTACATCGAAGAAGACAACATTGCGATTTGAGTAACGATCGTGTCTATCAATCCCATCGAATCTTTGAGGGAACTGAACGTAACAGATCTTCTTTCCTGACTGAGGATCCATCATGAAACACATTGCTTCTCTAAGAGCTTTGCTGTTGTTGATGTAATGATCACAATCCACGTTCAGAAGATAAGGAGCATTTGATAGAACCCCCGAGACTCGTATCTTCAACACAAATTTGTATATGTATCACAAGAGTCAGGAAACGATTTCATAGATTGGATGGCATTACAAAGAAAAACTTCAAAAGACATATTATTTTACCAGGGAATTCATAGCTCCAGCCTTCTTATGATGATCAAATCCAGGTCTCTTCTCACGAGAAACATAAACTAACCGAGGCAACTCGTTGTTCTCAACATCACGAACACCGTCACTTCCAAGGAAGACCTATCACAAGAAAGAAAAAACCGGTAAAGATTTGCCCATGAAGCACAACTCACATAGAAAGGCTTCTTGAATTGAAACTCACCTGAATCATGCCAGGATGATCTCTCACACTATTACCGGGCCATGGTGTACCGTCTTGCATAGTCCAACCATCCTCAGGCACTTTCTGTGCCGTTGCTACCAAAGCATTGATCTTTACTTTAAACTCTTCATAATCTCTCTGTCAAAAACCAAAATGTTTCAAATCAGTTTACAAGGCCACATCATATT
Organism: Microthlaspi erraticum; assembly: GCA_902728155.2. Lineage (NCBI taxonomy): Eukaryota > Viridiplantae > Streptophyta > Magnoliopsida > Brassicales > Brassicaceae > Microthlaspi > Microthlaspi erraticum. Next base: position 632,127 of record CACVBM020001151.1, on the reverse strand, counting down.
CTTTCTATAAGAAGGTCAAGAAGTAGAAGTAACCTTCATGGCACGGCGTTCCCTGACAAAAGCGGGATGGACTTTATTCTTCAAGTAGTCCATTTTAAGGCAGAAGTACCACTCGGGAGCACGTGGCTCGATACTGTATTTCTTACAGAAAGGAACCCATTTCCTTGCGAATTCCGCAGTCTCGGAGAGAGCTTCGAATGTAAGCATAGCAGCACCATCATCAGATACATAACAAGCAACCCTATCAACCGGATAATCAACCGCAAGAATCGACAAGACGGTGTTTGCTGTGATCAACGGAGGCTCTTTCAACGGATCCACTGTACTGACATACACATCCACAGCGGATAGCTCCGATGGCTTCCCTTCTTTCTCATATCTGTAACCACAAAAAAAAGGTAAAAAATCATCATTCCTAATCCAAAAGTCTTTAACATTTGTTTCCTTTTGTCTATGATTCAAAAGTACCTTAATGAGAGTCGGTCCAAGTATGTTTCTCGCTCGATAGGGTACCACTTAGGGAACTGATCAAGAACCCATGAGACAGCAAACCAAATCTCACATATGACGGATATAAGCCACAATGCATAGGCATCTTTGACAGGGTGGAGAATACGGTAGTGGAAGAAGAGACCAAGAATCACAAGACGTAGAATGATCAACATCCTGTATGGATTTATCTTGCTTGATTTGATTGGTATCTTCCTTGACAGTGGCTGCCTTCCTTCATCCATCCTATATAAAATATATTAAAAAGGTTTCATAAGTAACTAACACTGCAATGACATAAAACCATTTTTTTTTGTTTGTTATATGTCTTACATAGGGAAATCGGCATCATCGCCATCTTCAAAATCAGGATCTCCTTCATGTTTAACCACCTGAAGCTTCTCATTCTGCTTTCTTTTCCATTCCTCCATCCGATCTTTCCAAGCCACACTTCCATAACCGTAAACCGCAAGATCCTTCTGAGGTACCATTGGTCTTGGATGTGCTGTAAAATTAGACAACGGAAATAAAAAAAGTTCAGCAAAACATATTTCTTTCATTGAATACTAAAACTTAGAATGCAACAAATTTACTCACCAGCAATGGTTGGGTCATTGAGAGAAACTGGGTGAACTTTATTGCCATGACCACCAAGGGAAGGAGGAACAATAAGAGCATGTCTATCAGAAGATATCTCAATGTCCTGTGATAAAAAAACAAAAGTTAAAATCTGAGAGAGCCAGTAGATAAAGTTACTGAAGATAGTACAATGTGGATAAATTATTGAGAGTTTTATTACCTCGTCGCCATAAGTGAGCAATGGAATCTGAGAGCCAGGTGGAGCAGAATCCAAATCAGATTGTGGGAAGCCGGAGTTGCGACGAGAGATGGACGTATTTTCAGACATCTGATCAAATCCAATCCCATTGTTACCGTACTCAAACTCATTGTCTAAATCATCAATGTCATCTTCCTCTTCATCATTTTCAACCCTTGGACTTCCTAACAACCAACAACCAACAACATATGATGAGCAAATCTTTCACATTCTCGGAAAACCACAACATTTATCAGTGTAACGAAAAAGAAACCTTTAAGCCGTTTGTAACGGGTTTTGCATTGAGGACAAGCTTGATTGCCTTCTCGTCTTTCGTACTCATAGCAAGGTCTACACACAGGGAATGCACATTCGTTACAGGCCACAAATGGTTCTCCATCGACTGTCAATTCCACCTCGTCTCTGCAGATTTTACACGACTGTCCACTCAGCTCTTGCACTGACCTTATCTGCACAATTTTAAAGTTATCATCAGATCATAGTGACAGTTACAAGAACTTACTCTTACTAAGAACCGACAGAACATATATTAGATCTCAAATATAGAAACAACACCATATTCCACTACTTAAACCAACCCAATGACATAATCTTCACAATTTCTGAGACTTCTGAGAGGAAATTCAACTTTCACATTGGCAGATTCATGATCGAGCTTTGTGTCGGCAACTGGACAGAAACTGTTACTTGAAGAAATCTCATAATTTTGGAGAATTAAGACAAGTCAATCCGAATAAAATTTCCCCACCGACACAATCAATTCTACTACAAAAGTACGGAATCTACTTAAAAACCCTAAATCCTAATTGATTTCTGTCGGTCAAACACAGATCCAGAAGAAAAGAGAAAAAAGGCAAAGACTTTTTTGCACAGAAACAGAGAAACCCAGATCAAAAACCATCTAATTGAAAACAATGGGCGCACAGATTAAAATCCAGAAAAGGAATAAGGAGAAAGAAACAAAAAGACAGCTGGAATCTTACTTTGGCATTCTCATCGGCATTGATAAGAACAAACTCGTTCCTTTTGTGAGAACCGGCGATTAACCGACCACCGGTGTTCATATTGTCCGAACACAGACACTAACAGTCTTTGATTTCACAGATCGATTCGATCGAAGAGAGAGAGAGAGAGGAGGAGAGGGTGGGGTAAATTAGAGCCCGGGTCAACTCAGCGGAACTCGATTCAGAGAGATCCAGTCCATAACAGAGGTTACTTTCCCCAGAGGCAAATCGGAATCCGAGAAAAAACAGAGTTTGTTGAGAGATGTATAAAATATACAATGAAAGAAGGAAAATTAAAAGGAATAGTGTGATGTATTGTATATATGGTGATGGTATTGATTCAGCTGCAAGCCACAATCTTTTTTTTTGTTTCCTCTCTCTCCTCTCTGAAAGTGCACACACAGTCACAGAAATAAAGGATGATTCCAGAGCGAGAGAGGGAGAGAGAGAGTCAATGGTGGAGAGAGAGAGAGAGAGGCAAGCTGCGAAATGCAAATGATAAAGGGTAAGCCAAAAAAATTTACAAACGCGTGACGAAGAAGAAAATTAGTGAGAGAGAAGAGAGAGAGTGTGATTAGTTGTTAAATGGTGAGATTATTAAAGGCAATTATGTAGATGAGGAAAAACCCAAAGTCGATATTTTTACTAAATTCAGAGAAGAAATTAAAATATTTTAACAATTTTTTGTGGGGAAGAAGGAGAAGTAATAGAGTGTGGGGCCCATTGAACCGGTGTTGCTCTCTCTCCTCCACTCCACTTGTTGCTGTTCTTGTGTTTTAAGTCTTCCAAAACCATACTATTAATCATTAATCAAATTTGTAGACTGCTACTCCATTTTTAATTGTTTGGTTATGTGCATTGAATCACCCTAGCATTTATGTTTTTTCTAAAATTTAAGGCTTTTTTTTTTGTATATATTCCATTTTACAAAGCCACCTGGTTTAGATTATAATTCACTGTTTTTTAATTTAGGGGTTTTGTGTATTTTTTGTTTGGAGAAATAGTAAATCAGAAGTTTTTTTTTTTTGGCAAAGAGTATAGTTTATATGGAGTTTTATCCGGTTTACTTTCGGTCATATTTGATTTTAGTTAAATAAAACTTTTTGATGTAATATATAAATTTCGGAACGGTTTAAAATGGATTCATCTATTCATCTTTGTTAACAACCACTCTTGTTTTCTCTCAATAAAATATACCCAACTAATAGCCAATGCTTTATATTTTATCAGAAGAATTTTATTCTTTTTGTAATTATGCGTCTGCGTACAATCACGTTCTTGCAACATGTGCAAGATAATAGTATATGTAAGGAAGATTCACGTTAACGTAACAAAAAAAGTTACATGACAAAAATCAAATTCTTAGTTATTGTCCTGCTCCTGCTGTGTAATAAATTCCTCTCAGTTTTTTTTTTTTTTTTGTTTTTTAAAGACTTCGAACTATTCAGAAACGGATGTAGGATAATTAGACATTTATCACTGTCTGTAACTGTAAGCATCGTGTGTGTCCTGCAGGGTTTTTACTGTCTTGTGTATTATATGTTGACCTATACAAAAAGAAATGCAAATTCAAGATATCGCGTGGACGTCTAGATTATCGAGCAAACCAATTAATATTTGAAATGTTCGAAAAATAACTAATTTTTTTAATCCAATCGTTATTGTTCAACGTTGATCAAATTATATTGTTCAATTCAATTCGCTGCGTTCGGTCTCATTTTGCTATAGCTTTTCTTTGTTATGTCTGACACTTTTAGAAAACCTGGTTTGAATTGATATTTAGGTCTTTTTACTTGAACTCGGCGGCTCCACTCGCCATATTGCTAAATTTGTTTTTAACTTTCTCTCCGCCGTGCTTAAATGAGAGAAAATGTACAATTATTGACACTATCGGTATCACATCACATATATACGCCCATGTATGATGTCTATATGTATACATTTGCCGACAAATAGTTCGTGATGTATGTAAGCAATATTCTTACCAATATTTTAGTTTTGTTTGTAGAAATATTTTATTTATTGACTTGTTGATGATATTGATACCCGAGAGAAATAAAGATAATAATAATAATATTTGCTTTGGAAACTTGTTTCTATTATAAAATGTATATAAAAAGAGCGAACTTTAGTAGGTTACCACATCAAATGTCATTTTCATGATTGATTGAATGCTGTGTACTGTCTTCTCCAAGCCCTCGTGCCACATGTTCATATAGAAACTGTCGGTGCCCTTATATTTTTTTCTTATTATTATCTTTATTCTCATTTCTCAGACTACTGGAAGAACAAAAAAAAACATTTACTTTGTATGCTTACGTATATAATATAGTAAGAAATTAAAGGACCCGGTTGGCCGGTTGTTTACGTTTAACTATCTGGTAAGAAATTTAATTTCTAATATCATGTAATCGCATTTTATAATATAGTTTACAAACTAATTAAACAAATCACCTGATTAATTTGATATACAGAAAAGCTAATTTACAGTTTAATCTAATTCCACGCATAGCAAGCCATCTAGTTATAATAGTAAAATGATTAAAATCTAAAGATATTTAATTAAAACTGAAATGTCATTGATCAAACCTATGATTAGTTTATTTTCCGGCTTCAGCTAGCTGCAGTCGAATTTGCGATCCATTTGTTGAACGACGCAGGAAATAGCCAATAAACGAGTGGCGAATACACCATTTTATGTGGGGTTTGTTTGTCGTCGTTCACATGTCTCTTTTTTTTTTTCTTTCGTGTTCTCCGTTTAAAAAAAAAAAAAAAAAAAAAAAAATCTCTCGAAATTTTAATTGTGCTCACTTTAATTTTCATGTCAAAAAATTGTGCTCACTTTAAGATTACGCAATCAGAACGCAAAGGCTAAGGTGCGCAAATATTTACGCTTCATAATTAGCAAATGCACATATATATATATATATCGAAATAATAAATAAAATTTTATATACAGTAATATTGTAATAATGCATAGATATTGCTTGCTACATTTAGTCCAACTTTTGAGTCGAGAATATCCGCTGTGTCCATTATGCATAAATATATTAGGTGTATAGTAGTAATAGGCTTAATGTATAAATTTATATCAAATTTGGTTTCTAACAGAATATTACAAAGATAGCGACAAAAAGAAAAAAAAAACGAAGTCTACTGATAAATAAACATTTAGCTATGAATAAGCGAATACCAAGAAGAACCACACCACACTATTACTATTTATTCGAGCTCTTCTTTGGATTAAGTTAAATGTTGACGTAACGAGTTCAAAGATTAAAGTTTATTAATATTTTCTACAATTGATTGAAAATGAAAACAGTTTTGATAGACAAGTAAAACACTCATAGCGACATAGTTGTCTTGTTTCTTTAAGCAAAACAAAAAAGTCACAGCTTATATCACATAGTCATTTGTTTCCATGTTAATACTTTGGATCCATTTTGTGTTTAAGAAAAAATTAAATTGATCAAATTCCACAATAATAAAAAACGTAAGAAGCCTTAGAAACAAAGTGTCATTCTTAACCAACAAAAAAAGTGTCATTGCTTAAGAATTTAAAAGAACAATGATTCACCTAGCTAGAAAAAAGAAGATATACTCTAAACAAAGCTAAGCTATTTCCCTAAACGGAAACTCAAATGTAATTATGTATATTGGTCGAAGCACAGAAAGAGTAATTTTCGTTACGTGTACATAAATTTTCGTTAAAACGATATGATCAATCTAAACACGTGTTGGGGTGACTTTTGACTCGTCGTTATTTTACCACTTGTTTTTAGTAAAAGTGTAATCATAACTGCGAGATAGTGGGCAATGAGTAGCTTTAAAAATAATTAATTTTCCTTTCTCTACGTGCTACGCTGGCAATTTTTTTAGGGGGAGGTTACTTAAAATTTATTTTTTTCTATTATTGACGACCGAAAAGTGCATATTTACGACGTGAACTCAAAGTAAGAATGTGGTTATTCGATGTCCTCCCAATGGTAACATGTTATATAACCTTAAAAAATAAAATATATGATACTTAATTTATAATTCTACATTGGTGTTTTAGTTGATACTACATTTATTTGTTTATAAATTATAACTCTGGTTAGGAGGGAATACTAATTAAATTTTAATGACTAATTATTAGCTTTATTATATAGTGAATGCAACGTGCCGAATGAAAACTCTCTTGTCGGTGGAGAGTCCATAAAAAGAAATTTAAGATTGGTAAAATCATACTCCTAAGTATCGTAAATCTGTACAATAATACGAGAAAAACGATACTAATAAAATGCACGAAGTGGATAGGGAAATTTCAAAACTATACCTCTTGAGGTGCCAATTTTCAAAAATACATTTAATATCCATTTTCAAAACTACAATATTTTCAATTAGTAAAAGAGCTCTAAAACCTAAAATATAAATTCAAAACCCTAAAATCTAACATTGAACCCTTAAATCTAAACCCTACACCCCAAAATATAAACCCTAATGTAGGATTAGTGAACCCAAACATATATATTAAAATTAGGAAAAAATGTATTTTTGAAAATTTCTACAATAGTTTTGAAAATTTGCATCTTAAGAGGTGTATTTCATAAAATTTCTCAAGAGGATTTTAAGAAATACATATGTATTGAGCTAGTTGCACATGTAAAATATTCAGTCATAATTTTCTTATACCTCTTACCTCTTAATAGTCTAAAAAATGTCCAAACATGCACTATCCATCGATACGATTTTTTGTAATTATTTATGGTTTCAAACTATCAATAAATTTGAAAAGCCATAATTTATACAACTAAACCCAAATTTATTAGAAAAAGAAACACAAAGAAATCTTAAAATGAATAAAAACAAATATCGGACAGCTGTGAGATTGCTTTGTTGTACTTTAGACAACCAACAAAAAAAAAAGTCTAAAGACTACTAAACTGGTCCGAACTAAGGAACTCTCCTCTCTCAGATTTCGGGCAGCGTTTGGGATTTTTTTACGGGCAGCGGTCACGTTAGGTCTTTGCGTTTCGACAGCTCATCGCCAGTTTTTAACTATGGGAGTACAGCTCTTTTATTATGTACTCGCGCCACTATTGGCTCGTTAGAACATTTCTGTAACCGTGTGTCGCGTGATCAGATTCGGACCGGAGTAGATGGTTCGGGTACGAAAATTTGACTTTTTAGTTAAAAGGTCAAAACTAAAATCGAATTGAGAGTAGATTCTCATTTGTTTTTCCCTAACAACTGGTAAAAACTAAAAAGTAATACTACAGATGAAGGAAAGTATTATAGTTGTTGTTGAATCTGTCTATGTATTAGAATAAAATAACGGGACGGCAGATAAGAGAATAAATTAATAAAATATGTGAAAGAACACATGCAAAAGATTGGTCTTAATATGCCACATTACCATGTTCGTCTTCACCACTACGCCATATTTTCCAGCTATGTGATTCTCTTTTGTAAGTTTCAAAATCAGAATTTCATGTTTCGTTGTCTTTTTTAACGTGAGAATGATTGGGAGGAGAATCCGATCTCAATTTACATTTCGAGAGATTAAAGTATGGAGAAGAGATCTAGCAAAAATGGCTTTTACTTGATCCCAAGTTTAACCTAATGGTCAATCAAATATTTAATAAGTTACATATATCATTTAGACATTTGCAAAGTTACCATCAAAGTGGCTGTAGTTTAGTGGTAAGAATTCCACGTTGTGGCCGTGGAGACCTGGGCTCGAATCCCAGCAGCCACACTTACTTTTTTTTTACCTTTTTCCCCCTCATTTTATAAATGGGCTTTTGTATATTTTTCTATCCTTTCTTGTTACGGGCCTTCTCTTTTATAAATTGGGCTTTTAGAATCATTCAAGCACAAAACGCTACTTCTCATACAGTTAAATCCACAACATAATATTTCACCTTCATTAACCGGGCTATTGTACAAGATCAAATCCGATAAACCCCAAACGATAGAAAGTGAAAACAAGAAGGAAGAAACATTTAAGTTTAACAAACAAAAAAATCAGGACTTGGTTGTTTCTTCATTTTTTCCAGACACGAACTGTACCATCGACCGAAGAAGTCAACATACAATCTTCTTTCGGGTGGTAACTCACACTTGTCACCTGCCACAAGATAGAAAAACAAAACAGTCGAAGACAAATCAAAATCATTGCTGCTTCAAAAAAGCTAAAAGACGGATTAAGCAAAAGAAGAAGAAGAGAGAATGAATGAATCTTTACCACTAAATCATGAGCTCGGAATTTCGATACCACTTTTGCATCAACCAAATCCCAAAAGAAAACCAATCCATCCTCTGATCCTCCAATCACATGTGCATCCGAATTAGAGAGACAACAATCAGTTTTGAATGACTGTAAAACAATGGAAAACAAAAAATGTCATTAGTCGTCTAATCATAATGTTAGCAACTAATATATAAATTAAGCATAATTTCTCTTTAAAACTAATGACTAACCTTAGAAACATGACCTTTATAGACTTGGAGTAGCTCTCCAGTGGTTCTGCATTTTTAAAGATTTATTCATAAGAATTAAGACAACCTCTGCAAATGAAAATTACTGTTTTTCTTTCAACATAAAGTTTTGGTTTTACCGGTCAAGGAGACGCAGAGTAGAATCCAAGCAACCAGCTAAAACGCAGTTTCCATCGTTTGATATCGATATACAATTTACCGGTTGTCCTAAGTTATCTGACATCTCCCTGAAATCCAAATTCAAAACGAAGTTTCGAATCAGTAATTACGATTCTTTGAAGGAAAACCAATACCAAATTCATTTTTCTTGTATGGACTTTTTTACATACCTACCAATACGCATGTCGAATGTTCGAACAGTACCATCTACACTACCACCAATAATCTCAGTCTTTGTTACAACAACAGACATGACTGAATCCAAAAACGTATCAATGATCTGACGAAACAACCATCAATAAAGAGATTTAGTTCTAAAGTAATATAAGATGAGGAAGAAAGAAAGAAAGAAAGAAAGAAAGGAGCAAAAACCTGAACAGGCTCAACACTGTGAGATCTGCAATCCCATACACGTAGAGAGCGATCGAAACCAGCTGATACAACTACAGCTGATGAATCATTGAACTTCACTGCATTCACCTGTCAAGATAAGATATTGTTCAGAAAAAAAATAGAAGAAGAAGTGCTTAATTTATGCATAAATCTTAATAAGCGACATAGATTCCAAGTTTTTGAGACATTTACTTACCTCTCCATCGTGGCCACGGAATTTACGGATTACGCGTCCGGTTGAAACATCCCAGTAATACACTTGCCGATCACCACCACATGAACAGAATTTGGCATTGTCTCTGTGATCATAGTCATTGAAATTTGAATTAACAAACACATTTGCCATATTAGCTTCATCAAGCTCTATTTTGCTTGACATTAGTGAAACACAAACTCCTAATGTCATGGACTCAATTTAAGCTGCTCAACAACAAAATCCACACACACAAAACAAAATCCAATAAGCTTGGACTATAATAACTTAAACTGAACAAAATTTGAATCGAAATCACAAATAATTCAAAAATCTCTAGATGGAGAAAGAGTTAGATTTCATACGAAGTGACATGAACGTCGCGGACTTCACGGCCATGGGATTTGTAGGTCTTGATTAGGATTCCACGGTGCGGGTTCCACAGGCGGATTGTTCGATCCTTTCCGCAGGTGAGAGCATAGTTTCCGTCGCCGTTAAACCTCGCCGCTAAAACCGCTCCTTCGTGTCCTTTAAGCACGTGTGCCTCTTTCGTCGGCAGCTCCGTCGTCGCACTCATCTCTGTTCTCACCTGAAACTTACAGAGTCACGACGTTAGACTTAATAATTACTTTGATATAAATGGGCTTGATAAAGCCCAATTGTGTTGGGTCGGTCCATGGAGAAAGAGGTAACCAATACGTATAAGAAAGAGATTAATGCCATAACGATAGAGGCTAATTAATTAACCACGATCATTTGAGATAGTTAATATCAAAAATTAAACGAACAAAAACTTCTCATCTCCCTCGTTATCTTTCCACTATATAATCGCTTATTAATCCCAACACAAAAACACACACAAAAACAAAGAAGAAACAATGGCCACTAACAGTACTTCAAAGCTTTCCCGTTTCACTTTTCTGACGATTTCATATCTGATATCGTCCGTCCACGTCATCACCGTCGTTGAGGCAAGGAGCCTCCAGACCACCACGGTGGCTAACGATCACGAAGGCGCCGGAAACCTTATGGATTGTTGGAACGCGGCGTTGGAGCTAAAGTCATGCACCGACGAGATCGTCAACTTCTTCCTTAGCCGTACCGGTACGATGGAACCGGGGGTTACTGGTGGAATAGACCAAGATTGTTGTGGAGCCGTTGGGTTGATTGTCAAAGATTGTTGGTCCGTTATGTTTACTTCTCTAGGACTTACAGCTATGGAAGGGAACAATCTTAGAGAGTATTGTGATTTTCAGTCGGAGAAACCGGAATTGTATCCGTCTCCGGCGCCGGAAACTTTGGCTTTTCCTCCTGATGATTACACGTACCCGGAACTTGATTAAATTACGTATTCTTCTTTATATTTTAAGTTAATAAAAGTTACTCTTTCGTTGTTCCTAACATTAGATGGTTCAAAGAAAACAATTTTGGTGACCGTTACACTATTTTTCCGTAGAACCAATCAACAAACCGGAATTTCAACAAAAAATCACCTAAACCGGAATGTTTTGGCTACCGTTGTTTAATTTCCCGGGTTAACTTAACAGTCACCTTCATCCTTGAATTCTAGACTCAGCTGATGGATTCTTCCTCAAGCTTTTCAAAACTCCATCAACAAGCTTATCTTCACCAAAAGCATAACTCTTCTCAACATCTTCATCATTGTCCCAAGAACCCATAAGTTGAAGCAAATCGCTCTCCAAGTCCTTTTTCTTCTTCCTCTCGCCACCGTTCTGTTTTAGAGCTAGAGAAGCTTCTTTGGCCTCCTCAGAGTCAGAGTTTTCATACTCTGAAACAGATGGCTCTGGACCAAGTTCTCCGAGCGATGAGTCAGATTGATAAGGAACCGGCGTTGACGAAGGAACAATGAATCCTGATTCAATCCTTGCTTCAGGCATAATCTGTATCAGAGACTGAAGTTTCGGATAACCAAGGTTCTGATAATCCAAACAGTACTTGAATGTTTCCAAAAAGTCTTTCCTCAAGTTACCCATGTTGTAACCTCCAGGGTTTTCCTCTGTTATCTTCTTTATCAGCTTACGACAATCATCAAGTACCTCGCTTCTTGATCTCTTCAGTGGCTTATACCAACAATGTTCTTGGAGGTTTTCTCACCATCTGCTTCTTCGTCGTCACATTGCGTCTTTGACATATTCACAAATATCGATCTCAGTCCACTCGAAGCACTAGGGTGGTTATTGAGACCAGATCCTTTTTGTGTGAACCGAGTTACTCTGAAAGGTAGAGCATCATAAAGGTTCTCTTTGATCCATTTCTTCTCTGATACTAACATCGACACTAAATCAAGCATTTTGGATGCATCTAGCGGTTTGAGAGATGAAGGTCCTTCTTCCTTAAGATTCTTAGCCAACGCTTCTCTGAACAGATATTGACACACACAAAAACAAATCAGCTTACCATAAATTGGATTAATGCAGAGACACTAGTAAGGGAAAAAGAAGAGTTAAGAACCTTGATTTTGAGTGAGAAACAACGACGAAGCCTCTCGGAGAATAAATGAAACACTCAACATCTTCCCAAAACGAATCTTTTGCAAAGATGTCATCTACTTGAGCTTCAGTTTCTGCTGCTGCATTGCTAAGCTCTGTGTTTCTTTCCCCAAAAAACTTAAATCTCTTCAGAAGTCGACTTAAAAGCCCTGGACTCTTAGATTGCTCGTTGCCTACTTCAGTGTCTGTTTTAACCTCCTTAGCAGATTCACTAGAGGTGGAAGATGCAATAACAGATTCTAAGTCCTTATCCTCACTAACAATCTCAGGTGAACCAAACCATAGTCTATTTAGCTTCTTCAAAAACCCATCTTTTTCATTATAAGAAGAAACATCATCCCCTGGAGTAAAAGCTAGCTGAGTTTCTTTCACTGGTTCTTCTTTTGCCTCAACATTCATCTGACTAACTACTGGAACAGACTCTTGAGAACTCTCTTGTGATTGAGATTCCTTTTTGACATCTCCAACAATCTGTTTCACCTTCTGATGCCTCTTTTCCACACTAACAACAACTTTGGGATCCTCGCTTCTTAGTTTCGGCGAGGAGGCTTTGTTATCCATTTCCTGGTTACAAGCATGAACAAGAAACATACCATCTCCCTTCGGAACAACCTGTAAAACCTCCGGCATAGATAACAAAAACTTCGAAAAACTCTTATGTCCATAAAAGTCTTTATCTAAAGATACACCTCTCTTCCTCAGCTGCTCACGTAAGTCTGTAATGGCTGCTCCCTTAGGATATAAACTCAACACCAAACCAATCTCCTTCACAACTTCTTCCGGAACAGGACGAAAAACCTTAGAAGAAACCGAATTAGGATTTGAATTCGTCTCCAGCAAATCTTCGGTTTTCACAATAGTAGTACAAGCTTGTTGCTTGGTGGAGGAAGATGTGGCAAAAGGGTCAAGAAGAGGGGTTCTATAGTGACCATACCAAGAATCAAAAGGACCATCCGGTGGCTGGTTAAAGTGTTTACATGTCGAATGTTTCCCTAGAGCTAAATCATTCCAATCCCACATTATCGAAGCAGCGCTGCACAATACACCTGGCGTCGTTTCTTCGTCGCCGGCAAGCAAAACGTTGTAGTTGTTCATCCTCAATCTGTGTAGCACACTCGCTAAACCTCCGTCGCTAGAGATGAGGAAGAGATGAGCAGGAGGTGGGTTTTGAGCAACCCAACACATTAGATCTGTAATCAGACACATATTACTCGTACTGTTCTTCTTCTCACCTGCGAGATCAGATCCATAAGTTTTGGATTCAAATGAAACATGAAAGGAGAATTTTTTTTAGAAAAGGATTGACCTTGAGGGACGTGAGTGAGACTGATTCCGGTAGCGTAGAGAGCCTCCTGGTTCGTTCTCGAGAGCTGCAATATGTCTCCGAAAGCGGAGATTTTGATGGGACCTTTGATTCCGTTGATTCTAACGGCGGCTGTGATAGTCTGAGCTACTTTGAAGACGTTCGCACCCGCTGGCAAATTACAGTTGTCGAAATTCCACCACACTGAAACCCGTACACCCCGAGAGTCATCGTCTTTCTGAGGACGCCTCGATGTAAATTGACCGGAGCTGGACCCGGAGACTACATTTGAAGATGAGAAATTAGCGACCAGAACGGAGATCGCTCGACGCGGCGACTGAGACGGTGGATGCTCGGAGAAGGAGGAGCCGGCGAGGCGGAGGAAGAGAGATTTGGAAGACCTGAATTGCATTATAAGCTCAGGAAGTGAGTAGATCAAAGAGAGGTTTCATGTGATTGTAATGGCGAAAGTGAGCCGAGGGTTTTAGCATTTCAGGAAAGCTGGGGAAGAAGAAGAAGAAGAAGAAGTAGAGAGAAAACAAAACTAAACCCCCTTGCTCACATGCACATCACGTGATTACTAACTCAATATGGGCCCTTGTGTATAAGGCCCATAACGTAAGAAACTACTAGTTTTGGCCCAATTAAAAGACACGTGCATTCGGCCATCTGTTTTTTGGGTTGTAGATTGAAGCATGCATGTACTATAACTACAACGTTACAATTTCAGAATTTGTGATTCAAAATTTTCTTTCTTTCGTATGCCGATAACGATAGCTCTTGACTTGACCAAACCATGATTTGTTTTGCTTTCTCTTCTTTAATCGTCTTTTTACTTTATTTTTTTAGACGGTAGGTTCACTTTAAAATTTTAGGAAGAAAAAGATTGGAGATGCGTATATTCATTGAATTCATCCCTCTCATAATTTGCATAATCATTAAACAATAGAGTAGCACTTGAGAAGATATATATGTATTGATCGTAAGTGAAATTTGTAACAAAAAAGAGACATGTATCGAAATATAAAATAGGACTAATATTGATAAATAATTAAATGCCAGCTTTACGTATGGACTATCGAGAAATATGTCATGTAGATCACTCGGTATTTTTTTTTTTTTGTGTGGTAAAAATGTTAAAGTAACTCGGTATAATATGACAAATCTGTTTCGACGGGGACTCTCCAAGAAAAGGTCCGTGCGAGGTTTGACTCGTGGTTTGTACAATTGTACTGATTATGATTATTTTACCTTTTTGGTTTTAAGATTATGAGATTTTTTATCATACAAATACAATCAGTCCACAATCATTATTAGTTGATTAGATATATGTAGATAGGGATAAAGATAGTCGTCCATATATGCAAAAACTAATTTAAAACAGTTTTCAGGTTTATTTTGTTGGTTTCAACGGCCCAAACACTGAAACACATGTTATATATGTACACCAAAATAATAAAATGTGATTTGAGAAAAAGGGAAAAGGGACAATAGAAGCTAAAGAAAAATTTAGCAAAAAGGAAAAACACAATAGTAGCTAAAATTATAATATTGGTGGATAATTTATGTGTAATGTCTTAATTTATTATTTTTGCATGGCCAAAACTCGTGAGGACGTGGACGTTCGTGTTTTACTATCACAAATCACAATCTACTTTGCCTTGTGTACGTTTAAACCACATGTCTGTGGGTCATCAAACACTTTACTCTCATTGGTCCTTTTATGAACTCTTACGGTTTCTTTTAAATTGATTCCATTTCTTTGTACATTATATCATTAACTTATCTTTAGTAGTCTTTAGATTTTAGGATATATCCCCGAAGGGGCAACTTATTTTTAGGCGTCTTTGTTATGGATCATGCTTGAGTCTAGAAAATCATATATCCTGTAGCCTGTAGGCAAGCAATTGCTAATTCATAAAACTTTAACTGATAAAATATTTCTCAACTAGTCAAGTGCATGAATTTTTCAATTAATCAATCAAGATACAAATCAACTTTGAAATGACAACTCAGTTATGAACGTTATTACACACTCTTAGCATTTAGACCCAAAAAAAAAGAGAAGCTATGTTACACACGTTAGCTAGATATTTTGATATCGGAGTCGGAGTAACAATGAATGACATATTAATTCGTGAGGTGGAATAACGGAATCGTTAAGCCATTTAATATATCAATCCGAGGAACAATATAATGACGTAATTGTTTGTTAGTCGTCAAACTTTCATAAAATTGCATAACAATTGAAAATATTGTGCAATTTCACTGAATCGTGTAACCAGTTTTTTCTAAAGCCATATATAATGTCCACATGTTTCTTTAATAAAAATAACATGTTGTTGTACACTTGTACTCGCTGATTCAATAATTTCATTAAGCAGTTTTTATTTTCTTCGAATCTACGATTTCACAGTGCAGTAAAGTAAGTATAGTAGATGTGGTGTGGTGATTAATGGACGGAAGGCGCGAGAAACATACACACAAATGTATTTAGTCAACATCTAAAATCATTTTGGTTGGTATGGTGAGATTGTGACACAAAAGTAACATCTTTTTTCTTGCTCCACTCTTAGCTACGTACTTTTAAATATTTGTTCCACTACTTTCGAATTTCACCGTAGAAATGAGCAAATTCGTGTGTGCTTGTGTGTCTTTACTTATATATAAATACCCACTTAGCTTCTTATTCTAACTCAAAGAAGAACACTACAAACAGTAATCCATTTATCTTTAACAACAAAGAAAAAAAAATAGTAACCCATTTCTCCCAAGAACTCAAACCAAAAATCATCAATCTATCGATCGATGGACATGGAGACGAAGAAACCATACATGGTGGTTACTGTAATACAACTCATATATGCAATCATGTTTTTGATCTCCAAAGCTGTCTTCAATGGCGGAATGAACACATTCGTCTTCGTTTTCTATCGTCAAGCTTTCGCTACCATCTTCTTGGCTCCTCTTGCTTTCTTCTTCGAGCGGTACAGGCCTATTATATATTCCTCTTTCTCTATCTCCTTTGCATATAGATCTGTATGTACAATCCTTTTAAAATATATACCAATTGTATTTTTTTATTTTTTGTTTTCCTTAGGAAAAGTGCTCCACCTCTTTCATTTGTGACGTTCATCAAGATCTTCATGCTCTCTTTATTTGGGTATGTCTGCTTCATGTGCATTTTTTATTTATTTTCTTCAACTTTTTTTTGCTATGTTAAACGACTATTTTCTGTTTAAATTAAAAACTCATTAAAATGAGTGCATCTTATAATTATTTGAACTATATCTATGTTGGGATTCAGGGTGACATTGGGTTTGGACTTAAACGGAGTCGCATTATCATATACGTCGGCGACTTTGGCGGCCGCCACAACAGCTTCCCTTCCGGCCATCACATTCTTTTTGGCTCTCTTTCTTGGGTAATGATTACTTGCAAGATATATCAATTAATTACACACGTTTAACTAACACCTAATTATTTCTTAGTGACACTCGTTTATTGTGTAAAAATTTTAAGAATTGAGACGCTTAAGATTAAGAGCATACAAGGGACAACAAAGCTTGTGGGGATAGCTGTGTGCATGGGAGGGGTAATCACCTTAGCCCTTTACAAAGGTCCACTACTGAAATTACCTATATGCCCTCACCTCTATCACGGCCAAGAACATCCTCACCGGAATATTGCCGGTGGTTCCACCTCGTGGCTTAAAGGATGTGTCATGATGGTCATCTCCAACATTTTGTGGGGTCTCTGGCTAGTCTTGCAGGTATACCTAATCAAAAATTCTTTATACATTTTCATATTGCTTACTTGCTTAGTTGATTAGTTAATGCTAAATTTAGTAAGACGTGCCGTAACCAAGAATATTAGGATAAATCAACACTCTTTTGTGATGTATTATTGTCATTGTCAATTGAAAATTAATTTACAAAGACACATGCTGAACACATATTATTGATTTTACATGAATGTTTAGGGATGATGGAACTTCACGTGTATAATTATAAATGTCTTTAAATATCTTTTACACATACTATAAGTATTTTGACTTTTTAATACACCTTTTTTCATTATACTGTATATAATCAGGGTCGTGTATTAAAGGTCTATCCTTCGAAGCTATACTTCACAACTCTTCATTGTCTGTTGAGTTCCATTCAATCCTTCGTCATCGCGATTGCTTTCGAGAGAGATATCTCAGCATGGAAGCTTGGCTGGAACCTACGACTCGTCGCAGTCATTTACTGCGTAAATTAATCAACTCTGGCTATTTACTTATGTATTTAGGTGCACAATACCAATCGAATACTAATAATATTAATGTGACATGTGTGCAGGGATTCATTGTAACAGGCGTAGCGTATTATTTGCAATCATGGGTTATAGAAAAGAGAGGACCTGTCTTCTTATCAATGTTCACTCCTTTGTCCCTTGTCTTCACTATCCTCTCTTCAGCGTTTCTCTTATGCGAGATCATCAGTCTTGGAAGGTTCTAATTAAAATCCTCTATTAAATTCATTTTTAATGTATAATATCTATTGAACTATTTAACTTATGTAAGTGTTTATGTTTTGTAGTATTGTAGGTGGATTATTGTTGATTATAGGACTCTACTGTGTCCTATGGGGAAAAAGTAGAGAGAAGAAGATAAACCGTGGTGATGAGAAGATTGATCTACAGAAGGAAAGCGATGTCGTTTGCAATGAAGTGAAGATTGTCGTTAGTTGAAATAATGAATGTGTTAATTTTTGTCTTATATATACAGTATGTGCTTTAAAATCTAGTCTTATTATAATATATGTGACTAATCATTCACAAAGTAGAGTCTGGAATAGTTTTGCTTTAATTTTTTTTTTGTCCCACCAGTTTAACTACTTTTACCGGATCAGATTGTAGTACTCTCTCTATATATACTTTATCTTATAGTGATTTCTAACTTTTCATATGTTTTGTTTTAAAGCAAAGAAGAAAACATATAGTAAAGCTATAGTATGGAAAATGTTGTCATAAACTTGATGGAATGAAATGACTAGATTCCGACTAATACAACAGTAGTATGGAATGTCTAATAGATTTGCTCAACCGGCTAAACATCCTAAAGTTTTAACTACATTGTCTTTTAGTTTTTCCACCATAAAGTCATAAAAACAACAACTCTGTTTTTCTATATCTATGAACTATTAAGTCGTTTATAATGATAATTGTTAAACCAAAATTTCTTTATTTTTTCTCCAAAAGGAAAATCGATCTTTAAAGTGTACAAATTGGGGACATGCAAATAGACTTCTTATCCCCCATAATAATAATAAAAATACAGAAGAAAAAAAAATCATAAAACACAAGAGATATCAAACTCACAAATTGAAATCGCCTAAAAAAAATGCTTAATCCATTTTTTTTAAACCATTGTTTATAAAAACCATGACTTGGTTTTAAAGTATCATTTTTAGCTACTCCTGGTTGTTAATTTCTCTCTTGTAACTCATTTGTTTCCTAAATCAGACACTGAAGACTCTTTGACTTTCTTCTCCGAAGACGCACCTTTTTCTCCTTCCTCTGTGTTAGGCAACGCAATTTCTTTATCTTTTGTCACTTTGATGTTCTCGTCAACCTGAGCTTCAGGTTTATCAATCTTCTCTGGAGCGTCCACAAACTCTGAAGCCTCCGTCTCTTCTACAATCTTAACATTCGTTGCTCCTTCATCAGTCTTAACCTTTGAGTCATCTGTAACATTAACACTCGAAGTAGTTTCAGGAGTCTTGACTTCAAAAACTTCTGGAACTTTAATCTCTAAATCCTCTGGAGATTTGACCTCTGAAACCTTTAGAAGCTCTGACTCTGCGACTTTAACTTCATCAGTCTTAACTTTAGGACTTTCTGGAACATTCTTATCCTCCAAGTCCTTAGGAACATCTGACTCTTTTGTAACCTTAACCTCAGACAATTCAGGAACAGTTGGCATTGAAACTGGTGGATGTTTCAAATCTTCTGAAACCTTGACAACTTCTGATGTTTTCTTGGCTTCTAATTCCTCTGGAAACTTAACCTCCCAGTTCTCAGAAAAATCAACTTCTTGGTCTTCAGCTTCCTTAGCTTTAGGTGTTTCAGGAGTCTTCACTGGAGAATCATTTGGAATCTTGACTTCGAGATCATTTCGAGTCTCAACGTCAAAGATTTCTGGCGCTTTGACGTTAGAAGTATCAGGCTTTGAAACCTCTGAAGAAACAACACCGGTTTTGTTATTCATCTCTGGTTTTGCCGGAGATAAACCGGTTATTTCCTTTTTTATTCCCTTGTCCTGCATTTAAAAATAAAAAATCCTCAATAAATCGATATAAAAAAGGGAACAAAACAAAAATTCCGAATCAAATGGAAGTCCTTTATGTAAAGGAAATAAATATGTATAAAATATTTAAAAGATTTTCCTTTATTTTTTAAGTTTTGTAAGGGAGTCCTTAAAACTTAGAAGGCAAGATAAGCTTTTGTCTTTTGATCTGTCCTTCAAGAATATAGCGTTTGGTGTTGTTCAAAAAAAAAAGAATATAGCGTTTGGTTCCTCACTAACATGAAATTCGAAATAAAGATTAACAACACTTTTTTAAAGTTTAAATAAAGAAGATTTTCTAAATGAGTTTTAAAACATTGTTGTATGTTTGGAAGACAAAATTAAAATGTACTATTTCTTTGTCTCTTGTGAAATTATTAACGGTCATATTTATGCTGTTTCTACCACCATTTACAATACAAACAATAAATTAAATATTTTTTGTAAACTAATGTGAAATGTATTATTTTGGAAAAGTTACCTCATGAAACAGAAGACTGAGAGATTGGCGTTTGCTGTGATCTTCCTCGTCATCTTCAATCAGAATGTCTTTCCCTTTCTCGCTCCGTCGAACAGCCGCAACGGCAGCAGCTACTTCCTCCGCAGCGTTAGGAGCAATGTTACTGCTCTTCACCGGCGCCGTATCCTTGTTATGAACAGGGTGAGCAGACGTCTCTCGCTCGACCGGAATCAGATCCTCGTCTGAATCTTTGAGAACCTTTGGTTTGATTGCACAGTTTCCCATCTCGCAATCAATCACAGAGACTCTCTCTTTCTTTTTGGTTTAGGCAATGATAAGAACTATTTTTTCTCTCTCTAAAAGTTTTTTTTATCTTCAGAGAGATTAGAGAGAGAGAAATGATGAAAATGGAGGTGAGGGATGGTCAATCAAGAGTTATGTCCGAGAAATTCTCTGCGGCCAGAGAGAGAGAGACAAAGATTTGATTAAATATAGGTTCTATATGGTAAAGTTAAAAACAAATATTTATTAGCGACATAATTTGATTTCCTAATTTTATAGTGAAGAATTAGTAAGGAGTAAAGTATATATTCGAATATTTATTTGGATTGATAGCCAATATTTTATTGGTACTGAATCGAGCAGAGGATATTACGTAAAAAGGGAAATAAATAGCAGGTGAGATCTTATTTCCAAGGTTGGTCGATTATACCAATTTTATCTTGTATCATTTTTGTCCGTTTGCGTCGAATAACAAAATCCTAGTGTTTACGTGATTTAAGGTGGTGTACAAAATTATATAAGTTCAACAACATACAGTATCAGTAATTGATTACAAGTTTCTGAAATTGGAAGATTTTGTTATCAAGCAACAAAATGCCAATTTCATAAATAATGCCAGTGTCTATAAATAATCATCACGGAAATAAATAAAAACTCGGCCCATTTAAAGTCCTATTTGGGTTTTGTAACAATTGAAAAAGAGCTTGACAGCCAAATATTGCGCGGTTGGTTCTCGTCATTGGTTTGATCCTGTTTATCAATTTTGATCGGTGCTCTTTCTAACGTAAACAAATTCCTTACCTTGTTTTTTTTTTGTGCTAACGGGATATTATAGATGATATAATGTGTAACGGTGAAATCGTTAATGTAACAAGTTTACAAGTTTCCGTCTTTCTCTTCTACTCAATAATAAGACGAAACTTGTTAATTTATATTTTCGATATTTTCGCCTTTCACCTGTTTTTTGTTAATGTATAAGACGAAACTTGTAAAGTAATGTGAAAAGGTGAAATCGTTGGGGTTACACGAACGAGTTAACTCAACGGATTCGTTTTTCTTCTTCGGTTATTGTAACTGTGATTAAATTAATTTTAATGCGGTTAACTCCGGTCGTACATCGGTTCATTTCCGAATTGTTTGTTGCTTTTGGACGGACCAGAATATAATGTAATGTGTCCGGAATCGGGGAGCGTGCTCTTTATTCGTCCTTTATCAGAGAACTAGGCCAAAAAGAAAAATTAAAGAGCTTTTGTTGTTCTCAGTTCAACGAAGAAAGATCCTTTCTGTTCTTCTCGAAGTTCTTCTTTACTCTTCTTCCATGGCTCCTCTTCCTACTTTAGCTACTTTCTCAGCTCCTCCTTTGCGTTTCCCTCCTCCTTCTCCGAGTTCCTCTCCCCGTTCTTCGAGCAGCATGGGCATGAGGGTCAAGACGAAAACCAGATTCAACGTGAAACTGACTGTCCAGTGCAAGAAACAGGTTTTTGTTCATTTATTTTGGTGTTAACGAAGCCTAGGATAGTTTAGGAGCATAGATCTGGAATCTATATGGTTATAATTTGATTTATCATGTTATAGGTTGTTTCGATTTTGTTCCCATAGTTGCTTTGACCTTGCTTGAAGTTTTAGGGTTTGTGTGCTGAAAAGCTTGCATCTTTCGGTAAATAAGGCCACAAGTATTTGATTTATCCTTGAACATTTCGAAATTTTAGGGTTTTGCTTGAAATTTTAGGGTTTGTGTACTGAAAAGCTTGCATCTTTCGGTAAATAAGGCCACAAGTAATTGATTTATCGTTGAACATTTCGAAATTTTAGGTTCTGCTTTGAAATTTTAGGCTTTGATTGAAATTTTGAGGCTTTGTGCGTGTGAGTTAAAGCTGCATCTTTTAGGAATTAACAGAGTGATTTTGTGGTGAATCCGAACAGAGGATAGTGATTTTGTGGGTTTTGTTTGTGTTTTTTTTTTTTGCAGGAGGAAGAAAAGTCGATGGGGAATGCAAAACTGATCGATGAAGCATCGGCAGTCTTCGACAAATGCCAGGAAATGGCTGAAACGGGAGAATGGACAGAAGATGAAATCGCAGGAGTGGTGGCCCGTTGGTTCATGGAGAAAGACAAGATGAAGCCGAAAGATCTCATGAAGATGACTGAAGCGGACTTCGTTGAAGCGGTGATGAAGCGCTTTGATTAATTGTGATCTGCTGTTTTATTTATCTATTTATGTTTTGAGAGACAAATGCTTTGCTTTGCCTTGTACGAGTTACTTTGTGTTTTGAAAGGACAAATGGCAGCTACTACTTTGTGACTTTGTGTACGACTTATTCCTCAAGTTACTTCTCAATGATTTTTCTTTCTTTTTGGGCTATTTGTTTTTTTCTTTCATTTTACAAAACCGTAAACTGTAGTTTCTGAAATCAGCGACTGATTGCAGGAAATATAACAAGATTTTGGTAACCATATATAAAAACTTGGTCGTATAAAAGATGTAATGATGCACAATCACTTTCCGTTTCATCAACAACACAGTGTCTGGAATACAATTGAAAAATTAGATTCTGTTTCTCGAAGATAAAGTCTTCGTTACTTGCCTCTTACGACATCAAGCCAAGACTAGACCATATGAATGAGAGTCTTTGAGATATCTTACTGATGCCATCCATATTTGTGCTTGTGCAGGTAGTTGTCGTGGTGGTCCATTGTTCATAGGATGGTTTGGTCAGGCAGGCCAATGAGTGTGACCACCACCGTGCTGCTGTTGAGTCAAACGAGAGTGAGCAACGTAACACTTGTTCTCTGTCTCTTTTATGTATATAACTTCAAGGTTTTTTACGCATACATACCTATACCACAATGTGATGACACGGTCTGTGAGATTTCCGGAATCATAGAAAAATTAAAAACGTATTGGTCAAACAAAACATTCAGGGACACACAATGGAGAAGAACATTGAGTTTGATCCAAAATGAAAAAAATACATTGTATCGTCCAAACATTGCAAATGCATGTCCAAAGGGAACGTTATTTGGACCACGGTGCTTTGCTCAGATTCATCTTCCTTGTTGATATCTGCAAATAAAATAAGTGTTAACGGTAATGTTTAGAGCTTGATACAAAGAACCAGATAACAACAATGTATTGTGTACACATATTTCAAGCACATGAGGACATGTTACTGAGAATCTATATATTTCAAGCACATGACGACATATTTCAAGCACATAACCAACTATATATGCATCAAAAAATTTAACTACAGTCTCGGAAGCAGAGAATTAGCTCACAAGGAAGGCAACTATATAGTGTTAAATTTTTTAACATGGTCTTCCTTCAAATCTTTGAGAGAAGACGTGCAAAGAATGTACAAACTATGTTGAATACACATATTTCTACTCTCTGGAGATACTGCAAATGAGTTTCTTTAATAACTAAAAATAAATGATTATCGAAAAAAAGAATAAAAAAATAAAAAAAATAAGTCTGACCAATTGTGTGATGACACATGTAGAAATCTGCTTCAAATCGTTTCTATAACTCCTTCCGGGAAAAAGGTATCACACATAACATCTTGCCTTGTCATTTTTTTAAAAACTTTTTGGGGAAAAAACCCACAAAAACTTACCATTGTGCGTGCTCTAACACTTGTTGAATTTGTGAATGGAAATATAGATTCCAAAGATTATTCATCTAACTCAAATAAGAGAAGTGGAAGCAGCGACGACCATCCCAAGAGAGTCTTCCTCCCACCTTACTGCCATGTGAAATGGAAAAAATAGAATGAGAGAGAAGTTCAATATCAGCAATGTCATATATAGATGCAATGTGTATATTTTGTGTACATTTGTAAAAAAAATTGAGTTCACTACCCAAACTACAACAAATTTTGAGTTAATAAATAGAAAATGAAATGAATAACTATAGGTTTATGTTTATTAGTTCTATTAATGTATAACGAATCTGACGTTATTTACATTTTTATCAAAATTGTTTTGCTAGTAATTTGCCACCAATTGTTTTGGTTGCTATACCTTCTAGTGGATTACGAAATTAATATGCTGATGGAAAATTAGAAAAAATAAATAAGTTTAAGAAGATAATTTACAGAAAGCAAGCGAAATATATAACTACTGGTTTCTTTTTCGTTAGACTAGATCAAATATTTTAATATACAACATAATAAACTCGGTTCTAAAAATGTTATTTTTTCTAGAAACTCATAAACATACAACAAATGTTTGGTTTGTTAAAAAGAATCGCTCATGAACTTCAAATTAACTGCTGTTATCATTCTCTTTAATGGAGTGTTAAAGTCCACAGATTTTTTATTTATTTTGGTAAAATTTAAAGTCCAAAGATAAGAGAGAATGAAAGAAAGGTAGTTCTGACCAACCAACATATGATTGCAGTACATTTTTTTCTTAACAATTGTTAGGTTTTGGTTAAATGTTATATTTTGAAGCCGATAATATTTTAAGATCTATTATCACATAGCAGCAACACGACTTCTTCGCCAGTCTCCACGAGTAAACGCCTAATTTATACAATAATCTCGTAACCTCACAACACTCACAACTCACAAGTCACAACCACAAGAAAGAAGCAACACAGAAGCTCTTAAATTATTAAATACTAGGTTTGAAGCCCCGCGCAAGCGCGGGGTTGTTTGCGATAGTTTTTCTGTTTAATTTTATTTATACTCGTTGATTTGAATTATGATGGTTTTGTATTAACTTTCATGTTTTTGTTATGTTTTGAGTTAACTCAACCACTAACACTAAAAAATATGAATAATTTGTTTTTTATTTTAATTTATTAGGATATTAACACCCCGCTTTATCTCGAGTTTTCTATTTCTAAAATTTATCATGTTATAAATATTATGTTTGTTTACTTTTTTTTTACTTTATTAGACTGTAAACATGTATATGTATTTGATTGAAGGTTAAAATTTATAAATATGTATATGCATTTGACTGAAGGTTAAAATTTGTAAACATATTCTTGTTTTTCACTACAATTAAATTTACATATAAAACTCCATTTCTATTTGTTTAGAAAAACAAACTCTAACTCTAATGTTTCATTAGCTTTCTATTATCTTAATTAATTTATATTCAACTTTTTAACTTGTAAACACATTATAACATTTTTAAATAGATAAATCCTTTGAATAAAAAGGTAAATATATACTATTTGAAGTTAAATATTTCTTTACTCCATCTCTATTTTATATTCCAACTTTTTGATAACTTTTAACATCAAATTATCACATACTTTCTATTAATTAATTAATTTATTTGTATATTTTTATTAAATATGAATAAATGTAAAGAAATATGAATAGTCATATATTTAATAAATAATTTAAATACAATTTAATGTTTTTGTGCTGATGTGGACACTCTAGATGGAGAGAGCAACTCTACTATTATATATAAAATAGTTTTTACATTTTCCTCGTGGCTTCAGATATGTAGCAAAATTATAGAATTCCATAAAGCCAACAAGAGCAATTATAAGAGCATAAAGGGTAGGTCACTACAACAAAAAGTCAAAAACCAATATTCGATTTTAAAACAAAACAAAATCTAATACTAACTACGATTAAAGCTTTTTTTTCTCAAATGTAAATTTTATTTGATCCTAGTTTTTGTTAATTTATAAGAAAACAATTTATAAACCCATCATTCGTGCTCGTTTGTCAAAAAAAACAAAATTGTTTGGGGTCAACAGTAGGACAGAGCACTTGTCATTTTTGTTGTAAATAAACTGTATTAATTACACGTGGACAACAGAGTCATCAACTCGCCTAAAAGGCCACATG
This sequence comes from Microthlaspi erraticum, assembly GCA_902728155.2. NCBI lineage: Eukaryota > Viridiplantae > Streptophyta > Magnoliopsida > Brassicales > Brassicaceae > Microthlaspi > Microthlaspi erraticum. The sequence goes on along the minus strand of CACVBM020001151.1, from coordinate 605,863 downwards.
CTCATTCTCGCTAATGAAAATTCGGAAAGAGATTTAGATAGGATTTGTGTGTTTTTAAGTGTTTTAAAATACTTTAATTTTGAAGGATTTTGTTGTATTTTGAAGTATATCAAAAAAATATTTAATTCCATAACAGTGGGTTTTAATAAATTTTGATCTATTTTTAAAAAATACAAAATTGAATAACACTAGATTTAACTCTGTTTTAAAAAGACAAAAAATACATTAAAATGAGTCAAATGACCAATCTAATAACACCTCAGTAATCACATTCCAAAGTCAGAAAGAGACTAATTAATCATATTCCAAAGTCACGATTTACGAAAACTTCTTATTCAATATAAAAAACTCATACCAAATACCGAGTTAACCCACTATAAAACGCAAACTTTGTCTCTCTAACCTCTCTGCTCAGTCGCGCACATTTAAAGAATATACAGCTTCACTCCTCTCACCAGATTTATTCCGATTAACACAACTTTTATTTCAGATCTCAATGGAGAAAGAGAGACAAGACGAAGTAGAAACTAATCGATGGTTTCCTTGTCAGTTCCTCGACCAAACTCTTAGAGCTATCTTCAGGTGTCTTGGTCTTCTGACTCTTCTCCATCATGATTCTCCGACGACGACGAAAACGGCGCCGTCTCCCGTAACTTTAAACCAGCCGGTAGGATTTCTCTAACAAATGTCAAAAGTATATTTAGGATATATATGGGATTATAAGCGTGGAATTAAGGGATATCATCCGATCTTCTATGTTTTTAAAAATGACTAGATTAAGGGAGTTTATGTTGGTTTCAAAAGCTATTAGCACGTAGATTAATCCAGAAATGTGTTTGCAAATTACAGGAAGAAGATGTTGGCGTGAAAGACGATGTCGTTGTGACGACTAGGGCCACAAAGGTCAAAGCAAAGATCAAGGAGAAGGAAAAAGTTAGCACCGGCCGGTCTGGGCAACATAACTAGTAGCACTTAAATTAACATTGTCTAGTTCAATTATTTCTCAGTCAATTATTCTATTTATTTAATAAGTGCACTTAATAAATTGTTTAATGGCATCATTTTGTATGAATTTATAAATGGTATTTAACTGCTTACCGACACAAAATGTTCATCAAGTCATCAAGATGAAAACAACATAAAACTTCATTAATTCTCCCGACCAATATACGAGTTGAAAATAACCTGCTGATTAGTCTCTTTTATACATTGTCTTATGAAATGGATGAAATATATTTGTTTTTCGCCAACCCAGTACATGAAATGTAACTATAGTATGCTATTTTTAAAAATTTCCTACATAATTGTTCGACCGTCATCATAAGTTCGTAACCACTGGTCCAGTACTGTCGAACGTACCTGTCCCTAATCAGTTGTCAATGTTAAACATTAAAGACGACACACCTAATTACTCAAGAGTCAACAGTTCGTCTTACGTTAGCTTCGCATTAAAAACTGATCGGTAAGTCTATGCGTGCAAATCAACTACCTTCTTATCTTTAAATTCTTTATGGCTTACAGCAACACGAGTCACAGGTGCTCTCTCTCTATCTCGACGAATAAGGAATGTTTTTGTTTTCTTTATAAAACAAAATTTAAATATTATAATGTCACAATCACGAGGCGCAGCAGCTACCAACTTTGCTACCATTCTTCATTATGAATTTTCTTTTCAGAAGAAATATAACAAAAAGAAAGAAAACAACATTTCATTACACCCATATGCCAATAAGCTTAATAACTGTCCCTACAATAATCATTAGTACTATCTTCAAGTTTATAAAATGGACCACAGCAACTCCACAACAGTAGTAACATAAATGCGTTAAGCCAATGAAAAAATAAAACATTTATCCTGCTAAAATATAGTACTAGTAGTGATTAATTATTAATCAGAAAAGTTATTTGGACTTTAATCCCGTCGTAAAAAAAAAAAGCTTTGGCATCTAATTGAATAATCAAAGGTCTAGTTCTGTATTACCAATTCAATTCAACATCCAACAATTGTTTAATTCAAACAAAGAGCGTGAATTGACTTTGACCAAGATCACCAAAGTCTGTGCTTAACAACGGTCAACACACAAAAAAAGTTGACCAACAACTTAAGTGACACACTGATAGATCATATATTCCTATAAAAGGATTCGCATTTGCGTTACCAAGTTCCATCATCAACCTAACTACAAACAACAGAACTCTCTCAAAAAAAAAAAAATAGAAAACGACAGAAGAATACAAGAAATCAACAATGGAGAATCTGAGAAATGGCGAAGAAAACGATTCTTATTGGATCCCGTCTATGTTCTTTGATCGATCTTCAGTAACGATTCCCCTCTTGAAGTGTTTCGGTCTCGAAAGCTCTTCTTCTTCATCACCCACTTCATCATCATCATCATCATCTTGTGGTTCTCTTTTGTCATCTCACAGCGAGGAAGAAGACAGTATGGAGATCATAAAGGAGGAGGAAGATAATACAACCGTTGAAATCACAGAGCGGCGGTTGCAGAAGAGCAAACCAAAGCCTAATACAAGCTCAGGAAAAGGAGGCAAAGTCAATTAGGCTCATGTAAACATATACGTGTCATATGGATACAAACACACACAAATAGAGAGGAAAGCAAATAAAATGAAAATGGATACAGACTAAGCTGTATCATAGTCATAGACAGTAGAGGCTTGTATAGTCATTTTTTAATGTGAATTTATCAATTTTTAATAATAAAATCGACTTTGATGTGCTTAGCTCGTTTCTCAAGTTCTTAAAGAATCTAGAGATTCATGAGCAAAATGCAACTTAAGCCTGTATGGGCTAATCGATTAGGCCCATTAATGATCCGTAAGGTGAAATCATCAGCCATAGATAGTGTTTTCAACCTTTTTTAATTAGTCGCTAGATGAAATTTTTAAAAATTAGTTAAATTGATTTAATTATTGATTGATTAACGTCTAAATTTCTCTGGTTTTGGAGTTTATATTATCCAAATCGCCCAAAACAACATTTCTTATGTCAAATACTATTGGTGCAAAGTAGAACATTTATTAATACAATTTTTTAAGGTTGAAAAGCTTTAATTATGGGTTGATTTACCACTGATCCAAATAAGGTAACAAATTTTAGGATCTTTCTTTGATCAAAGTCAAATTTTTAGGATCTTTTGTCTCTTTCCGTAACCATAATGCACATCCCGATAACATTTGGCCGTTGGATGTGCGACACGTCAGCGAAAAACAGACGTAGAGCAGGATGATTATCGACGATTTGAATAATTACGCTTTTAGCCCTATTCGTAGGAGCCCGCGCTTATTTATTTTAGGGGAAAGTGAAGAAAAAAAACTAACAAACTCTATATTCCTCTTCTGGATCTGTGACCGGGTGGGGCATTGAAATCACGCAACAGAGTACGACTCAGAAAAAAGTACTACAGTCCAAAAAACTCTTCGTCTTCTGCGATTTCCTGAAATTCCCAACCGCCATTAAACCCTAGCTTTCTCTTTCTCTCTACCTCTCTTCATCTTTTGCGAAAGCGAACGATTCTCATTTCGCCTCTTCGCGCTGCTGAATCTGTTGTTTCTTATGCGTTTTGGTTTTAGCTACACTCTGGAAATGAAGAAGGGAGCGAAGAAAAAGGGAGTTTCGAAAGCAGGCCGCAAAGCTACTTCTACATCGTCGGCGACTAAGAACGATGGCGCGATAGTAGAGACTCAGCCGAGTCAGGAGATAGTAGAGACTCAGCCGAGTCAGGAGATAGTAGAGACTCAGCCGAGTCAGGAGGTTGAGGAAGCGGCTAAGGTCGAATCTCCGTCTGCGAAGGAAGCAGAGAACGAAGAAGAGGCGAAGGTGGAATCTCCGACTGCGAAGGAAGCCGAGAGCAAAGACGAGGCGAAGGAAGAAGAACAAGCGAAACCTGATTCCTCATCGCAACAGGAGAAGGATCAGAATGTCGAGGCGAAAGGTGCATCTTCTTCACAACCACAAGCTGACGAAAAGAAAGAGGAGAACGAGACGCCTCTTCGTCATGGTAAACGTAAGAGATCCACGACGAATGAAACAGAGAAGAAAGTGAACACCAAATCGGCTCCGCGAGCTAAGCGAGCCAGAGCGACCAAGCCGCAAGCAGCTGAGCCTGAGTACTTCAAGGAGAAGCGCAATCTGGTATGCGATTTTACTCATCTTCTGGTTAGATTTACCGCTATTCAAGTAATCACGTATACGGCTTGAGATTTTTGAGATTGGATCTATGCATTTTGGTGGGGATTTTGCTGTATGTTGACGCTAGTATGATAAGATTTTACGCATTTGGGGGGGGGGGGGGTAGAGAAATGGATATGAGATGGCTTTCATACGTTATCCACATTTCTGTTGCGTTTAGTAATCAAATGGTTTTCATGTGTTTCTGTGTGTTCAGGAGGATTTGTGGAAAGATGCATTCCCAGTGGGTACCGAGGTATTAAATTTGTAGAAGTTTGGCTTCAACATTGCTCTTTTTGACATATTCTTTGCATTATTAATCGATTGATTTTATGGATAATGCTCTGTAAATTGTCAAAACAGTGGGGTCAACTGGATGATCTATATGAATTCAACTGGGATTTCACAAACCTTGAAGTAAGTTCCATTTCCAGAATCTATTGTTCATCGAGTGTTCCAAAAGTATTTCTATTGTGTGACAAAATTGACAAGAGGTTCTATTGGATTCGTATGACAGGAAGCGCTGGAGGACGATGGAAAGCTCTACGGGAAGAAGGTCTATGTCTTTGGCTGCGCAGAGTGTAAGCTGTTTATTTTCTTCTTTTACTTTGATGGCATTGATGAAACAGACATTTATCTTTTCGTCTGATTTGCTTGAAATCCATTTGGTTGTGTATCTCCTTTTGATTTGGTGATTAACTGCTTATCTTCTATCTTACCGTTGCAGCTCACCTAGTCACTTACAAAAACGAAACCAAGACTGTCCTTGTTCCTGCAGTCGTTTGTGTAAGTTAGCTTTGGCTTCTTATCTTCTATCATGCTGATTTATTGAAAGATAAGCTCGGCAATGTGATGGTGAATTTTGGGGAAAAACAAGATCAAATTGTTTATCTACACCTGGTGGTTAATTTTGTTTCTTATCTATTGATAGGTGGAATCATCCATTCCTCCTTCTGATAAGATAGGAATTTCATCGGTTGAAGACAAGGAGCCGGAAATAACTCCAATGAAAGTCATGAAAATGGCTTGGGAACCTTACATTCCGCTTGATAAAAGGTACATAGACGCTCTGAGTTCCTACTTTTATTGGGAAGGCCCTTATTAATGAGAAGGGAAACATATATTATGTTTATGTGCTACTAACTTTTGATGTCTATCGGGATTTGCTGATTACCTCTGCTTTCTTCTTCTACAGGGACAGACAAGTTGATAGAATGAACTTTCAGATTTATATCTTGGCTTGTACGCAGAGAAGGTAAATAACATGTGGTGTTGTTTCCTCTCAGTATCTTGCTACCATGAAAGTTTGAAGACGTTATTTGTTCATTTGCTTTGTAGACGGAGATGGTTAGAAAAAAGAGTTAAAGAGTTAAGAGTGCATAACAATGTATTCAGTTTAGGTTTGTATATTCTTTGCAGGTCTGCTCTCAAACATTTGAAGGAAGATCGTGTTAAAAAGTTCAACTATTGCCTTCCTTGTGAGCAAATTCTCTCAAAGACTAGTTAAAATTTTGATGCATAGTTGGTTATTATAGATTATAGGTTCTCAGTAACATGTCCTTCATGTGTTTGAATTATGTTTTTCATAATACACTGTTCTTATCTGGTTCTTTGTATTCCATGGGTCGTAACACCAAGGTCTAAACATCACCTTTTATACTTTTTCTTTGCAGATATCAACAACCCGTTTAAGGAAGATGAATCTGAGCAGAGCACCGTGGTTCAAATAACGTTCCCTTCTGAGCCACCAGTAAGCTGTTTTTGGACGTGGTGTGTTGAGGATACAGTGTATTTTTATTTTGGATCAAACTCAATGTTCTTCTCCATTGTGCAGGTTGTATGTGAATATGACTGGGAGAATGATAACCTTGAGGTGCAGCGTCTGACTTTTTCCAGACTTGAATTACCTTTGCCGTCAGAAAGCTTACTCATCTGGTTGATTTCAGGTACTCGCTGACGATCTGATCAAGGAGGGATTGCTCAAGGGCCAGAAAGATGAATTCCAGGTCAGCAAGAATTGGAAGTAATTGATGAAAGCGTTTTTAAGGTTTTCTCTGATCACTCAGACGTGTTTCCTTTTCTTTTTCAGGAGTTTGTCAAAGAGCAAGCTGACAAAGCTAAGAAAGCTCATGGAGAGGTATTGATTGATAACTAACTCACAACAGAGACCTTCGTTGATAACGCACATTTATAAATGCTTAACCAGTGAATCTCTACAATTGGCAGGCGGAAGAAGCCCGAGAGAAAGCAAAGGAAGAAATGAGCGAAGCAACAAAAGAAGCCTATAAAGAAATGAAGTTGTACAAGTTTTATCCATCGCCTTCACCAAATACACCCGACCTATCAGCAATCGACAAGGTACAACAACACAAATACAATCTCCTATATGCTTTTACAAAAAGAGCTATGGAGTCTGATTATATATATATATATATATATATATATCTTTTGCAGTCCTCGTTTATCAACAGGTACTTCGGCAAGGCTCACCAAGTCCTATGATCCTTCTCCATACTCGAAGACCCATGAATCAGGAGATCCTTTTCTTTTCGGCAAACTTTAAAAACAACTGAAAATTCAAAGAAACCAGTAGGAGGATGAAACACTTATCCGCAAACTTTCTTTTGTTGGAGCCGGATTTGGCTTCTTTCTATTCTCAATTCTCTTGATAAGACTTTTTTTTTAATGCAATCAGAAACCGGTATTTCACTAATTTGCAAGCGAATCAGTGTTGAGACTAATCAAAGTGTTTAATGTAAAGAGAAGAGAATGTGGCAACAACAAGAGGGATAAATAGAGAGAGACCTTTCACGTTAGAAACGAGAAGCCGAAGAAGAAGAAGCAGCAGCACTAGTACTTGTTCTTTTCCTGTCTTCCTCATACTCAGCATCATCAGTTTGAAGCTGGAATCTACAAACAGGACAAGAGTTCCTCGTTGCTAACCACGGCACAATACAATTCCCATGGTAACAATGCCCACAAGGCAGCTTCTTTACTGTTTCACCCTTCACCATCGAATCTTTACACACAGCACAAACCACAGCCATCTCTCCTTCCTTGTCACAAGAACCAACCTCGAAAGTCTCCAAGGCCTCAATCGCCGATTTCGCAGCCGGCGGTGCTCCTTTCCTTCCACCATCCCCTTCCGTTAAATTCTGAAGCAAAGCTTCGTACCCAGCTGCGTCGTCGATGTAATCTGCAGGATTTCCTGCGTATCGATCTGATTCCATACGGAACTCGATCGAATTGTCTTCAATTCCCATCAGAATCTCAGCCCAATCCAGAATTCTGTTTCGTCCTGTTCTCGATCGCGTCGTCAGAGGGAATATCCTCGGTTGATGGAACATCCTTACACCACCACCTTCTCCTTCTTCTTCTTCATCATCATCGTCATCTTCTTCGTCGTTGACGGTTAGATTATCTTCCTCCTCCTCCTCTTCTTCATTTCCGTCATCCTCATCTTCCTCTTCATCTTCGATTTCGTTTCTACTATTGAGCTCCAATCTGAAAAATTCATCTTCGTAAGGCAATACATCGAGTTGTGGCGGAGACCGCTGCGAAGGCGCGTGGGCCAACAGACGGAGCATCTGCAGAAAATGCGAGCCAATATTCGAGTCTTCTACATTCAGATCTGGGGAAAGCGGCAGCGGTGGCGCCGCCGGCGAAGAATAAGCGGCGGGGATCGGCTGGATTGACTCGACGAAACCTTTGTTACATTCGCAGCACACGACGAAGTCGTCAAGCGTTTCCACGGGGACGCGTTTGTTGCAGTGGTAGCACCAGTGCGACGCGACTGCGCCATCCGGAGATTCCGACATCGTTCTTCCGTCGGGTTATTGGGCTTTCGGGTCCGTATTCGGATCCGATAAGCCGATAGTGGATGGAAAAAACAGAAAAAGGTCTCCGTATTATCTAACTAAGACATATATTATCGCATTCATTACCCCACCCGCCCACCCACAATATTAGAATTCCTTTTTTATTTCCGTCTCTCTCATAATACTAATCAAACTGTTCAATCCAAATTAAACAAACTGAGTTTGAATAACAAAAATTCCAATCTCAAAACTTCAAAATTATTATCAGTAACTTTGCTATTTTTCATGGTGTTTTTGTTTTCTTCTGTACAGTCAAATAGAGAGCTCCCAAGAGTTGATTTGAACGTTTATAAACAAACAAGTATATATAACTTCGCAATGCGATTTCATTGTTTCGACAACATCCATATAACAAACCAAAAATGAAAGACCCCCACAAATACAAGATTCATACAACAATCGTACAATAAATAATCATACAAAAGAGGATTCACCTCAAACATCAGAGCCCGAGCCACCACCACGAAGAAGCTCAGACACAACCACACCGAAATGGTCTTTCCATTCACCAAATGCAGCAAACGGCAAAAGACCGTTACTCGCCGGAAGTACAAACAAAATCAATACAAAGAAGAAACTCCGCCTCACCCAATACGGAAACATAACGTTATTACAACGGCTCGACCCAACCCCATGCGACACGGTTCTTCTCGGACCATAAAGCAAACCATACAAACCCAAAGTGAAGACATTCGCAAGAAACTGCAAAAGGCAAAACATCTCCCAAAGAAGCAGCCAGAGTTTACCGTCACCTCCCAACGTGTCCACGCAGAACTTACCAGGTAAACCGCAAACAACGCCGAGGAAGAGAACGATGAACGTAACCGGCATCGCCTGCTTCGCGCCTGAGGAGCGTTGGATTATGAAGTAAGTGAAGACGAGGATCATCAACACGCCGAAGAAGCTCTGTACCCAAACTCGTAGCCGGCAAATCAACATGTTAAACTCTGTGTTGATCGACGAGACTTGTTTAGGAACCCACCAAGAAGACGAAGAGCTCGACTCCTCGGACGGTTCGCATATCGAGGTAGCTTCCATGATCCTCTGCTGCGAGAAGACGTAAGCGCCGTACAACATGGTAATCAAAGTGTTGAAGACACTCACGACGAGCCAGTCCATGATTTTTGTAACCATTTCACCTTTCGTCGTGTCTTCTAATTCTGTTTTGTATTTCTCTGCTCTGAATGCGGCTTTCGAGACATTCATCTCTATCTTCGACTTCTCGAGATTGTTCGATTCGTGGCTTAGCGCTAGACCCGTCTCTTTCAACCGTAGCTTCCTCATTGTAAGACCAATCTCCATCGTCTTTAGGTCGTTCGCTCGTGCTTGCTCTTCTAAAGACCGTTCGGCTATGGTCCAAGACATTGCTCCTGAGCTTCTAGAGATACCAGAGAGTTGTTGCCGAGTCTCTTCGTGCAGGACAATCTCGTTCGTCGTCGGAGAGGCTGTTCTTGCATTGCCTTGAATCGCTTCATTTGCAGATAGCTCTGAGTCAGAGCTTCCGTCTATTGTAGAACGGTCTATATCATAACTCCCAACGTTGTTATTGTCAAGCTGTTGTGGGAATGGAGATGAATTGATCACTTTGAGGATCTTTAGAGTACTGTTGAATGATCTCTCGAAGTTGGTCGCAAAGGAACCAAGCTGATTACCATAAACCTGTAAAATCACTTCATTATAATCAAAGACAAGTCTATAAATCGAAGAATGAGAGACAATCAGGGGACTTTTTAGCTTACGTTGGCTAAAGATTCTCTCACTGCGGAAGCTGAAATCTGCAGAGCATCATAATCAGTGAAACTTGTGTTACCATCATTTGACAGAGAGATAGGAAAAAAACTGAGAAAAAAAACCATTTGATAGGTCTTAGTATTACTAACCACTGCAAGATCATCAACATATACATTCTGGCCAGAGGCACTCTTTCTCTCAAGAACCTACGGAACATGAAAACAGACAAAAACGGTTCAAAATTACAGAGCAATGCAAGTCAATGACTTTGGTGGCTAAGTAGCTAACCAGTAACAGTTTCAGACTGAATTTTGGTACTGATTCGAATGTGAGAGGCGAGACAATGCAATTGTAAGAAAGGCTCAAGCTTTAAGAAAAGTGAGAGACGAGACAATTCAATTGAGCCAGAGTAGAGATTGTATTGCTTCATTAAAGCTACTTATGGATCCCAAATAAGAAATTCAGCTTCAACTGATTGACTCTGTTTCAGCAGTTGAAGGAGAAGATCCTCTCTTCGGCTATCAAACAATAAATTCTGATTCAATCCGTCGTCTCTGATTTAGTTACAGAACCTAAAGTTAAAAGAACTTTAGATCAAATACTCGTTGAATTGTTTCCCGAAAGATGCGAGCTTTTAAGCACATACAGCTTACATTTCACGCTAAGGTCAACTATAGGAACAAAATTGAAACAATGCCTAACGATAAATCAAATGCCAATTTCGAATCAAAAGAGAGAAAAACAGAGCCGTGTGATTGATAAAAGGGATGAAAGTTTGGAAATTGATCGTACCAGATTGGCAAAAGCCGCAAATGACATGCCCAGAGGAAGCGCCAAGGCTTCGGCTTGTCGCTCTCCGACGCTTCGTCGAGCCATAGCTAACCGCACCGGAGGGTTTCGCAATTTATGAGCCACTCGAGAAACCCTTCGAGTGGAATTGAGGTTTGAGGTAGATGATGATGAACAAGAGGAAGACGCCTCGTCGTTGTTGATTATAACTTTCTTCTTTCCCTTGAGCTTTCTCTTTTCTAAATTCGATAGCTTCATCTTCTTCTTCACCGACTCATCATTGGATTCTTCCCGGAAATGCTCCGGCTGGTGATTCGCCTTTGTATCCGCCGGATCGGTGATTGGATTTTTGGGTTCCGGCGAAGGAGGGAGGAGGAGGGCTTCCATAGGCAATAAACATAAGTTGTGGGGTTAATTGAAACTATGACAAAGTATTTAACTTGTATGATTTTTTCGCCGCTTCGTCTAGTGAAAAGTTTCGAATTTCGAATTCTCCTATTTTGGGAAACGACTTTTTGAAATTTGGTTTAATTAAATTGATTTTGTTCGCTTAACAAAAAATTAGGTTCAATGAATTCTTCTAAAAAACTATTGAAAAATTATTTATTTACATTTTAATATTGGTATGATCATCTTTCATTTTTCTACTTATAATGGAAACCGAACCGGATGTTCAATTTCAGACCGGTTGGGTTTAGTTGAGAGACTGATCCGTAACAGTGTTTTCTTGGGAGCTGATTGGATTCAATTTGGCTCGATTTAAACCCGACCAGTTTTAAAATTTAATTTAACAGTTAACCACGTTGGATTCGGTACGGCTTTAAATCCCGCCCGAACAAAACCGAAATCAATTGGATGAAGCCCTAGTTTCTTCTTAAATCTTTCGATTTCGTTTTTCTCAATACTTCTCGTTTGTCTTTGGAGTGCGATTAGGAGAATTTGGGAAGGAAGGAAGGAATCTGAAGGATTTACAATCGAAAATGGAACAAAGGTTTGTTTCTCTGTTTCGTTTATGCCTTTTGTCTTTCTCTGTGACTGTTCTTCTTCACCGTAAGCTTCAAATCCTCACTCTTTTATATGTTCTTCATTTGATTTTTTAGTGGTGGAAGCTTGAAAAAGCGAGGTGTGGACAGGATCAGTGATTTGCCTGAACCTTTGGCTCTAAAGATATTGTCTTTACTCCCAACAAAACTCGTCATATCCACAAGTGTTCTGTCCAAACAATGGCGGTCTGTTTGGAAAAAGGTACCGAAACTCGAGTTTGAATCTTACGGGAACATACAGAATGTTTGCAACGCTTTGCTCTCGCATAAAGCTCCGGTCTTGGAGAGTCTGCATCTGAAAGTTAGAGATAGATGCGAGGATGTGTATATCGGAATCTGGGCCGGAATCGCAATGACACGCCACGTGCGTGAGTTCGCACTCAGTCTCGGCAGTGGCAAACCAGTCAGATTCCCGAGCTGCTTGTTCTGTCTTGATACACTCGAGACATTGAAACTCAAGGATTACGTTCTTCTAGATCTTCCTTGTCCCGTTCCCATGAAGTCGCTCAAAACGCTTCACCTTGATTCCGTGACGTACAAAGACGAATCATCTGTCGGTAACCTCTTATCAAGCTGCTCTAATCTTGAACATTTGGTAGTGCGTAGAGGCTATTTTAAAGATGATGTGAAGCATTTCGTCATCGTGGCGCCATCTTTGAAGACACTATCGCTTTACGATCCCATGAATGGACGAGGGGACAAAGGATATGTGATCAACGCTCCTTGTTTGAAGTACTTGGACATTGAAAAGCTAGAACGTTATGAGTTTTGTCTGATTGAGAATGCGTCTGATCAGCTAGTCGAGGCAAAGATTAGAGACGTTGTTTCTATAGCCAATGAGTCGATTATGGCATCTCTCACTTCAGCCAAACGTCTATGCTTGGACTTATCACCCTTGCAGGTAACCTTCTTAGAGGCTTAGAGCAGTTGACTTGTGTTTTGTTCTGTTTTTTTTGTATATTGTACTACTAATGAGTGTCTCTCATGAATATAGATAACATATCCAAGTGGAGTTAGCTTCTATCAGCTGGTGAGTCTAGAGATGTATACTCATAAAGTCGAGTGGTGGAATCTACTTACGATCATGCTTGATAGCTCTCCTAAGCTACAAGTCCTCAAGCTCATTGATGTAAGTAATGAAACAATCGTGATTAGTTTGATGATTTTTGAAGGCGGTGTGTTAGTTAGTAACATATGTTGATTTTGACCACTTTGTGTAGGCTTCGGGTCGTCAGCATAGTCTGATTGAGGAAAAAAAATATATGAAGGCTGGGAAATGGAATGAGCCAAAGTGTGTGCCTGAATGTTTGTTGTCCAGTCTGGAGACTTTCGTGTGGACAAGACACGATTGGATAAGAGGAGAAGAGAAGGAAGTTGCTTTCTACATTCTAAGGAACGCAATATGTTTGAAGAAGGCAACTTTCACCACGTTTCCGATTGAAGCGAAGATGCATTTCAAGCTGGCAAGAAGACGAGAGATGCTCAGCGAACTGAATGGAGTGGTCATGGCTTCTCATTCATGCCAACTTGTTTTTCAATCTCAGTGATCTATGTTATAGCAGCAAAGGCTATTCATTCACCAAGAAAACTGGTAAGAAGCTACTTGTTGCAACACTTGATTCGTTTCTGGTTTCTGTCCTGATTCTTCAAGTGATGAATTTGGTTTAATTACATCTTCTTCTTCTTTTTCTTCTTCTTCTTCTTCTTCTTCTTCTTGCTGTTTTGTACAAGTGGCTGGAGAAGCTATGGAGGAATGAAATCATTGTCCTACCTCACATATACATTTTCTACTTTGTTTAATTTTAAGTTATTGACATTCTCTTTGTTCTGTACAAGAGACCAAATTGAGTTATTATTATGAGACACATTTCTCTACATCCTTCCGCTTGACCTAAGATTTATAAACAGAGCAACAATAATCTTTCAAACCGGGGTCAAAAAAATACACATAACCAACACTATTTCCAAATAACCGATAGATTCTTATTACTATTGTTATTTTTATGTTGCACAACATAATTAACCAAACCACATCCCATCACACAGCATATCAGTTGTGATGTTATAGACTTATAGCAGAGTATTAAAACAAAAAACAACAAGATAAACTATGTCTGCTTGAAACTTGGTAGGAACCATCGAGATCTGACGCGTTGTTGCCAGGACGAACAAACAAACTTGGGCAGTGGCTCCTCCATCTCCTGTGTCTCGAGATTAAAGACACACATTTGAGTAGTGTGAAACATCTGACAAACAACATTGAAGTAGATGGAGTTTCTCTTAAAACCCACAAGGCCATCATCAGCGAGCACAGTAAAGCCAAGATAAAAAAGCATTGCCTCGTGGCCCAAAGAAGCAACCGGTTCAGCATACTTGTTAGAGAAACCTGATGAACAAACCTTGTAGACGCGGAAAGACCAAAGACGCAAAGCTCCACCTTGTCCAGGCTTGAACAATTTTACAACCTTGAGGACATGTCCGGTTACTGTGACTACAAGTTTTGTCGCCCAAACCCGCCATGGATCTAAATCGCTTGTTGTTGGATCAAGTACAAGTGGAGAGGTGTCGGAGGTAACACCACAGTGAAAAGTCTCTTGCGGAATCTCTTGGGAGAAATCGAATATTTTGATAAAACCAGTACTATGACTACGTCGACCAGTATGTAGGAGGAAGTAAAGCTTGTGATCTTTGTAAACCATGTCAAAAAAACGATCAGCGAAATCTGGAAGGGGGGGGGGGCATTTGAATCTGATTCCAGAAGACATCTCCTTTCTTGGCATAAACCACACACCATTCGCCAAGTCCCCATACAACTACATACTCTTTGGTTTGCTCGTCAATCCAAAACACAGGGGAATGCATAACATCGTTAATACCTTTGAGCTTCATTGGGCGTTGAAGCTGATCGTTCGAAAGACAAAACCGACCTCTCGAGGAGGTTAGCTCCAGCTGTGTCGTTCCAAGTTGTGACTCCACCTCCGGTAAATAGATTTTCTCGTGCGTAAACAGATTCAGAATGTAGAGCTCAGACCAGTGATCGACCATGAGGAGCCAGTTTCCATGAGTTGCTAAACAAGCGCTGTTTGCGAACTCGAACACGTCAGCTCGCATTCTGTAGAGCTTGCCTTCTTCCTCGGGATTGAACAGCGTGCACCAGTGGCGTTCGATCTTGTCGTCTTCCTCTGGTAAGAGAATCAGCCAAGGGATCTGCTTCTTGGCCGAGCATTGTCTCGCCGCCGAGCACCAAGACCGACATACGGATTCAACTCGTCGAGCATCAGCAAAGCCAAGGCGTTCAAACACTGCATTCAACAGATCCCCAGGAAGATTCAACCAGGATATCGATGGAGCTCGTCTGCGTAACTTGGTACAAGGTTTAGGGTTAGGGTTTTGCTGCTTCATCTCCATCCCAAATTCACAATACTCTCAAAGATCCGTACATAGCTTTTAGTGTTAGGGTTAGGGTTAGGGTTAGGGTTATAGAGCACCAAGACCGACATACGGTTACCATTTTGATTTTAAGTTCCTTATTTGTTAAGTTAACATATAACGCAATGTAAAAAAAAACTAACGCCTTCTTTGTGGCTCTGATAACATGACGTGTCAAAAACAGACCAATCAGAACACGGGAACATCTGCCTTCACTCATCTAATCTTACGCCACGTGTCCTTTTCATATCCACCCCTTTTAATTTATCATTTTGTTTTTTAAAAATTTTACATTGCTCTGCTTCCTCCAGAGCCTCTAAACCTCTCTCTGCAAAGTGCCAACAATCAAGTCTTCTTCTTCTTCAAATCTCTTCTTACCTTTTCTACGCAAATCGTCCATGGAAAATTAAGGATCTCCTCTGAAGAATCACAATCAATGGCGGCTTCTTCTTCTACTACTTCTCCATCGTCGTCTCTCCTGTTACCGAACATCAATTTCAATTCCAGGCAGTCTTCAATCACTCGTTCCGTTTCAATCCCCGGGATTTTCTTACCCAGGAATCGATTGAGCTACAATCACAACCTCCCGCTTCGAATCAGAGCTGCTAAAGACGATAATGTCGCAGTCGAAGATCGACAAAACGCAGTGATCAAACGAGTTAACGGGAGTGTCCGTTTAAACGGTAACGGAGCCGCGAGAAAATCCGATTACAACAACGGAAGCGTCATTTTAAACGGTAACGGTAACGGTGGTTTGGTGAAGTATGTGAACGGAAGCGTGACGGTGGAAACGGAGGAAGTGTCAAAGAAGAGAAAAGAGGAAGTGAGGCAGAAGAGAGTAGAAGATATTGGTCAAGAGGATGCTTGGTTTAAGAAGAGCCAACAACAAAAACAAGTTGAGGTAGAAAAACATTAAATTAATATTCTTTTGTTAATCAAACTCGTTTTTTTTTTATTGATTCTGTTTCATGAAATTTTGTTTTCAAGGTTTCTGTTGCACCTGGTGGACGATGGAGTAGATTCAAGACTTACTCAACGATACAGAGAACACTGGAGATTTGGGGATTTGTTGTAACGTTTATCTTTAGGACATGGTTGAGCAATCAGAAATTTTCATACAAAGGTTTGTTATCATTTGCTTCACTTTATACTATTAGTTTTTGTTACGTTTCTCATTTGCTCAGATTTTGTGTTTTAGGGGGAATGACTGAGGAGAAGAAGGTGTTAAGAAGGAAGATTTTAGCAAAGTGGTTGAAGGAAAACATATTGAGATTAGGTCCTACTTTTATTAAAATTGGGCAACAGTTTTCTACCAGAGTGGACATTCTTCCTCAGGAGTATGTTGATCAATTGTCAGAGCTTCAGGTTTGGTTTCTTCATATGCAGTCTCCAAAGTGAATGTTCTGTATAGTGCTTGTGTGGCAATTTTAGGTTTTTATCTTATGTTTGCAGGATCAAGTTCCTCCTTTCTCTTCTGCTACAGCTCTGTCGATTGTTGAAGAGGAGCTTGGAGGATCTGTTGATGACATCTTCGACCGTTTTGATTATGAACCTATAGCTGCAGCTAGTCTTGGTAAAGTCTTTGTGATAGTCTTCTTCTTATATGATGTGGATAATAACATTGCAAGAAAATGATAGTTATAATAATTGTTTTGTTCTTGATAAGTACAGGCCAAGTTCACCGTGCAAGATTAAAGGGTCAAGAAGTAGTTCTTAAAGTACAGAGACCCGGCTTGAAGGATCTATTTGATATTGACCTTAAGAATTTAAGGGTTAGTGTCTCTTCCACACTCTTGTTGCAAGCCTACTTGTCTCATGCTTTGCTTCTGCTTTTCTCAAGTTGTTGTATGATGTTCTGTTGAGTTTTTGATATTGTTGTGCTTCTATTAGGTGATTGCTGAGTACCTCCAAAAGGTGGATCCAAAATCAGATGGTGCAAAGAGAGATTGGGTTGCAATCTATGATGAATGTGCCAGTGTATTGTACCAGGTACTGCGATGTGGTTTATGTTATGTATTGAAGCTTAGTTGCCTCAGTTCAAGTGACCTCTAACTAGTAATAACAATGTGCTATATTGTTTAGGAAATTGATTACACAAAGGAGGCAGCTAATTCGGAACTCTTTGCTAATAACTTCAAAAACTTAGAATATGTAAAAGTCCCATCAATCTACTGGGAATACACCACACCTCAGGTATTTTTATTATTACTTATGATCATTATTTCATCGTATATAAAGCCTTAAGCTCGAATACGGTACTTATACATTTGGTTCTTTGCAGGTCCTGACAATGGAGTATGTCCCTGGGATTAAGATTAACAAGATACAAGCCTTAGATCAGTTAGGTGTTGATCGAAAAAGGTTTGTATTTTTCTTACATCTTGTTCTCTTTGAAGCCAAAATACTTTTTGTTGCTTATACATAACTTGGTACAATGCAGGCTAGGGAGATATGCTGTTGAATCTTACCTGGAGCAAATCTTATCTCATGGATTCTTCCACGCCGACCCTGTAACTCTCTTCTGTCAGTTATCTTTCATTGAGTGTACTGAGACAAAAAGACTACAATCTAATTTGCTTATGTATCTTTCTGCAGCACCCTGGGAATATTGCGGTTGATGATGTCAATGGCGGGAGGCTGATATTTTACGACTTTGGAATGATGGGAAGGTACTAAAACAGGATTCTGTTACTATGTGAAAAACTGCTTCATCATGACAAAGGCAAAGCAGCTAAGTGATATATATGATGCCCAATCCTTTTTTATTGTTTCTTGCAGTATCAGCCCAAATATTAGAGAAGGTTTATTGGAGGCATTTTACGGTGTCTATGAAAAGGATCCAGATAAGGTATACTTTCTATGGTGTTCTCACTTTCGATCTTCTACATCCATGCCGCTTTGTATACCAATATAAACCTTCTTGTGGCAGGTCATTCAAGCTATGGTTCAAATGGGTGTGCTTGTACCAACTGGAGATTTGACGTCAGTCAGAAGAACAGCACTGTTTTTTCTCAACAGGTAATTTACTCTATCCTTGCATCTATTTATCTTACTGTTGAATACTTGCTTCTTGTTTTTTCTGTAAAGTATGTGTGAGAGTGGTGTGGCATAATAGTATCCTCTGAGTCTATCTATTACTGATTGTGTAATACAGCTTCGAAGAGCGGCTTGCTGCACAGAGAAAGGAGAAAGAAGAAATAGCAGCAGCAGAACAGCTTGGGTTTAAGAAGCCACTAAGCAAGGAGGAAAAGCAAGAGAAAAAGAAGCAAAGGTTGGCTGCAATTGGAGAAGACTTATTAGCCATTGCAGCTGATCAACCTTTCCGCTTCCCCGCCACATTCACATTTGTTGTTAGAGCCTTTTCAGGTTTGTAATTATCATTTTTCTTTTCATGTTTCCGTGTTCAAATTCAACAAGTATAGTTAGGGAATGGTTACTTACTCTCTCACTCTCTCTGCAGTGTTGGATGGCATAGGCAAAGGTCTTGACCCTCGATTTGATATAACGGAGATTGCAAAACCGTGAGTCTACACACTACCCACTATTTATATTATATCTTCTTGTTAAAGAGTACTCAAATGTTTTTGTTCTGCAGCTATGCTTTGGAATTGCTACGGTTCCGGGAAGCTGGAGTAGAAGTCGTAGTGAAGGTAATAACAAGAAGGCTTATCTTTTGCTCCTCATATGATGTTATTATAGCTTTATATTCATATTCAATCAAATAAACTATTGTAGGACCTGAGGAAGAGATGGGACAGGCAATCACAAGCATTCTACAATCTGTTTAGACAAGCTGATAGAGTTGAAAAGCTAGCTGCAATCATCCAACGACTTGTAAGATACTTAACAGTTCCACAAGCTCCTAAGCTACATGAAGTCTTCTTTTTGGTGATCAAATATTTATCTCTGTGTCTGTTACCACAGGAGCAAGGTGATTTGAAGCTTAGGGTCCGAGCGCTAGAGTCTGAGAGGGCATTTCAACGCGTAGCAGCTGTTCAAAAAACAGTAGGAAGTGTAAGTAAAACAAAGAATCCTAAACTTTGAAAGCACACCACATGTTCTGTTTAATGTGCTAAAAGTTGGTTTATTTTTGTCTCTTTTCTTTAACCTCATGCGTTTCCCAACAGGCTGTTGCGGCAGGAAGTTTAGTCAATCTTGCAACGATTTTGTATCTGAATTCTTTAAAAGTAAGTTGTTTGCTACTCATCAACCCTAATCTCTTGTGTTCTTAACCTTTTAACCTCACTGTCTGCTAAATTTCATTGTTTCTTTGTGTTCTCTTCTCAGACACCAGCTACTATAGCATATACAGTATGTGCTTTCTTCAGCCTCCAAGTTCTTATCGGAGTTATAAAGGTCAAGAAATTCGATCAACGTGAAAAACTCATCACTGGAACAGCTTAATAACCTGCTCGGTATGTTTATGATTTCTCAGCTCTTAGATTACATTATCTGACTCAAATTCTCAACCTTTATTCCGTTTAATTTGTACAGATGTAAAAGATTTTGTGCGTAGAAGCAGAAGATTTTATCTCATAAAGCTTTTCACAAGAGTGGGAAACAAGAATAAACTTATGGAAGCTTGAGAGAGGCAAGAGATGGTTAAACTAGCCAATGACCTGTCTCTTAATCTCTTTCTTCTGAAAGTTTGATTATTATTTTTGGGTATTGAAACATTCATAAGAAAATGGAGAGGAGACTCTGGGATTTATCAAGAGAGTAAGCCACATGTAATGTGTATAGAGAGAGATGTAGAAATTAGGAAACTCTTTCGTATAAGTATAACTACACTTGTTCCCTCAATAATTCTCATATCTCTGGTTTCTTTAAAGTATGTGTGAGATTGAGAGTGAGTGTGGCAAAAATACAGAAAATTGAACCGAAGTGTAACTTTAACGGTTTAACCTTTAAACTATAATTTCAACTAACCAAGTTAAACTGAACCGAAATAATTTTGGTTTAAGCTCAGACAAAAAGCTTAGGTTTTTTTCCGCGAAGCCGACACCGAAAGCCAAAAGGGCTAAAACCTTAGGGAAAAGCCGGAGAGAAGGCCAAGAGATTGACGGACGAAAGGGACGACGAAGCTAAGTTTATCTCAGAAACTTCGTCGCTGCTGAATTGTGAATTTGTGTAGGAGAAAGAAGGAATCAATGGCGGCTGCTGCTTTCGGGCAATTGAATCTCGAGGAGCCTCCTCCGATTTGGGGATCTCGTAGTGTCGATTGCTTCGAGAAGCTTGAACAGATTGGCGAAGGAACTTACGGGTATTCTTCTTCTTCTTCTCAGTTCTTGTCTCTTTTTCTCTGAATTTGGTTCTTTGATTTCGTTTCTGGAGTATTCGTTCTTCTTCAATCATAAGCGATTGTAATTGTAAAAGTTCGAATTTTTAATCTATGCATTGTTGATTTGCGAATTCATGCCTTGCCTCTATCTGCACAAACTTGATTTCTTCTGTATGGTAATATACTGTTTTAATGATTACGTGAAATTGGGATTCTTTGATTTCTTAGGCTTGATTCTCAGAACGTGTAGTAATCGGATTTGTTTGGATGATTGTTTTATGTATTCAACATATGTGTATCTGTTGAATAAACATCTGAAGCTAGCTGACATAGTAGTTGGAGTTATAGATTCATATGTTTTGGTTTGATTTTGCAGTCAAGTGTACATGGCTAAAGATATCAAAACTGGTGAAATCGTGGCTCTGAAAAAGATCCGTATGGACAATGAAAGAGAAGGGGTAAGCTGCATTTGACACTAGTAGCTTAGAGAAGTTGCAAACTTTGTGAATCCAATATGACTTATTGTCACTGTTTGCGTGAAGTTTCCTATAACAGCGATCCGGGAGATCAAGATTCTGAAGAAGCTGCATCATGAAAACGTCATCCATTTGAAAGAGATTGTGACTTCACCAGGTAATAAGGAACACCTCTCTCATCTTGAAATTGCTTTACAAGTTCCATTAAAGAGGCGTTAAGTTTAATACTTATGAGTTTTGTGACTTTTTGGTCTTTAAAAGGTCGAGATAGCGACGATCAAGGAAAGCCAGGTTAGTGAAACATTATCAAGATCCAGTTATCTTTTGTATGACTTAAAACTCTTTACGCTTGCCTAAAGATTGTGGCTTTGCTGAAATTGTAGATAATAACAAATACAAGGGTGGAATCTACATGGTGTTTGAGTATATGGATCATGACTTGACTGGACTTTCTGATCGCCCTGGACAAAAATTTACGATTCCTCAGATCAAGGTATTGCATTTGCATGGCTAGATACCTTGCTGTAGTAGCCTAGCCTTTGCAGAAACCTAATGTTCCGAATGTGTCTGACATTTCAACATATGTTACCAAAAAAAGTGTTACATGAAGCAACTCCTCACTGGGCTTCACTATTGTCATGTGAATCAAGTGCTTCACCGTGATATTAAAGGTGACGATCCCAAATTGCATTGTTGACTGTTTGGCTCTCTTCGCCTTTATTTGCTAGTTAACCTATTATATCTTGGTGCAGGTTCGAATCTCCTTATCGACAATGAGGGAAATTTAAAGCTTGCAGATTTTGGGCTTGCACGGTCATATTCTCATGATCATACTGGAAATCTTACAAACCGTGTCATCACATTGTGGTATAGGTATGTATGCCTATCAAACTTTGATTTTATATACATAAAAGAGACAGAGAACAAGTGTTGCTCGCTCCTGCATCTTATTCTCTACTTAATGCATCGTTATTGCTGTAGGCCTCCTGAATTGCTACTTGGTGCCACAAAATATGGACCAGCGATTGACATGTGGTCTGTTGGTTGCATATTTGCTGAACTTTTGAATGGTAAACCAATCTTGCCTGGGAAAACTGAGGTCAGGGTTTCATCTGTTGAATATCTCTACAGTAAGACTTTGATGATGTTTCCACTAACATCATTTTACTCGAATCTTTGGTTTTCCAGGGAGAACAATTGACTAAGATTTATGAACTTTGTGGATCGCCTGATGAAAACAACTGGCCTGGTGTTTCCAAGATGCCTTGGTACAACCAAATGAAATCACCTCGGCCCTTGAAGAGACGCGTGAGGGACATCTACAAAAAGTAAGTACAAACCACTATGTAGTAGCGCCACTTTACTCTGATCCAGGAGATGTCTCATTTTGGCCTTTTTTCTTCTTTCTATTATAGCTTTGATCGCCATGCCCTTGAGCTACTGGAAAAAATGTTGGTTCTTGACCCGTCTCAGGTACTAAACTTATCTGATATATTAGCAAATTGCCGAAATTCAGTACTTGATATTTAAGTCCTTGGATTTTTCCTTATTGTTGGTGCAGAGAATATCTGCAAAAGATGCTCTTGATGCAGAGTACTTTTGGACTGATCCGTTGCCGTGTGATCCAAAGAGGTAATTCAATTCTATAAGATTCTTGTATTGTTAATGTGAATTCATTAATGAATCATGTCTCTCGAACAGTCTACCCACATATGAATCATCACATGAGTTCCAAACAAAGAAAAAGCGACAACAGATGCGTCATCACGAGGAAGCAGCCAAGAAACAGAAACTGCAGCATCCGCAGCAGCAGCACTCTCGTTTGCCTCAACAGCAACACGGTGGTCAATCTCATGGCGCTCCACATTGGCCTGCCGGACCAAACCACCCTATTCACAACGGACCACCACCACAACTACCTGCTGGTGGACCTAGCGGCCACCAATACTATCAAAAGCCTCGTGGTGGTGCACCTGGTCCAAACCGGTTTCCTCCCAGTGGAAACCAGAGCGGTGGTTATAACAATCAGAGCCGTGGAGGTTACAGTAGTGGATCATATCCTCCACAAGGTCGAGGTGCACCATATGGCGCCGGTCCTAGAGGACCTAGCGGGGGCTATGGTGTTGGACCGCCTAACTACTCACAAGGTGGCTCTGGTGGCGGTCAGTACGGTGGCTCTGGAAGGGGTCAGAACCCAATGGGTGGTGCTAGAAACCAACAATATGGATGGCATCAGTAAGAGTGCTCAAAGACTCTCCTATGGTGGTGCGTTGTAGTCTTGGCTTGATGTCTTAAGATGCAATTGTGATTCTAGCAATGAAGACACAGAATCTAAATTTTCAATTGTTTTCTAGACGCTCTATGCTGTTGATGAAATGGAAAGTGATTGTGTATCTTTATACGACCAGATTTATATATGGTTTCCAAAATCTTATTATTGTTCTTGCAATCTGTTAATGGTTTCACAAACTACAGTATGTGGTTTTGTAAAATGGTAAAAAAAGAACCCAAAAAGAAAGAAAAATCTCTGAGAAGTAAAACTTGAGCAATAAAACCAGCTATTGTGCTGATTCAACCTTCATGACAACTTTCATGAACTCGTAGACGAAGTAACTAATCGCTGCTGATGGCAAAACCTGCAATTTCCAGAGAATTAACAAAGCTGGAAGACATATTTTGAAGAAATTTAGTTTATGACTAAGAAGATTTGAGGAACCATACCTGCAATAAGCTGGGAATCAAGCCAGCATAAAGAGCAGGAACACCTCCTTGTTCAATGATCTTCACACAAGTAGCCACTGTGCTCAACTTCTTAGCATGTGACTGCATTTGTAAATGCCTTCTCACAACTTCAAACGGATACGTTGCTGCTTCTGAGCAAGCCCCTGCGATTGCTCCATACAACAAAGTTCTCATGGGACCAAGCTCGAGCTGATCGAAAGCGTTAAGCTCTTCGCCTTCTTGCTTCATGTGTTCAATCCGTTTCTTACCTTCCGGTGTATGAAGGTAAGTCGATTTCAATATGTCATAAACACCGTAAAACACTGCTCCCGCTGGAGCCATACTAACGAGTGAAGGCACAAGACCTTTGTATAACGAAAAGAAACCTTCCGTTTGGATCATGTGACGGAAAGCCCCAACCACACCGCCTAATGCCTCTCCACCTGGTGCCACCATTACCGTTCTTATCTGCAATTCAAAACCAGAACCAATGCTAAAGAACCTCATGAATGGTAAAGAACAACACTCAATGTTGTGAATCAACTTACGGTATCAAGTGGCAGACAAAGCAAACTAGCAGTAACTCCGGCAGCTGCACCGGCGAGAAACCTCTCGAAGTTAGTAGTTTCCTCGTTCCGTGACAGTTTCAGAAGCTGGCCTCTATATGTATCATATGCATAGAAGTTGATGGACTTGAAAGGAGCGGTTCTAAGAATATTAACCAAATTCCCTTTCCAAAATCCTCTGATCCCTTCAGTTGTTGCAATCCTCTGAATGAGACCAAGAAGACTCCGTTGCTCTCCACGCACAATGTATTCTAGCTTCATCCGCTCAAGAGGTGCAATGCAAGTTCTGCTCAAACCAAAACCCTAAAACAAAATGAGCCACCAAACTACAACAACCAAATCAATATGAAATCTCATTTAAGCATTCCACCTAAAGTCTGCAGCTTTTAGACTAACTATTGATTCTATAATTCAAATCTTATATAAGCATGTCACTAAGTAATGACCACACCATCTAAAGTCTCCAGCTTTAAGACTAACTATTGATTCTATGATACTAAGTAAAGAAGAAGGAGAAGACACCTTGAAACCATGGCTGCAAAAGCTCCAGCCCATAAATGCTTTGTGGTGTTGAGAGCTCCTGATCCATTTTCTTTGACCCTAATCTTCTCCGTCGATTCTAGACCACCACCACCGATCAAAACTGAATCTTTCGCCGGAAGAGATTTATAGCCGTTTTGACCATTATACCCTTCACCTTCTTCTTCCTCGCTATTACTTTCGTTAATCGATAAACTGACAGACGAAAACAGAGGCTCCCTGGTCCCATTTCGTCTCCTAAACTTCAAAATACTAGACTTTCTGACGAATCGACACGAATTAACGGAGCAATCCTTGGAGGAAACGAAAGAGACGGACGAGGAAGGAAGAGATTCGTCGAGAAACAATCCACCGAGGATTTGACCATTGTGATCTAATGGTTCTGATCTGATTGCGTCAGCAATCCATCGATCAAGGCCACGCATTTTCAGGAGAGGGATCAATTTTACGATTGGAAATTTCGGCAAATTGAGCAAATCGGAAACTTTGGGCAGACCCAAAATGAGATTGAATCAATAGTTTGTGGATCTAAATGAAGAAGAGAGACGACTGATATTGATAGTTTATATAGTTGAAGTAGCTCTTTCTCAAAGCTTTAAGCTTTCGTATCACTGCTCACACACTAACATCGCTCTCGCCGGAGAGAATATTAGGTAGGTTTCGGTGAAAGTGTGATTCGGTGCCTTTTTCGTCTCTTTTTCTGGTGACGATGGAAAAATCGTTGACACGTCATCATTGATCCTCCACAATCTCTTTTGACGATTTTGTTTTTTTTTTTTTTGTCTTGTGTTTCACTTTTTGACAACATTCCAACGAAAATGTGAACTTGTTTGATTGTAATTAGTTGCAACGATAATTGATCAAATCATATGAATGTTTTCTTTCTCTGCCTAAGTTTGTAAAGAAAGGTTATATATCATTAACAAGAACAAGTGCCTTGATGTTGATCTGCCTGAGATGATTTGGTTGATGGCTTTAGGTTCACATCCACCAAATCTTCTTGGTTCTTCCAAGGAAGTGACTCCATTCCTTGTAACGCCGATGCAATCTTATAGAACAGAGGCTACACTCAAAAAAAAAAACAACAACTAGTTACACCAAGTTTACTTAGAGAAGAATAAATCACATAAAAAATATATATATATATATATATATATCACATTATTTTGACTTGTGTGTGTTTTTTGGTTTGTTTTTACCTTAATGTTGAATCCAACTTTTGCACTAGTCTCCATGAACAAAGCTCCAACATCACGAGCTTTGTTTTCCCCTTCCTCTATTGAAACTTGCCTGTTGAATCAATCACAATCACCAGAACAACTTCGTTTGAGTTTGGAGATATTAACAACACAGAAGTGGAGCAATCCATGGTTTGTGAAGTGAAATGATCTTATCTTTGTTCTTTGTTCCTTACCTTTTATTAACAAGATCGGTTTTGTTCCCAACAAGAACAATGATAACATGACTACCTCTTTCAGCACGAACATCTTCAATCCACTTGGAGGTGTTCAAAAACGATTGCTTATCTGCACACTCACAAATACAAAATTGTGAGTTTTTCTCACACAAGAACACAATTTGAGTACTGAAGAAGAAGAAGAGTTTTTCAAAACGAAAGTCTTACTTGCAACATCAAAGACAATTACAGCAACAGAGGATTCTTTGATATAACTTGGTACCAAGCTTTTAAATCTCTCTTGTCCAGCAGTGTCCCTGTGGAATCGAATACACTAAATCTAACATGGGACACACTTTTTTGCAACAAAAATGTGAAAAGGAAGCAATTGAAATCAAAAAGATGGGATTACCACAACTGCAGACGGAAAGTCCTATCTTCATGGCGCATTGTTTTGGACAAAAAATCAATTCCAATAGTAGCCTGCAAAATTTCCAACAGGTAAAATTGAAAGACATGAAAGAGAGTCACATGGAACATATGCATGAAAATACCCCAAAATTAGGAGAATAAAATTCTAAATTCAAATAACAATCTGATTCCGAGTAAAAGAACATTGTGCAACACAAAGGACTTCCACAAATAATCAAATTTGAACTATTTCTTAAACTGCGATCCTCATTAACTCGTATCAAGAACGCACAATTCTAGGGATCATAATAATAAACGAGACAAACAAACAAACAAAAAGATCATCTGGATGGTCATATACAAATGAACACAAATCACAAATCTCGGGACGTATTGATTTAGTTTTGAAATCTGTGTTCGAATCAAACCAGCCAAATTCAACGTAGATCGGGATGGAATTTTTCGGACCTGATAATTGGCGTCGAAGCTACCGTACATGAAGCAAGTGATGATGCTAGTTTTGCCAACGGATTGATCGCCGAGAAACACAAGCTTGTAATTTGGTAAATGTGAGCCTGTCGCCATTTTTTTTTTGGCTTCCTAGGATTTTGTTTTTCGCCGGATTGAAGTGGAAGATGAAATCGCGTTTATATAAAAACGACGAAGTACCGCCAACTATTATTATTCAAAAGTATTATTTTATTTTCCTTATTAAGAAAATGTTAATTGTTGAAAGTTCTTTTTTTTTTGGTGGAAATTGTTGAAAGTTCTTTACTGTGAGGAAAACAATAAAAGTTACATATATTCTTCTAAAAAATCATGAAAAATGTTAAAAATTTAGATTATAATAAATTTTATTTGTGTAAGTTTTATATTAAAACTGTGATATATATATATATATATATATATAAAAAATTGGAAATAAAGTTAAAAAGAAATGAAAATGTAATCATATGTAGAAGGAAAAAAATTAAGTCAAAAATCCTTATAAAGAAAAATATATAAGGTCGATTTTGGTAATTTGGTGAAAGTGTAACTTTGTGCCTTCAATGCATTGAAATGCTTTGGTAAAGGCTACATTTATTTAATTTTAATTAATGTTATTGGATTGCAATACTGTAGTCATGTGTCATAATCAAATAGATAACGGTGTTAAATGTTTAAAGAAAAAAAAACTAAATTCTAGTCCCTTTTCCATTTTACTGGTGCCAGATTGTTTTACTTTTACCCAGGAAGGATGATGATAATGCCATAATGGGATTTTTCTTGAGTTGCGTAAGCAATGGGTCAAATTCTATAAAGCCCAATTTCAGATAAATGGGCCAGCCCATACGTATCCGCCTTCCCACGATCACACACTACGTAAGAAACGACACCGTATCAAGACCTTAAGATGATTAAACTCAAAAATCGGATTCAGATCACTACAAGACTCATTCCATGATTAACTATCAACGTAAAAATACAGAGTCTTTTGAGTGGTCCATGAAGGAATGAACTACTATCATATCTAGTTAATAATAAGGGCACTCATATATTTCATAGTTGAATTTAGCAGCTACCAAACCTACGAATGGAGAAGACGATGAAAAAGCTTCTTAAACCTTCTTCTTCTTCTTCTTGTCCAAGTGTGGATATTTCTGGTACATTGAGATACTACTGATCACCAGTGGAAGCGCCACGAGGCAATACGACGATGGCGGTTTCCCTTCGAACGCAAATTGAAGTAACGCGGTCACAAGTAACGCCGAGACAATCACAAATCCCTGTAAAACAAACAAAAAAAAAACACGTTATGTATTTCAGCTTTAGCTGAAGAAACTTTGATTGGGACTTTTTTTTGTTTGTTTTTACCTTTCTTACGCCACCGGCATGTGATGTAACTAGGCCAACAAGAATTCCACCAAGAGCATTGCTTATTACTGGGACCTGTAAGAAGAATCACAGTCACATTGAATACAAGCAAGCAGCAAAAAGAGTTTTTCCATCAACAATCAGAATCGTTCAGGGGTTAGAGATAGTTGTTACCCAGGTTAAAGCAGTCCAGCCATGAAAGAAACCATATCTTTTGATGGCTTCACCGTCTGGAGATTTAAGGGTACTTATTAACAAGCAGAGGCTTCCAACGATAGACATTTCGACTGTCATTAAGTATGATGAATGCTTCTTGACCTGTAACAGTGAGAAAGTAAGGCCTATGTATGGATTTGAACTACAGATTCTTTAATGGAATGTGACAATTAAAAACACTGGATGACAGACCTGAGAAGCCCATTGACATAGAGATGAGGCTAAACCGGAGAGCACAGAGGCTGCCAAGACGGGGATAATTCCAGAAAACAGCACTTGATCCGGATTAATACCACTTGAAGTTTTGCTAGAGCCTTCACCAATACTTAGAAGCACTGCTGCCATGATTAACAAACACAATGCTCCTATTTGTTGAATTGATTGCTTCTGCCTACAAGAAATCATTCGAAACAACATCACTGCGTGCGAATTTCATCAAGCTTCTATCAATTAGCAAAAATCTCATCGAAAAACATTCGTGGAAGAGCTTCACAGAAGTGGTAGGCATCAAATTAGAGCAGGTTATTCGGGCAATCACACAGCAAATCTCTAACTCTGCTGCGATGTAGGAACTAGCTCATGAAACACACAAATCCTCGCAAACTAAAAACCAAGCACTAGTTCACACAGGAAAGATCATAAGAAGTAAGAAAAAATAAGGTTACCTTAGTATCATGAATGTAAAGAATGCAGTGAAAAAGATTTTCGTCTGATTCAGAATTGAGAACGTCAGGGAATCAAGACTCCTGTACGAGATCTGCAGCAAGCTGTTCTGCAGTGCGTATATGGCTGCAGGGAGTCCCGATGCAGTCAATGATCCCATCAACGTCCACTCTTTCGACAATCCCTTCAAACTACCATCTCTTGCCATGAGAACCAGAGCGCATACGACCTGAAAAATAAAGGCCATACATCCAAAATTTCAGAAACAGTACTTCATAAATGTAAAATCTCAAAAGTAGAAAGAAAAAACATCAATGTACTACCTTAACAATCTCGCACGTCAAAACAGATGAAGTTACAATAACCTCCCTCCTGCAAAAATTGATCCAAATCGTGATAAGAGGCAATCCATTAACTGAACAAGAAACAAACAAACACATGGAATAGTGACCAAGCCTACTAGGTTCTAACTACCAATGGTGCTAATATAGCTTCGTTATCAGTGTAGCATTGAGCATAAAGTGACTCAATATCAACAACTACAGTAAGCGAAATATAACACAGTACCCTGAAAAATCAACATGAACAACTAAAACACTATGATGAATTAGCTAACTCGATAGGCCAAAACAACATCATAGATTTGCTAAATTTCACAAGAGGCATTTAGTATATTCAAGGTGGTCAGAAATGGCTTAGTATCCACAGTGTTCTTCTCGCAGTAGCAACTAATATCCGTCACAATCGTCGCATCAAATTTCATATAATTTCGAATTGTAGGTTTCCATCACTACTCTTAACCACAATTCACAGATTGAATCGATAAAAGCCTACAAACACTTGCCATGAATCGAATTCCATCTCTACGATAAACGCATACAACCGAATCTCGCATTTCCCGAAATTAAACGGACGAAATTATCACCAGCATCAGAGATTTAGAGGCATAGGTTGTTTCCAGATATCGTACCCGATACAGCGTTTGGAGATCAGCGGCTGGGATCCGTACTGAAGCGTGAGCAACATGGAATAAAACAAAACCTTAGGGCCCATATTCGACGGGGTCTTTGCTCCGTTTGGCGTCGCCATGAATCTCCCGCCACCGAGAATCCAGAAGATCGCCTTCGCTTTAGCCTTTTAGGGTGATCTTCGGTCGAGAAATGGGTTTGTAACGAGAAGAAGAAGAAGGAGAAGGCTTGCTTTTTCTCTTTTCTACTTTATACGTCGTCTTCACGGGAGAGGAACCGCAAACACGACGTCGTATTTGTTTGACAGGGTATAAAATATTATTGTTGATAAGGACTTTTATTTGGAAAATGTTCAAAGTCGTCCATCAACTTTGGAAAATGGAGCAAAAAAACCATCACCTAATTTTGTCAAATTTTCAAAGTTTTCATCACATTTTAATACGGTCGGGCGGTCGGCTGACCAGTCTTCTCACAATCCAAAACTAAAATTAAATTGGACACATGTTCAAAATAAAATTAGCATATAACTCACATAGTCATACACTTCTTAGAAAATAAAAACATTGAGATAATCTTCTTTTAATGTCCTGTTAATAGACTTAGCTCAATAAGAAAGATAATCATTATGTGTAACTGTGTAAGTTGAGAGCAAATGTTAGAAACGTGAAAAATGTCACAACATAATTCCAACATAAGTGAAAACGATTGTTTCCTTTCTCCAACTCCAAAACAAACTGTGGAATGTGGATGCGTGAGATGATGCGATTTCAAACTATTGTAAAGCCATACGAATGAATATTGAGCCTTTGTTGCATTCGTTTAATCCGTGATTTCAGAATATCAAAGGCCAAAACGTAGCATATGGTATGTTGAATTACGATAGTTCCAAGTAATTGACAAAAAAAACGATGGACCTCGTGAAAATGATCCATTGGATAGAGAATCTCTACCAATCACAAAAAAACGAGCAAAACAAAAGAAGGCTAGGGTTAAAAGTATAAGGGAATCAGAATCATAAATTGTAAAAATCAACGGCTGAGATTAAAAGCCACCCTATAAATTCACACTCTCTTCTTCAATCCCATTTCACAGAGAAAGCCATCGTTTTTTTCTTTGACTCGTTGCCTCCACAATGTGTGGGATTCTCGCTGTTCTTGGTTGCATCGACAACACTCAAGCTAAACGTTCTCGTATCATCGAACTCTCTCGCAGGTATGTCCTCACTCTTCCGTCTCACTGAATCAATCAATCACACATTGACTTGTTCAGTTTCTGCCTCCACAATGTTAACTAGAAAATCGTTTATGAATTCAAAAAAGGTCTCAGCTTTACTGCGGGGAATGTGTTCGTTTGATTACCCATTTGAAGTGTCACTGTTTAGTTGCAAAAAGTTTTGATTTTTGTTTGTGGAGAAGATGAAAAACATATAAAGACCTGAATTTGAATTGAGTGAGTGGGGCCATTTTATGTTTAGATCGGTTACTTTTGACTGTGCAGATTGAGGCATAGAGGTCCTGATTGGAGTGGACTCAATTGTTATGAAAACTGTTATCTTGCTCATGAGCGTTTAGCCATCATTGACCCAACTTCTGGAGACCAACCGCTCTACAACGAAGACAAGACCATCGCTGTCACGGTACTGTCAAATAACATCTGAGCAAATGTCAAAATTTTAGACCTTTTTACTTGTGTATCATCTAAAGAGTAAATCAAATGTGCTAATGATTTCAGGTCAATGGAGAGATATACAACCACAAGACTTTGCGTGAAAACCTAAAGTCTCACAAATTCCGTACTGGAAGCGACTGCGAAGTGATTGCACATCTTGTAAGTATGCGTAATTGGGAAGAGACTGAATAGTTTAGTTTCTTTGGCTTGCTTACCATTTTTCGAACATTATTGTATAAATGTAAGTTTTGGCAGTAAGTGAGAATGTAATCTGAGCATCTGAGCATATCTCTTGTTGCAGTACGAAGAACATGGAGAGGAATTCATCGACATGTTGGATGGAATGTTTGCGTTTGTCCTTCTTGATACACGTGACAAAAGTTTTATCGCTGCAAGAGACGCTATTGGTATCACCCCGTTATACATTGGTTGGGGTGTTGATGGTATATATTCTACATTTCCTGAAAATATCACTTCCATGTTCCAATAGAGTGAATCTTCTTTTTATCTTGTCTCATCAATTGCTTTTGTTTTGATGTTTAATAACTCTTGATAGGTTCTGTGTGGTTTGCTTCCGAGATGAAAGCGCTTAGTGATGATTGTGAACAGTTTATGTGTTTCCCTCCAGGCCACATCTATTCAAGCAAACAAGGTTTGTATATTAACAACTTTTGAGGCATTTTCGCTTTGTAGTTTCAGTGGATGATGTCTTTCCTTATTGCTTTCTTGTAGGAGGGCTTAGGAGATGGTACAATCCTCCATGGTACTCTGAGCAGGTTCCTTCAACTCCATATGATCCTTTGGTGCTGCGCAACGCTTTCGAGAAGGTATGTCTGAAGATTTATCGTCTTAAATTTTCAGTCTTATTGCAATGTTTGTTGAAGTTTCTGAAGAGGTTTCTGAAAATATGAATGTATCTGACCTTTTTTTCAGGCTGTAATAAAGAGACTAATGACTGATGTGCCTTTCGGAGTTCTCCTCTCTGGAGGACTAGACTCGTCCCTCGTAGCTGCAGTAGCACTACGCCATTTGGAGAAATCGGAAGCTGCTCGTCAGTGGGGTTCACAATTGCACACATTTTGCATTGGTTTGAAGGTCCTCATCATATTCAAGCTTATTATCACATTTCTTACTAAGTTTTCTGTTTTTATTTCCAACTATGTGTGTTCTGTTTTGGTTTTCAGGGATCGCCGGATCTTAAAGCTGGAAGAGAAGTTGCTGACTATCTCGGTACACGGCACCACGAGTTTCAGTTTACAGTTCAGGTAAAAGTTTGTCCTTCTGCATCTACAGAATCACGTGTAAGCAAGCAAATTCACTGTTTTTTTCTAATGATAACTCTAGGACGGTTTAGATGCGATAGAGGAAGTCATCTACCACATTGAGACCTACGACGTGACAACAATTAGAGCTAGCACCCCTATGTTTCTCATGTCCAGAAAGATTAAATCTTTAGGTGTGAAGATGGTTCTATCTGGGGAAGGTTCTGATGAAATCCTCGGAGGATACTTATACTTCCACAAGGCACCAAACAAGAAAGAATTTCATGAAGAAACATGTCGAAAGGTATTTCCTTTTTCCATCACATCAAGAACTTGTATTTTTGTTTTTGCTGCTCTGACTCTATTGTTGAATCTTGTTTATGCTTTCGTTTACTTACAGATCAAGGCTCTCCATCAATTTGATTGCTTGAGAGCCAACAAATCGACTTCCGCATGGGGTGTGGAAGCTCGAGTGCCTTTTCTAGACAAAGAGTTTATAAACGTCGCGATGAGCATCGATCCAGAGTGGAAAATGGTCAAGCCTGATATCGGAAGGATTGAGAAGTGGGTGCTACGCAATGCCTTTGATGATGAACAAAGGCCTTATCTTCCAAAGGTTTGTTTACAAAAACTGTTTGTCTTCTCAGTCTTTTTCTTGCAATTCTAACAAAATTCTTCATCTTTTGGTGAATTTCAGCACATTCTGTATAGACAGAAAGAACAGTTTAGCGATGGGGTTGGGTATAGTTGGATCGATGGTCTGAAAGATCATGCAAACACACATGTAAGAAAATGTCTTTTCTTAAAGGCATTTTTCTGATAACTGTGAATTTTTTTTGACAAACTATTTAACTTCTCTTTCTTTATTGGTTAAAGGTCTCTGACACTATGTTGTCAAACGCAAACTTTGTCTTCCCGGATAACACACCTTTGACAAAGGAAGCTTACTACTACAGAACCATCTTTGAAAAGTTCTTCCCTAAGGTGATAATAATAACACGCCCACAAACATTCAAAAAATCTGTGGTGTTTGTCACTTCTTCAATCTTCTCTGTTTTATAATGAGCAGAGCGCTGCGAGAGCGACTGTCCCGGGAGGTCCAAGTATAGCTTGCAGTACGGCGAAAGCGATAGAATGGGATGCAACTTGGTCAAAGAATCTTGATCCGTCAGGCCGAGCGGCTCTTGGAGTTCATGTTGCAGCTTATGAGGAAGGTAAAGCTGCAAAAGCTGGATTGGATCCAGTAGATTCTCATCCTTAGCAGCTAGACGGATTAACAGAGAACAGTACATGCATTATCTGAGAAGAAGAGAACATTACATTCAAGGATTTTTTATTTTCTGCAGAAGACTGATATAGTTAATGCAAGTGATACACGTTGTCTGCTTTTGTACCTAAGTTTATTCTGCGTATTCTCTTGTTTTGGTGTGTTTTAAGACAAATCTTGGATGGTATAGTCAGATATTCGAAGTTGCAGATACTGAGTTTGTTTCTCTGCAACTTGGCCTTGATCCTGGTTGGTTATCGCGGCATTTGTTATATTATTATAATAAGTAATCTTGTAATCAAGTAAGACTCCGTGGCCCAATGGATAAGGCGCTGGTCTACGAAACCAGAGACTCTGGGTTCGATCCCCAGCGGAGTCGTCTTTCATTTTACAATCTTTTTTTTCCTCTGTCTTTCCCGCTTTAATTTTTTGTGGATAAAGTTTTGGATTCATCATATTTATTCTTTGTAAGAGACAGAAAACCTAACCTCATTAGTTGTACTGGTACATACCTATATCAGTTGAGCTTTTTTTTTAAAACAAATTTGAGGAAGACAAAGTAACTGCTCCTCTTCAGACTATTAACTTAGCGCCATCAACGTGACTCCACCGTCGTAACGTCGTTTTCTGTAGGTATTTATAACAACCATACAAATTTACGAAATGAAAATCTCGTTTTTTCATGTATATTTTAGTGTTATCAATCATCGGTTTCTCTTTGGACTTTGGCTACTCCAACAACATGGTTTTTTTAATTAAATTTAAATACTTTTCAACACCATTAAGTAAAGTGTGGACTTATCGACTCAGCATCATTGCTTTCCCAAGTGTACTTTATTTATAAATAATACTATGAAGCAGTTTGATTTTGGACCAATTCTGAATAGACATAGTCCAATGTACCTTGTTCACATTCTGAGTCACGCAAGTTTTGACCCCGACTCACGTTTTACATCTTATTAAAAACTGACACTGTACTGGTCAATTTGTATTAGTTATTTCCTGGAAATTGGCTGATGTAAATAAAAACTGAAGGTTCTTAAAAACAATTTAACCTGATTTGGTATTATATCTCTTTCAAAATAGTAGTATTATTGAATTTTAATTACAGCCTATTTTGAAACTATATATGCTTGGATTAGCTTATACACTTTTCCAGCTTTGGCTCATTTAACATTTTACACAATAAAAAAATCTAGATTTAGTTTTAGCATATGTAGACATGTAGAAGAAGTAGAAAATTATATTTCCTCTTTTCTGAAATTTGTTCAGAAACAGCTGTTAAATTATTAATTAGGACACTGGTATGTATCTCCATATTGGATTTTTTATTATTATTCTTAAATGCTTTAAAATTACTTTCATTTCCATTTTAATAATTTTTGGAATTCCCGTTACGTTATTTAAGTGACAAGACGTGCGTCTGCTGCCTTCGTCACATTACAATTCACAGAGAAGCGGAAGAAGAAAAAAAAAAAAACACAGAGATCCCAAAAAAATGGCGTCCCTCAAAGTCCCCAGCAATGTTCCTCTTCCCGAAGACGACGCCGAGCAACTCCACAAGGCCTTTTCAGGTCTCTCTCTCCTTCATCTCTCCATTTGAATCTCGTTTTTGTTTCATCTTCTATGAGTCTAATCTAGAATCAGTTTCGTTACACACATCGCAAGATAAAATGCTCCTTCTTTTCTCTCCAAAATCATCGTTAGTTTCATCTCTGTCGTGATTTTGATTTTTAATTTGCCAATTTAATCACCACCGCACTTGCATTGATCTGGTTTGCTCTTCAATCACAAGATCAGGATCGTATTCGTGTCTTTATATCTGTTCATCTGATCCTATTTCGTATGTTTGTTTCAAAAGCAACCCTTTTTTGCGTTTAGACTTGTCTGTGTTCAAATAATGGTTTTGACTTTTGATGATGGCAAAAGGAGAGAACTTTATGTTCCCTTCAAAGGAGATTGATTAACATGAGACATGTCTTAAAAACGTTGTTCTGGTTTTGGTTTTTGGTCTGAATCACAGGATGGGGCACCAACGAGAAGCTGATCATATCAATTCTAGCTCACAGGAACTCTGCACAACGCAGCTTGATCCGCAGCGTTTACGCCGCTGCTTACAACGAGGATCTCCTCAAGGCTTTGGACAAAGAGCTTTCTAGCGACTTTGAGGTTATATCATTACTCTCTCTTGCTTTAAGCGTCTCATAAAGATATAAAACTGATTTGGTATTCTTTGTAACAGAGAGCTGTGATGTTGTGGACTCTTGATCCAGCGGAGAGAGATGCTTATCTGGCTAAAGAATCAACCAAAATGTTCACCAAGAACAATTGGGTTCTTGTTGAGATCGCTTGCACTAGGCCTGCTCTTGAGCTTCTCAAGGTCAAGCAAGCTTACCAAGCTCGTTACAAGAAATCTCTCGAGGAAGATGTCGCTCAGCACACCTCTGGAGACCTTCGTAAGGTAAGAGATAATCGATCACTCGATAAAATGTCAAGACCTGCTTTTGGATTTGTTTTGACATATGTGTTTTTGTGTAGCTCTTGCTTCCTCTTGTGAGCACTTTCAGGTACGAAGGTGACGATGTGAACATGATGCTTGCGAGATCCGAAGCCAAGTTGCTTCACGAGAAGGTCTCAGCGAAAGCTTACAGCGACGATGACTTCATCAGAATCTTGACTACCAGAAGCAAAGCACAGCTCGGCGCTACTCTCAACCACTACAACAACGAGTATGGTAACTCCATCAACAAGGTATAACTTAACTCTTAACTGTTACAATATCTAATTCTTGTTCGAGGAGCTGATTCATGTAGAAATGTTTTGTTTGCAGAACCTGAAGGAAGGTTCGGATGATGAGTACCTGAAGCTGCTAAGAGCTGCGATCACGTGTTTGACGTACCCTGAGAAGCATTTCGAGAAGGTTCTTCGTCTAGCGATCAACAAAATGGGAACAGACGAGTGGGGACTCACCAGAGTCGTGGCTACAAGAACTGAAGTTGACATGGAACGCATCAAGGAGGAGTATCAGCGAAGGAACAGCATTCCTTTGGACCGTGCCATCGCCAAAGACACTTCTGGTGATTACGAGGACATGCTTGTTGCTCTTCTCGGACATGGTGATGTTTGAAACTCTGTTTCACTTTCCGATTTCCCCTGTTTGAATAAAAGAGTTGTGAAACTGGTTCTGCAACTGTTTCTTTGAGTTTGTTAAATTTGAATCAAAAATCTATTTTCCTTCTTTAATTATATACAATCCAAAGCACAAGCTAGAGCAAAAGCTTCGTAATCTAAACAATTGCAACTTCCACAATCTCTACTGCTACAAGACACACAACGCTTCTCTAATCTCTTGTCTTTCTTGTTGATCGTCTCTGTTTCTAAAGCTTGGAGCTTTAAAGCTATCTTCAACAAAACAGGCTTTTTATCTTCCAAGTTTTGATTTTTCGTCTCACCCATCACGACAAATCTCTCGATTTCCATGCCCGGAGACTCGAACACCGATTCCCATGAAACCTCACCTCTCCCGACAACTTCCGATCTCGATGACTTTCTAAGAAACGACGTCGTCTTCCTTCTCCGTAGCTCGAAAACGACTCTCTGTTGCTTCAGTTCCTCTACTGCCGCTTCGTTCCCTTGACACTCCAGACCAAAAGGTTGATCCCAAATGAAGTGGTTGTCTGATTTCGAACAGATCTCTCTCGTGTTTACTTCGATCTTTCTGTTGTGTCCTGCAGAGAGATAGAATCTAACGAACAGAGTACTAGCTTGTGACTTGATCTCTACGTTTCTTGCTTCTACTATCCTCACTTCACATTTTAGTGAACCAAGTTTCTTCACCATCACACCCAATTTTTTTTTGCTTACAAATTAACAATCAAAGATGAGGTTTTGTTGATGGATATATGTTGATGGAACAAAGACTCTGTATTTATATGTCCTTATGATGGTGGATGAACAATTATTCTTATTATTTTGATGTGATCTATAAGACCATAACACATTATTTTTGTATTTCTTAGTGATGGTTATAAGATTCGGGATCTTCTTAAGTGGTCATAGATTTATCTATCCATTTGAGAATTCCAAAGGACAACACTTTTGTCACTTTCTTAACTTTTGAGTATATAATAAACGGGAAATTTAAAGGAAATACACACTAGGGGGATTATATAAAACATGGGTGGATTGGCTTAGATCGTGACTTTGGTGCATATCCTCGTTAGTCGAGTAATAAAAAATTAAGCTA
Source organism: Microthlaspi erraticum (assembly GCA_902728155.2). Classification (NCBI taxonomy): domain Eukaryota; kingdom Viridiplantae; phylum Streptophyta; class Magnoliopsida; order Brassicales; family Brassicaceae; genus Microthlaspi; species Microthlaspi erraticum. The sequence goes on along the minus strand of CACVBM020001151.1, from coordinate 567,269 downwards.
TAGAGTTTCGTAATACGATGATTCATATATATTAATATTAAGGTGAAGAAAGGCTGTGATTTTCCGGATCCAAGATCTTATCAAGAATCAAACTTCAAAATCTTTTAACTGGTCCCACACAATTTCATCATTTTTTTATTGTCTGTGCCATTCAGTCACTGCTACTACAAGAAGCTTCAAAACTAAAGTGTTTTGACATAACACTTTTGCTTACAAAATAAATCATCGCAAGTGCTTTGTACCAAAAAATAACTTTTTTTGCAGATTCAGAAGTTATACCCTAACCAAAGAGTGGTAAGCTTTAGGCCCGTTTTTAGTAGGCCCAGTATTTTCGGCCCATCGTTATGGATATTTGATCAACGGATACAGTTGAAATTTTCAACTTTGAGTGGTAATATCCAACAATTTTCACCAATTCGTTGGTCTAATATGAAAAATCTATGGTGATTCTATGAATTTTTTTGAACAAAAATTATCAGTTTGTATGTATTTTTAGAATCAGAATATTCATGTAATTTTGTAGGACTCGATAAAAGTTGGTGAAGTTTTAATAGTGGTTTTTTTTTCAACTGACCCCTGTTTCCAGTAACATAATAAGCATTTTGTAACATAAGCCTTCAAAGTCAGTAATCTTGAATCGTCCAAAACATTAATTTGTATGCTAAGAGCCGTGAGACTTATATCGCATTTACTTTATATTTCTAATATGGATCTCTATATAAAAACTGGAATTTATAGGATTTTAGAACTGATAATATCTCTATAGGAATTTAGCCGGCCAACTGGGATTTCCACTTAAAAAATAGACAGAAATCTTTGGTTTTCGTCACCCAAGATTTGATACAATTATTTATAGAATTTCTCAGTACTGATCCCTATCACAGATTATATTTTTATGACATTTGAGAATCGGTCCATCTGATATTATAACACCAACGTACGTTTATTAAATTTCCCAATTTTGTAATCATATGTTGCAACAAGCAGTAGACCACCTGAATATACATCAACGTTGACATAGATTTATGACATATTACACATTACAGAGAAGATTCACAAACAAATCAAATTCAGTTACAGTACATCTCAGAAATTTTAATGCTTATGAAGTTGCGTTATATGATCACAACGATCATTTTGTCTCAGTTCTATTTTTCTCGTATCTTTTTGTATTATTCTTATATACAAACACACAAACATATCTGATATTGTTGTAGATTTCATGACCAGTTTATATACGAAATGGTTTCTTGGATGATACGACGCCGTTTTTTGCTTTTCTCTTGTCCAGCTTAATTTGCTTCTCCCTGCACTCTAAACTACAAAATGCGTTGTCCCCTCTACAAACACGATACGATATAACATTTTTTCATCATATACGAAAACAATTCGGCGTAATATCGATAATCAAAACACTAGTTAAAATTCTTTGAATTAATACGTTTAAGGAACAAAAATATCAAATCGCACCTATACATATAAATGTCACGACGATGGCAGAGATTTTGATTGCAGAGGCTACAAGCCCTCAAGAAATCATCATCAATTTGAGTAGCCACCACCACCGTCGGATTATGATGATGATGTTCATGAATGGTTAGATAATCGGACGGTTGAGATGCATCATAGATCGTTTCTTTATCGACTGTGATCATTCTCATGCTTGTTGTTCTCTTGATCAGAGAGCCATGACGCTTTCCTAATACCATTCTCTCTCTAAGAAGAAGAAGAAGTGTTAAGTGAGAGAGAGAGAGAGAGAGAGAAGAAGCAAAGGGGAGAAAGAAGAGAAGAAAAACACAAGGCATTTAAAAGAAAAGGAAGTGAAGAATCTAATTATAGAGATAATATTGTTTTATTTGTATAACATTCTTTAGTTAATTTTTCTAATCAGAACCTGTTATAATACACATATATCTAGATAATCATATTGGTATATAACCGTGTAAGTAATGAACCTCGAGAACAATCATCAAGAGCTAAGACAATCAACTTAATCAAAGATTGCGTAACAAAGTTCGACTTTAATTTCATACCCATTTCTTCCCCTTCATTCAATCAATACCCAATGATTAACACTTTTATTATTTATTTCTGCCGGCTATACAATAATCTCCAAAAAATTAAGGAATTAACAAAAGTTATACAGAGTTATAGGAGACAATCTACACACACAAAAAAAACATTATATGATATCATAAGCATTAGGAACAGAACAAAAGTTAGTGTGGAAAAATGTAAATGGATCAATGCGTCACCACACAAACTTTCTTCTTAGGGCCCTTCTTCTGATTAGCTGCACTGTCTATATCGTTTTTCTACTCAAGTACTCATTTCTTCAGACCATCTGTTTTTGTTTTTAGTGAAATGAACTTTATCATTCATGTAATTTCTGGAACAACCATTTTTTTTTTTTTTTTGTAAATCAGAATTATAGTAATTTATGTTGACTCATTCTGCCATAGTGCCATTTCGTGAATTCAATGAGAAAATAGTACAACTTTTTATCATTCGACCATTTTCAGTTAACTCTGATTTATTTTCCTTGTTTCTCACAATTCTATAATTCTATTGTACTAACAAAACCTGAATCATTATGTACAAATTATAATATTATAAGTAAAAAAACTTAATAACTTGATGCTGTGTACATAATGGAGTACACTCATAAAGTTAAATCATTAAAATTAAGACAGCCCTACAATTGTAAGAACTTTTTGTTACATCAATTTTGTGATTTCATTTAAGTATTGAATAAATAGGAGTGGAAACAGTGAATGGAGACATGAGGTAAGCAATAAAGTTAAAACCAAATTGTGAGAACACAAAAGGACAAAGGTATCAACAATGGAACCCATCAAAGGACCAATAATTTACATGAATCTCTCGATTCTTTTTCTTTTATTAAAAAAAAACCAAAATAAGTGTTTGGTTCTGTACCAATAGATTCCATTTATTCTTATTATCAACCTTTTCTCATTTTGAATACAAAAAGTTTGATGTTTCCAACCAACTTGAAAGAAAAAGCATAGACAAGTGTATGGTTGTGTAACACTTTGGGACTTTCACTTTCTAAGAGAATCCCACTTATTAATAGGGTTTATCGAAAGCAGTAAAATAAATTAAAACAGATTAGACAGAACAATATCCACGAGTTCTGATCGAAGGGCTTAATCATAATTATTTTCCCAAGACACTTACTTACGCAAGTGATCACTTCACTAAGACAAAGATCTTGAAAGTAAGATTTGCTTGTTACACAAAAAAAACGTTGAAATGTAATCGTCAAAAACATAGATATTGGAGCTAACAGAAGAGCTCCTGTCTAGATTTGGATTATATATACTTCTAAGACATGAGCCATGGCCTGGAGAATCAAATTTCAGTAATGAAAATCATTAATTTATGCAAGCATAATTTACATGACCTTTAAAACCTTTAAAGCATCGTACGATTACTTGAGTATGAAACAGTAACTAACAGATTTTGGTATACTTTGTTTGACAACAAAAAAGCATAAGCTTCCGACTCGGTTGACTCACCTGGGCTAGCGAGTCGTCAAAGCATTTTGGTAAATTAAATTGGGCTTAACTGATACGGGCTTTCATTTTAGGTGGGTCCATTTTAAATACGCCTAACTGTCGTTTTTCTGGGTAAAAAAAAAACCCTAAATCCCAAATCTGGAGGATTTTCCAACGGCATGTTTGAAGAGCCAGAATTCTTACACCGTCGAATTCAGAAAGGGAAGAGGAAGAAGAAGAGATCCGGTTTAATCCGGTTAGAGTCGTGGGCCAATTTTTGGTTCAGCTTATTGCTGAGCCAATTTACCATACCTACCGAGTCTTGAGTCAGAACGCGAACGAGTCGCGGGGTTTCCGAGTCAACTCGGTAAACTGGTGGTGAGAACAACTGAACATAATCTCGAAAAACTGGAAGAAAACTTTACATTTTGCTGAAGTGGGTCTCCTTAAATCGTATTATAGATATACTTAACCAGTTTGTGTTAACCTTCTTAATGCTGATGTGGTTTGATTAGTGATGGTAACTGATTTGCTTACTCCAAAGGAACGAATATTAGGTAATCTGCTACTATAGAACTAATAGTTGAAGTTAACCTAGTCAAACTTCATTTAGCTAGAGATATACTTAACAGGTTTGTCTCTCCTTAGTTTAGTAAAGTCTCTTTCTAGTAGCAATGCTATCTTCTCTGATGGTTGGGCTGGCTTTTCCAATTTTAATGTGATGAAATTATCGAAATTCTGGTCGGAGTTACAACTTACAAGTAGGATGACAGACGTAATATTATGATTTGGGAAAAATTAAGAAGAAGAAGAATCAAAATCAATTAACCTAATTATGTTAACCTAGCGAGTAAAGTTTTTTTATTTATTTTTAACATAACGTCTAAAGCTTCAATGAACATGACTTGCTAGTATCCATATTTGAAAAGAGCAAATTCCATAGAAATTGAAGTAACGAAACTAAACGATGATGATTAACATGACTTGCTAGTATCCATATTTGAAAAGAGCAAATTCCACAGAAATTGAAGTAACGAAACTAAACGACGATGACATTTTCAGTAAGATATTAATTTACTGAACATTATCAACTAGTGGAAATGGAAGTGTTTTTTCTTAATTTTGGTCGGGTAATGGAAATTGTGGACGTTAAAAAACAATTGAAGTAGGAACCAAATTTTGTGGGAATGATGATCAGACGGGTTAGATGAAAAGTCAAAGTTCATCCTCTATTGCTAAACGCATCGTTTCCACTCATTACTTTTTTTTTTTTTTGCACTCTCTCGTTTAACCAAAAAAAAAAACTGACTTGGATTTGTCATTTTCTCCGTGAGAGCAAAAAAAGAAAAGAAAAGAAAAGAAGAGAGAGAGAGAGAGAGAGAGAGAGAGAGAGAGAGAGAGAGAGAAACGAATAAAACGAAGCCAAGACATTGAGCGTCTCCGGACATCAGAACCAAATTAGGGCACAAAGCCGCCGGACAAAGCAGCCATGGGAAGAAGAAAAGTGGAGATCAAGCGAATCGAGAACAAAAGCAGTCTACAAGTCACTTTCTCTAAACGACGCAATGGTCTCATCGAGAAAGCTCGACAGCTTTCGGTTCTCTGTGATTCCTCCGTTGCTGTTCTCGTTGTCTCCGCATCCGGAAAACTCTATGACTCTTCCTCCGGCGACAGGTAATTAAGCTACCTTCATCTTCGTTGGGTCACTCGAGTGTTCTGATTATTAGTTATTACTCTCTTTGTTTAATTACTTTCCCGATATAGAAGCTTCAATCTAGGGCTTTTTCCGTTTCCTTCAAATCAACTAAGATTTTCTCTTTGTTTTGTTATTGATGATAGCTGATGACTAAGCTCAACCCCAATTTAAGATTAAAACATTTTGGTGACCAAGATATGTTCTTCGTGTTCGTTTTTTTTTTTTTTTTTTTTTTTTCTAAATAGGGGTTTTTATTTTACCTTTAATTTTTACCAATTTTAATATTGCATGTGATTCCAGAAAATTTTCTACACGTGTTGATACGTGCTCAATGTTGTTTAAGCAAACTTCATCTGTTGATCACATTTTCAATATTCATTTTTTTTTCCTTATATATAAGAAACAATGTTCATCGTTTGGTTTTGGCTTTTGGTTTATATCCAATATTGCAATGCACTTCCGGTGGATTTGTGGAGAGATTAATTGTGATTGATGGTAACATTGATCAACAATTTCTTTATCGAAACTGGATGCCACATTGTTCAATTATCGATTCAAAATGTATTTTAGACTGCTTTTTTTCCTGTAAATTCTCTTTGATTGTTTTGTTGATTAAGTAATGTCCAAAGGATAGAGTTGATTCTGATGGTTGATTGTAGTGCGTGAATACATTTTTTTCACATTGATGCTTGCCACATATACATGACTTATCTATTCAAATATTGATTTCCGCCCTTATACTCGCAATTAATAGTTGTGTGCATATGGCAACATTACAAGATATATGTCTTGATTAATGAGCAACTCTTTTTTGCTTTTCAAGATTGTGCCTTTTCTTCTTGCAATGAATTTAATTTGGTCTTTTTTGCTAACAAAAACTCAAACTAAGATTAAGTCTACGGCCACCATATATATGTGGCCTAGTGGAGATATTCATAACCACACATGAGCTATTGATATTTTTGTATCTATAAGAACTATCAACAATTCTCTTTTGCCTCCAGATTACAACAGTCAAACTCTATCTTTAGAGCTGTTCTATGTTTGTATTACTGGTACTATACAAAGTGTTTTGACTTGAGAACTGAGATTATGATTCTTGAGATATGGTTGAATGACTAATTCACAACTTAACGTGAAGATAAAGTGAATTTTAAGCCAGCCTAATTTCATATATGGCATGAGATCATTGACATAACATATTATGATTAAAAGTCGTGATCTTCTTTGAAATGCTAAACCGAGAATCCTGACATAATTTAGCCAAATTCTTTGTTTTTTTTTAATTTTCCGATTGGACCTGTGTGAAAGATTCGATACTAGGTGGTACTTGGATTGTCTGTGTGTGTTTTTTTTTCTTTTCTTTTTCAAGTGGCATTCGCTACATTCATATGTACATAAGAGCCTAATTAAGTAGCATTTGATTACAAAAGTATATGTTAGTAACACAAAGTGATGCTATATACAACATTTGAAGGAAAATAATGACATAGAAGCATTCTTTCTCCCCGTCATAGATGCCTCTACTGATGTTTTGAATTAGTTTTGATATTCAGTTTTGTTTTGTTGTTATATCTCCAGCATGACCAAGATCATCGATCGTTATGAAATGCAACATGCTCATGACCTTAGAACCTTGGTAAGTTAGCTGAGAACATTAATGAAATCTTCTGCTGGATGGGGTTGTTGTCTTGTTGATGTAATGAAGGGATAGAAGCGCCGGTTAAGCGTTATCTAACTTTATGTTTTGAGCTTGTCATCCCGAACTAGGTCTCTATAGATAGGGTTACAGTTTATCATCTCACAGGAACTTCACAATCTTTTCAACTTTTCCCAACCGTTTTTATTCCATGTGCAGGAGCTAGCGGAACAAACTCGGAATTATCTTCCACACAAGGAGTTACTAGAACTAGTCCAAAGGTTAGCACTAAGACACCTTTTTCTCCTCGATCTTCTGATCGGAAAAGATTTGTGTTTCTTTTGTCCCCTTATGAATATGCAGCAACCTTGAAGAACCGAATGTTGGTAACGTAAGTGTAGATTCTCTTATTTCGGTGGAGGATCAGCTCGAGACTGCACTGTCTGTAACTAGAGCTAGAAAGGTATATATATGCTGCTACTATCCATACGTGATTCGGCCAGTTATTTATTCCATAAAATCTTCTGTCTAGTTAGCTTCCAAGAACGGCCTCTGGACCTTGTCAAACTTCAGATCATGTTTCTAGTCTGACGTAATCTTTAATTTCGTGTTTCAGGCAGAACTGATGATGGAGATTGTGAAGACTCTTCAAGAAAAGGTTAGTGCGTTGGTTTTCATTCGCCAGTGCGTAGGTCCATTGTAGGCTATGCTGATTCTTGAATCCTCTTATACTCCAACTCTACAGACAGATCACTACCCCTTGTTTCTATCTGTATTTATCTAATTCGTTTTTGGCTTCATTTAAATGAAACCCTAATGGAAAAAAAAAGTCAACAAATTCGACTCCTCGATGAATCACTTAATTACGATATATTAGGATGTAGTATGTTTCGACAAGGAAACCTCTATGCAGATGGAATTTGTTAGAACCTAATGGGACTTGTGATCTTACACAAACAGGAGAAGTTGATGATAGAAGCGAACCAGGTTCTGGCTAGCCAAGTAAGAAAGCCACACACTCTTATGCTTCTAGAAGCTAATTTATCCCTTTAAGCATATATAGATGGGACATTAGATAGATACACATATACACTTGCATAAATATACATATACATAAATATGAAAGTTCAGGACTTTGATGGATGGTAGAGAATTTTGAGTCAAGATTTAGATTCCACTTGTGAATATTTATTTATTTAGTAGCGGTAGGAAAATATTTCAAGGAATTTGATGGATATACACTAAAACACAATCTTGAGTAAAACCCAATTTTAAAAATTTGCAAAAGAAAAGCATGCTATTGTTAATTTAGTAGCTGTAGAAAACTCTTTTAGAAATTTTGTTACGGATGAAAGTTATAATCATTACTTAATTTCTTTTTAATATTTAGTTGCTGTAGAAGAAAAAAAATGTAAGGAAGTTTCTTACAGATGGGGAAGAAGACGTCGGAAAATAGCTCTGGCAATCCTCAGGAGACTCTCTCACTGCTCAAGTAACCACCATCATCAACGGCTGAGTTTTCAACTTAGCTCAAAGCCCTGATTAAGATATACATAAAGAAACACGCAAGTTTGTAAAATATGTAAAGATGCATAAGCTCAAACCTATTATCTTCCGCTAATGTGGAAACGAAGGTAAAAATAAAAACGGAAGCTTTTTTTTTTCTGAAAATTAAAGATGTGTAAAACTAAGATAAAGTACCGATCTTTGTTCTACCTTTGTAGACAAGATCAGAATTTATGTTTTTATCTGAAAGCACGGATTGGATTTAAGTTACCCTTTTTCTCCCCTAGAGCTTATTTATTCTTTTTGTTTTCCCTTATTTGATGTGCAAAATCCGTTTTAACTCAGCCACGTAAGGTATATAAAACTAGCAATTACTCGTCTTACTTTATCATATGTGGCACAGTTAAAACCTCTTTGTTTGTGTAACCGATTTACTCTGATTTGATTAGTAAAGTCTCTTTGATATCTCCAAACGATCTCTGAAGAGGGAAGACTAATTTTTGCTTACTCCGAGTGAACGAAATAGTATATATAGGTATAAGGTGAACCTGCTACTATAGAAGAATCCTCTTCATTTAGTAGATATACTTAATCGATTTGTGTTAACTTTAGTACTTGTTAGTAGTGTTAGTAAAGTCTCTTTCCAGCAATAGTGCCATCTTCTCTGATGGCTGGATCGACTAATTTCGAAATGTTTTAGTAAAGTAAAAATCTTTTTTTTACTGACAACCCTAATTAGAAGCTCTGTAAAACAAAACTAATCTATTTAATTTAACTTAGCCAATTTTTTTGCGAACGATGATGATCGGACGGATCCGACGGGTTGGATTAAACGCCTACGAGGTGTTCGCTGGGCAATTCAACATGCCTAAACAATACGTGTCTCTTCCTCTACTTCTAAACGCATCGTTTCGACTCATTACTACTTTTTTTTCCTCTCTCGTTTAACCAAAAGAAAAAAAAAAAAAAAAACAAATTTGGATTTGTGTCATTTTGTCCAAGAGCGAAAGCAAAAAAATAAAAAGAAAAAGAGAGAGAGAGAAACGAATAAAACGAAGCCAAGACATTGAGCGTCTCCGGACATCAGAACCAAATTAGGGCACAAAGCCGCCGGACAAAGCAGCCATGGGAAGAAGAAAAGTGGAGATCAAGCGAATCGAGAACAAAAGCAGTCTACAAGTCACTTTCTCTAAACGACGCAATGGTCTCATCGAGAAAGCTCGACAGCTTTCGGTTCTCTGTGATTCCTCCGTTGCTGTTCTCGTTGTCTCCGCATCCGGAAAACTCTATGACTCTTCCTCCGGCGACAGGTAATTAAGCTACCTTCATCTTCGTTGGGTCACTCGAGTGTTCTGATTATTAGTTATTACTCTCTTTGTTTAATTACTTTCCCGATATAGAAGCTTCAATCTAGGGCTTTTTCCGTTTCCTTCAAATCAACTAAGATTTTCTCTTTGTTTTGTTATTGATGATAGCTGATGACTAAGCTCAACCCCAATTTAAGATTAAAACATTTTGGTGACCAAGATATGTTCTTCGTGTTCGTTTTTTTTTTTTTTTTTTTTTTTTTTCTAAATAGGGGTTTTTATTTTACCTTTAATTTTTACCAATTTTAATATTGCATGTGATTCCAGAAAATTTTCTACACGTGTTGATACGTGCTCAATGTTGTTTAAGCAAACTTCATCTGTTGATCACATTTTCAATATTCATTTTTTTTTCCTTATATATAAGAAACAATGTTCATCGTTTGGTTTTGGCTTTTGGTTTATATCCAATATTGCAATGCACTTCCGGTGGATTTGTGGAGAGATTAATTGTGATTGATGGTAACATTGATCAACAATTTCTTTATCGAAACTGGATGCCACATTGTTCAATTATCGATTCAAAATGTATTTTAGACTGCTTTTTTTCCTGTAAATTCTCTTTGATTGTTTTGTTGATTAAGTAATGTCCAAAGGATAGAGTTGATTCTGATGGTTGATTGTAGTGCGTGAATACATTTTTTTCACATTGATGCTTGCCACATATACATGACTTATCTATTCAAATATTGATTTCCGCCCTTATACTCGCAATTAATAGTTGTGTGCATATGGCAACATTACAAGATATATGTCTTGATTAATGAGCAACTCTTTTTTGCTTTTCAAGATTGTGCCTTTTCTTCTTGCAATGAATTTAATTTGGTCTTTTTTGCTAACAAAAACTCAAACTAAGATTAAGTCTACGGCCACCATATATATGTGGCCTAGTGGAGATATTCATAACCACACATGAGCTATTGATATTTTTGTATCTATAAGAACTATCAACAATTCTCTTTTGCCTCCAGATTACAACAGTCAAACTCTATCTTTAGAGCTGTTCTATGTTTGTATTACTGGTACTATACAAAGTGTTTTGACTTGAGAACTGAGATTATGATTCTTGAGATATGGTTGAATGACTAATTCACAACTTAACGTGAAGATAAAGTGAATTTTAAGCCAGCCTAATTTCATATATGGCATGAGATCATTGACATAACATATTATGATTAAAAGTCGTGATCTTCTTTGAAATGCTAAACCGAGAATCCTGACATAATTTAGCCAAATTCTTTGTTTTTTTTTAATTTTCCGATTGGACCTGTGTGAAAGATTCGATACTAGGTGGTACTTGGATTGTCTGTGTGTGTTTTTTTTTCTTTTCTTTTTCAAGTGGCATTCGCTACATTCATATGTACATAAGAGCCTAATTAAGTAGCATTTGATTACAAAAGTATATGTTAGTAACACAAAGTGATGCTATATACAACATTTGAAGGAAAATAATGACATAGAAGCATTCTTTCTCCCCGTCATAGATGCCTCTACTGATGTTTTGAATTAGTTTTGATATTCAGTTTTGTTTTGTTGTTATATCTCCAGCATGACCAAGATCATCGATCGTCACAAGAAAATAGCTCCCGTACCAATCCACCGGAGACTCTCTCGCTGCTCAAGTAACCATCATCATCAACGGCTAAGTTGAAACGAAACTTAGCCCAAAGCCTGATTAAGAACTGAAATAAAATTTGTAAATTAAGAAAAGCTGCATAATCTCAAACCTTTTTATCCTCCGCTAATGTGGAAATCAAGGTAAAAAAAAACAGAATCTCTCTTTCCCTCAAAATTAAAGAATTGTAAAACTAAGATAAAGTATCGATCTTTGTTGTACCTTTGTAGACAAGATCATAGTTCGTGTGTTTGTGATCTTGTCTGAACTGAAAGTACGGATTGGAATTAAAGTACTGCTTTTCTTCAGCGCGAAGAACCCTAGAGCTTGTTTATTCTTTTTGTTTTCCATTATTTAGTTGCTTGATTACTTTTCTTACGTTATGTGGCAGAGTTAAAACGGATTTTCAGTTGTTGCTTGTTAGTTAAATCATTTTATATGTATTTATTAGATAATCCTTTTTGTAAGTAACGCTATTAGACACTCCGGATATTTTTTTTTTTTTGCAAAATTTCACATAAATATCCAAGAACATAAAAGAATAAATTATTAGAGAGCATACCATATGTGCAACATGTTAATACACAAAGTAATGAATAACTATAAGATAGAAGCATTGTATGTACAATTGCATCTAGCATTTATTACTTCTGATGCAAAAGGCTATGGATAAGGGTAAAACATAAACAGACATTACCCAGACCATTCAAAAAGATTAAAAAAAACAAATAAACTAGAGCCTAGAAGAAGCCATTGCTAGAATATATATTTTGCCAACTGAATGTTGTGTATGTCTTGCAGAAAATGATTCATGAGTTGTTACCAACACCTTGCATATCGTCTTTGTCTTCTTCCTCCTTCACATCTGCTGAAGAGCTGTTGTTTGCCACAACCGTGGCAGGCGACCATTGGTCAGGAACCATCAGAAAATAAGCCGTCATCGCCTTCCTGAATCGTTTCTTGTATTGCTGAGGCGATATAACTGTGGGAGATGCGTTCTTGGGTCCTCCAAGTAGCCCTGAAGTCTTGACCCAAGTCTCCAGATGCTTGTCCCAAGTGTACTGCCTCATGAAATCGATAGTTCCTAGAACTAGTTCGTTTCGTTCCTCATCCACTCCGACTAGCAAGGAGTAATCCATTACGTGAATCGAAGCAAGAAAGGATGTATCGTTCCAGACAGCTCGTTCAAGAAGCCGTTTTGCTTTGCTCCCAACAAAAATCGGAGATGTCGGCATTGCTTCAACCAGATTCTGGTCCAGCAAAACTGTATTGCTACCGCTTGTATCGGGATTGTAACGGGCACGAGTGGAGCCCTTTAGGTCATAAAGCCTAGAGAAGTTCCGCTTGAACAGAAGATTCTCCATCACCAAGACATCCATTTTGAACTTTTTTCCTCCTTTAAGGTGCTTTGACGAGACCTGATAAATCCCCAAGATCTTTGCAAGGCTTGTAGGGCTTTTAGTAATAATCGACTCGGTCAGGTATTTGAAGTAAGCTGGCCCAAATTTGATGAAGGACTCAAGCTCTGTCTTCGTAACTTGCTTGATGATAAATCGGTCATCCAAGGATTTTGCAAAGAAGACGTTGCTCTTTCCACCTTGGGCTCCCCATTTTCTACAACGACTAAGAGATCTAATGAAATCTGTTTCTGAAGGACAGCAAATCTTCCTCAGAGCTTCAAATTCTTTCGCATAATAACAGGTCACAGAGTACTTGACTTTCCCAGGAGGACCTTCATCTGTAAACGAGACTCGAGCATGGAGATCTTTCAAATACAGGGACGAATGTAGGAGCTGCGAGACTTGTTCATCAGCAGAGCTAAGGCTTCTACTCATGTCAACAGACAAATCGCTCAAAGAGTTCAATGAGAGAAGATTCACAGAATCAAAAAGTGAAAAAGAACCTCCACTATCCAAGCGCTCTCTTGCCTTATCTGATCCAGACATCTGGGCGCTATATTCTGATGATGTAAGGGCATAAGCAATGATACTAGTAGGTTCGTCATCGTATACAGGCAGTACCAAGTCATTGATTCCCAGAGGAAGTAGCAGCCTAGCACCACTTCGCCATTCAAGCTCTCGGTATGAAGAAACATATACAGGCCGGTCTTCAGCCATAATATGCTTGCGAGAATTAAGCGAATAATTCTTGTTGAGTGAATAGTAAAAACTAGGAGAAGGCATCTGAACTTGTGTTGTATGTTCCTCACTGGTTGGGCCCCCTTGTAAATTCAGCCTACTTTCAGAACCTGGCAGCCTTAAATCAGAAGCCTGAGTTCCATTTGCTAACGCAGCTCTGCTAGGCGCACGAGAAATACCAGTCTCTGAAGCAGTCTGTACACCTATCCATGCTGCATCAAGAGTATCAGATAAGTCTGTTGCTTGAGACTGGCTCTCAGATAGTACTGTTTTAACCACCTGTGAAGGCTCCATAAAATTCTCTTTACCACCTTCACTAGGGTCCATCCTACATTCGGGGGGTATGTCTGAGCCTACATCTTCAGGAACAGCACTTTTGCCGCTCATATCAGCAACTGACTTACCCTGGTTAAGACACTTATCATCCTGGGGAAGAGAGTCATGGGTTGATATCGAGCTTAATTTTTCATCACCGAGCTTTTCTAAGGAAATGTCACGACCCATAACTTTTGGAGCCGAATTCCTCAGAGCTTCATTGTTAATTCTTACCATACTTGCAGCCCCTGTTAGGCATTCATCCCAAGCATACGAATCGAAAAGTATCAGCCTTCGAAGTTTATTTATCAGAAGGATATCAATGGTAGGTTGTCCATCCTTAACCATGCTTAACATTTGCTGCAATGATTCCTTATATTCCTTTCTACGTTGCTCAAGAAGTCCTGCAAGTTCTTCAAGAGAAAGCTTTATCTTGCTGGGAGCGCTGCCCTTGGAATTTGCACCCAGTGATTTCGCTGAAATCTGATTAAGTGCCTCTTGTACCTCATCAAAAAGGACTTCGCTTTTTTAACCACCTCTTTTGATTCCTTTTGGAGCCACTCCTGGTTTTCATAGCTAAACTCAAGCTTTGCTGGTGGCAGAATAACTGCAAATATATTGATTGTAGCATAACGGAAGCAAGCCACCATTCTCCCAAAACCGTAGAAACGGAGACAGTCTCTGTGAAGGGAATGACCACAGTTGGCCACACGACTAGCTGCTGCATGGTTAGAGAAGCTCAGCTCCAAAAATTTGCCAAAAGACAGGCCCCACGCAGCATCTGACATCACAATTCTGCGTGTGGCTGGAGGAAAGCCACTGATCCTAGGACATTTCAGGCACCGATGCCACATCCAAATTTTTCCTTCGCGTTGTCCAGGTAGCAATTCAGGCAGTTTCTTAACAGATATTGTCAGACTACCTTGCCTGTGAGTATAGCTGTGAATGTGTGCTTCTGCTGGCATCGCACATGACGGGCAAGAACGATCCTGATCAAAGAGGTTATCCCTTAAGAATCGTCCTAAAGGCTTATCAAAGCTCCCATAGTATTTAATACGGAGTAAATGAGCCCGCTCACACACAGATCCCTTCCACACACATCTTGTCGATAAGGAAACCAAAATGCTTTGATGGTCAGAGGCTGTCGGAAGAAAGTCTCCTTTTGAAGAGTCCACCTGTTCATGTCTACTATCATTTTGATCTCCTGTTACTGTGGATTCCTTAGCGTAAGCACCATCAGTTACTTGTTCTGTGGCGCAGGGTAAAACAGACCACTGATCTTTTTGATCAGAAGCTTCTTCCATGGGAAACGATAGCTGCCTGGATTCTAGAGTAGGAACTAACCCATCATCATTAGAGGAGACAATTTCGGAGTAAACGGTATCCAAGGTGGTAAGGTCGCCATTGGCTTTATGTGGCTCACCCAATAATTCAGTAGTTGGAGACTTTTCAGCACTTGAAACAGCAAAACCAGGTATTGTGGATATTGATCTGTTAATCGTTGATGGTTTATCAGGTAAAGCCACTGTAATTGGGGTCTGCAGAGGAAGTTCTGGAAGGGAAGCACCTTCATCTGCTAGGAAAGATGTCTCAAGAGCCAAGTGATATGCTGCAAAAACTCCATACTGAATTACATGTTTCACCCTCTTCAGTTCATCTTCCTGTGCTCCCTTGAGCAATATAGTACAGCCCAAAGTCTTGGGGCAACCATCAAAATACATTAAAGTCTTTGTCAGTTTCCTCACACCTTGAGAAGCACTAACATGTTTCTCCACAAATTTTTCCACGTGGAACAGGTCACAATAACCCATCTTTGGTGATGTGAGCTGATCGACCGAAGGGACAATTTGCGCACCAGTGCAGCGGGATATGCGCTCTAGAAGGGGCCTTTTAATATTTAAAACAAGAGATATGTCCTTCGCAAGAAGATACTCCTGCGCAAATCGCGAGACAGACTTCTCCACCAAGAGAACGTCGGGATTGTGAGAGTCAATTTTTGCAACAGCCATCTTCAAATGGTCCATTTCCTGTTGCAACAAAGTGTCAAAACTTGACAACTGATAAGAGATGCGTTGATACTCCAGAGCACCTCCAAGGATTAGCAGGCGCGGCTTCTCGATTTTTGAAGTCATTCGCCGATGAGCCACATTTTTCTTACAAACAACGCCTCTCACAACCAAACTCTCACTACGACGTCCACAGGGGATGCATTTAACCTTCACATATCCTCCTGGATCCATTCCTCCACTTCTGCTCGTATCTGGCTTGAGAAGTGTTGCAGCCTCCCAGGACAACGATGTAATTATATCAAGCCAGCCCTCTTCATCGCCTTCGTTGACCATAGGTAAGTTATCAACCTCCAAAAGTTGTGCTACTAAGGCCCTAAAGTGCCCTTCAACAACATTTTTCATAGCACCACTGGATTTGTCCCTAGAGTGGAACTCCTTGTCTTTAAAGCTATTTGATGGTCGAAGGTACCCCCAATCACCTCTATCACCTTCATCACCCTCATCATCAGATAACACCGCTTCTCTTTCATCTTCTTCGTTCTCTGGCTCTGGCGGTAGCCATAAGAGCCCATCGCTCTCAAAATCCACTACCTCAGGCTCAAATGACTCTTCACAAGGAGGGCTTCCCTCCTTCACATCATTCCATCCATTCTCTTGCTGTTCTGTTTTATCTATCGTCTCTGTATTCACTGCGTCGAGATCTTCATCAGGGGGCAAGCAATTCTGGATGTTTGACTCTATGCTTACTCCAACATCATGAGGTTCATGTGACCCATAGATACGATCAACTTCATCCAGACTGATGGCACCATAGTAGTCATTTCCTTGAGAGTAAGACTGTGCATAGTCAGAGTGATAATCTTCATCATCATCAGCTTCACCATCACTCCTGCCACCGTTCACGAAGAATTCAACTGGATTCTGAGAAGAATCTAACACACGCCCAAAAGTATCCGAGCTTCTACGCGACGATGCATTCTGCTGCTCAGACTTCTCGAAATCCTTGCTAGCTCGAGGATTCATTTTCGGTCTAGGGGAAGGTCCAGCAGTTGAATCAACGGTGCAGTTGCTACTATTAGAAGTAGAAGCAGTACTTGCCACGCTTCTAGCAGAAGGCGATGAGCTAAGAGGAAGGCTAATGATACAAGCTCCGTTATCAGGCGGAATTATCCCTTGTTCCCACTGTTTGTAGCAGTAATTACAAACCCTGATCCTATCTGGCTCCTCATGAGTCTCCTTCGTTTCATCTGATGGAGATGGAATCGAATTTGCAGCGCACTTGGCGCAGAACACTCGACCACAGAGCCGGCAATGATGCCTTCGGTTGAATACAGTGAACTGAGCATCGCACTCATAACACACAGGGCAGCTCTGGTCAGGCATCCAGAAATCCCTCGACATGTGTGAAGAAGACTCACTCTTTCTAGAAATCCAAGATCTGACTAAATCAACAAATCCAGGAGCTTTGTTTTCTGGTGCGTCCATTTATTGAATCTCCAACAAGGAGAGTCATCTCGAAACACCCATTTGCTTGTGAGCATCAAGTCTGCACCTGGAATTAGATGCCTCCGAGATTCAGACTAACTCACACTGGGTCACTCTCAGCTTTGAAATCCAGAATTTTTTAGATCATCAGATCCCTAAAATTATGTGTGGTCTCAATTGCAATATTCCGAAGCTCAAATTCGGAATGTGAAATCGATAAACCCCCGAAACGAGGCAGCTCTCGGTGCCACGAAACTCCAGAGAATGCTGAAAATAAACGAAGATTAGCAGTTTCGTGAGCTCCTTGGCTTTCAATTTCCCTGTCGTAATTGGGTTTCTCCCGTTTTTCTGTTCACGACTTGTCTGGTCCAGACACTCCGGATATAGTTTCAATAAATAAATATAAACAGAAACAAAAAAACTGCGGATATAGTAATGTGATGATGAATGACAAATTTACTTAAGCGGTTTGGTGAATTTAAAATGGCTAACCAAATGGGCCTAGATTTCATTGTCCCAGACTCCCAGTCATATTCGGGCCCGGTGATATTTGTGAGTCGCACAACACGACAAATGTAGATTGTAGGGGATCCGCATAAACCATAATACGACAGTACGACATCGTTTTAACGAGTCGGAAGAAAGCATTGTGGGAGAGTCAACTCGAAAGGTATTTATCAATATGGCCAAACTAGAGTTGCCACATCAATTAATTGTTGGATCACCCACTTCGTTCAAAAAAAAATAATATTGCATCTACTGGTTATTGTAAAATTTTAACAAACGTGGTGAAATAAAATGAACGATAAGTTTCAACTTTCAATGTACATTTCAGTTTTTGTTTTTTAATCATTAAAAACGAAGAGATAATATTAAGTTATTAACTGAGATATTAACTGAATGACAAACAGGATAAAACGCGCCCGAATGGAATTCGACATGCGTTAATACGTGTCTAAACGCATCGTTTTCGCACTTGTTATTGTCTTTTTGTTTTTTTTTTTTTCTCTCGTTTAACAAAACAAAAACATACTGATTGGATTTTATCTAAAAACACGAAAAAAAAGGAGACAAGGAAATCAAATTGGGATTTTGCAGCCAATAACCATAAAAAACACTATAATTAAACAAGTAACCATATTATTTGATGGCTATGATATTCTCTGTATAATATACAATATATACCAAAATACCCTTATTCTTTTTCTCAGCTCTTCTCCATCGCTTCTCCATCTGGATTGAAATGGAAACCCAGAGAAATTCAGATTTTGTCACTGAAATTGAACGCAAATTCTATCTGTCTATTCTCCTTCATTTCCGTACTCCAATTATCGAAGATGGAAAACAATTTGCACCAGATTTGGGGTTATATGTTGGTGAAGCGAACATAGGGTAGAAGAAGAAAAAGAAAAGTATAAGAAAAGGATCAGATTCATACAACTATATTTACAACTCGTAATTATCTGATACTTGAGAGCAATTTCAGTTTGAAATTTGAACATCATATCTTGAATGAGCATTTGTATGGAGGCGATTGTGGTTGGTGAAGCGGCAAGAGAAGCCTTCATCGAATTTATTTGTTTTTCCTAAAGTCGATCTTCCATTGCTACATTCCCAATTCATTTCCTCAACTTTCATTAAGTGTACTTGTTTCAGTGATTTTTGGGTTTCTTTGTTCTATACAATCGATTCATCAAAATCAGGTGTGTTTCATCTCACGCGAAAAAAGTAGAAGTTTTTTTCAATCCTGATTCCAACTTATGAACTTCTCAAAGGCTAAAATCTCCGCGAATAGAAGAGTTTAGTAACCCTGAAAGAGCACAGATCCCGTGAGCTTCATCCTCACGAATTTTAGTATTTTCCTCCTCTCTCTTAAACTATTCCATTTATCAAGTGAGTCTATACTATTTTACTAACGTGTTACTGCCCTGGTGCAATTGAGAATCAGTAAAGACTAAAGAATGAAGGATCAGATTATATATGAATCCCAGTAATGAATTGAGGTCAGATGTGTATAAATTTGGAATAATTTTTCAGATTGTCGGAGGTGGAGAAGAAAATGAAGAAAGGGGATAATGAAGAGACATAAATTTCTCTCTCCTTCGTATTAACTTTTGTAGGGCTATTTTTGTCCACTTTACTACCACTTTGTTATTTGCTTCATTTTCATATAGAAATGGCTATAAACTTAATTTAGATGCTCAATATGGTTATTCAACAAATTAACCCAAATCAAAAAGGATAAATAAAAAAAAGAAAGCCAAAACGTTGAGTGTTTTTCGACCAGTGATGCGAACATCAGGATCAAATTAGGGCGAAAGACTGGTCGGATAAAGAAGCCATGGGAAGAAGAAAAGTGGAGATCAAACTAATTGAGAGCAAAAGCAGTCGACAAGTCACCTTCTGTAAAAGAAGAAATGGTCTCATGGAGAAAGCTCGTCAACTCTCAGTTCTCTGTGAATCTTCCGTAGCTGTTGTCGTCGTCTCCAACACCGGAAAACTCTATAGCTCTTCCTCCGGCGATTGGTAACACTCTTTTTTCCTCTTTCGTAAAATTTTCTCGAGAAATAAAACTTGAAAACTAGGGTTTTTCCTTTTTCCCCTTTTGACTCTTTAGAGCTGATCTTCTTAGTTTGTCCATTTCCATAATCGATGTGTTCGTTAAATCAGATTTAAGATTAAAACAATGTGGTGGCCATATATATATGAGGTGTTCTTAAGTCGTGTTTGTTTTTCCATTTTTTTATTGTTTTTATTTGTTGTAGAGATTTGTTTGTGTTTCCGGTGAGAATAATTTTTGCATGCACTCAGGGAGATTTTCTACACGTGGTGATCTCTACTTTATAATGTTCGTCTATTTGAATTTCAAGTCATCTTAATTTTTGTGTACTTCGTCTGTTGCTGTTTACTTATAGTTGAACAATGTACATTGTTTAATTCGAGAGTAATGTATGCTCATTATCCTCCTTTTACTAAAATCTATGCATATCCTTTTACTAAAATCTATGCATTTTCTGTAGATTTGTCGATAAAATTATCTGAGGTAATGCTATGGATCAAAGAATCTTTAGACTGCAAGAGGTGTCACTTTTTTTAAGTGTGCAAATTCTGTTGGTTATGGTTACAAGTGTATCAAGATGATTTATTGGTTTCTTTTTTATTGATTTTGTTGCTTAAGTAAACGGGTTAGCTGATCTTGATGGTCAAATGTAGTGCTTGATTAACTATATATAAGACTCTAAATCTCTAATTGATAGATTTCACACATGTTGCATTACTCCTTGGATTGAATATCGACCGAATATATGAACATGACACAGCGGTGACACTTATACAAACCACTAGATTACAAATCTTGTCATCCATTTTCTGCCCTCTTTGATTATAAATTCTGTGTGCATATAACTACTTACATGATGTATCAGTAGCGCATTCTCTCGTTTGTTATGCATTATGCATTTTAAAATATATTGTTGAGTTATTGGGTCTCATGGGCCAAAGAGCCTGAGCCTCTACTATCCTTTGGTTTAATACGTTTTATCTTGTGTTTTTCCTCTATATAACCTTTTCCTATGTGATTACAATGAGCAGAGACCTTGTAGGAATAGGAATATAATCCCTTCATCACGACATATAAAGCTTGATAGCATTGCCTTGAACTTTTTACTTAATGTTTCAATTTTTACAATAGTCGGACATTTAGTTGTATCTAGTTTCTTTGGTAGCTCCTTTGATGCCTTAATTTAGTGGCACTATGCGAAAATGTTAGAACTTGAGATTATGATTCTTATGTGTTTTACTAATTGCATAGATTAAAATCAAAACTTAGGATGCTATTAACAACATAAAGATCAAGTGAATCAAATTCACTCTAAAATTTGATATCTTGCTATAGATCATGGACAACACAAAATAGGATTGAATTTGTGAATCTAGGTATAGATAAAAAGAAATCCAACAGTGGTTAGGAGGAGAACAAAGTATGTGCATTATAAGACCTACTAGAGGCACCCTCACTGCCTCACACGTGAGCTAGCTTTTGTTGTCGAGTGTTTGTGGGCTTGATTTGGGCTCAATCCTATCAATATCTAATTATCCCTAAAATGCTTATCCCATTTTCTCGGCTTATTCCTTGAGTGTTTCAAAATTGTCTACTGAAAATTTAGACCGTAAGTTTTATTATAGAAGCCTTGAGTAGGTTCATTTCCAAAACTATAGTTAGGTGCTGGTAACCCAAATTGTTGCTATATAATACATATCTCTCTGTTTGATGTTATACATGGATTATTTCTAATGCATTTTTGTTTCTTAATTTCTTGATATCTCTCCAGCATGGCCGAGATCCTCAAGCGTTATGAAATCCAACATGCTGATGAACTTAAAACCCTGGTAAGTTTTTCTTAAAACCTTGTAACCTATCAGGTCACGAGGATCAAGGGGGCATGCACACCGTACACATGCATATGTAATTGAGATGAGCATGTAAAAACTAAGTCTATTGACATGGTTGTTAAGTACTTTGTGTAGCGCCTTAACAATGTGGGATCAGACAAGGTATCCTAGAAGCACAAGAAATTCAGAGAATCATTCTGACAATTTCCATCGCCTTGTCCATGGCATGCAGGATCTTGCAGCAAAAACTCGGAATTATCTTTCGCACAAGGATTTACTAGAAACAGTCCAACGGTTAGCAATAAACCTTATTTTTTCCCACACTTCCTTTTTGATGACTTATGAAACGGAATATGCAGAATGCTTGAAGAAGCAAAAAGTGACAATGTTAGTATCGATTCTCTAATATCCTTGGAAGAGCGGCTCAAGACTGCTCTGTCTGTAACTAGAGTCTAGAGATAGGAAGGTATATATATGCTGATTCCAACTGATTGCTTATGTCCACTTCGTTTTCCAAGAACAGTATTTGGATCATGTTTCTAATACAAAACAATCCTCAATGTCTTGTTGCAGACAGAGCTAATGATGGAGCTTGTGAAGACCCTTCAAGAAAAGGTAAGTGCTTTGGTTTTTATCTGCGTTCCCGGCCATTGTAGTCTACATGCTTGAATCTTCTTAACCTCAGAGTATAAAGAGCACTAGAGTAAGTTAGTTCTTCGCATAATCTTGCCTATTCTTGGCTTCATTTAAATGAAACACTAATGAGAATGAAAAAGGCGTTGTAAGAATCTTGATCAAATTCAACTCTCCCCAAGATTGAGTGTTTTAGAAATTGTTAAGAAGTGATGGAGTTGTGATGTTGCTCAAACAGGATAAGCAGTTGACAGAAGAGAACCAGGTTTTGACTAGCCAGCTTACACAGGTACCATCTCTTATATATGCTTCTGGAAGCTAATTAGTCAGATATGCTTCAAGAAGCTAATTAGTCACGTAATACACAGATAGATGGACATTAGATAGAGATACACATGCATTTGGATATACAGTACTTCATACGTATGAAGTTAGTACTTCAATGGATACTACATAATTTTGAGTAAACCCATTATTTGAACTTTTTGTTATCAGTAAGTTATTAAGAACATGCTTTGGAAATCTATTAACCTATATTTCTTGTTACATAGAAGCTGTAGAAAATAAATGTAAGAAAACGTCTTTTGTGATAATTTAGAAAAATCTTACTTCGAAGGATATACAGTCATACAACACAATTTTGTGTGAAACCCATGCTTTTAAGATCTAGATTTCTTGTTAGTAAAAATCAATATAGTTTGTGAACAAAAAGAGGAAATGAAAACAGTTTCTTACAGATGGAGAAGAACATGTTTATGGAAACAGAGGATGAGAGCCTGACATCTCTGGAAAATAACTCCGGCAACAACCCACTGGAGACTCTTCCGTTGCTCAAGTAAGCACCATCATCAACGGCTGATTGCTTACCTTCCTGATTCAAAAATAAATAAAATATGTAAAAATATCATATTTGTATCATATGGAAGCTATACATAACTTCAGTATCCTCTTCTTCCCCTGGTACGGAAGAATTGAAGGAAACACCTCTTCAAGGGAAAGCATTAAATTTAAATAAAGTATCGATCTTTGTTTAGTTGCCTTCGGAAACAGGATCACGGTTCTTCTAATTGTGTTCTGAAAGTAGGAATTAGTGAGTTTATAAAAGTTTTGATTTCTTCAGCGTGAAGAACCCCTAAAGGCCGAAATTGTTAACTTTGGTTATTTAATTGCTAGTTGTCACTTTACCTTCGTGGCAGTGTTACAGCATATCCTTAGTATTGAATTTAGCTGTTAGTTTTGATTTTTTTTTTAGGGATAATATAAACCGGTATAGACTGCATGGTTGAGCCGATATCTTTCTGGTTTCTACAGTTTTGTCTTCATCTTTTATACACTCGTTGATAGTCGACAGACACAATGAATTATACTTTTCCGCTTTCTTCTTTTAAACTAAAACTAAACCAAATAAGATATCATTGACGATGGTTTCATTACAATGGGGAAATGGTAATGAACCATGGTATATATGCTATGCTTGATATCATCATAAATACCACTAATCGCGCCATATGTTTTTTTTTTTTGTCAGTAAAGACGGATATTACATTCACAATTGAGTTGGCACCAAACATATCCAAGATAAAGCCACCTGTTCTGGTTAATGTTTATGTGTTGTATGTGCATGAAACTTTTTTAGAAAGAAACATAAGACAAAATTTGAAAGAAACTTTTTGTTTTCTTTTGAGAAACGGGTTTACATACCTTCTCTAAGTTCTCTCTTTCAGATGTTGTTTCATCATTTTCCCCATATTTTTTTTTGTTTGTTGCTAAATAAATAGATGAAACGTACTAATACATAGGATGCACTTATATGGGCCTATATTCGGAGCCCAACCAAAATGGGGCTATGGTGTAACCATTGCGAGTAACAACCCAAACCAAAACACGAAGGATCTGTATAACGTTAAGTCACGACGCAACCGACATTGTTTTGACGAGTCGGAAGTCGGAACGAAGGCCGAGTCAACTCGAAAGGTTCTAAGTAGCAAAACATTATCAAAGTATTATTGTACATCACATGTTGGATTTACATGGACATGAATAGAAATCCAAATCCTCAATTCACTTTTATAATCCCAAAAAATAAAAGACGTTTCAACATAATGAGTTTTGTATTTTTAATGAAGGGATAATAGTAAATTAATAACGAAAAAAACACAAACCGCAAGGAATTCGACATGTGTTAACACGCGTCTAGAATCTAAACGCTATTATCGGGAAATCGAAACTCTATTAAAACGCATCGTTTAGCACTTCTTATTGTTTTTTTTTTCCCTCTCTCTCGATTACCTAAACAAAAAATATATACAATAGAAACTCTATAAATTAATAATGTGGACTTTGATATTTTATTAATTTATAGAGTTATTAATATATAGATTTTGACTAAAAATATTTTCTAAAAAATAAAATTCAATATTAAATCAGAAGTTTCCTTTATCTGTATATTTTCTTTATTTTTTTCTAATATTTCTATATTTACTTTATTCTTCAGATTTGCTCATACTTGCCATATTATATAAAATTCTTTTTTTGCTTTTAATTTCCATATATGTTTGGTATGTGAGAGATTCATATTTTAGTAGTTATATATTTTATGTATATATATATAAATAAAAATAATTATTAATTTATGATTTTATTGGGACCATATTTTACATAGAGTTCAAAAAAAGTTATTATCTTATTATCTTATCGAATTGTGTCATATTTTACACCGGCCCAACTCGGGACCAGAGAAATTTATTAATTTATCGTGTTTATTAATTTATCGAGTATTAATTTATAGAGTTTCTACTGTATGTCTTAAATTTTATTTTGCTCAAAATACAAAAAAAAAACAAAAAAACAAAAAAAAAACAGAAAAAAAAAAAAAAGCAAAAACGTTCAGTGTCTCCGAGACCAGTTAAACAGACATCAAAATCCAATCAAGGCGTAAGACTGGTCGGAGAAAGAAGCCATGGGAAGAAGAAAAGTAGAGATCAAACGAATTGAGAACAAAAGCAGTCGACAAGTCACCTTCTGTAAAAGAAGAAATGGTCTCATGGAGAAAGCTCGTCAACTCTCAGTTCTCTGTGAATCCTCCGTCGCTACTGTTATCGTCTCCGCTACCGGAAAACTCTATAGCTCTTCCTCCGGAGAAAGGTAACACTGTATTTCCTCTTTACTAGATTCTCCCATTGTTAATTTTTCTCGAGATAGGTAGAGTCTAAAAAACTAGGGTTTTTTGTTTTTCTTATCCCCTTTGAATCTTTCAAGCTGATCTTCTTGTTTAGTCTATGTACGATGTGTAGGCTTAACCAAATTTAAGATTAAACAATGTGGCCAAAGATGTCCTTCGTGTTCGTATTGTGTTTCTTCATTTTTAATTGTTTCTGTTTGTTGCAGCGATGATTTTTTTTTCTATATTTTTTTCTGATAAATTTTGCATGCACTTGTAGAGATTTTTCTACACGTGGTAATCCGTACTCATGTTTGTCTATTGGGATTTCAAGCCACCTTAATTTTCTGTTGCTACTTGAGTTATATACGAACAATGTAGATTGTTTAAATTGAGATCAAGTTAGGCTCATTTTCCTCTTTACCGAATTCAATGCAACTCAGGTAGATTTGTTGAGAATTAGTAACGAATCTTTAGATTGGAACAGGTGTAAGTTATTTTGTGTGCCCCAATTCTGGCTAGTTCAAGTGTTTTCAAGATGATTTAGTAGTTTCTCCTTTGAATCATTTGTTGCTTAAAATGTTTTGTAGGTGGTTTCGATGGTCATATGTAGTGCTTTGATAACTGTTAAGAAGACTAATTGATAGTTATCACATGCTGCATTACCCCTTTGATAGGATATCGATACCTCACTCACGCACACTCCCTTTGATAGTAACACATGCCTTTTTTGAAATTTGTCTTGGATTATTTCTAATGCCTTTTTGTTACTTACGTGATATCTCTCCAGCATGGCCAAGATCCTCAAGCGTTATGAAATGCAACATAATGATGAACTTCAAACCTTGGTAAGGTTTTCTTATGTACACATGCATATGTAATTTAGATGAGCATTTAGAAGCTAGCTTATAGTCAATCGAGATGGTTTTATGTAAGTGGATACTTTGTGTAGCACCTTCAAATTATGGAGAGAGACCGGCATAGAGCTTCATTGCGGGTGCATTAGAAAGTGCACGACAAGTTTCTAAACTTTGTTGTATACCAAGAACAAATTTTTGAAATTTGTCTAAGGCAAAAAGAAGCTTAGCTAGATAGTCCATTGAGATGGTTGCTACTATGTGTTATTTGTGTAGTACCTTAACATTATGGAGAGAGATCGGCATAGAAGGTCTGTGGCAAGTTTCTAATTACTTGCGTATGCCAAACGTAATTCTCCATGGGTTGAATCATTTTTGTCTCTTGAAAACACAAGAAAATTAATATCTTTCTGACCATTCCCATCGCTTGTTTTTCATGGCAGGATATTGCGGAAAAAACAGAGAATCATCTTTCACACGAGGAGTTACTAGAAATAATCCAGTGGTTAGCATTAAAACACTTGTTTCCCCTTCTTCCTCTAATCAAAAAGGTTTTGTTTTCTTTTGTTAATCTATGATATATATATATATATATATATATATATATATATATATGCAGCAAGCTTGAAGAAGCGAAAAGCAATAATATAAGTATAGAGGCTCTAATCTCCCTGGAGGAGCAGTTCAAGACTGCTCTGGATGTAACTAGAGCTAGGAAGGTATATATGCTGTGATTGCTTCTGTATACTTCCTTTTCCAAGATTTGGATCTTGCTTGACTTTGGATGTATGTTTCCAATATGACACAATCCTCGATGTCTTGTTGCAGACAGAACTAATGATGGATCTCGTGAAGAGCCTTGAAGAAAAGGTTAGTGCTTTGGTTTTTATTCGCCATCCCGGCCATTGTATGTTATGCTGATTCTTGAAATCCTCTTAACCCCAGAGTATGTAGATCACTAGACCAAGTATAGCTCTTGAGAAATGTCTTGTGTTAGTTCTTTATATTTATTAGCTAAACTCTAGTAAGAATAAAGAAGGCGTCAGTTAAAATCTTGATCGAATCACTCTCTCCCGTGGTGAAATACCAAACTCAAACTGCGATGAGGATTAATTCTTTAGAAATTGTTAAAAACTGATGGAGTTGTGATCTTGTTCAAACAGGAGAAGCTATTGAAAGAACAAAACCAGGTTTTGGCTGACCAGCTAACAAAGGTACCATCTCTTATGCTTCTAGAAGCTAGTCATTAAACACTTTATACACATTCACACTTGCTCAAATATAGCCATATAATTTACGAAAGCGAATGAATGAATGCTAAGACATTTTTTAGTGAACCCATGATTTTTTATTTCGTGAATGGCTTTGATGGGTAGTATCATACAACATCATTTATGAGTGATAATATAATTTTAAAATTTTCCATAAAGAAATTAAATACCGTTCTTGTTAAATTTTAGAAAAAAACATCTAAATGTAAGAAAGGTAATGAAAGTTGAGCACTTTGATAGACATGCTACACAATTTTGAGTAAGACTTGTAAATAGAAAAAATTAAAATAAAAATTCAAAAGAAGAAACCAAGCTTTTAAAATTTTAGATTCTTGTTAGTTAATAACTTTAATATTAATTTAGTATATGTAAAAAAAGAAGAAATGTAAGAAAGTTTCTTACAGATGGTGAAGAAGAGGCTTCTGGGAAGAGAGGATGAGAGAGTTATGTCACTTGAAAATTACGCCGGCAACATCCCACCGGAGACTCTCCCGCTGCTCAAGTAACCACCATCATCAATGGCTGATTTTTCGCCTTCCTGATTCAAAAATAAAAAAAAAATGTAAAAAGATTGGATTTGTAAATCATGAAAACGCTACATATCTTAAATCCTCTTCTTCCACTGTTACGAAACATCTGAAGAAAAAAACTCAACCAAGGGAAAGCACTCAAGTAGAATATCGATCTTTTGTTGTTACCTTCGGAGACATGATCACAGTTTCGTACGTTTTGTGTCTTCTTGTCTGAAAGCAAGGAATTGGTGAGTTTATAATATATTTGATTTCTTCAGCATGAAGAACCCTAAAACCAAAATTATTTTTTAAAATTATTTTAATTGATAGCCGTCCGTCACTTTACCTTCGGGGCAAAGTTACAGTAATTTAGCTGTTAAATTTGAATTTTCTTTTTGGAGATATAATTATGTTTTTTTTTATGAATAAAAACTGTCCTTTTTATCAAAAATAAAACAAAAAGGAAAATATGATTTTAGGCGGAAAGCCGGTAAAGACAGGTCTAAACCTGTCATGGTTGAGTCCAGAGTGGGCCCCTCGGCTAATCTTGTAGAAACGTGATATGAAGTTATGAACGGTTCAGTAAACTTACGTAGGCGAGCCTGCCGATATTTGGGCCCAATCGAAATGGGCTTACAGGTCATATCACGATACGAACGGCGTCGTTTTCTAGACAAGTTAGGAGCCTCCTCATCTGATCAACTCGAAAGGACATTAGCACATAGCCACAATCTTCCTTAAGTTTAAAAAAGAAAAGAAAAGTATCTAACGTTTCAACACATATTGAGTTTTTCTTTTCCCAATATTAACGAAGATATTTAACAACAAAAAAACGAAGAGATAATAACTAGTAAGATTTGTTAGTGAAAGTTTCAGTCAAATAAAAAAAAAAACTAGTAGTAAGATTTTAATCCAAATACGCAAAGAAGGAAAAAAACGCTCCCAGGGAATTCGACAAGCGTTAAATAGGTGTCTAAACTCTATTAAATTAAAAGTTTAAAACGCATCGTTAACTCTTTTTTTGTCGCTCTCTCGTCGTTAACAAGAAAACAAAAAAAAAAACTCAAAATACAGTATTTTCTTTTAACACAAAAAAATAAAAACATAAAGAATTTCTTGAATTTTGCTAAAAACCCCGAAACAAATTAAAAAAAGCAAAAACGTGAAGTGTCTCCGGCCAGTTAAACAGACATCAGAAGAATCCAATTAAGGCGTAAGACTGGTCGGAGAAAGTAGCCATGGGAAGACGAAAGCTGGAGATCAAACGAATTGAGAACAAAAGCAGTCGGGTCACCACTTTCTGTAAACGACGAAATGGTCTCATGGATAAAGCTCGTCAGCTCTCCGTTCTCTGCGGATCCTCCGTCGCTGTGGTCATCTTCTCCTCCACCGGAAAACTCTATAGCTTATCCTCTGGCGATAGGTAACACTATTTTTTTCCTCTATTCTCTCTAGATTCCCTTTTGTGTTTTTTTTTTGTCGAGAAAAATAGAAACTAAAAACTAGGGTTTCTTCTTTTCCCCCTTTGAATCTTTAAAGCTGATCTTCTTGTTTAATCTAGGTCCATAATTGATGTGTGGGTTTAACCAAATTTAAGATTAAACAATGTGATGGCCAAAGGTGTTCTTGGTGTTGATTTTTTTTTTTGTTTTTTTTTTCCCCATTTTATATTGTTTTAATTTCTTGGAGGGTTTTCGTTTTCCATTGTTTCTTTATATATTTGTAGTATTGCATGTACTTGGAGAAATTTCTCTACACGTGGTAAGCCGTACTTTGTGGTTGTTTTGGGATTTGAAGTCATCTTAATTTTGTGTTTATGCTATCCCATTTTTTGTTGAGTTTTTTTTTCTTCTATGGTTTTATAAGAACAATGCACACATTGTTTAATTCTAAAGTTATCTTAGGAGCATTACTCTCTTTACCCAATTCAACGCATTTCCCGTTTACATTTGTTGAGAATTTAATTGGAGGTGATGCTACATATCAAGAATCTCTAGAATGGAGGGGATGCCAATTTTTGGTTTAAGTACAACTCTACTGTAGTCTGTAGATGATTTAGTTGATTTTGATGGTTAAATTTAGCGCTTGGATGATTATCGAGAAGTCTCTGATTGATAGCTTTTACACAAACTGCATAACTCTCCTTTCATAAGATGTCTATTTTCACCATTTTTTTTGTGTGGCAATTTACAAAATGCATGCCTATACTACTCAGTAGCTCTTCTTTTTTTTTCTTGCAATGCATGTTAATTCTTTTTTGTAGCTATTTGGGTCTCATGGGCCAAAGAAACTGATCCTCATCTAGTGAATCTCATTTGGTCCAATAAATTTTATCATGCGGTTTTTCTTCCTAACCTATCGTATGTGGCTATGTGATGATTACAAAGAACCGAACTGAGTCTAGAAATTGCCTACAAAAACCATCAGTGATATGGGAATGTAGCCTTTTGTCACAATATATAAAGCTTGCCTTGATATTTAACACCGCAACTTAACATGCAAGAGTTATATAGATAGGACTAACGGGACTTTTTTGCCTCAGTGTTTACAATAGTCAGTCAATACACTAGCTGTAGGTAGTTTCTTATGGCAGCTCCTGTGATAACTTATTTTAATGGCACTATACAATGTGCTTTTACTTGAGCCAAAGGTTTTTTGTGTCCTGGAAAAAAACAAACTAAATATGGATATATATATATATATATATATCATTAGGAAAATTCAAAAATACTACGAGTTAACCAACCTTGTGTTTTTATATAAGCGATATACACTAACGTTTGTTTATATAGAGGCCTTGAGTAAGTTAGTTACTAAAACTTATGTTGATGCTATAACACAAATTTGTGCTATATATAATTTTATTAAGGGTCTCTCTTTTGATGTTATATTTGTTTCGTTGTTTTGAAATGGTTTTGCATGGATTATTACTAATGACTTTTTGTTTCTTTCTTGATCTCTCTCTAGCATGACAAAGATCCTCAGTCGTTACGAGACACAACGTGCTGATGATCTTAAAACCTTTGTAAGTTTTTCTTGAAACTCTGCATATCTTGTCATCATCCATGTATAGTAAACTCATTCCTCGAAGAGTGGTCTTGAATGCCGATGATGCACTACAAGGTCTTCACTTGTCGTATACCAATCTTAATGCTTGAGGGTTACAAATCATTTCTCTCTTTTGACAACACAAGAAACTCACAACCTTTCCGACCTACCCCACCCTCCCTTTTTTGATGGCAGGGTCCAAAAACTCGGAATTATCTTACACTTAAGGAGTTGCTTGAAATAGTCGAACGGTTAGATCTTAAGACTATTTTCTTTCCTTGTTCCTCTGATCAAAAACAGATTTTCTTTTCTAAT
Source organism: Microthlaspi erraticum (assembly GCA_902728155.2). Taxonomy (NCBI): domain Eukaryota; kingdom Viridiplantae; phylum Streptophyta; class Magnoliopsida; order Brassicales; family Brassicaceae; genus Microthlaspi; species Microthlaspi erraticum. The sequence continues at coordinate 535,793 of CACVBM020001151.1, read as the reverse complement.
TGTTAATATATCAATATACATGTGTGCAGCAAGCTTGAAGAAGCGAAAAGAGATGATATAAGTGTAGAGTCTCTAATTTCCCTGGAAGAGCATTTTAATACTTCTCTGTCTAAAACTAGAGCTAGGAAGGTATATCTGCTGATATTCCATAAATCTCTTGTCTACTTTACTTTCCAAGACCTGTCCTTGGACCTTTGTCTGACTTTAGATCACGTTTGCGATTTGACACAATCCTCATTGTCTTGTTGCAGACAGAACTAGCGATGGAGATGGCGAAGACCCTTCAAGAAAAGGTTAGTGCTTTGGTTTTTACTCGATATCCAAGCCTTTGTATGCTATGCTCTCGTTCTTGAATCCTCTTAACTTCAGAATATATAGACCAAATTAGCTCTCTAGATATGTCTTTTGGTCTTGTCGTAGTTCCTGATCTATTCTTGGCTTCATTTTAAAATGAAACTCAATGAAAACCTTGATTAAATTTGACTCTCTCCCTCGGTGAATCACCGAGCTGCGGTGAGGACTGATGTTTTTGAAAATGTAAGAAGCTGATGGAGTTGTGATCTTGTTCAAACAGGAGAAGATGTTGAGGGAACAGAACCAGGTTTTGGCTAGCCAGCTAACAACGGTACCATCTCTTATTCTTCTAGAAGCTAATAATTAATCAGTTTATCATAGGCATTAGATAGATACACATACGTATGAAAGTCAAAGACGACTTTGATGAATGGTAAGACAATTTTGAGTGAAACCCATAATTTGATCTTGTGAAACTGTCATAAAGAAACATGCTTTTAACTTTTAAGCTCTAGATTTTCTTGTTAGCTGTAGAAAAAGAATGTTTAGTATTTACTTTTTAGAGATCAAATTAAAGGACTTTGATGGTCAGTATTCATACTATTACAATTTTGAGTGAAACCCATTTTTTTTTCAATTTTATAAAAAAAACAAAAATAACCATGAAACCATATTTTAATATTTAGTATATTTATATGGAAAGAAAAAGCAATGTAAAGAATTTTCTTAGTTTCTTACAGATTGAGGAGAAGAAGTTTGTGGAAACAGAGGATGAAAGAGCACCGAAGACTCTCTCGCTTCTCAAGTAACCACCATCATCAACGGCTGATTTTCACCATCCTGACCATCCTGATTCAGAAATAAATGTAAACAAAAACCAGATTTGTAAACCATAAATAAGCTACATATCTTTAAATCCTCTTGTTTTAAGGAAAAACATTTATCCAACGAAAAACATCAATTAAAATATTAGTCTTTGTTGTTACCTTCGGAGACAGGATTACAGTTTCGAATTTTGTGTGTTCTTGTCTGGAACTAGGAACTGGTGAGTATACAGAGAAATTTACTTACTTCAGCGCAAGAACCCTAAAGGCCAAAACTAAGTTTTGTATTTAATTGCTACTTGTCACTTTACCTTCGTGGCAAAGATACAGCATATTCTCTTAGTACTGAGTTTAGCTCTTAATTTTGACTTTGTGATTATTATTTCGTTTTAGGGAGAAATCAGAATGATATCAGATAATTCGGCCTTTTTTAGAAACTCTAAAAAGTTAAAAACTGTATTTAGAAAGAGCAATAGAATTTGATTTCAGGCGGTAAATCCGGTAGAGCTGTCTTATCCGTCATGGTTAGAGCCCAGATTCGGTCTTATCTGTCATGGTCAAGGCCCAGATTCGGCTCATTTATTAGAAATATGGGCCCATCGTAACACTTGTTGTTCTTGCTGTTCAATGATGCATTATTTTTTTGGTAAAATACCATAAACTAAAACTACTTTTAATTTTATGGTTTGTTCAATTACTCCACAAACAAACCAGTATACTTTTTGTAAAAATTAAAATTCTACTACTAAACGCTTTTACTTTTACGTAAAAACATCAATTCCACAACCACAATCATGTGTTTGATCGTGGTCAATGTAAATGATTCCATAAAAAACAACAAATTCTCCGTAAGCATGTCTCCGATGTTATTAAAGACCTCCGAAGGAGCTGGCGCCAAAATCTGATCATTTCAAACCGATTATTAAAAAGAGAAAAAGAAAAATCATCTTCTCTGCTAATTAATTATATTAATGGAATTAAATAAACAGTAAATAAGTTTGCTCATGCCAACACTTGATAGTCGTGGAAAAATCAAACCCTAGAAACAAAAACAAAAACAAAATAAAATAAATAAATGTCCTTCTCCGCACGATTTCCAAGATCTATCAAGTCTCAGATTAATGTTTTGAAATTTGAATAACACCTCTTGTTTACCAATTTGTTTGTTTTTTTTAATTTCTGTTTACAAGATTTTGATGAATGAGTTCCAATAAAGATAGCGACTCTGAGAACAGCCTCCGAAGCGAGAAGAGGAAGAAGGTTCTCTCTCTCTCCCTCTCTCTTCCTCCTTCAATTATTTTTCTCACCGGATTTTTTATATTTTAATTCTCTTCGAAAATGTCACGACGTGAAACCCATTAATTTTTTTTTTTCGTTTTGTTTTAGTCAATTCTTCCGAAGTTTTTCGGATCACGACGATTTGGTAAAGAAGAAGAAGAAGATGCGTCAAATAATATGAACAACAAAGGACATCATGACGAAGAACATAACAGCAAAAATGGAAATTCCGATGGTATTTATTTTTTAATAGTTTTTACGTACATCACAAGAAATCTTCAAACTCTGTTTAACGATTCGATTCGGATCATGCTTGTGTTAGATTTGGAGAGACGAATGGCTTCTCGGAAGAAATCGATTCTTGACAACACTTCTCCAATGATTTGGAAGACTGTTTCTGGTAATTTGATTTTTTTTTTGTCAATGTGTGGTTAGGAACAATTTGATTTTTTGGGTAACCTAACAAGAAAAATTTGACATTAATTTGTTCACATGATTGGGTTACTTTGCTAACGAAAGCGAAAGAGATGTACATTGTCAAAACATTGGGCACACCTTTTTTCTTTTATGTTTAATCAAGATTAGTGTTTTCTTGATCCCAAATGAAATAGAGAGTCTCCTAAGCAAGATTTGTTATGTTTTCTGGTAAAAATGGCCAGAGAGAAAGTCAAGCCCTGGAATTGAAGGCTTGAATCTATCGACTTTTGATAGGCCAATGGCACCAACAACAGAGATTCGTGAGCTCAGGTTCGAAATGAATCTCTATGTTTGATTAATTTCTTTAATCCTTCTTCATTTTGTTTTCCATATTCAAATTCTTTGTTTTTTCTTCAAATCACAGGGTGTTTGTAGCTACGTGGAACGTAGGTGGAAGAACACCAAACAACGATCTTAACCTAGAAGACTTCTTACTCGTTGAAGGCACAGCAGATTTATACATCTGTGGGTATGAAATGAAACTTGAATAAAAAGCAAGAAACTTAATTAATGGGTCTTAATAAAGTTTCAGTCTTTCTTGTTTTTATCATTATCCCAGGTTTCAAGAGATTGTTCCACTAAGTGCAGGAAACGTATTAGTAGTTGAGGACAACGAGCCTGCAGCTAAATGGTTAGCTCTAATAAGCCAAGCTTTAAACAAACCGAGACAAGACTCTGTTTACTCAAACGCAGCTTTCTCTGCTTCTTCAAGAACAACAACTTGTAGTAGTAGTAGTTGTGGTAACGAGGAGTCAAGAACACCAAGCAGTCTAAGTTTCTTTCAAAGACCGAATCTTAAAGTCTTGAGCAGAAACTATCGAGTGGATTCAAGTCTTTTGAAGACTTGTAACTGTCCGGTTGTTGATACTTCCGTTGGTTGGGAAGGTAGGAGATCGAAAAGGTTTAGTGATCCCATTGCAGATAGCAACAACAATGTGGAGCCTGAGAATTTTAGGGTTCATGAGAATTTCTTGTTTGATGATGTTCCTGCGACTACGAAGATGCCAGGACAAATGGGTTACAGATTGATTGCGAGTAAACAAATGGTCGGTTTGTTTTTGTCTGTTTGGGCCAGAAAAGAGCTGATTCCACACATATCTCATCTTAGACTTGATTCTGTTGGAAGAGGAATCATGGGTCGCTTGGGCAACAAGGTACAACAATTTCTTTCTATAAAAATATACAAGACTCTTGACTTGAGCAAAAAAAAGTATATGAATCTTTGTGTTTTCTTTTTACAGGGATGTATTGCTATAAGCATGTCATTGCACCAAACAAGCTTTTGCTTTGTGTGTAGCCATTTGGCTTCTGGTGAGAAAGAAGGTGATGAGCTGAGAAGAAACGCAGACGTAGCTGAGATTCTGAAACATACTCAATTCCCCAAAATAACCAAGTACCCTAGTTGTCGTGCACCTGAAAGGATCGTTGATCACGAGTATGTTTCATGGAATGATAAGCTTTTCTTTTCATGCAAGAAAATAAAAATGACTAAAAAGACTCTGTTTTTGGAATTTGCAGCCGGGTGCTTTGGCTTGGAGATTTGAATTACAGAGTTGCTTTAACCTATGAAGAGACAAGAGTGTTAATGGAAGACAATGATTGGGACACTCTTCTTGAGAAAGACCAGGTTTTAAAAAATAAACAATCTATCTTTCAAGTTTTCATTCTTTTTTAGCAGTTTAACAACTTCTTTGATCTCTAATGATTTCAGCTTAACATGGAGAGAGGAGCAGGAAGAGTCTTCTCTGGATTTCAAGAAGGTCAAATCTTCTTTGCTCCAACTTATAAATACACTCAAAACTCTGATGCTTACGCCGGTGAAACCACCAAATCCAAGAAAAAACGGCGAACTCCTGCTTGGTACTATCCAAACCCTTAAACCATGTCTTATCATAAAAACAAAAAAAGCTCTGTTTTCAAAAAGGAATGGTGTTTTCAGGTGTGATCGGATTCTATGGAGAGGAGAAGGAATAGAGCAGCTTTCATATATACGAGGCGAGTCGAGGTTTTCAGATCACAGACCGGTTTGCGCAATATTTGCGGTAGAGGTTGATGTCAAGAGTCTGAACAAAGGTAGATTCAGGAAAGGTTATTCTTGTTCGGCTGCAAAATTGGTTCTTGAAGATTGCACTCCACAAAGGCATAGTTTTTACGACTAAGATTCTTTTTTTGACAAAAAAAAAAAGTTTTATTTCTTGATTGTATAGCTTTGGAGGAAATCAGCAAACAAACAACACATAACCATAACTTTTTTTTTTCCTCTGTTTATTCTCTTAACTCTGTTTTTAACACATTGTAACAAGAGAATATATTCCAAAGTTCAGATTTTTTATTCAATCTTGAGACATGTAGATATCTTTGTCTTCACAACCCATGTCCCATAACGAGAAATGTTCCTCGTTCATGGTCTGGTTCGAATCAGAATGATCTGGTAACTGGTTCAAATCCACCGAGCTAGTTGTGTGATCCACGAATCCTTGATCAGAACAATTCAAGTCATGTAACCTCTCGCACCAGAGGTAATCTAGCCAGTTTCCATCTTGATGATGATGATAATTCATAGTGTCCTCTGCTTTCGAGCTCGCGCTGTAATCATCGTCACTCGTTGTCATCGACCGCGCAAACCCGTCCGAGCCGCCGCCGCCGCTACTCTGTCTTGTCGGTTCTTGAGCCCCGTAGAGACACTCAATCTCGTGTCCTGTCCTTAGGTTCTTGTCGACGAATCCAAAACTCACATCACTCGAAGGACAACTCGTGTTTTGACACGTGTATACGTTTGATAACATCTCTTCTTGCTCCACAAACTCACCTTTTCTCTTGTTTCCAAACTGTTCTTGATCTACAAGAAAACAATCATTTAACGACGGTTCTTGATCTTGCGCTACAAGAAAACTGTTGCCTAGGGAAGATTCTTCATCAACCCTTTTGTCTTTTCTAATCAATGTTGACGGTTCTTGTTCTTGCGCTACAAAAGAACTTGCGTTTAGCGACGATTCTTGATTAAAACTAGTGAATCTTGCCGGTTCTTGATTCTCCTCTTCGTCATCGTCAGAGAGCTTGAGGCGCTTGAGAAGAGCTTCTTCTTGATTCAACAAACGGGACCAAGTATCAGTCTCTTTAGCCATCATCTTATCTTGCAAACACTTGGACTGCCTCACGATCCGTCTCACTCTCTCCAAATTCGGCGACATGTGTTTGATCACAGCCGCCAAAACGCTAACTTTCCAAGCTTTTCTAAGATCGTGCGGTTTCCTATACGGCGGCGGACCGTGTTCAAACGCAGCCGCTCCTTGCTCTCCCCACCATAGCTCCGTCCCGTTCGGCCACCACGGCGGAGCCAAACCTTTTTCCAACGGAAACCTCCGTTGCGGCGGCACGCAATGTTGCATCAAAGCCGATAACAAAGAACCTAACGTCGTGTCTTGCAGCTCGTGGAGCATGTGGATATACGAGTTTGGATCTAGAGACTCGTCTGATGAAAGTAACTGAGCAGCCGCTAATGTTAAGTAGTCAGAAACAGCGTTTGGAGCGGTCTGGTCGAACTGAACGTTTTCTTTCCACCAACGTCTTAAACTGTCGGAAGATCCCGTTACCGGTTTACCTTTCTCCGGTACGATTCCGTAGACGAATCCTCGAGCTTTGCAGACCTCCATAATCTTCATCATGTACTTCAACACCGAGTCTTGAGATCTAGCCATCTTCTTGCGGCGTGAAGCTTCCGCTCGGCGCACGATAGCGGAATAAGAGGATGGTGCTGACGTGGAAGATGACGGCGAAGAGATAACGGAGTGGTGATCATGATTAATATCATTATCTCTTTTTTGCTGTTTGAGCTTAGACATGAGGTTTCGATCTTTCCACATGCGTTTCTTGAGATCATCGTAGCTTATGTCTTCACTGAAACGGTCCAAAGCGTCTTCTTCGTCTTCGTAATCAACGTCCTCGTCGTCTTGAATTGGACTAAGTGGTTCCAACTCTTGGACCTCCACCATTTTTTTTTCTTTTTGAAGTGTATAGTTTTATTATACTTCTCTGTATGTTTTGAGAAAACAAATGATCCCTTGCGACTACTCGAGTTTTCGTTATATACATGATCGACTGAGATATTATTGGCGGTTAAGTTACATATAAGGATCTTGACCTTGTGTCATATATGTCGTATTTTGTTATATTAAAGGAGAAATAATAAGGATAAAATCATATAATATATGTTGAGGAAGAGGTGTGCATGTTGGAGAGGGACGTGTCGAGGTCTGCTCGGTCTTGTGTGAAATGATATTTGCGTGTCCTAAGAAAGCGAAACAATATAAAATAATGTGTGTGCATGTGATATGTGGTGAAGAGTTACCTTCGGGAATTAACAGATTTGTAAACCTCAAATCGCGCGAATGGTTCCTTTTATTACATCATTAGGAATGTCATCCGACAACTGAAAAATTATAGTATGAAGATATATTAGTCGTGGCGGTGGAACTGAAAGTGCATATTTAGAATTGTATAATAAGATATGTTTATGGATCACAATGTGTGAAGATGGGGCCAAACTTACACAGGCAAGAGTTAAGAGGATGGTTAACTGGTGACAGTTTTGAGGTTTTTGGATGTTTGTGAAGGATTTTAGGGATTATGTGACCTCTGCAATTTATATACCTTACGCCCACCACGTTTTACTTTTACCCACGCATTTTTATATAAGAGTTTGTTTACACATGATATGAGAGTGATTTGCTTATATAATATTCATATTCGTTACTACTCAACTTTAGCATAAATTATTATCTTCGTATGTTGATGTGTAGTGTAACTACAGCATTTAACCACTCGAAAATTCATAAAAGATGTCTCCAAATTGTTTGATCTAAAAATAGTTTGCTTTGATCTTTTATTACTTGGGTTTTTAACAACGAAACACACACACATACAAAAGACACAGCAGATTTTCTTCGACGAACTAAAAATTGTTATTTTTTAAGATTATTTTGTGATTAAAATCTGATTTTATTTTTTCCCTTGGCCTGTTTTTCTAGAATCCAACAACTTGAGTATACTGTGCATAAGCATCAGCCTGCATAGCAATTGGTGCTCGAGTAACCTCATCTGGTAAGTCGAAGGCGTCCACTAATTCCTTCGCCACATTCCTCACTTGGAAACTCAAATACTCTGTCAGTTTGTGAATCGCCTGCAAAGAAAAAAAAATGAACAAAGATTTAAGTTTTTAAAAAGAAATCGAGAAATCAGTCCAATTTGTGGATAAATACAACAAACAAACCTTGGCTTTGTTAGGCGCCACATAATCCACGTTACGGTAAGTTCCTATATCTTTCCAGATTCGGTCCAATGCGTAAAGATCACACATTAGCTTCAGAGCAGCTCTTGCACTTGGGTCCGGACAGCTGAACAAAAAGATGATTTTTCAATAAGAGACTAATCAAAACTTGATTTCTCCAGTAATATTATGGAAGACTTCTTACTTTTTAACCGCTTCGATGAACTTGGCGAGAATGACAGATTCAATGTGAGATTCTGCAAGTGTCAAGAGATGATTCAAGCATCTGTTCCAAGCACCGAAACTTCCAAGAGTCTTGCTGTGTTTATTCAACCTCATTGCCACACTGTGTAGCAGACGCGATGTTCGATACTGTAAGAGACAGAGCAACGAGTGTTATTGATGGATGAAGTCAGCGAGAGCCAGAGAGATAGATGATTATATTATAGTAGTAAACACTAAACACTAACTCACCCTGAAAGCATCAAGCTGGAATTTAGGATTCCTTAGATGATCTTCACCTTCCCAACGCGCTGTGACAGGATTTGGCTGAGCCAAATAAGAACCCATCGACTCTCTCAAGTAGTTCCACGTAACTGTCAACGTCCCACCTTGGAACTTCTCTTTGTATTGCTTCAGCAAATCACCAGCCACCTACAGATGAACAACCAAAACTATTTTGAGTATTGAGTATCATTTACTATTCTCAAGAGAAGGTGAAAGTTTCTTATACCTGTTGCAGAAGCACTGTGTTGTCTCCTTCGAACGTTTGGAAAATGTCATGATCATTCCTCAAGCTTCCAAACCGGTTAACAGCTGCGTAACCATGTCCTCCACAAGCTTCTCTGCAGACGGAGAGTGCCTTGTTGGTGTAAGACGTCACATAAGACTTGAGTCCAGCAGAGAGCGCATGTACATCAGCAATTAATTGCTCGTCATGAGTCTTCTTCATCTCTGAATACTTCTTTATGAGATGCACAGTTGCGAAATGGTACGCATAGGTCGAGGCAAGCATCGGCATGAGCTTGTGCTGGTGAGACTGGTAATCAAGAATACTGACCTCAGGCTGCTTCAGAGGACCAAACTGTTGCCTCAACAACGCATAGCGAATGGCTATCGTAGCGGAAACTTTAAGGACGCCAACAGATGCATAAGCAAGGCCAACACGGCCACCTACAAGCTCACCAAGTGTTGCAGCAAATCTTTTGTTGATCGTTGGTAAGCTGCTTGTATACTTCCCATCTCTTGACACATCTCCAAACCGATTGAGAAGATTGTCACGGGGTATTCTCACAGAACGGAACCTCAACGCACCGTTGTCGACTCCGTTGAGGCCAACTTTGTGTCCACAGTCTTGGATTTCAACACCTGGGAGCGTCTGGTGGGTTTTCAGATCTCTTATGGGAACGATGAAGGCGTGAACACCCATATCCGAGACTCCTTTGGAATCATGAGTCGGAAGGATGAGTCTAGCGAAAACAGTGGCGAACTTCCCGTGAACTGCAGCGTTTCCGATCCACCATTTGATGGCTCCATCATTAGGTGTGTCGATTACGAACTCGTCTTTGATTGGATCGAATGTGGCTGTGGTCTGCAGACCTTGAACATTTGACCCTTGTGGAAACAAAAACACAATAGTTAGTAAACTAATGACACACAGAGGTAACATTATTACGCATAAGTCATCATCATCATCACTCACCATGGTGGAGCTCAGTCATAGCAAAGCAACCAGTGTAGTCGAGATTATCAATGCCTTCGAAATACTTGTCCTTATGCTTCTTCGTTCCCAAATTGATCACAGAGCCTCCCCAAAGACTATACAGAGGTTCCACAACAACAAAAAAGTCAATGCAAACTATGAAGCTCCAAAATTTCTGAGATAAACCCAGAAATTCGTCTAAATTCTAACATAATCAAACCAGAATATGGATGCCAAAATCAAACTTTCATCGACAACTATACCACAAAATCAATACTAAATTTCTCATTTGCAGCGAAAATTCTTAAAACTTTCGATTCAAAAATGGATTGTGGAGCTAAAACTACTAACCTGTATTGAACGCCCATCTTAATCCCAAACGACATATCCACACTTCCAACAGCTTCCATGATCGCGAAATACTTCTCCGGATCGTCCGCCACGTACAAAAACGGCCTAACCCCAGCTTCTCGTACAAGCGCATACAGCTGCCTCATACACAATTCCCGATGATCGTCCATCGAGATCTCGATCGGCGTCAGTAAATCGGGGCGCGAATTGTAGAACTTGTACACTTTCTCCTGTATATCTATGTGTTTCCCTCTCAGGTAGAGCGACAGCGCCTCGCCATTGACCTCCAGCTTCTTCGGCCGCGAAACACACGCCTCCGTCTGCAGCAACGGCGCCGACGGCGTCGCTACGGCTGGGGAAATGTGTGACGACAATCGCTGGATCCTCCTCGTTGCAGCTAGCTCGGAAAATTCTCCCTCCGCCGCCATCGGATTACCTCGCCGCGATTCCATTCGAGAAAACAAAAAAATCAAATGAGAATTGAGAAATTGTAACTGTTGAAGAAGGAGGAGACCGGTGAATTTGTTTTATCTGGAAATTAATGGATATGAAAGAAAAAAAGGAAAAAATCTTCAGATTTTAAAAGTGAATGCTTTCACGGCAAGGTAGATGACGTGGATACATAACCATCGCTGACGTGTTGAGTTATAAGTGGATAGTATTTTGGCTTCTTTGGCGCTCCTTTCGAGGAGACCTTTTTTGATCTCATCCTCATTTTCAACTAGTACGCTGTACATACATAACACATCGCTGTCAGATAAGATTTTGTTGTTCTTTCTATAAAATGATTGGGCTTTTAAATTTAATGGGCTTAGATTATTCAACTGTGGCCCATTAAGAAGATGCGGGACCGCGCGCGACTCCCGAGTCCGACGCCAAGTCGTAATTCGAAACGCGGGTCAAAAGAAATCTAAGATCGGAAAATCCGCACAGGTTCCCGCCTCAACAACCTCCAAAAACCCTAATTCACTACTCAGACTCTCAGACTGTTTTCGTCTCCGATTCAAACGAAGATTTCTCAGCCATCGACCGATGCCATTAATCCATTGGTTAGTAACCCAAACTCGATTGATTTCGCCTTCGTTGATTTTAAAGTGTTAATTCCATTTTCTTATGTACGAATCGCTTCATTTTCTAGCAAGCTTTCAGTTTATGATTCCGAATTCGAACTGTCCGGTGAGGTTCCTGTTGAATTTCTCATTTGGAGTGTTAATTGTACCTCCAAAAATTTAGGGTTTTTGTTTTGTTTTGGGGCTAAATCTAATTTCTCGCTGTGTGTTGGTTTCAATCCTGTGAAATTTGAGTTTTTTGTTGCATTTCTAGTTCGAAAATGAAATTTTCTCCTTTTTTTTGTTTTTTTTTTTTGTGGTGAATTTGAAGATGACTGGAGATAGGTGCAGCTTAGTGTCCAAGGAAACACGTTTGGCTTTGAGTGATATGACTAATGTTCCGAGCAAGAGAGCGATTTCTTCGATTCTGGGTGATTTTCTATTGAAATCTGGAGATGATTCCGGGAAGATTGTTGCTCGTGAAGGCTCCGGTGTAAAGTTTTCCAAGAGGTTGTGTTTAGTTGTAGACGACTTGGTCAAGGAGAGTACTAGGACTAGTGATACAAACGACGGTTCTTCTTCTGATGACAAGAACAGTTTCGGTGGTGATTCAGAAAATGTCGATGTAAAAGAATCTCAGGGTGAAACCAATGCAGTAGAAAATGGTGTTCAACATTTGAAAGTTGAGGATGGTGATGCTGTGGTGGAACTTAGTCAGAACAAGGAGGACTCAAACATGCCTGACTTTGGGAGTCAAACCGGTGAAGACTTAACCGTGACTCTAGTCAGTAGCAGCAACAGCGAAAGTGATGACAAGTTGGCGATGGTGGCTCCTGAAGGAACGGGTCTGTTACCTAATTCTCAGGCTAGTATCAAATCGTTTAGTATCAACAGATGTTCGGCTGTTGAGAGTATGGGGATTGTGAATCACGCTGATGATGAGCTCAAATCTTGCTCTTGTTCTTTTTGCCTGAAAGGTTTGTCTGATTCTTTATTTGTACCATCTTTCTGATTCATAATACCATTATCTAACTTAGTTTGTGGATGTATTGAATGTCTTCAGCTGCGTATATCTGGTCAGATCTTCACTATCAGGATATCAAAGGTCGATTATCTGGTAAGAGTTCTCATTACACTGCAACATTCAGAGTCGATTGATGGTGGCAAATTCCATGTAATGGTCATATGAATTTATGTTTAAATGCAGTGTTGAAGAAGAGCCAGAAAGAAGCTAGTAGCCTGATCCAAAGGAACGGTAAAGGAAAGCCAACGGATATTCATGGATCGGAAAACTCCAATAACTCTGCAAATTCAGAATTCGATCTCATGGGTCAATGGACATCTCTCTTTCTTAACATGGAGGGTATCTTGGCTCGTGAAAGCAACCACCTCGTAAGTTCCTGTAGAGCTTCTTATCAGATTCTCATAACAAAACTGCAAAAGTGTTCTAGTTGAGTAATTGTTTGTTTTAGTCTGTGAAAACTTTGTGTTCTGTGTTTTGATGTACATTGTTATTGATAATGTTGCAGCAAGATAGCTTCGTAACCATGAAAGAGTTGAGAGAAAATTGCAAGATTGATCTGGAGAGAGCGACGAAAACACCTCAGCACAACAAGACTTAGGTACTATTGTTCTTTACTGATTGAAATGTTGTAAGACTCTGTAACCTCCTTATGTATTCTAAATTCTATTGTCAATTTGTCATCATTTGATTATTGCATTTATGTTAGTGTTCAACTTGCTTCTGCTACCAAATTGTCTCTGTTCTTTGAGAGTTGTTACATATTGGTCTCTTTGTTCATTCTCATTCGTTTGTTACTGTACATGTCCCTTATTTACAATCTGTTGGGTTAAGAAAAAACACGCGTAGTCTCTTAATGTTGAGATTTTTTAAGTAAAGATAAGAGGTAGCAGCAATCGGTGCGAGTCCACTGGTACTGATAATCTATAGTGGTCCATTGAATCATGATAAATATTGATTAGCTACCTAATCATGTTTAATTGAATATCAATGAACTAATTAAGAATAGGGGATCTTCATTCGTTTCTGCTTTGACATGCAAAAGTCAACTAATTAATATTTTTGAAAAACCATGGCCTATAGTCAACGAGTTATTGATTTCATAGAGTTTTTTTTTTTTTTTTTTTTTTAAGTTGGGTCTAGATGATAATACCAAGTTATATAAAATTCAATAGGTATTTTTCGGTTTTTGTTTAAAATTTTCATGCCACTCAAATTTTTCAAATTAGTTTGTTTATGAAAGATAAAAAGTACATTTAAATTAATTTTGTTTGAATTGATTTAAAAAAGAGTCAATTTTTATTTGTTTTGTTTTAAAAAAATTATCCTTGCCTAATTTCTTATAGCATCGTTAAAAATTAAAATGAAATTTTCAACAAAATGGTGAAAATTACTATCAAATACAAAAGGATAATTTTCAGTTTTTGTTGTTCTTATAAAATGCTAATAAAATTCAAGGCTTTAATGGTTAAAAATATCTTCAAAAAGCACAAGTGAAAAAAAAAGTAGAGAAGATTCACGAGAAGCAACCTAAAGTCCCAGCTTTTTCCTAAAGCAATCAAAAGCTGACAAAAAAAAAGATCCAAAAATAATATATAACGTTATATTGTAGACATTGACCCTTTTCTTCTATATAATGGTTTGACATTGAGCCTGATTTCTTTTGTTATTCGAACCTGATTTCTTACTAATACTATGTTATCTTTTAATTAAAAATCTGTTGTCTATCTTTATATAAAAATTTGTCCAAATTACGAACTAAAATAATAATCCTTGTCGGTTTCTAAATAACAAGAAAGGCCGAGAAGGCAGGAGCTGAAGAAATTGCTCTGCTAAAATGAGACTGTAGATTGAAGAAGCTGCCTTGCGTAGTTTACAAGTCAGATCCACGTAGGCCACAACGTGTGAACATGTCTCTGTGGGTCCCAATTATGTTGGTATTTGTGGGGCCCGTTTGTTTTCACACTCAACGCTCATTGGTTCCGATTCTATTTCCTTGCTTTTCTATGATTTTGTTATCTTGCTTCACAACACTCAATTACAACACTCAAAATCCAATATCGGAGATGTTAATTACAAATCATTGCCAAAAATTATACTCCTTAATTACAAATCCTATTGGTGTCATTTGTAAAAAGAAGGGACAATAAACACTTATATACTCATAAAGAAACTTATAGCAAATTAGTAGTATTTTGGGAATGTGATTTTTCATTTTAATTTAGTAGGCAAGAAACTTAACACACATTGTAAAATTCCATAAAATTTTATAGGGCAACTGAAACTGTGAAACACCAATAAAACAGAAACGAATTTTAGTGGACTTCGCAATTGTCAACGCGTTTATTCCATACTAATATTTTTTTTACATTGATGCATTAGTTTTCTTAGAAAAATGCAGACCTATTAATTAAAAAAATCCCAAATAATAATGTCATTGACTTCACCACATAAAACCCAGCGGAAACGAACACATATATAAGCCAAAGGCATGGCGAAACTATCAAATGCAAGAATCTTTCAAAGCTAAACAAAACAAAAAAAAACAATCTTCACTTCTTCTTCTTCTTTTCAGACAGAGTTCGTGTGTTTTTTTTCATCTCTTCTTTAGTCAAACTATTTTCTCAGAAGGCTTCTTCTTTTTTCTCCAGAAGCTCCTCTTTCTTTCTCCAAATTATTTAACATTTCTTTATTTTTGTTATTATATATCAAATGGCCATAGCTTTAAACATGGATGGTTGCTTAGAAGAGTTCATGAAAGCACTTGAACCGTTCATGAAAGAAACTTCATCTTCTTCCTCTTCTTCTTCTTCACCAAAAGCTATACCCTTCACTCCTACTATCATTACCAATAACCAAGTCTTACCGGTATCTAACCAAACTGGTCCGATTGGGCTAAACCAGCTCACTCCAGCTCAAATCCTCCAAATTCAAACAGAACTACATCTCCGGCAAAACCAAACTCGCCGTCGCGGTGGCCATCTTCTCACCGCTAAACCAACCCCAATGAAGAAAACCGACATAACCAAACCGGTTAAACTATACCGAGGCGTAAGACAACGACATTGGGGCAAATGGGTTGCTGAGATCCGTTTGCCTAAAAACCGAACCCGGTTATGGCTCGGTACGTTTGAAACCGCGGAAGATGCTGCATTAGCTTACGATCAAGCTGCTCATAAGATCAGAGGAGAAAACGCTCGTCTAAATTTCCCGCATATTGCTTGTCACGGGGAATATAAGCAATCTTTGTCTCCGTCTATCAAGGCGAAGATCGAATCCATCTGCAGTAGTAGCTCACATCTTCCACAGCCTGAGATCAAGAAAACGGCTAAAACAGAGGAGGGATTATTTGGTTTTCGTTATACCGGTAGTAAACCGGAGCAAGAACCAGAAATTATGGAGAATTTTGGGTCCGGCTTTTCGGGTTCTTCTCCTGAGTCGGGTGTAACGTTGTTGGACTGGACGGAAGAAGATGAGAGTCTGTTTATGGGTTTGCAGAAGTATCCTTCTTTGGAGATTGATTGGGACGCTATAGACAAACTCTCTGCATCCATTTAAGGTTTTTGGTTCGTTTGTTATTAAGCTTTTACTCTTTTAGAAGTTTTCTTTTCACTTTTCAGAGTTCTTGTCATGACTCATGGAAGTTCTTGACATTTGCAAAAGGATCACTGAACCTTGTTTTTAATGGGCCGTTTAGTGATAAAGAACCCAATATCTTCAAATCTGAGACGAGTCCAACTACTTATGAACTTCTTCTCTGAGTTGCATAATTCTTTGCTTGGATGTTCCTTGATTTTATTTTTCTTGGGTGGTAAAATTGTATGTTTTATATATATGTATAACTGGGAGATCTCAAGCCAATAGACTAATCTTTTGGAACATATGAATTTAAAATATTATTGTCATTTCAGACGTCTTGAATAGTCAACAGTCAACCGTAATTGAAATTAGACTGATTTTGATCTATTCCTTCCGCCTAAATGATTAACTCTTTAACAACCGTATAATCGTGAATCCATTCGGTTCACTTTCACGCGAATCTACTTTAAAATGTCATATATGGTCAAGGCAGTGACACGTGTACGTTGAAATTGGCTTCCCATTGTTGGGGCATTTACCTTTCACAATTCACATGCATCCCCATGTCATGAGCACGTTTATTCATATAATTATAAGCTACCGAACATCGATGCTTCATGCTTGAGATAGACATATCAAGGATCTCGAACCGTGGACCGACATTTCAGAGGTTGACACGTGTAAAGGATCGACGTGATCTCCAGCATGCAATTATGCAAATACACATAAATATGCGAATGGTGAGAGGCAAATGATATGGACATAACGAGGAACACGTACTCACTTAAACGTATGATTTCATTTCATGTGCAAGTAAACAAACAGAAAAATTGTACTTTTCCCTTCCCTTTTGCTTTTCTCTCACAAAAAAAACTCTCTTTTGTTTTTGTTAAAACAGAGATTACTAGACTTGGAAGTTGAAGAAGTTGTCATGTCTCGGTCATTTATTAGCTCAAGTACTCTGTAGTATGTTCTTATGTCGTGAAAAAAGCAACGGACCCACGAAGGATGTGTGTCTAAGTCTCACTCACTAGTCGATTGTCGACTATCCACATAATCCTATCAATCTCGCGTTGCATTATATAAGAAATTGCTATTTCATAAAATAGTACACATACATTTAGAATTTAACAAAAGGTACCACTATACATACCCCTTCCCTTACAGTCGTCTATCTTTTTTTTTTTTTTTTTGTTTAAAAGGTAAAAGAAGGCTATAAAAAGAAAGAAAAATATATCCCCAAGTGAATAAAAGTGATTGTTCATCTTTTTCTGAAAGAAAAGAATTATGATGAACAATATCAACCTAGCTATATAAGGGCATACTAAGAACTTACCCTTATATATCTTGTACAATGTTCCATTATAGGTTAGGGATATATAGATATATTATCTATATGTATATATATACATATGCACCTATGGTAGTGGTTATTTGTTCTATTAAAAGTCTACTAAAACTACTCCGTTGCCCCTTAACGTTCGTTGCTGAATTTTTTCCACTCCACCAATCGTCTCAAGAATTCCATCACCTGTATGTGTTAGGAGAATTAGATCATTATATTACGAAACAATAGGTAAATATACGGTGTTGATATATATGTATAACTGCGTAAATGGATAAATGTATATATGTGTACTTGCCTCAGGTGGGTCTTGCAGAGAATACGACGCATTGGTGTCTTTGGGGAACTTGGAGACAAGAATACCAAAGCCTTGTCCTCTCTCTTGAAGCAGCTAATTTAGATGGAAAAAAAATACAAATAATAATGTGAACTTCATTGTATGCATCGTACTTGCCTAGTATTTTTGTTATATGTTTAACAAAAACATCGTTTAAAAAAAAAAAAAAAAAACATCGTTTAAATTCTTATACCTTAAAAGCATCTTCATCGGTTCGATCATCACCAATGTATACCGGAAATACATCATCACGGTTCTCAAATCCTGCAACAGGCAAATTCTTGTTGATTATTCGTAAATAAAATAAGCAAAAAAAACTTTGTTGTGTTACGAAAAATAAATTTAACAAGACGAGCGAAAAAGATTCTCACCAAGTGACTCTAACAAAAACTCAAGGGCCTTGCCTTTGTCCCACTTAACCATAGGTCGGATTTCAAAAACCTGTTATAGTATAAAAAATAAATTTAGATTTATCTAAATTTGATATTCCAAAAACGTATTTTAGTCGATCACCAACAAGAATATGCCACGTCATACCTTCCGACCTTGAGACAGTTTCAATGTCGGATAGTTCTTTACCACCGACCGAACCTTCAAAGCCAATTCGCTCCATTTCTGAAAGATTTTCAACAAAATAAAAATAAAGTATGTGCAGTGTTAGTTTTGGTTTTTAAAATATAACTCGGAAATTTTAGTAATTGTACGGTAATATTTTGTTACCTTCTCGTCCACACAACGAAAATGCACAGAAAGACAGAACTTGTTGTTCTCCACTTTTGCTCCCGCTGTGGATTTGGTTTTATCCACCAATTGTTTAAAAACCTATAAAACATCGATTTTAGTTTTTTTTTTTTTTGTGACAGTTAGAGATTTTAACTTAAATACTCGATTGTATACACAAGAGATAACAAATGACTATATTTATATATTTTACCTCATCGATCATGGGAAGAAAGTCGCCGGCTGGTTGGTAAAGAACAGATGGTTTATCCTAAAAAAGAAGTAAAATTCGATTTAGAAAAGAACTATATATATTTTAATCTTGTAGACTAATTGAGTTTTAATAATCTCAGACTCATATACCTTATTGTATCTTGAGAAACCTTTTGTTGGACCCTTGATATCCATTCCATGGCTTCCAGCATAGTACAGTTCTGCTAGCTTCACAAAGCTATAAACCTACAAATATATTTAAAAGAAAAACTTACTTTGCTTCACTAATAATTTTTTTTTTTTAAATGGTAAATTTAATTAGCTTAGAAAAGTGTACCTTGTCTATGCATCTACCAGTAACTATAGAAGTTGGAAAACACTTGGCCACTTTTTTCACTGTTCTTCTCATCTTGCTGGATATGAAAGCTCTGTCTGGATCATCGACGATTGGAGATAGAGTACCGTCATAATCAAGAAACATGACGATCTGCTTTCCTCTTGAAGCTTCGATGATTCGTTCGAACATGTCAAGTGCCGATGGATGTCGTTTCTGGTTCGAATTACAGACAACAACAAAAAAAAACAAATTAGCATTACAGTGAGAAAGAAAAAAGAAACAGAGTTTGTCTGTAAAAATGTGTAATGGAGCTTACAATCCAAGAATTGAGCTCTTCTTCAGAGGAGAGAGAAGAAAGAGATTTGAGATGAGTAGGAGAAGAAGCTCTCATGGAGTCAACCCAAGAGTTGAGTCTTTGGCTTTGAGCGCCATTGATTTCGAGGTTCTTGAGGAGTTTTTTCTTGGAAACTGAGATGTAACCAGGAGCAGTCGGTGGTTTCTGAGCGGAAGGAGTGAATACGGAAGAGTTAGAGACGGTGGAGACGGTTATGATTCCAGTCTTGGCGTCTGATACGACGACGTTTTGGCTCACCATTTTGTAAAACAGAGAAGGAAAGAAAAAACAGGGGATTTTTGGAACAGAGGATGTGAAACAGAAAACTTGACTGGTCTTCTCGACAAAAGCGAGAAAATTGAACCTTGCCAAATTGGGAAAACAGAGATTAAGATGAGTCTTCGAAATGGGTTGAAGAAAGTAAAGAAATGTGAGCTGAGGGAAGACGAAGGAGAAGAAGAAATTGCTCTGTTTTTCGAAACTGAAAATGGTTTTTGCAGTGATCGAAGAGACGAGAGAGAGAGTTAGTGTGGGAGATATTCGTAAACAAAGAGGTGGCTTATATAGAAGCACAAACGAAGACAAAAGAGTTTAGAGAAGAGAGAGAGTTCAAGTTACAAGTGGGAGCCATGGGACCGAGGTTCTGTGGTGGGACCTACAAGCCGGCCCAGCTGAAGGAGGTGGTGACTCTTCTCTTTGTATTAAATTGGGTCCCACTATAATCCCACGTGTCCTAGAGGCAAAGGAAGCACCTTTCTATTCGTATACGTCGTCGTATGTATGTTTTATACTATAACCTAACGTCGCCGAATCATATAATATGATAACTGCAATCGATTTTATTCATTTTAATTTTCATTTTCACTACAACCAATAGATGTCCAATTCAGCATAGATATCGACCTTTTCTGTTTCGTTTGGGAAAATTAGTTGTATATGTGATTATGTGGCTAAACAAATCAAGAGCATGGAGCATGACCATTTTGTTGAAAAAAATAAGTCTTTGTAAACGTAAAGATCGAATACTTAGTTATGTATAAATCATACCATCTAGACGATTCCACAAGTTTACTAAACAAGCAAATATGCAATACTTAAATTATGAGTGCGACCTCTTACGATGCATACAGCCACACGTACGATATTAAAATGATAGTACAATTACTTAGTGGTATAAATTATATTGAGAAATGGTATAAACCAATAGGTCACGAAATTTCTTACAAACCTAACGTTTCTTCATGAATTGACGTACAATCTTATAGATAGTTAATGAAAAAATTCAGAAGATCCAAAATTTTCAAAGGAAAATAAATATACAATAGAGGGATCGATTACCCGACATGGCTTTCATTTGACTATTTTAACTTCCGAACATGTTTTAAAGAACAACATTTTCAAACTAAAAAAATATGAATGAAGAAGGCTGATATATACAAATATATGCGAGAGATGTTTAATAACGTGCCTAAAATAGGAGTGACTCTTCGAGAGAGTTTTAGATCTTCATCTCTGAGCCTATCAGAATAATTTGATTTTGATTGCAAGTGTATAACGCTTCTTTTTTTTTTTTTTTTTGGGTGCAAATGTGAACGCTTCTTGTTTTTTGTACGTGTGTATATGTTTTGGACCGTTTGTGTTATCTGAGTCGATCTCGTGACCCCGTTTGGGCTTCGGTACTTATCTAATCCTATTGTCTATAGTGATAACTTTTGGGTAATACTATAAGGTTTCCAATTGGTGTCATTCTAGAGTAATATACATGTGTCATGGCATGCATACAAGTGTGTAATTTTGTTTATATATATACATACATTGATACATACGATGTTTGAGGACTAAAATATGTGGAGAAAATATATAAAAGCTTTAGTTTACCAAGTCTAGTCATTATTTGTACATATAACTTGTTTAAGTGCAACTCAAAGACGCCCATTGTCTTTGAAAACCAAGAAAAAGCGCCCTTTTTGTGCTAACCTCAAAACCAGCTGCGGCTGCAAGTCTGCAACACATTGTTCTTTTCATTTATTTTAGTTTTCTAGAAATATCATACTTTTATTAATATTATTGCTATAGTTTCAAGAGTTTCCATTATCTCCATTCATACCCAATTATTGAAGATGAAGAAAACCTCATACACGTATATGCGATTTATATCATCCCATTTACAAGTTAGTATTAAAGTCTTAAAACGGACCATTGTACTACGGTGCATGTATAAATGTATGTGTATACCAGATACGTGTATATATAGGTTTTTGTTAATTAAACCTGTGGACTCTAAAACGTCGAACCCGTGGATTTCGTGAAATATGATTTTACTATATCCATATCAGTTATATATAAATTTGATTTTCAGGAGAAAAGATGGTATCAAATTCCTAGAAAGAACCTGTGTTATTATGGAAAATTCAGTCTTTATTTGATCACGTTTATGATTTAAGCTACCTGGTCAAGCACGAAGCAATATTTGGACTTCTTGCTTCTTTGACAATAGTCGCGCGAATAAGATTCTTGGAGACCAAAACCAACGCTTGACTTTGTGACCAACTAAGAATATTTAAGATACTACATTCTATCAGTAACTGTTACTGTTATATGCAGTTTCTTCCCAAATCTCATTTTAGTGATGAATGTTCTGAAGTCTATTTTACCAGATTTGTGGCAATTTGGTGTGATCTTTCTTGATATGTTTAATCTCTTTGAGATATTGGTTGAGCTCTCCTTTATGGAGATTGTTTCCTTCCCAAAATTTTTGCTTGCTTTGAGTGATATTTTTTCAGAGTGTTGGAGTTCGAAGTTGTCAAACACTTCGTGTCTTGTAGGCTTACTAACTTGGTGTTTTGTCACTATGGAGTTCGCTACTGTTATTAGGATTGTTAAACTTACACTAGATGCGTTTTCAATCTCGGGGATAGGATTACTAGATGTATCTTACAATTCCCATGGCACCATTTCGCTTCTTCATACTAATGTCGTGAAGTTCCTCTTCAGTCTTGGTGGTTCAAGTGTTTGGTTAGCCCTTATCCTTGTTGTTGTTGTTGTTGTTTCTATTCCCACTTTGTTAAGTGTGGTGATTTTAGCTAGTTTGGCTTTGTTGTCCTTTGTTTGGAACACTTTTTCCTTTGATGGAGAATAAGCATGAATGAAATTAGATGTTGACCAAAAAAAAAAAAAATATACTACATTCTATAAAAAGAAAATCGAAAACAAAACTTTTTTTCTTTTTCTAAGGAGTGGTGATCCTTATGTGTTATAACCTTTTTATGTTCGGGGATAACCATGTATATCTTTGTTCGTGCCATCCCTCAAACGAAGTTGCGAACTACAAAACAAAACAAACAAAAAAAACTCTTCTTTTTTAAAAAATTAAGCTTACCAAAACTCGAATACGATATTTAACATAGCCAACAAACTATTCAATAAATAGCTATTGTTCAATCAAATATATTTTGAACTCTTTTTTCGTAGTCTCTACATATTCGTATCATATTAGATTTGCCAAAATCGAAATAAGTGAACTTTTTATATGTTCATCTACAGATTCCGTAACATTTGCACAGACAAGGTTGACCAACATATTATTCTTTATACAGTAAAGTATGTGTATATGTGAACAAGAACATTCAAACCCTCGGGAAATACTAGATGCATGGACAGTCTTAACGAATCAGTTTTTCGTTTAACCAAATAAAATTTTAAAATATTCTTCTTGATTTCTAAAGGATCTTATTCGTTTTTCCATGTGCTTCCTGTTTTTAAATTCGATGTATGTTGGAAAAAAACCACTTAAGCCTCATGTGAACGTGATCATGAATCATGATCATAATGATATATATCTATTACATAAACAAACTAGACTGATGCTTTTCCTAATAAACTTTTGATTTTTGTTTAAACTTAAACATTCATAGAAAGTTTAATTTTCTTACAAGGTTTTAAATGTTAATGGGAAAAAGAGACATCATTCGTTGTTTTAACTTGCCATATCAAATAATTCGATCATGACGATGACGTAAGCAAAGATGTAATGGTTGAAGAAAGAAGTTTCACGGGCGATCCTAGAGAGATTCAGATTCTTTCGATTCTTTGACCACCGTTGGTTTTGAATTTCGATATAAGTGTGGCACTACATTTCTTTTCTCATTTCATGGCATTTACTTAACTTATATAATAAGAAAGAAACATGCATGAATAAAGCTGCAAAGAAAACTATTTGTTTTTGGAATAGTGTTTTGACTGTTGCCCAATTTAATTTCTTTTTTAAGTTAGAAACTGAAAAGCAAACCCGTGTTTTTCGGCTGAATCAAAGCCTTCTATCATCTTTTTCTATTGTTGTCAGTTTAAATATATACTAAGCTTTCATTGTTTTTTTTTCTTATTCAACCTCCAAACTTCTTTTAGCGACGATTCAACATATAACTAAATGTCTCAAAAAGTTAGATTGCGAATTAGTTAGCTACACGTGCATTCACATCCTTCACTTAAAATGATGGTTTTCGTCAACCAGAAAATTGCTTACTTCACATTAAAACATAACAAAACAAAACAAATCGTCTACTTTAAAGAGAATGATAGTTACCTCCTTATAAAAACGGGTTTATATTAGAAATTAGTCATATTGCTCCGAGTCAAAAATTGTTGTGATCAAATGGAAAATGGCTACGTAGAAAACTAACAATATAACTCGGTTTATTTTTCTTTAAGACCACCAGTTGAAGTACTACATCAATACTTTAAATTTGAACTCTTATGTGCTTTAATTTTCGAATCCTTTATCACTGTTTTGTCCCTCAAAAACATTATAATTGTATACTTCGGATATTTAGGCATAGACATATTTATAAATTATATAAGTATTGTTCAATAAATGAAGTCTTCACTCTTCAGTTTAACTTTCTTTTTACTACAATGCTCACAAGGTGACATCTAGCTTTCATTATCTTTGGTCAACTTTTTCACGAGAAAAGTTACATACACTATTCAACTGTTTCATTTTTTTTTTGACCAAGAAAAATATCGTAGTCTCAATTATTGTAGTTCCGTACGTTGTTCTCGTAGTCAACTGAAATGTCAGGCTAAATCGCTGGCCATGGACCGGACCGAGTGCGAATAGATTCAAAAAGGTTCATAACGTGTCAGGAGCTTGTCGCTCGCTGCCCAAACCATATGACTCGTCTGAATCTGTCGTTCTTTATAAACCGACACCACACGTGGTCTACTTCGATCGGTACGTGTCCCTATTGAAACATAAAACCCTCTCTAGTGGTCGGCAGGTTCTTTCTTTTATGTTCTTTCTTTTTTCTCTTCACGCACAAGAAATAACATATGTGGCATTGGCAAGTAAGTAAAACAAAAACTAGAGAATATTATTAACTAATAACTATTAAGAGATGCATTCATCGGACGTGCACGCACCAAGTCCATATGTTCGGTCTCTCCCCGACTGACCCTATCAATAGGTCAAACACTTTCTTATTTCCAATAGTGTTTTCTTTTTTCGATCTCCAACTATTTTTTGAACCGAAACTCAACCATCATTACCAAGTAGTCAATACCATAATTATTATGTGTTAACGTTGTTATTACGAATCAATTAGTCGCAAAATTGTTTTATAGTGTGTATATATATACGGAGTAATTAAAGAGGATATATATATGTTGAAATTAATTGTAAGCTTACAGTAATGCAAATAATTTGGGGTCAATATCAGTTGGGGACATTCAACGTGTCTAAATTGACATGAGGTTTTTGGCATATATAATTTTGTCAAGTTGATGTGATTTTTAGGGGTGGATTAAAAGAAAGTAGAAGAAATGAGTTGTAAAGAGTTGCAATGAAGTGAGAAATGAGAGTGTGATTACATGTAAAGAAGCTTATTCTACGTTGTTGGTTTGGTGTGTTTCTTATCGCTTTCCTATCTTTTCTTTTTCTGTCGAAGCATTATGGAGCTAACACGTTTCGATACGTTTTTTCTTCGATGTAAATATGGATTTGTTCTCCGTGAAGTAATGAGATTTTATATGTGATTCTGAATTCAGCAATTTCGTAAAACCATCTAAGCGAAATTTGTAAACTGAAAGAAAAATTTAGAGAATATGTAGAAATGTAATATAATACATTTATTGGTTAACAGATTTCTTAAGATAACTATATACTTTTATTTTATTAGATTAATTTAAAAAAGTAATACATTGAATTAGTTGATGGATATACAAATTTAAGGATTTCCTTGGTTGATAGCTACAAAACAAAAAAAAAAACTAAATAATTGACAAATATGAAATACCCACACAAAGAATATAGAATCTAAACAGACGTATGAATGAAAATAACCATACAGAAAAAAAATCCTGTCAACATTTAGAATAAATAAATATTCTTGGACCATAACAGTTCCCTATCACATGGAATAAGGAAGAGGAAAAAAAACCATAGGATGTAAGGAATTGTATTCTTCATTTTTATTTTTACTTTCGATGTGTTATATACTTATAAGTTATGCTGAATATTTATGAAAATGTAAGATAAAGAAAATAACAAAAAAAAAGAGGTAAAATGACAGGTAAACGGAAACAACTACCAAAGCCTAACGGTATCGCTGCCTTCAATGCACTTTCGGTCATAGATATGGGCCCACTTCTGCACCCCCACGGCTTTCCTACGTCTTTCTGACTCAGTTCCTTCTTGGCCCACAGGCCCATAAACATGATAAATTATTTTAATTGATTTAAAATCAAAACACTTTTTAAATTAGTGGTTATTGAACACGATTACACGAAGACAATCCGACTTCAATTATACAACCATCATAAACCAATTTTAATCAGCAGTGACTAATTTAAGGCATGATCTGAAAGTGCTTATAAGTTATGATTTTTTAAAAAACTTTTTAGGTGAAATGCTGTTTTTCCATTTTATTATTTCATGAGTTTGCAAAAAAGGAAGATGGAAAATGAGTTGCCACTTATGTCGGCCCACGCATACAATGCTAAAAGCCTAAAAGAGAAAAAGTATCTTGAAAAACAAAGTTATGATTCTTTTGTCATTATATGATTTGCTTTATTTATTTTTGTTATCTTCATATCATTTGCTTTATACCCTTGTTTTTGAGTAAAAAAGGTTTATGATACTAATCGGATGGATTTAAGCAATTTGATATTATTTTTAGATTATGAAAACATAAAGTCGGTTTCTTCTTCTTTTATCATGGTTCAATTCACAGTGCTTGGTTGTGTGTT
Organism: Microthlaspi erraticum; assembly: GCA_902728155.2. Lineage (NCBI taxonomy): Eukaryota > Viridiplantae > Streptophyta > Magnoliopsida > Brassicales > Brassicaceae > Microthlaspi > Microthlaspi erraticum. The sequence continues at coordinate 509,424 of CACVBM020001151.1, read as the reverse complement.
CTTTAGCCAGTCGATTGCAGGAGAAAAAAATAATTTTATCGAGTACTTACAATAATTAGTGATGATAAGAATCCAACGCAATGATAATTTAGTACATGGTTAACAATCAAAGTCACAATATAGTGACTTATCCTATAAGGCTATAAATTAATACTGTATTAGTTTAAGTTAGAAATGCTTCCACAATGCTATTACTATTTTTGTTTGTTGTTAAAGCTTGTCTTCTTCATTATATCTCTTTATCTCAAAAAGGAAGATTTAGTATATGCTAGCTTTTTGTTATCGACTTAGCGCGATGAGGCGTCTCTGTTCATTAAGTATAAGCTTCCATATCTTTAAAGAACCTTATTGATTGAATATCTCAGCAGACTAAACACTGTAGATGGATAATAGGGTTATAGATTAGATATAAGTAACTAGCTGGTGTTAAAATTAATAAGAAGATCAAGAGTAATCGGTGCTGCTTTAATAATTTGGAAACAAATAGAATCAACAACCTTTAAGAATCTGAGACTAGCGAGGAGATATTGAAATTGGAGAGAAAATCTAGAAATACCACGCCCAAATCCGCATGGTTTGCAAAAGTGTTTGAAAAAGCTAGCATTTTAAAATTACAAAAAATAAATGAAGCAGAACTTTCCAAGAAAATCAGGAAAAGAGAAATTTACAAGTATCACAAAACCGGTAAAAGATTACAAATATTCAACAATTAGCTTGAGGACAGGGCATATTAAGAATGGATTACAAGTGGGTGTCTTTAAACCATATCAGATTCTGATTTGATGTAATCCTCAACGGTTCGCAAATCACCTCTTTGATTACTATTTTCTCATATATAAAAATAAAAATTAGAGAAAGCATACGAATTCTGACAGAAAAAAATAAAAAGCATTAGAATATATTTAATCAAAATGTGATGTGCTTTGGGACTCTTGTGATAATCAAATCTGGGCCGTATAAATTGGTGGGTGCACACCCAACTTGGTTGCAGAATATGAATATACTGTATATGATAATGATACAATATACGAACAAAATTGTATGCTCCAAGTTTCGAAATAAGAAACTCGTTTGGAAAATAAACTAATGTTTTCTGTTGACAAACAATTTAATATCTCAAGAACATAATGTAAATGCAAATTACAAGGAGCACTTTGACACAAAGAAAAAGGCATATGCTACGTTTATTACTATTTTCTTTAGAATGGTCTTAGCAAATAGCAAGACATACATTATGGAACTGATTAAATATATACTGCTCACATGAATACTCCCAAATTCCTAAAACCCAACAGAAAAAACAAATTATGTATCTGGGTTTTATAAGCCCAGTTCTGATATCATGTTTCATAAAATAAAAAAATGGGATGCAGTTGACCAAAAGTAAAAAGATCTGTTCCAACGGATTGATTATAGCTACACTAACGGAATGTCCACATAATTAACAATTGTGATCTCTCAAGCAACGAAAGAAAAAGAAAAAAAAAAATTATAATCATAAATTAATCGTCCTCGCTTAAGCGAACAAATGAAGGATTACAATAAATCTTAATGTTCTCAACATTCCTCGATTTCATACGATTTGGCTGTACGATCAAAAAGAGTAAACATAAGACGACGATGTTACGCGGCAGCTCCACAGTCATCCTAAGTTTCCTCCTCCTCCTCACCACCGTCGCAATCGCTCTCGCCGTAAGTCACTTTCTTGCAACTATACACACATCGCATAATACAAATCATCAATCGTTACGCACTTGATGACTAATGTTTGTTTCCATTATAGTCGGACAGAGATGACGACAACATGTGCGTGTTCACGGTTTACATACGAACCGGTACGGTTTGGAAAGCCGGTACAGACTCCGTAATGAGCCTCCGTCTTTACGACAGTTACGGCCAAGATGCAGTTATCTCCGATTTGGTTACGTGGGGAGGTTTAATGGGTCCGTTTCATGACTATTTCGAGAGGGGTAATCTCGACATTTTCACCGGGTTGGGTTCTTGTCTCTCGGGTCCGGTCTGTGCGATGAATCTGACATCTGACGGCTCCGGCGGTCATCACGGTTGGTATTGTAACTACGTGGAAGTGACGATGAGTGAGAGTCGTCGGAGAAGTTGTTCTCAGGAGAAGTTCGAGGTTGAGCAATGGTTAGCTCGTGACACGTCGCCGTATGAGCTGTCCGCGATTAGGAATCATTGCTCCGACTTTGTCAAGAATCGTCGAGTTGTTCTTCCCACGATGTGAATGTGACATTCATTTCATTTCATTTTATTTTTTACTTGGTGGTCAATGAAACACGATGTGATGTGTTTCTAACGTGTGATTGCGATTTGTTAGTTTGCTTTTTGTTTCATCAATACAGAAAATGAAAGCAAAATGTGTGATCGTATTGCAATGCTTGACATTTTGGAGTGATTATAAGATGTCAAAAATCGTATAAAAAGATTTGGAAATCACACCACTCACCGTGTTTTAAATGGATGATTAATTAATAAATCTGTATGATATGGGCCTAGGGCCCAATTAAAAATCTAATGCCCAACATTGTAAAATTTTGACAATTTTATGTTTTTGTTTAAGCTAAATACAGCATAATCATAACCACAATCTCATTTGCTATACAAATCAATTTAATCCAAACCCAAAAAGAAACAAAAAGTAAAGAATCACACATTTTGTTCGTTTAAAGTGTCTATCGCCGGCAACAAAATGAAAATCAAACAAATGAATTTTCCGGCGGTATCTTTCTCAATCCATATTAGCCGTCACGGTGGTTTTTTAACCGCCGAATAAATTATCAAGAATCTTGGCCGTGTCGTTTCATGAGTTGTTGTTGAGCTTCTGATAATCCTCTAATGACCTCTTCATCTTCCGGTGACTCTTTTCTCAATATCTCGTAATCTGCTACCGTCAATTCCCACTTTCGCATCTGCACCACAAAATACCCGTAATTACAAAAAGCTCCCAGAATTTATTATTTTTTTCCAAATTGACCCCAATAGTTTTGTTCTTGCTACCTTGGCGTTACAGTCGGCTCTTCTGAGACGAGCTTTGCGGTAACCCGGCCTGACAGAGATCGCCGCCGTGCAATCCTCAACAGATTTTTCGAGTTGACCCAATTTTGACCGACAAGCCGCACGGTTACAGAGCAAAACAGAGTTTCGAGGATCGTGGTCTAATCCTTCGCCGTAAGCGGCGCAAGCCTCCTCGTACCTCCCGGCTTTAAACAGCTCATTTCCTCTGAATCTAGCTTCCGTCACCGCTTGAGCCCGCCTTGAAACCATGTTCACCTCCCGGTTGTTTCCGTCTAGCTTCCCGGCGCGTTGGATCGCCTCCACTGCCTCGTCGAATCTGATCAAGTCAAATGTTAAAACCGGAGAATCAATACCAGGATAAAAAACAAAAACCAGGATTAAACCGGTATTTCAAATTTCAAACCGGTACATACTCTATACCGGCTTAACACAAGAATTGTGAAATGAAACATGGAATTCAAATTTGATTAGTTTACAGTCAGTAACATGGTTTAAACATTTGTCATACGAAACCAGTATTTCAAATTTGACCAGATTACACTAACTACCTAAGAATTGTGCTATGAAAATGGAATTTCAAAGAACCGGTAATAAACCAAGAATTGGCAAGAACAACAGAAGAGAAACCAACCTGCCAATAGCCAAGTGAACCTGAGCACGGACGACCAAGAAACCAGCATAACCGACCGGTCCATAGTACCGAGTACTGGTTTCCACATCGAAAACCGGACATCTAGACAAAGCATCATCAGCTTCTTGATGTCTATGCGTTTTCAACAATGCTTCAACTTGCAATGCATATACCTGTGGAGCTGCATCAGCTCCTGAAGAGATTGTGTTTGTCGTCTCTGTAATCAAACCATTCCAATCTCTTAACCTCTTAGCTTCAGTGCACTTGCTGATATGTGTCTGTACGGTTTTCGCCTTTGCAATGTCTTCAGGATCAGCCTCTGGACCCGAATGCTTGAAATGATATATCGATTTCTCCACTTCTCCTAACCTATAAAAAACTTGCAAGATAAGTTTCTTACAGAACAAGAGTTTGATTGAGATTAGTGAGGGTTTTAACATTTTATCTTACCTGAGGTACAAGTTACCCAAGCGATGATGTGCTCTATGGTAATGAGGCTCGATTCTGATGGCTTCTCTGCATTCGAAAACCGCATCAAGAATCCTCCCGAGTGCGGTCAAAGCAGCGCTCTTGTTGCTACGATACGCAGCTTTGTTCGGATCAATCGCAATCGCAGCATCATACAATGCTAAAGCCTCTGCGAAGTTCCCGTTCTTGTAATCTTCATTCCCCATTATCTTCAACGTTTCCGGATCCATTCTTGTTGAGATTGCTCTACACAATGATCCTGACTGATCTTGACTCTTCACTGTCGCCGCCGGTGAAGCAGCCACCGTCGTCCTCTTACCACCATAACCAGTGTTGACATTACCGTAGTTTGTAGTTGTTGCTGGTCCGCATTGATTTAAATTGCCAAGATTTCCGAATAACATGACATTGCTAGAGGAAGCACGAACAAGTCCATTGGCTCCTCTTGATTTCTGATGATCGGTGATCATGCTTTCAAGCTCGCCAGATAAACCGATGGCTTCTCTCGGCACTTTCCTCTGTCCTCCTCGGTATGGATCAACGCTACTACTATTGTTGTTATGACTACTTCGTTGTTGATTCTCGTAATGACCTAATTGGTGGTTATTAGGGTATTGGTTCGATGAGGATTTTGATGGAACTACGGACCTTTGGTTCTGGATCTTGTTGTTCTGGATTGGCTCAGCCGAAACCTTCTGGTCCTCGCGAGGTTTTTTGAAATCGGTACCGGGAGATTTAGTGAATTGGATGTTGCTGACGGGGGTTGCTGCCGTGGATGTGCTTTTCTGGCTACCATTATCGGCGACGGTAGGTTTCTTGGACCACAAGGCACGTCTACCGAACATAACGCTCAATAGACCACAACCAGATCTTCTCTCCGCCGCTGCCGCCGTGTTCTCCTCCATCCCAAGAACCGGCCTGAGAATTGGAAAAAAACCCTCTCCCTTTCCGATTAACAAATCACGATTCAGAAACTGAAGAAGAAGAAGGAATTGAGAAGGAAGAACAGAGATCAATGGGTATGAGAAGAGAAGAATCTCATGTTTTTAAAAAGAAGAACAGAGGAGAAAAATGTGATTAGGCTTTTCTCGGTCGGACGGTAAAGAGGAACGAAGATTCTTCCGTTTCGTGTTTTGTATTGGTGTCATAAATTTAATATTAAGTGTCATTATGATTTTTGGTTTAATCACACGGAAATGAAAAGGAAAGGACTTATTAGGTGAAGAAAAGAAAGGAAAAAACAATAACGACTGGAAATGTTTATTTTGTTATATTTCGATATCAAATGAGTTGGTGGTGAGTTTGAAAAAATTGATGCCAATTCATTAATGGTTAACTCATCTCTTCCATTCTGTTTTTTTTTTCTTCTTCTTCTTCTCTGCCAGCTCTTACTTTTTCCTGTTAGAAAAATCAAAAATCTATGGTTGTTGCTTGCTGACTCGGTCGTGTAAGAGAGAGAGGGAATATTTAGAAAGAAGGTGGGCGATTTGTCCGTAAATTAATCCGTGTTTTTTTCCAATTGATTCCATTTTTAGATGATTTTATGGAGAGCACGTATTTTCCTTTTTATCTAACAAACGTGTCTGATGATCTTTTCTGAAACGTTACATCAATAAAAAGAGTAGATAGACACGTATTCAAGAACATTAATTCCATATTCCCTTACATATTAAGACCGAGTCACGGTGTCAATCTAGACACTTTAGGTTTTCTTGAACGGATCAGAGAGCAAATTCTTAGCCTTCATCTTCAAAATGGCACTAGCTGGGTTAAGTCCTTTAGGACAAGTGGCCGTACAGTTCTTGATTGCTCTGCATCTATACACTTTCCTATCATCTTCTGTTATCGCTTGTATCCTCTCTTGTCTAAACTCATCGCGGCTGCGTGAAAACAATAATCCGATGTTAAAGACTGGCATTTAATTGAAACCATCTTTTCTTCAAATCCAATTTTTTTTGATAACCTGTCGCTGATCCAACGGTAAGCCTGTAGTAAAGCCGCGGGTCCTGGAAACTCCTCGGGGTTCCACCAATAAGAAGGACAGGATGTTGTACAACATGCACACAATATGCATTCGTATAACCCGTCTAGTTTCTTCCGGTCACTTGGTGATTGCCTGTGTTCACGTCCGTCTTTTGGTGGCTTCCTTGTCTTTAGCCATGGCTCCACTGATCTTTAATTCCAAGCAAACAATAGCATAGTGATTAGTGAAGAGTGTATACATTTTTATTAGTGACACGTGGAATAATCAAGAACGTGTGACTTTTACTTACTTGTATTGTTGGTAAAAGTTAGTGAGGTCGATGACTAGATCTTTGATGACGTACATGTGAGGCAAAGGAGTGATAATGGTGGGCTTCGACGTGTCTGAATTTATAGGTTTAAGACATGCGACGGTGTTAGTACCGTCGATGTTCATTGAGCAAGATCCACAAATCCCTTCTCTACATGATCTTCTATAACTCAAACTCGCATCTTCCTCTCCTTTAATCTTTTGTAACACGTCCAAAACCTATTGCAACACATCATATTAGTTAAGAGTAAAAAAAAATTAGGCTCTAGTTAATTTAAGAATTGTAGTTAATTACCATTGGACCACAAGTGGAAAGATCTACGAAGAAAGATTGAAGAAAAGGTTTAGTGTTTGGCTTGTCAGGGTTCCATCTGTAAATCTTGAATTCCTTTTTAACCACTTTGTATTGATCTGTTGGATATCAACAGATATCATCGTTACTAAAATCATTGCATCTTTAAGAATATTATGATTGTATTTCAATCTAGCTAATGAAAATATATTCTCGTTTTTTAGGCTATATTCGTATACCTTCTTTGGTTTTTGTTGTTTCATGGGAATTTAGAGTGTCTTTGGATAAGTCTTGAGCCGCTTTGTGACCTTTCAACACCGGAAAATCTCCGTCGCTGCTGCTTAGGCTGCTGCTAAAACGTACTTTCTCCGCCGCTGGACTGAAGATTCTCCGCCGCAGCACTCGCAACATCTCAGTTCGCTAGATCAATAGTTGTTTGACTCGTTGAGAAATACGTTTAATCAAATTTCGTTTTTTGTTAAAGGAAGGAGAGTAAATTTGGCATGGCGAGGACACGTGGAGACACTTTTTATTTGTTTCACTTACACGTGGGAGGGTGTAGGCACGTGTGCGACGACGTGCTCGAAGATAAATCTTTGATGGCGTCGTGTACTTTGTTAAGGCTCGTATAAAGCCCATTTATAAGAAAAGCCCACTGTTTATCTTATTTCAGGTCGGGTCGGTTCGAGATGTCGACCCTCTAACTGTAAAACCCGTTTCTTGTGGATTTGGGGAAAAAACGGTTTTTAATTTGTATGTTTGAAAGACAGAGAGCATTTTGTCAATTGCATTGGATCTCGAGCTTCTTATTGACAAATCCAGCACAATATACTGTAAGGAAAGTCAACGGTCTAATGTTCTGAAAGATAGATGACACGTGGCATGTCTCTTTGTCTGAAGCAGGACCACCTTTGACTAATCTCACACACACTTTGAATGCTCTGCTTGTTTGAATGTCATCGTCGTCCATACGAAAACTTCCGAATGTATATCAGTATTGGTGTTAGTTATTCCAAACTTAAAATTTGTTATTACTATGCTTTAATGCAATTTTCAAAACATTCTTTGCTCATTGAAAAAACAAAAATATTATATAAGTTGCTCGTTGTATCTTCAAAGTCTAGTTAGCTCAGAAACTTGTAGAAGACAACTACAGACTTGGACGAAAATAGAAGTCAAAAGGGAAACTAACAAATTTGAGAAAGATAAAACTTGTTTTTTTCTTTCTTTCTTAGTAGTGGTGTCTAATCGCTCTACAACAATAAACAATACAGTAATAGACGACTTGCTGGGATTTTGTAAACCCTTTATTACTGTAAAAGTTCAGCTCTATTTACATTTGTTATTTTTATTTGTTTAGATAGAAGTATTTTTTTTGTTAAAGGCCTTCTAGATAGAAGTATTATTGCTAAACCGTGTGTAGACCAAAACAGAAGTAACTTGCCTTTAGAAATAATAAGTTTGACTGGTCCCACGTGATTTGTTTATCAGTGCTAACATTGATGTAACCACGAACGATAGTTACTAACTAATCGTATTTTCTCGAAACTTTTAAATAACTAACACCATTCTCAACTTTTTATTGTTGTCAAGACTCAAGACTCAAAACACCTATCTCATTGAGCTAGCTTGTGGTTGCAACTCGCATCAGATAAATCATATCAGGAAAAAAAAAAAAGAGATTTTGTATGATCTTAATGTACTTATTATTCTCAGCGAGTAATTGGACGTCAAAGAATAAAACCAGTGAGGAAACCAACAAAACCTAGCGGACAAAACAACAATATTCTTATAAGTGGAGGGAATATTTTTTTTGTTTGAACAATATAATTATTGCTAAACTGTGGGTAACAGCTTAGACATTCTCTTGAAAAGGAAACTAAACCTAAAGATACTAAATATTTAGCTAAACAATATAACTGAAAACACAATTGTGATTCTTGTAATGCCAATTGAACGTTTATGAATAATTCTGGTTAAAATTTAGAAGAAAAAAAAAGAGTTAGATAAATTTAAGGGGACCATGAAAAGGAAGCACTGTAACAGTGTCAAGGCCCAAGAGTTATGTTAAGTGCATTTAAATTTTGTGATTTTGTAAAGGGAGTGTCTAATCAACCCAACATCTTCTCATACGTCACGATATCTTTTATGAAAAGTGTCCTACATCTACCGCTTTTATATGTATATATGGAGTATATGTTTAGTTTTCGTATTAGTAATTATCATCTGGTGTGTAAAAAAAGTAACTATTCCAACTCCCGTACGTCTGTGGTTACTTTTAGATTTTTTACAGTATGGATATATACTTCTTATAGTATGAAAAATTTAACCCTTAAGAGTAGTTAATTTACGAAGGGTTATTAGTTTAAGCGACCTAATAAAACGATGTTATTAGGTGAGTGATTTGATAGCTCTAACGTGCCACAAATATAAAGTGTATGGCCCGATACAGATGTATCATAATCTTATATGCTATTTTTTTCTAGAAATATATATATTATCATAATTTTATATGCTATCATAATTCATAACTTTGTGTTTAATGTTGTCTGTAATAGCATTTTTTGCACGAGAAATATTTTTATCAGTTTTTGTTTTTGACTGTAAGCTCTTATTTAGAAAAATATTTATAGTTTTATAAAAAAAGGAAAAGTACGTGAAGATGTTCTCGGGATTTCACTTCAAGATTTGGTCTTTTGAAGAGGCAAATCTAGGCAAGTAGACAACAGCTATAAAACAGTACGACAATGACCTCAACGAGTACACAGTCACCTCTAATTTATCCATACAACATAATACATAATTAAATCTACGATAAAAAAACATATAAAACTATCGATTAAATAAATACAATAAACAAAATTTGTAAACATCTTAAGAAACAATAAAGTACACGCAAAAGGCTTCTTTCAAAATTCAAATTCTTTCGCCTTTTTTGTGTCAGATTAAAAAGTTTGCTGGATATTTCAAAATAGATTAAACAACAAGGAGTTCGCCCTAGTTTCTCCCAGGCGATCTTACCGAGGCACAGCCGCCGCTGCGCGACGCAACTCAATCCGATGAGTTTCCGACCGTGCTTCCCCTGCGTAGGTTCGTGCATCGTGTTCCCCTGAAACCAGTGTTCCGTCTAGTCGCCACAGAGGCTGGTCGGAGGTTGGTCTTCTCCCTCATCGTGCCCTGTTTTCTCGACGAGTCCTCTCTGCTTTTACACAGCGTCTGCTCACTGTCTCGCTCTCCCATGGCACCATTGCTGCTCCTCCGCCTCCGTGAGAACTCTCCACCGCTGGATCCTCAAGATCCGGTGAAGAAGGAGTGGTCTCTTGGTTCCCTGTTGTTGCTACCTTCAAACGCCTCTGTTAATCCTCCAGATCCACCGGACCCGCCTGACCCGCCGGAACCACCATACTCGCAAATCAACTGTCAGGTTCTTCTTCAACTGTTGGGTTCCTCTTCAGATCTGGAACCGCCGGACTCGCAAATCTCGCGCCCATGCCCTTGTCATCGATATCTCTTACAGCCCTCCAACCCTCCGCTGCTCTTTCACCCTCTACCGCCTTCCTCCATTGTTGTTTCTATCACCACCGGCCTTGTTATAGGCTACGGTACTCTCTCTGACAACAAACTCAAAAGATCCCACTTCATAGATTCGCCGGGATTTCCATCTCTGGCGCTTTATCAAAAGATTAACCTTCCTTCCGGTTCATCCCCTCCGAGCAATCCCATTCATGTGATGGATCCAAGCTTGCGTTTTGGCCATTGCAGCAATACAACACCATCATTCAATGATATTTTTTCAACTGTGTTGTTTTGCTTCGAGCCTTGCTCTCCCACCACAACCCTTTCGCTAGCCAACGTTCAACCTCCATCAGCAGAGGTGGGCTTTCGACACAGTTTCAGTATGTCTATTGTCAAATCTACCGGATCATGTGCCGGGATTTCTTACTTGGGTCTTGGAGGATTGTCAACTTATTGGCGTCTCTCCACACCTACATCTGCGGTTGTTGATAATTGCCAACCGTTTGATTCTAAACGCTCATTAGCCTTCATCAGCCTTGACGGAGCATCACGAGCTATTTGTCCTATTCCATTGCTTTTAACAGCATAAGAGCTGGAGATTGTATTCAAAACAATCATCTCAGAAGCCCTTTTGAAGAAGCTTCCAGTTTTTATCTCCGATCTAAACTGCTTAACCTATCCTCTTATTGCTTTGTATTTCATTTATGCATCAAGTTGTTTCTACTCTTTGGCAAAGAGTTTCAGCTTTGGACTTATGTAATCATGTTTTAAGTTTCTAATGAGAAGTTGTTAAAAAAAAAAAAAAAATTAAAAAGTTTGCTGGATTTGCACCTTTGAATCTTTGATTGTTGTTGAACTGAATCTACCCGTCTAGACATTATTCATCGCTCTTTTTGTATAAATAATGTCACATACAAATAATATAGAGCACCGGCTACCATCAAAAATAAAATTGAAACCATGATTCAAATGATAGACAGTTATAGAATTCCAAAACCAAAATCCAGGCTACTCTCTACGTGTGAGAGTCCAAATCATGATCTCCAAAACTTATATATAGGGATACTACTCACTCTATAGATATGATAAAACTAATCTATGTGATTAATCTTTTGCTAAGATTCAGAATAAAAATCCTGGCGTTGCGTTTGTTAAATTTTAACCATAACTATCAGTCTATCGCATTTTTTGTCTGTAGATAGAAGAAAGGGTTAATTTGCTCAGTGACAATATTGGGTATGATATTTAAGCTTATAGCCATGATAATCTGAAAATAGAGTAACTAACAAAGAGAAAAGATTTTGGACATTACTCTCCCTCACACAAGCGGGAACTTTCCTTCCAAAAATTCCTCTCACACATGACCTTCATCGTAGACGTCATCCCTTACGACGTGGAAACATTTATATCCACTATGATAAATGTACAATTAAATCTTAATCAAGATTTCTAAACTTTAAATTATAAAAACTAAACTCTAATTAAGATTAGTGAAACTGATAGATGTAAAATACATCCAATTTAGAAATTTATGGTTTAAGGTTTAGGGTATGGGTTTTAGGATTCTAAACCCTAACTAAAAACTAACCCCCTAATCTCTAAACTATAAATCATAAAAATCTAAATCCTAATTAAGATTAGTGAATTCAAATTAATAAATGTACAATATATCCAGTTTATAGTTTAGGATTTAGAGTTTAGGGTTTTAAATCATAAACCTCAAACACTAAGATGTACAACAGTTAAATAAATCTAGGAAGAATGAATATAGACTATACCATAGTAAAATGTCTTTATACTATTTACCAAGTTAGGAAATGGTATAACAAAAGGTTATATATTGTGAGCGTGGAGATGGACACCGTTTGGCAGAACAAACAATCAAGCATAAGAAACAAAATGGCGCACACCGAAAAAATGGAACGACAATAACATGAACAACATCAACACCGACAATAACATATTTTTGTACATCGGTTAACAAAACAACAACACCCATAAAAGTTTCCAAATCATAGATAACATTTTTACACACCCGTAACAGAACAACAATATAGTATGAAAGTGTGACCTAATTTTTTTTTAAAAGTCATCATTAATCAAAGCCACCATATGGTATACTTTCTCCTCATCTTTTTCGTCTTCAAATCGGATTTCCTGAACACACTCCCCACATCCATTTCTAATTATTGATAGGCCAGCAGCTTGAACACGAATAAGTAACTAAAGAATATGAATTAGTACTTGATCCCAACCAAATATCTTATTATATCTATACTACACACGAAGTGGATAAAAAAGACAAAAAAAAATCAATCAGGAAAGTCGTATAAACAAATCAAAATCAACGAATCTAGCGGAAATCGGTTTATAATGAGATTATAAACACTAAATATAAGATAGGAGAGAATAGAGAGAGAAATCTGGGGAAAAGCTACCCTCGAGGAAGCGGAGAAATCAATCGGAGATCTGATTAACAATTTGTACATGTGTAGGTTGTTGAGGATAATAGAGAAAATGTTGATGAAGGAGCAATTGAGATTTGAGAGAAGCATATGTTTGTGGTTTTGCAAACAAGAACGAAACTCCAGATTTTCGCTATCGTTGTTATCGAAGAGCGTATGAATTTTGGTTTAATAGAACTGTTACTAGAATTTCTTACTATCCCTTCGGAAATTGACCTAATTTTGAAATCTGTAACATTTTCCCTCATCAAAGGGCTAACTTATAAATACTTCATAATTTACACAGAATATCATAATCATGGGATTGTTATTGCTAGTTTGTTAATTATCCCAATTAATATTGTCATATAGTATAATTTCCCTAGAAGAAAACTGTTGACGAAGAAAACAAAAGAAAAGTTAATTAGCTACGAGTCTACGACTAAATCAGGAAAAACTACACACATTATTCTCTTTTCTACATTTAATTTGGTCTCACCGATCATTGACCGAGTCAAAGGCTGTGCTCTATTTGACAACTTCTGATACATGTCATATATACCAAATGTCGCTATTTCACATGTAATTACGCATCTACGTACATATAGTTACACATATAGTAGTATTATCACATAGTCAAGATCATGAATGTCGATGGTTGAATATTAGCCTCTCATTAAAATTTTACTTTAGGAAACACAAGTTCAAATTCAATTTTCTAATTCTAAATAGTAGATTGTTAGATATAGGAAAAACGTTTTTACAATATGATATAATTACATTTAATATACTAAAGTACGAGAAAAGGGAAATGAGCGATGCTTGCTGCTTGTATCCTTTTCCATATAGACTAATAACCATTTACCCAAAAATCTTAAAAGCTTTTCCTCCGTTATCATTTAGTTACCTTTTTAAAAGTTAAATAGTATTTGTTGTCATTGTAATTTTGTAAAACCTTATTGAATTTGTTCCCCTCTCCCTATAGTCAATATTATTAAATCCCGTCTACCTTTCTCTGTTTCCATTCACATATGGAAACAACATTTCGAGGCACACTCATTGAAAAAAACAATGATAATGAAACTGATTACATTTCCAAAAGAATATAATTTCTAGATGCTTTTAGATTTGTATTACTATCATGTAATTAATTTAGAAATCTTGTGGTGTAGACTGTAGTCTCAAGGCCAATCACTTTTTTAGGAAACTATTAAAATTTAGAAACAAATACAGAAATGACTAAACAAGTTGCATATGAAAACACTTTCCATAAATAAAATCAGAACAAAGCTATTAATTAGCAGAATATGTTTATGTTGTATATAAAAACATTTTATCACAAAAACGTTGCTAGGTTTTGAGTCACTTAATTTTGTCTAGAATTAAAAGTTCGATTAAGATAGAAGTGTTATTTGAAAATGCTAATTTCGCGATTATATGGATGTAATGGACTTTTATACTTTCAATAGGTTAATAGGTGTATCTACGACGAACCACTCTCGTCGTAACGATCAAAGAACATATTTGTATCATCCTATCTCTCTTTCGTTGAATTATTTTATACGCCAAAATGGAGCTACCCTAGCTCCACATATCAAAATTTCAAGTTTCAAGTAGAGAAAAAAAGTGGGAACAAAAGGTAAATAATGGGAAAAAAAAACAAATTAAAAAAGCTGTCCACCTTTTATTGGCTTTTCTCTCCCACACAACACAACCATCAATTCCTTTCACACTCCCTTCTTTTTTTTCTGAAGTTTCTCTGCAACCAAAAAAATCATCATAACCCTCTCCTTCACCTTCATCATTCATTCTCTCTCTAACCCATCATCTCTCTTTCTCTCCCCATCTCCCTCTCACTATCTCTGTCTCTGCCATGGATTCCGGCAACAGTAGCAGCATGCAGTCCTCAAGCGGTGGTGGTGGAGGAGATCAAGAAGAGTACGACTCACGGGCCGATCAATCCATCTCTGCTTTCTTCAACAACAGCAACAACAACACAACCACCGTCTCCACCAACATCGCCGGTCCAACACAGCTTGAATCTCTCATAGCCAACTACTTTAACACCGGTTGGTCGACGGATAATACAACCTGGTCAACAGCGACTGCAAATCCCACCGATGGCGCTAGTCCACGACCACCACCACCACCGATCTCATCAGAACCAGTCTTCTTCACAAACCCACTTCAACAAAACCAGAACACAAACACAAGTAGACCCATCTGTTCTGTCCCAACCGACAAGAAAAACGGTCTAAACAACCTGGCGACACGGAATCCAAAGAAGAGATCTCGAGTTTCTAGACGAGCGCCTACTACTGTTTTGACCACCGACACTTCAAACTTCAGAGCCATGGTTCAAGAATTCACCGGTAATCCTTCAACTCCGTTCACCGGATTATCTTCATCTTCTGCGTATCCAAGATCAAGATTTGACCTCTTCGGTTCTTCTTCTTCTTCATTACCCTTAAAACCCTTTCCTCACAAACTCTCTCAGCAGTCGACGACGAATCATCATCAATACCTCATTCCTCCTCCTCCTTCAACAACAGATTATCATCAAAGTCTTCTCCTTAGTATGAACACGCAAAACATCCAAAACCCTTTTCTCAACAACCAATCTCTGAGCATCCCCTTCACAGATCAGTCACTTTTATCTCAAAAGTCGAAACCTTTGTTCGATCAATCATCGAGCTTGAAAACGAGTAATGGTTTTGGACACGTGGACGAGGGAACAAACTTTGAAGCACTCCACAACATTGTTGTCTCTTCTTCATCATCATCGATGACACAACCAACCCTAAATATCATCCATGGAGAGAGGAATCTTGAAGCTGAGAATGGTAATGATCTGTTAAGATCCATCAATGCGGAACATCAATCCATGGTGCAAAGATCCGATGGTTACACGCCGCCGGTTGCTTCTGGATCGGATAACAATACATCAGCGGTGAGAAATGAAGGTATGGTGGAATTATCATGGATCTCTTCTTCTGAGTAGATTCAACCTAGCTAACATTTTTATCTTACTATTATTAGCCATAAAAAAAATTCTTAGCAAAAAAAACAACTGATGAATGAAACATTAAGTAGTGTATGGAAAGATTTTGGAATCTTTTATGTTCTAAAGCTTCTATGGTCTAATTAACAATGACTTTCTACGTATTCGAACATTGTTTTGTTTTCTCTTAATTCGGCTTTATTCAGTTTATGGGAATGGCAGTGTGTAATTATATAAATGGACTATAATTTTGCGATTTTCTTAACATCTGTTTGTTGGTATGAGATTGGTATAGTTTGAAATTTCATTGGACTCGTACTAATAATAATGATATTATGGTATAGTATGAAATTTCAATTAGTCAAAGGGCGTTTAACTCACAAGGGACTTAGAAAAATGAGTCGCTTTTGTTTTGACGACGAGAAAGGTGTTGAAGCTCTTTTGTTATTAGGGTTGCGTATGAACCCTAAAAAAGAAACCTTGCATTGTTACTATAGTATGAAACTGCAGATAACACATTTTGGACCTATGAAACCATATTTTATTTGCGTATAATATAAAGAAAATATGTAGAGAGAGAGAGAGAGAGAAAGAGTGATTGGTGGCGAGATCTAGGGAATCGTTAGCCGCCGCTTATCCTAAATTTATCATATTTGTTTAAAACTCACATGACACTTCCCGATATATTCATGAGTCTATATTCATCATCTTTTTCTTTTCATTTTCTTTTGTGCTAGAAGCTAATTTTTCCCAACAAAAAAACTATAGGCTGTATCATAATAATTTGATTTTTTAAACATACCGTCATTCAGTACGTCACAACGTCATGTCCCGTAATTTCTGTAATTCTAATTGTCGCCATTATATTCAATCAAATCAAACTTAGATGATTACATCTATCGAGCAATATCACATTAGTAAAGCAAATTTGCTTCAGTCACACACACCGAAACAAATCTCAAAACCTGTTTATTTGATCATGATCTCATCACTTTTTATGGGTGAGTTTATCAATATCCATTTCCCGCCAAAATAACTCGTCACTTTTTTGTTAGATTTGCACAATCTCTTCCACTGAGACGCGTGAAACGATAGCGTTTAGTGAAAGTAGGCATAAATCTTTCATCCTTTTTTTACAAGAATCCCTTTTGATTGATATAACAAGATCTTCTATTCTTTTTGTACTTTGAGGTAAATCGTTGGTTTTGTTTTCCCTTCTTTAATTCAAAATATCTGAGCCTTTTCCCACTTATTTATTTAGGCAAATGCCTTTAGAAAATAATATAAAGTAAGCAACCCAGGAAAAGGAAAAAACCTTTTTCGATGTATCTCTTTGTTTTTATGAATTATATATACAAATTTGATGATTGATAAAAACATGGATTTTTGTGAAGATAAAACTTTCTTTTTCTTTCTTTATATATATTTCTGGAGATTGGAAATCCAAATGATTAGGCAAAGGATTTTAAGAAGATTTTGGCTGGGGGCAAACAATTATATCCCAACAAGAGAGATAGAGAGAGCGAATAAAAAGAAAAACGAAAGGAGTTTTGTTGTTTTGCAATGATGTTTCCACGTTGATATACATACCTATGTTAAGAACTTACTAGTTTATTTCAGATTTACATAAATATTCTAATGATGTTTATATCAGTTGAAAATTATCTGTATCTACAATCCTACGATCTAAAGTATTTTTTTTTATAATTCACATGCAGTTTCTGTATCTTTGGTCTACAAACTCTTTGATTCTTACACAACGAGTCTCATTATATACACTGTAAGTTTAAAATTTCTAAGTTTGATATTTGTTTTGTATACAAGATCCACTAGGAAAAAAGAAAGTTGTAGAGTAGTATATAATGCGTTTTTCATAGGCAAGACAGGACAGGCCTTTTTAGCAGTAGCAATGCCCCCACTATTTCTCTTTACTGATTTCGTAAATTTGTAAAGGTGAAAACCTTTTTATTGATTACCATCGATAACACTATTTTATATATGTACGCAAACAGGAGTATGTAATACCCCACTAATAATCAACTTTATATAAAATTTGGACCATATACATCTATAGTAACCATATAAATCAAGAGATTAGTATTAGTTTTAAATTTGGGGAATTAAGAGGGCCATTAGTGTCGGGTACATGTAAAGCTGGACATGAAAGTAGGGAAAATGTCAACTCCGATGCTAAATCAGATGATTAGACAGCCCAAAAAAAAAATTAAGAGTAGAGTTTTCAAAATACCAGTCATATAAACTCATTGGTTTAAGAAGCACTACAAAGCATACAATCTAGTCATGCAGCGGCTACGGCTAAGTATATTTTTTAGTCGTTCGTCACAATTTTCAAATGACAACAAATGTAAATTACTTTGTGATCATGTGTTTTTTTATAAGAGTTCTCGTGATCATGTAATCTTGATTCTTGAGTCATGACAACATCACAACTCATCGAACAACTTTTAATTGTGATAGTCTCTACTTTTAACGGCCGCCGTTCGACTGTTATATTTGTTTGGTTTGTTGTCGCATCGAAATAGATTTGTCTGCCATGAAACCAAACTAGCTGATCCTATCTAGTGTATGTTTGTATGTTCATTACGTTGGAGACGCTAGATATTTTCACATCTCACCATTTTTTTCTGTTCTTCTACTTTTTGGACATAGAAACATAAATAATTATCGAATTTTCAAACCAATACAAAAAATACGTGACTCGTGTAAAATCTCTCCACCATTACCCATTTTATTGATCGTATTTGTGTTAACGCAGAACTGATTAAACTGATAATGCTGCAACTACTCACATCCGAGTATCCAACTGACTTTATCATTTTTAAAAACTGGTATGATTTGGGCCTCAATAAGCCCATTACATCAGATTAAGGCCTAAAACGAGCACTCAAAGAACAATTTCCTTTTCTGATCGTCTTTCTCTTACAGTATTTTTTTTTTCAGGGACCAAAAAAAAAGTGAAAAAATCAGAAAATATGGAAATGAGATGAATGTAAAGAAATTAAAAATGCGAAAAATGAAGTAAGAAATTAATGGCAGACGGATTTAGGACAAAGAGAGAGAGACAACTCCTTCATTGATGTTTTGCTCCCCTGCGATTATCGCTCCTTGTTTCTCTCTAAAGATTAGGGATTGATTCCGGTGTCAAACTCCGGCATCCTCCACCGGCCTCTCCTAGGTTTTTGTTTACGCCCCGCCGTAAGATTTGTCCTCCACCGCCGCGTTCCCGTCGTGGAAGCTGTATCATTCTGGGTTTTAGCTCCGTCTCCTTTTCCGAAAAATCACTTTTTTCTTCTTCTTCTAGGGTTTTGTTTTCATTTTGGGTTGGAGATGAGTAGTGAATTTAGTGAAGAGATTCTCATTGATAAGCTCGCCGAGCTCAACAGCAGCCAACAATCCATCGAAAGTATCCTTTTTTTCTTTCAAATTCCAATTTGTTCTACCTTAAAGCTGATGCCTTTGTTGTTTGATTACATTTCTGATTGTTTGGTTATTGACCCTTTTTGGAATATGCTCATTCATTGCCTCAAATCTATTGCTGTTTGATGATTGTTTGATTCCTTGACCCTTTTTGTGTGTGTGGATAAGATCTGTCACAATGGTGTATAGCACACCGTAGTGAAGCTGAGCTGGTGGTAACGACATGGGAGAAACAGTTTCACAGCACAGAGATGGTGCAGAAAGTGCCTCTCATGTACCTTGCCAACGACATTCTCCAGAACAGTAAGCGTCAGGGGAATGAGTTCGTGCAGGAGTTCTGGAATGTTCTTCCCAAGGCTGTCAAAGACATGGTTTCTCAAGAAGATGATCGTGGCAAACGCGTCGTCTCAAGATTGGTAATCCTTTTTGTTAGGATTTCAGATTTAGTTAAACCACTGTGATTGAATATGTTGAAGTGATTGGTTAGGGTAAAGAACATGTTTTTATGCAAATGGATCAGAGTCAAAAGTTTTGGTTTCTTTGGGGCAAGTGGTGTTAATGCTTTTGATTCTTTTAATGGATATTATCCTCTTTTAGTGTTGGATGTTTCATCAGTCTTATGTTTAGGTTATTTAGTGGATTTGATGGCTTTTTAACTTAAGAGGTAAATGCTAGAATCTCTTCTTAAGATTTGTCTTCTTGCATCGTTTTGGAATACTGCTGAATGCTCATAATTATTGAAAGTTTTGAGTTGTTGAGAGTCTTAAGCTGATTTATGAATACATTGATACAGCGTGTAATGTTTTGTTGAGTGATTTTTTTTTTTTTTTTCATTTTCATGATGGCTAGGTTAATATATGGGAAGAGAGAAGAGTGTTTGGGTCTCGTTCAAAGAGTCTTAGGGACGTCATGCTCTCAGAAGAAGCTCCTCCACCGCTTGATCTTGATGTCAGTAAAAAGCGTTTCAGGGGATCGAAATCTTCGAAACGAGACTCCAAATCTGCCAGAACGGTAACAATTTTGTCTCTCTAATTAAACCCTACTTAGGGTTTTTTCCTCGGTGTTGATCAGATTCATTTATCTCCAGAAATCATCAAGTGGAGGTGTGACCGAGAAGATAGCAGCTGCGTTTAGCTTGGTTCGTGCGGAGAACTCAAACGAAGAGACAGAGATGAGCAAGTGCAAGTCTGCAGTCAAACGTATCAAGAAGATGGAGAAAGATGTTGAAGATGCTTGCTCCACTGGTAAAAACACTTCTTATCTCTTAACACCACATTTTCATTATGAACACATAGTAGTACTCAATCTTTTGCTTGTCTTGCAGCAAAAGACCCCAGGAGAGAAACACTGGCAAAAGAGTTGGAAGAAGAAGAAAACACTCTGAAGAAGTCTGTTGAGAAACTCAAATCTGTTGAAGAAAGTAGAACAACCCTCGTCAAACACCTAAGAGAAGCTCTACGTGAACAGGTTAAAAGAAAGATCTTTCACTCTTACAAGTTTGTTCATTTGCTTATACATTTTTCGATTTACTCACTGAGTTTTGTCTGTCAGGAATCTGAATTAGAGGATCTTCAATCTCAGATACAGGTAATAAACTATTTTCACAATCTTGATGTCAAATAAGACATTTCAAGAATCAGCATTTTCTTGATTTTCTCTTTGTTCTTGATTCTTCAGGTAGCAAAAGAACAAACCGAAGAAGCTCAAAAGATGCAGAAACGGCTCAATACCGAAGCACCACCGGTTAACAACAACGGAACGTCGGCGAAACTCACTCCTGCTTCAATCGCTGCAATGCTAACCGCGTCGACGAACTCATCAATGATCATGCAATCCGTTCTCTCTTCCTTCGCAGCCGAAGCCACACAGACTTCCGGTTTATCCAAATCAAACGGTTCAGAGACATCAACTCCATTCGCTCCTCCTCCAAACCCCCAGCAGCAACAGCAGCAGTATCATCACATCATCCCTAACCAAACCGCTCCACCGCAACAACAGTTCTTGCCTTACGGTTTTAGTAACATTCCGTTAATGCCGCCACCACCGCACATGATGAGTAATAATCAGTCAAACGCAGCTCAGCAACAACCGCAACAAGGTCAGACTTTTCAGCCACCGGGTATGATGTATTATGGACCTCCTCACCATTCTTAAGCCTTTTTTCTCTCTTCTTTGCATTGTAGAAAATTAGGGTTCGTGACCTTTTTTGTCTTAGCAAATCTTTGTACCAAAAGTACCTTAAGAGCATTAGAATTGTTCATAACGGTCGAATTAATTAATGTTTAATCATTACAAAATCCGCATTACAAATATTTATCTACATTTTTTCAATTCTTTTTCAAGTCACAATGTTACAACAAAATTTCATCACAAACATTTTCAATCTTTCTTTCAAGTAAATAAACAAAAGGAATGTGATTAATTTGAGATTAGAAGCCAGAAGAATTCTGAGTGACGATTCGGTTTCTACCAACTCGGAATCTGGACCGGATCGAACCGGTCGAGTCGATAACTCTATCCCAATCAATTGATCCTTCACCGTCTTCTTCGTCTTCCTCCGGCACTCTCTCCCTCATCAACTGAAGAATCTTCCTCGCTTTCTCTCTTGCTCTCTCCGTTCCTCTCTCCTCCACTTCCTTCAACACTTCCACCGCTCTCGCCTCCTTCGCTAGTCCCTTGAACCGTAAACTCTCGTGACTCAACGCGAACAACGCCGCCACGCAATTCTCACGCGCCGATGACGACGAACGAGAACGATCCTCCGTTGAATCCGGACTCTCCTCCCGCAGCTTCCCGACGAGAATCGCGACTGCGTTCGCATCCAGCATCGCCGA
This sequence comes from Microthlaspi erraticum, assembly GCA_902728155.2. NCBI lineage: Eukaryota > Viridiplantae > Streptophyta > Magnoliopsida > Brassicales > Brassicaceae > Microthlaspi > Microthlaspi erraticum. The sequence continues at coordinate 487,471 of CACVBM020001151.1, read as the reverse complement.
TCGTCCTTCGCTACAGCAAGCTAGATTACAGATCACCAGGAGCGCTCTGCTCGCCGATTCGCCGGATCTGACCAGCGAGAAAAGCGCCGGCACTGCTCCGAGCCTGACGAGCTTCGACCGATTCGTCTGGTTGAGTGACAAATGGTAGAGCGCGAGAGCCGAATCGTGCCGCGTCCGATCGCTCTCGGAGGCTCGCAACGCGTGGAGCAACGGCTGAAGCGCGCCTAAAACTCCGATCGGCATTTTGTTGTCGTCTTCTAGAGAGAGGCTGAAAATTGATCCGGCGGCGTGTTCCTGCGCTTCTCTGGATCCCGATTTCAAAACGTCGATCAAAATGGGAACGAATCCTAACCGTACGATCGTCAATTTGTTCTGCTTCTCCAGCGAGAGATTCACGAGCGAGGCTAGAGAATTCGTCTGCACTAAGCTGTATCTCGAAACAATCATATTCTTCAGGAGAGAGAGAATCCGAGGTGAACAAAGAGAAACCCTAGCTTCGTCTTTGGTGCGAGTCATCTTCCTCATCATAATCAGACCTTGCTCTTGATCGAAAATATCAGTGCTCTTGAGCTTGTCGTAGATCTCTTCCTCTTCGGGAGCCACATTCGCGGCGGCGGAAGTAGAGGGATTGAAGAAATTGTCCTGTGTTAAGGTTTCGATTTCGGAAGAAGACGACGAAGGAGAGAAGCAAGCGGGTCGGGTCGTTAGAGGAAGAGGAGTGAACGGGCTTTGAGCTACAATTACAGATTCGTCAGACGAGCTTGTGGAGTTGAAACTTTCCGGCGGTCTTCTCCTTCCCATGACTTCAGTGTCAGCGTGGTGAATCATCATCGGAGCTCGGTCTGCAACATCTCTGAGCAGCTCCTGTTCTGAGACACGAATATCCACGTCAGCCGGAATCTGCTGACGTAGATTCCTCTCGACGGCGGAGTAATCGGGAGGCTGGGGACGCTCGGCGCCGACGCTGTCGCACCAACTATCGATGGTTGATTTCATGTTGAGATTGGGGATGATTGTGGAGAAATCGGGTCGAGAGTCTTCGTCGTCGTCGAGTTTGGGAGCAAAGCCTAGGTCGCGACAGACTTGAACGCAGACCCGTTCGAAGGTTTGACCCGAAGATACAACAACCGGGTCAGACATTATTGACTTTGAAATCGGACAGAGAAATTCGACGGGAGGTTGTTGTTGTTGTTGTTGGCTTGAAGATGATGAGGAAGAAGACGATCTGTTGTTGAAAGGGTTCCATCTGAGCCGTCCGCTCTTACCCATCTGCAAAAAAATCAATGGTCAGAAATTGGTTGGTGAGTATGATTTCTGTAAACAATTTTGGGGTTTTGGTTTTTGGGGAGAAATTAGGGATTTGAATCCATCTTTCGTACCTTGAGATTTTCTGGGAAGAAGATGAAGAGGAAAGAGAGTCGTCTTCTTCCTCCTGAACTGAAGGACTTTGTGGCCTACTGACTTTCTTCTTTTTCTTTTGTTTTGTTTTTCTCTCTGTGTTATAAAATTTTAACTTCAACACTTGCAATATTTTTCGAAAATCTTTGACCGTAAATTATTAATAAGGGTGGACCATGGAATACTGAATTAGCTCTTGCAAGTCATGCATTCTGAGAAAGCTTTCTTTTTCAGGGGTCAAACTGTTCATATGTAAAAACTTTGATCAAGAGTATCCTAAATTTGTCGATTTGAAATCTAAGTACAGTAGTTTCGTTGCAGGTATATTACTGATTTTTTTGAACATAACACAAACATTGTGGACTGCCGCATCATTCTTGCTTTATTAAGCTTTAGATCGATTTATTACCTGCTTAAGCTTTAGACAGTGACAACTGACAAGATCCATACATGGGCTTACTGTAGTCTTGATTTGGGCTGTGTTGTGATTATGGGCCCATTACTATCATATCAATTCTATGTTGCTTGTGTTTAGCTTGTTTCGATAAAATGCAAACACGGTTAGGCAACATTTTCACATTCAAACAGTGTCCTTTAACCGAGAGAACTCTGCTACTCAACTTTGGCTCCCTTCTTCATGAAGCTCTTAGTAAGGAGAAAATCTTTGATGAAAATGGGCATATGGTGCATGATCGCCATAACGGTGGATAATCTCCCTGTAGAGAACCAAGCCGGTGGGTTTTTCTTCATCACCACAGACACAGTCTCTTTCGCAAACGTCTCCGTAGGTAATGGCTTTATGTTCTGTGACAAGAACGCCCTCTCACGTATCGCTTCCTCGAACGGCTTGTACAGTTTCAATTCAGGTAACTTGTTGAAGCTCGATATCGCTGAATCAGCTATGTTTGATTGAATCCCTCCTGGGACAATGTTGATCACGTCAATCCCAAATGGCTTAAGCTCCAACCTTAATGTATCGGTAAGTGCGTGAAGAGCAGCTTTTGATGCAGTGTAAACACCAGCCCATGGTCCTGGTGCCATTATGCTGATACTTCCTATGTTCACAATCTTTCCCTTCTTCTTAGACGCCATGTGAGGCACAACGGCTTGAGTCATCCTCATCGCACCTTGCAAATTGAGTCAGGAATTTTCACAAACACATGGTGATCATTCACGAAGGGAAATTGATTTTTTTTTTTTTTTGAATTTACCGAATACGTTGGTGTTGAAGGTGTTTTCCATGGCGGAAATTGGAGTCTCAGCGAGAGGTCCGATGCAATTGACTCCGGCGTTGTTGACGAGAACGTCGATCTGACCGAATTTGTCGATGATTTTGGAAAGAACTTTACTCACGCTCTGCTCCGATTGAACATCGAGCTCCTCCACGGAGAGTTTGGGATCTTTCTCCAGATCGGCCATCGTGCTCTGAGATCGGCTCGTGGCCACCACTCGACAGCCGTTCGCCGAGAACTCACGAGCCAGCGCGTGGCCGATTCCTCCCTGAGAACATCCTGTGATGAGAACCACTGGTGTTTCGTCGCTGCTTGCTGCCATTGTTAGCTCTCTCAAGGTTTCGGATAAAGCAATTGTAGAAGTTATAATTTTCCCGGAAAAAAAACTAAGGTTAATTCTGTATCAGACAAACTATGGTACTTATTTTAAATGATATCCAGAATTTAAGGATTGAATTGCAAAATTTGCGCCGTAGTTTCTCAACACAGCAAAAGTATGATGAAGTTTATCCACGTCAGCAGCGAAGACCCTGATCTTTGTTTAATGATCTTTACTTTGAGTGATTCGCCGGAGAAGACAAAGTCATAGTCCCAGATAGAAGGAAATCGTATCCAAAGTTTGAGTAAATTAAAACAGAAAATTACATTTGATTGATTCAGATACGGTTATTTACATATACACCCCAAGGCAGAAGAAAAAAGAAAAAAAGCACGAAATTATATGTGAACAAAATGGAATCAAGGTGAGAAGAAGCCATGAGAGATGGCGAGAGCAAACTGAGATTTAGCCTCAAACTTCTTCATGAAACTCACTATCTTCTTCTCGTTGACTCCTATAGTCATCTTCGCCGGAATATTCTTCCACCAATCAAATTCCACCGACGCTGGTCTCGAATCCGCCGTCTGTCTCACCCTCCTCTCGTACTCCTCGGCCACCAAAAGCGCTATGTCCGCCATTTGAATCGATCAATGTCTCTCTCTCTCTCGCTCTTTCTTTCGGTTATCTGCGGTTATTTCTCTCACGTTCGGTTATCTCTGGTTCTATAACATAAAAGATAATTCAACTCAGTGTACTTATAGTGCTTTGACGTGCGGCATTGGATAAGGTTGGGTCAATATTTCTCTAATATAATATTTGTTTATATGACGTGCCCAAACTGTTGGTATCGGTGGTTTTCGTGAGATGGTGGGCTTGGTCGGTTTTCGTGATACTTTACAGAATTGGTTGTTTTTTTTTTTTTTTTTTTTGAGAACTGGCTTTACAGAATTGGTTGTTTCAAAATGAATCAAAACAAAATCGTCGTTAAAGACATAAAAGAACAAATTATGTGTTTATAAAATCAGGGTTTAATCATCGATATTAATTTTGTGTGGAAGCTTGTTGAGTGCTATTCAAGGAGGTCGGTCCGTGCCATCGATGTATCATATCGTTTGGATCAAATCAATATCCATTTTCTTATTAATACGTTTGTCACTTTAAAATTTCGTTATATATGGCAGATTTATATGACAAGTTCAAATATATGGATTGTATAGATCTTTGTATCAACATATCAGATCGTCAATTTAAATATTAGACGTGATCCGCTACAAATATCTCAAAACAATGGTATTTATTAGATTTGAACTATTCGACAGAAAAAGGCAAAAAACAATATCTAGAAACTATGTATGGATTGGAAATCTGAAACTCTGCAGTTGAAAATAGACAAAGGTGGTGTTATTGGATTGGTTATTTGAATGTATTTGATTGTATTTGGAAAACAGAGTCAAAACAAGTGTTATTCAATTTTGTATTTGACAAAAGGGTTTTAAAATTCATTAAAAAACACTGTTATTGGATAAAGTATTTGTTCCATGTATTTCAAAATACAATCAAAACAGGTGTTATTCAATTTTGATTTGATTATTTAAAAAAACAGTTACAGTGGATTTCAGTGTATTCTCTCTCCTAAAACATGAACAAAGCAAATACATGAATTTTGTCTTGTGTTTTAAAATCCTCCATCATGGGTTTTTAATAAATTCATCAAAACACAACACAATCCTCCATAACTGCACTACATTAACACCAATCCAATAACAGGCCCAAAGTGTCGGGAGCTATTAACGTTAGTGATTAAATGGCTTTAGGTCCAATAGTTATTTCATAATAATGTTTCCTAATTTATGATATGGGCCTCATACAAGACAGAGCGTTACATTCTCGAAATAGAGAAGGCTTTGAAAGTTCTCTCATTTATATAGAGCATCGTTGAGTAGCCTGTAGATACATTACTAAATGTATAATGTATTTGAAGTACTATCTAATATAATAAATTCTGATTCAAATACGGTATTGTTTGTGCAACAGCTTACAAACAAAATTTGCGTATAAAGAAAAATAAATGGTTAATCTGAAGGGAAACAAAACGTAGAGAAGAAAACCAAGTAATCTTTATCGTGATGGTTTCCAATTCCTTTAGTGTACTTTAACTTCTTTCTCTTTTCCACAAAACTCCAAGTTTTTGTTTCTGACTATTATCTCGGTCTATCGTAAATGAAATTAAATTGTTGACCTACAAAAAAAAGGTCTATAAAGTAGTACTGTACTACAAATTTATTTATTCTCTGTTCCTACTCACCTTTTCTAGTCTATTTTCTTGCTTTCTTGGTGTCTTTTGATCTCTGTGGACTTATGACCCGGAAGACCGGACAATGTAATTTCGTTGTTATGATCACGTATTAGTTATTATCTGTTTATCAGTAAATATAATCCAAAACGACATACGTATTTCCTTAAAATGATCCGAAATGCTTATACGAAATATATTTGTGTCAAAGGCTTAGCCGATTTTAAATAAAAAACAAAAAAAAATCGAACTGGTCAATGGCTTAGATGACGATTAGGAGCCTTTTTATTTTGTTTGTCGACTATTAGGAGTCTAAATACGATTGGAAAACAAGCATAGTAGCTGAAATTATTTAAAACCGAATATTAAGAATACTGAACTTATTAAAGCATGACACCTTTACACCTAAGTGGATAAGTGGGATCTACTTCTATACCCCTATGAAGTCTTTTCCGAGCCCCGTAGGGGCATGGATCCCGTTACTTTTTTATTAACTAATACTACTAATTAGTATTCTAATTTGCAGGGTAATCTTTCTTTTCTTTATCGAGAATCTCTTCTGGAATAATTCTTAAAGCACTCGAATTCTTTAACAAAGAATCAGATCTAGAAAATGTGTTAGTACGATTTGGTATTAGCTTGCCAATAAAAGGTATTAATATCACAATATTCATTTTACGCAGTAAATTATTAGGGTCTGTTTCAAAAAGAAAATATTTATTGGGGTTTTTTGGAACATTGTTCTAGGAATATAAAAGTGCCTAATTGAGTTAGATGGTCGTATGACGCAAACAATGACCCAAACCGTCTTCTCAATTAAGTACGCTCCCCATATATGCATATAGATGAGCACATATCTTTGTATCAGATAATCATATAATATGAATCAGATATGGTCTAATGATGGGGGCCAAAGGTTGCTTTACTTCTAAGTTCTAATAACGTCCCTAAACATTTATTTTAATTGAAATTTGGTGTATGATTTCGCATTATTTTCTTCATTAATTATCTCATTGGTAAAGTTTGCATCTCCTTTAAGCGCATGCACGTGCCGTTGCATTAATCCAATTCTGTCAAATCACAGATCAATGATTTAGTGTTACACTAAACCAACGAGTCACACACTAAAATGATTTAGTGTGTACACTAACTCACTAAGCATACTTGTTGTTTAGAAATTATACCAGTACAAAAAATGTTATACCAATACAAACTTTTTTATTTTTATTTTTTAAATTTAATAGTTTTTTGTTAAAATAAAAATTTGACATTCCTATAAGGATGGGAATAACCTCGTTTATGCCAAATAATGAACAAAAAGGAATGAAAAATCCAAACACGAGGTAGCCACTCGTGGTGGCAAACCACTTTGCGAGATAGCACTTGAGAATAATTCTACAAACAGGCAAAAGCTCAGTGTTTAATTGTTTATGCGTGACGTCTCTTTTTCTATCTTCTCGTTTTTATATAGTTATATATAATATTATCGTCTTTATAATTCGAATAAAAATTGCTATACTTTAATACGTGGATAGAGTGTGAAATGGAAATTCACCAATATCTATCATCTATAATGGATCATACGGCTAAAAAGCCACCATCATATGAATTGTGTAACTTTACACACACATCATTAGCACGATCGAAGTTTCAGAAGCAAAAAAAGGATCGAATGATTAAAAACGTTATTTACTTATTAAACTTATCCTGTTGTAGTTAGTTTCCTCCTACTAGACAATCCAATATACTAGATCATGCATCTTTTATAGCTTAAAATATTATATTTTTCGTCTTTTATTGTACCTAATTTATGGGACTTATCTTCTCTCTAGCTCTCTCTCTATGCATATGCATGTCCATGAAGCGTCTCACGTGTATTGATCGTAACCCTTGATGTTATATGCATTCTTTTGATAAATTAATGTTATACATATAGAGACATACTACATACACTTATAAGCAAATGAGTGAGATTCTTTTATAAAAAAGGTTATGCTTCGCCATTTCACGCAAACAAATACATTTGTACACACTTCTAAAATCTCATTTGATTGACTTTTCAGTTAGAGCCAATTAATGTGTAATCATGGGTTATGGTAAATCTAATTGTGGGAATCAACGAAGACATGTCCAACTTTTCATTATGTCCACAACCAAACAATGGTTATATAATCATAATTTAATATGCACAATGTACGTCTCCAATGGGGCTTGAAGAGCCAGTCCGTTTCAATACATCAGTTAAAGGTTACAATATTAATTAGGTGATTCCTTCGCCTAATTATCTATACTAATATAGCCTGTCTGGACTCCCAAAGGCTAATAATCGCATTCTACGGTTATGTTTTTCTATTATTAACTAGGAGAATATATGGATACTTTTTGCCATATAAACTAATGAAATTAGCTTTACATTAAAATAGAGAAATTATACAATTCCGGTTAGCTTTCGAATGCAGTTGAAAAAAACACAAACCGGATAACATAATTTAGTTTTATTGATTAATATCTTCTTAAATTATTCGTTAAACAAACGTTGCTTGTTGAGAACAATTCATGCTGGTCATATTCGCTTATCTGCTTAGTCAATATTACATCAGCCAGCATATACTAGATTACAAGGAAAAATAATTACAAGCATGAATACTTGAAACAAAAATATACAAGCAGTTTTTGTTTCTTGTAAATAATTTCCAAACAGTCATGAAAATATTTAATGGGACAGCTATGATATTTGGATAAACATTAGTAACTTTATTGGCGTTAATAAGTGTAGAATAACCAGCTTGTCGAAAAAAAAAAATATTGATTACAGATTACTTAATTATTTATTCAGATATAGCCGTTAATACGTCACTAGAATCGAAGCAGACTCTCGGGTTCTCTATATTCCCCACTCGCGATACAACACGCGCTTATTTTCTTCTCTTTAACCGCCAGTTTCCGCGGGAATCATGTCGTTAGTTTTCTTAATTTTTAACAGACGCGCAATTTAAACGCGTGTATTAATGCTTGCCTTCGAACGAATTTTATGTTACCGGCGACGGTTGCGCAGGTTAGAAAGCAGACGTGCGCAAGGTAGAAAATAGAAAATCAAAACAATTTAAAGAAAATAAAAATTCTATAAAAGGGCGAAATTTTTTGCGCAAAAAAAAAAAAAGGGCGAAATTTAGAAGAGAATAAAAAATGGATTTACCTGGTGCGCACATCAGCGAGTAGTGGAGACAATGACAACTGAATAAAGAAAAAAAAACGAATAACTAGCAATAGATTTATAATTATTCAAAAATTGTTTTTTTTATGAATATTAAGATTCGAATCATACATATTAATTCGCAGCTAATCAAGTATTTCCTTTCATAAATTTCATTTGGTGCGGAAAACAGTTTGCATTTTATTTTCTTCTTCTTTTCGCACCAATCACCAAAAGTATATGTGATAAAAATGGTATTGTCCACAAACGGATTATAGTCTGCTATCTTTTTTGTTTTCTTAAATAAAAATCGAAAAATAGCATAGAGACATGTAATTATTGGTTTTGACTCACTGTAGCTTCGTTAGCTTAAAGACAAAAATCACCGAGAACCCACAATTTTTTAATTATTTATTTATTTGTTTTTTATTTGAAGAGAGAAATTTTAAATAACTCCGTCAAAGTTCTCATTTAAGTTGTCGTGTTCTCGCATGATTCCTCTTCTTCTTCAGGATGATGAGACTTGAGTTTCTGAGACAGAAGGAAGAGCTTTTAAAATCACTTCTGTTTACGGTCGGATCCGAACTCCGGACTTCTTGGCTTTACGTACGATCTTGTCGCTGAGATCTTTGTTTTTTTCTTTTCATGGTTTTCGCGACAAAAGTTGTCCTTTTTCAAGTCGTCTCCTTAACGCGAGAAAACATCAAAAGGTTCGGCTTTAGATCTCTGTTCTTAGCACGATTTATGGATTTTGTGTTCTTGGTTTTTCCTCAGTGAAAGCGAGAGAGCGAAAAGGTGAAAAGTCCGAAATTTCTCGGCGTCGTTTATGAATCAAAACCCCCCACTTTGACTTTACTCTGTTCTATTTCTTATCTTGTTATCACTAAAAAGCCTAAAACTTTTTGTCTTATTGGTTAATTTTGTTTGCTCTTTTTTTTTTTCCTCGATCGATTGTGTTAACTTAATATGATTCTCTGGATTGCTTAGAATTGAAGCTGGAAATAATTCGAATAAGAGAAAAAGTTTTAACCTATTTCCACTTCTAGATTATCTGTGTTTGACTTTTGCTTTTCTGATGCTAACGCTTGTTTATAATTTTAATTCTGCTTTCTTCTATAGTTGCGTAAAAAGATATAAACCAGTGTATGAAATTCCTCTTTTTTTGTTAAGAATGTTTAACTATTATTAACCTTGTTAAGTTGGTCCACCGTTAGTGCTGAAATAAAAGTGACATTCCTAATAAGTGGAAACTTGACTTCTTGAAGCTTTTTTATCTGCTTAACACAAATTCCAATGATCTTATCTTCTAACACCATCCAAACACTATTGAGGATAAGGTTCTTTTCCGGCTAGGCAAGTTTCGATCTTTTGTTTTTATCGGTGGAAGATGAGGAATTGGGTGATAGTAGAGTTGCTTGAAGTGACAACCTCTTGTGTTCTTTTAGCAGTCACTATAGCTCATGTTTCATTTGTGATCTTTTTGGTGTTCTCCAAGGTCTTGGGGTCTTCCATGCCCTCTCAGATTCTTGATTTTGCTTTTGGTTTGGTTGTTTTTTAACAGATTGTTTTGTATTTCTTGATTTTGCAGTTGAGGAAAACATGAATTCAACATCGACACATTTTGTGCCACCGAGAAGAGTTGGGATATACGAACCTCTCCATCAGATTGGTATGTGGGGGGAAAGTTTCAAGAGCAATATTAGCAATGGGAACATGAACACTCCAAGCCACCTTATAATACCGAGTCATCAAAAACTAGACAACAACTTGGTACTTTTTTTGTTGTTGCTTCATTGTTCTTTCATCACTCTCTTGATGAAAAGTATGTCTTGTTTTCGGAAAACTAATAAAAGCGTTCATTGCTTGAAATCTTTTTTTTTTTTGTTTATAGTCAGAGGATACTTCACATGGAACAGCAGGAACTCCACACATGTTTGATCAAGAAGCTTCCACGTCAAGACATCCCGATAAGGTAATAATCACTACTTACAAATGCTTCTATCAGTTCTATTTAACCCTCTACTATACACTGAATCTTAATAACGTTACAGATACAGAGACGGCTTGCGCAAAACCGCGAGGCTGCTAGGAAAAGTCGCTTGCGCAAGAAAGTAAGAAAAAGCTTATTTGCTCCCTTAGAAAACAATCTTTTAAAAGTGTGTTTATTCAATTGGTAGATTCTTTGTTTTTTCTTTTTTCTTGAAGGCTTATGTTCAGCAGTTGGAAACAAGCCGGTTGAAGTTAATCCAATTAGAGCAAGAACTCGATCGTGCTAGACAACAGGTTTGACAAAATTAAATCTATATTCGTATTTTTATTAAATTTCCAAAAAATATAATGTGATTTCTTATAGAAAATTGGATTTTTATTTCAGGGATTCTACGTGGGGAATGGAATAGATACTAATTCACTAGGTTTTTCGGAAACCATGAATCCAGGTTTTGTATCAAGAACAATGAATCTTTTTAAACAAGAATAACATTTTTTTTAAACATAAAGATTTTGACTTGTGAAGAAAACTTGTTAATTGATAAGCAGGGATAGCTGCATTCGAGATGGAATACGGACATTGGGTTGAAGAACAGAACAGACAGATATGCGAACTAAGAAGCGTCTTGCATGGACACGTCAGCGACGTCGAGCTACGTTTGCTAGTTGAAACCGCCATGAAACACTACTTTGAGCTTTTCCGGATGAAGTCATCCGCTGCGAAAGCAGATGTTTTCTTCGTCATGTCAGGGATGTGGAAAACTTCAGCCGAACGGTTCTTCTTGTGGATCGGCGGTTTTAGACCCTCCGATCTTCTCAAGGTAGTTTTCTTGGATCGCAAGAAACACGATTTAGAGTTACAATGTTGAATCTTAATTTTTTGTATTTGTATTTCTAGGTTCTTTTGCCACATTTTGATATAATGACGGATCAGCAAATTCTAGATGTATGCAATCTAAGACAATCGTGCCAGCAAGCGGAAGATGCATTGTCTCAAGGTATGGAGAAGCTTCAACACACTCTTGCCGATTGCGTTGCAGCTGGACAGCTCGGTGAAGGAAGTTACATTCCTCAGGTCAATTCTGCTATGGAGAGATTAGAAGCTTTGGTCAGTTTTGTTAACCAGGTATATATATATATCTAATCTTTTTATTTATTTAGTTTAATTACAGTTTCTTGATTTGTTTGTATTTTTTTTATTTTATTTTTTATTTTTATTTACAAGGCTGATCACTTGAGACACGAGACGTTGCAACAAATGTATCGGATCTTGACGACGAGACAAGCGGCTCGAGGATTATTGGCTCTTGGTGAGTATTTTCAACGGCTTAGAGCTTTGAGCTCGAGTTGGGCGACTAGACATCGTGAACCAACATAGATTCAAGTTTTTTGAAAGCAACATAAACAAGGAGAAGAAGAGAAAGACCTCAAGAAGAATGAAGAAGATGAGTGCATCTGAAAACAGAGGATTTTACTCAGGATAATAAATGGTGGTGGGGTTGCTGCTGATGATTATTTTTATTCTGCGGCGGAATCAACAAATTTGAAAAAAACATGTATTGATAAGTTGTAAATATCAGAAAAAGGTGGAGGCGTTTGTTTTCCGGGTGCAAAAAAATTGTACTTTGTAGCTTTTAAAGAGACAAGTTTTTCGGATGTTTGTTTGATTATATAATTTGATTTCGAATAGATATATAGATAATAATGATACTCTCTCCATTTCAAATTAGTTGTCGTTTTGGCAAAATGTATCTGTAAATATTTTAATGTATCTGCAATGTAAAACATGTCTGGATACGTCCAAATATTTACAGATACATTTTGTCAAAATGACAACTAATTTGAAACGGAGGGAGTAATACATGTGTGTTTCGAGTTCGAGCTGTATATATAAAAATCCATCATTGTGAGTATTTTTAAAGTTTAAAACATTCACTGAAATCTTTCATTTGGATGACGGCATTTGCAATCTGGAAACTATCGGGAATATTTGGTAATTGTAAATAAATAACGGGCTTTGTCATAATTGTTTCACTCTGTAGGACCCTTTTTGCAATTTAGATAGTATTTGGATACATTTCGTAATTAAAGGTAAATAAAGGGGCAAACGGGAATATATAAGAGAAGCCTTATCCCAATGAGTGTCTTCGTTATCCTCAAAATTCGCGAGTAATCAAAAACTCCTCTTCTTCCGCCATAGCCAACAATGCTTAGTCTCTCAATTGCCTCGCCGGGGACGGCGGTGACTTTCCTCCGAGGAAATGCTTCCGCGAATTCAACCTCGTCTTCGTTCCACGGTGTCAGAATCCAGCACCAGGTTTCCGCTCGCGCGACGCCGGCGGCGACGATTGCTTCTTCGTCTCGTAAGCTCTCGGTGGTGATGATGTCGAAAAGAGAGGCGGAATTGAAAGATATCAGAGCGAAGACGACGGAGGAGCTTCTCGAGGAAGTTGTTGACCTCAAAGGAGAGCTGTTCATGCTCCGTCTCCAGAAATCGGCAAGGAACGAGTACAAATCAAGCGAGTTTCGCCGAATGAAGAAACTTGTAAGCTTCCTTTTCTTGGGTCGCTCACTGATTTATGCAAAATTAGTCGAAATGCTTGAAATTTACATCGATTCTGCTTTTGAAATTTACTGATTCAAATGTTTATAGAATCGAATTTCGCAGAGTCCAAGAGTGTTTGAAAGGTTTAAATACATTTGGGATTTTGAAATTGGGAATCTAATTTGAAGTGAATGTTAGCCAACTCTGTAACCAATGTTGATTAAGGTGGAAACTCATAGCTAATTTACCAGTTTTGTGATATATCTGATTCTGTTTTTTTTTCTGAAGGAGATTGAATGAAAAATTATAGCTTTAACATTCATCTCTGGGTGGAGTTTAGAGAGCCTGAGGTTATTTTTTTATTAGATATGAATCTTGAGCTTTGTGGGTATGTCTTGTTGAGATCTTGAGACATGGATGAAACTAAATTCAAGTTGAAATTTCTTGGCTTTTTGGGTTTACCTGTCTCTGTTTCTCGTTTCTGGTGATAAAGATATGTTCTTTTGGTTGTGGGTGATTTAGGTAGCGAGGATGTTGACGGTGAGAAGAGAGAGGGAGATAGAAGAAGGGATAGGGAAGAGGCTGTCGAGGAAGCTTGACAGGCAATGGAAGAAGAGCATTGTACCGAGACCACCTCCTTCTCTGAAGAAGCTGCAGGAGGAAGAAGCAGCAGCAGAAGCAGCTGAAGCTGCGAAATCTGCTTGAAAGCCGCTGTTGATTGATGGAGGATCTCTTCTTGTTGTTTACTTTGTCACTGTGTTTCTGTATCATCTTGTCTCTTGTTGTGTCTTTTGGTGTAAACTTTTCTCATTAAGTAGCTTGCATAAATGCTTTGAATTGAATGTCTTTGCTCAGATGTTTTATTTTTCCAGATTTTGTTTCTAATCTGACAGAGAAACGAGTATTAGCTCCTTTACAAGAAAAGTTACTCTTCTTCTTTATTTTTCTCCTAAAAACAGATTTCAGAGCAGAGTGATAAAAGGGAAATTCAAAATTGGCGGGAAACTTAAGAATCTATTTAGGCATCAACGGATGTTTCATTTCATATATCTTCTACTTGTTTTTCTTCATTACCATCTTTTGTGGAACAACAAAACTGCTGTAATAGCTGTGAACTGGACCACGAAGATATACCTAATACCGTACATCCAAGGATTAATTAGTCAAAAGTTATTTTGAAAAGATCTATCAACCCACAATTGTTTTATTTATTTATTTATATATGAACAATGGTCAAAACTGTAGATTTTTTCTTTCTTTTATGCGGTATGATCTGTTTTCCCAGAATCAGCTAAAGTTAAGTTTGACAGCTGCATTGTGCCTTTCACACGCATCAGTTTACACTTATAAATTTATATATCCTGCATTTCAAACTCACCAAGTCATCGAAGTATGCTGTGTGTTTCTGCGAAAAAAATAGTGTTCAAATGTTGAAGCTCTTTAAGATAAGCCGATGTAATGTTACGTACAAGAGGCTTACGACAAAAATGCACATCTAAAGAAGGTTTATGTCTTTATGAGGTATGCATATGAATAGCATCATATATATTGTCTGTTGAAAGCTTTTTCTGAAAACCTGTCTTACCAACTCCAGTCATGTGCTTAAAAAGGTTTGCACAGCTTTTTATGATGCTTTTGACAAGATTATTCTAATTATATGCAAGCGTCTTAATTACATATATATTCATGCAATTAGATCCTGCTTGGTACTTCTGGATCACCACATGTGACTTTTAATTGCTTTTCATGCAAAAAGCTTCCCAAGTGTTTGTCTTTCTCTTAATACTTTCGTGAAAAGACCAAACCCTTTAGCCTGTTACTCTAACTACTATCTCCTTAAAAGCAACAAGGGTCTTTTAGATTTTCTTATTAATGTCTTCTTCTTGATGCCTGTGAAGGAAATGATGAACAAGACCGACTCAACATGACTTTCCAGGTTTGTTGATGCTTATATATGCCCATTTCTTTTTATAATCATTCACCATCTTCAGCACCACTTTTGATTCTTTTCACGAGGCAAATCTGATTGCTTCTAACATATATAGTGTAAAGCAGCTCTAACATGATTTTGAGCTTGGCTAGGTCCCGTGTATACGCATCATGAAAATGGTGACATGACTTATCCATCTAGGTTGAAAATTTATAATTCTTTTCATATGTGCTTGTTTTGTGGTTGCAATATACTCTTCTTGATTAATGTGAAAGCTAGAACTTCCATTGATGCATCTAAAAATGAACATACTATGTAATTAAGATATCATAATGCCATTGTCTCCCTCTCTTTCTCTTTCACTGTCTTTAGCTGTAAAGTGATGTTATCATTCACTGAAGAAATTTCGACACCTAAAATTACATGTAGTGGTTGATGGCTAAGAAAACAACGCTTATGACCCACACAATGTGGTTCATATATATATATATATATATATAGATAATACTAGAAAATGACTTTATTTTATAAAAATTGTAATAACTCTTATTCTTCCTGTAAACTCTGTCCCATGTTTTTGAGGGTAGTTGTGATATTGATGTAAATCTAGCAGATGTTACGTTTGAGAGAAGTATAATGCTGCTAGAAGATTTTGAATCGTAAGTTCTTGTCTTGATTTACTGATATTAATAATCAGATAGTGTCTTCATAAACAAAGAAAATCAGTCTTTATAGACCAATTAGTAACAAGACCAACACCAAACAAACTCTACTGACCCCACATCTAGACTTCTTGCTTTTCCAACAAGGTTGTTTCCATGTGAACAGTTGAAATATAAGAGTCTTAACTTTGTTGTCTGAATATTTTTATGAACTCGAATCTTGTTCATGAAATAAGATTATCTTTGTGTGTATGTCAGTATGTGTATCTGACTAATATAATTCCGTGCTGGATGCACACTTTTCACATTTACAGACAATAGATATAGGGAAGAGGAGATAATTTTTTCAAAGGCTGTTTGTTTTTAAAGTCACTAAGTCAGGGTTTAGATGTGTTTGTTAGGAACTTCGGAGAAGAAGAAAATCAGTTTTGTTAGCTGACATTTACAACCATTTTTTATATTAGAGGAAAAGTACGGTTTAAGTGACATACGTATTATTTTATAGTATGAAACTAGTGCCTTTCTTATTTCTTTAATATTTAGTGTACCTGCTCCTTAAGTGAGATTGTGGTCCACTCACTCTTTGAGAAACCCTAGATGACAAGCAACTCTAAATCTCTCTCTTTTTCCAGAAAACTTTCAAGATTATCTTTGCAAAGTCGGCACCATGAAAATTCTTACTGTTTTTCGCGAATGACACTCTGAAAAACATCACTTGCTAAATCTGACAAGCTTCTTGGGGATACATTTTATTTAGTTCGTAAAATAGAGTGAAAGTATCGCAGAGTCTTGCCTCCTTATGGTGTGAAAACGTTTCTTTCTCCAAATTTTCTATATCTTTCTTACTTTGACTTTTCTGTTGAGGACAAGTTAGTTTTTTAATAGGAAACTTGCAGGAAACCCTAACATATACTTTTTGGAGAAGACACGGAGGAAAAGACAAGAAATGTCATTTTGGTCCAATGCAGAGGCAGTGTGGAGAAAGTCTTGTTAGCTAGGTTTCAAAGATGGTAGAGATTTTTAGATCATTTTTGTACCAACCTCTCCTCTAACAAGCTCCTTTTTCGTTGCCAAAAAAAAATCATCCTCTCCATTTTCAACAAAAATATGTGTCACATCGAGCCAGTCACCATAATCAACAGTAACTACTTCTCTTCTCATAATACAAAGCTCTGTTGCTGCTTAACTGCCTATGCATTTTTGGAAATTGTGTTTTTCAATGAATCATATATAGTTATGTGTTTAGAATGAATTGATACTTATATAGTCTATAGTCTGTTGCCGGTTTCTGTATTTTAGTTTATTTTTTCTCACCAGAAAAAAAACGTTAATTGAGTATGAAATCTCTGTAAGTATTACCTAACTTTGCTATATTAGGACTTCCTCAGGATCAAAAGATGTGTGTTGAACAAGAATTTAGGACTTATGGTTTCCTTATTGGGACTGCTTTCTTTTATCTGCTTCCCCTATATGATTTTCAGAGACAAAGCTCTTAGTGCTCAATACGAAAGAAATACAACTCGAATATTTCTTTTTCTACATATAGTAGAGAACACCAAAAATACATAATAAACGAGTCCATGAAAATGTGATGACGCAATTGAAAACCTATCTTTGCGTGCCAAAGGAGGTTTCTCTCTGTCCATCCTTGAGGTGACATCTGTTACTGGCGCTGACTTCTTCTTTAAATCGTTGGCCAATGATTTTAAAGAATGATTTGAAAGAGGTTTAGTTTAACTCTCTTGTCATATTCTTATACATACGTAGTTGCCCTTGGCTTCTTCTCTCCCACCTGAATAAACATTTCTGTAGAAACTCTGGCTATGCAACTGTGATCATGTTTCTATGTTTTATGTTTTCAGGTCTCTAATGATGTTACTCCGTACGTGAAACCACAATACCACATGAACTAAGAAGATTCGTCGTAATGCTTAGGACTGTAAAACTGGTTATGCCGTACGTATATGAGCGAGTAAAGAAGAGAAAAGTAGAATTTTAAAAGGTTGAAAGCGACATGGGTTTGTTTTGCTATGCGAATAAGAAAGAAGCACGTGGTGAGTGGACATTGAGGGAGGCTCGACTAAATACAAATAGAAATAAGAAGCAGTTAGTGGTTGTGAAGAAAGGAGGCAAGCGACCAAATCTTTGCAAGAAGAAATATAACAGTAAAAGAGAGAAGGTAAACAAGAAGAGAGACAAACATGGGAAGATCTCCTCCTGGCTCAGATCATGAAGCTGGTCTCAAGAAAGGTCCATGGTTGCCTGAAGAAGATGACAAACTCATCAGTTACATTCACAAACATGGCCATAGCAGCTGGAGTGCTCTTCCCAAGCACGCAGGTCTTAACAGGTGTGGCAAGAGTTGCAGACTACGATGGACAAACTATCTGAGGCCTGATATCAAGCGAGGAAAATTCTCTCCGGAAGAAGAAGACACCATTCTTAACCTTCACGCCGTTCTTGGCAACAAGTAATTAAACACTCTTTCTAAATTCTTGATGTTATTCTGATTTCTTGTATCTCAAGTTGTAAAGGTTTCTTGATTATATGATTGATTTTGTATAAGGTGGTCAATGATTGCAAGCCATTTACCTGGAAGAACAGATAACGAGATCAAGAATTTCTGGAACACTCATTTGAAGAAGAAGCTGATTCAGATGGGTTTTGATCCCATGACTCATCGTCCAAGAACCGATGATATCTTCTCAAGCTTATCTCAGCTTTTATCTCTGTCTAACCTAAGAGGACTTCCTGATCTACAGCAACATGTTCCAATTGAAGATCAAGCTTTACTCAATCTCCAATCTGAGATGGCTAAGCTCCAGTTAATCCAATACTTCCTTCAACCTCCATCTCTTCCTCCTATAACTACTAGCTGCAGCATTAGCCCCAATGACTTAAACATTCTCAATCTCCTCATCAAAGGAAACTCCAACACCAATAATCTTACTTCTTACCTTCAAGACTTCAACAACAACCTCCCATCCCTCAAAACCTTGGACGAGAATCACTTGGAGTTGGATCATAACAGTTCTCCAATATGGCTCCATGAACCACCGAGCTTAAACCAAACCATGTTGCCTTCTCATGATGATTTGGCTCAGAGCGTAGATGGTTTCAACTGCAACCAGGTCTCCTCAAGCCATGATCAAGAACTAGCAGCTGCGGCTTCTGTAGATTGGCCTGATCTTATCTTTGATGACTCCATATTTCCTTATCAATCTTGAGGTATGTATGTATCTATGTATATGTTTCAAAGGAACTCGGCTGGATTCGTTTGGAGTTTGTTATCTTTATATGTTGATTCATCATGTGGGCAATGTAAATGTGTTGTTATGTATAACTCATCATACATGTTGTTAATTTATGTTCTTCAATCTTCATAGAAACATTATTATATATGTAAAGACAAGGCTACTTGTTTACCTATTAGGCGATACGCCAATTTCCTTTTTTTTTTTCAGGCAATTTGCCTTTTTTATAGCTAAAGAAAAATGAAAATCGATCGCTTGATGTACAAGTTACGGCTTTGCCTATATATTAACCTAATAAGGGGTCGTCGTATTATTCATTCTCCTTCGAGAAAACAAAACGACATGATGGAAAGTGACAAGGAAGAAGCAAGAAGAGCATTGGAAACTGCAGAGAGGAAACTATCAGAGAACGATTACAATGGTGCGAGAGAATTCGTTTGGAAGGCTCATAAACTGTATCCAGAGCTCGTCGGTTTGGAACAAGTCTTGATGATAACACATGTTTACATGTGTGGATCTGATTGGTATGGGATCCTCGGAGTGGATCCTTTAGCTGACGATGAAACTGTGAAGAGACAGTACAAGAAGCTAGCTCTTTCGCTTCATCCAGACAAGAACAGGTTTCATGGCGCGGAAGGTGCGTTTAAGCTGGTTTCAGATGCTTGGTGTCTATTATCCGATAAACCTAAGAGACTAGCGTACGATAGAACAAGGAGATGGAAAGAAAGTTATCAGAAGAAGAGCGATTGGCCAAAAAACGAGCCCGCTTCTTCTTCCTTTTCTCCTTCTTCAACTTCAGCATATCATCATCAAGCACAAGAAAGATGGAAACAATGGGGTAAAAAGTTACGAGAAGATACAAAGCCACAAAAAGAGCAAGCTTCTTCAACTTCAGCATCTTTTGATTACGCAAAAGCTGCAGAGCGATCACAAGAAAGATGGGAACAATGCTTGAAGAATCAAGAGAAGATGTCGATGCAGCAAAGAAGAAATAGCAATATTTTGCACCAAAAAAAGGGAAAAAGCAATATTAAAAGAGAAGAAGAATTAAAACAAAACAAAATAGAAGAAGAAGAAGACGAGATGAACATTACAATAGAAGAAGAAGAGATGATGTTTTAGTAATCATATATTTGTTATATGGTTGTAAAATTGATATCTCGCAGTTGTCAAGTAATCTTGAATTTTTCTCTGAACCTCCTTTGCAACATACTTCAACAATAACTAAAATCATAAGTGCATGCAATTTAATCTATCGCAACTGTATGACAAGTGCAGCATGTGGTGCTATTATCTTTATATGTTGATTCATGATGTGTGCTAATGTCTTAGATTGATTGATGTTTTGAAACCAAAACTACTTGATTCTTCTTCTTCTTCTTCTTCTTCTTCTACTTACATTGTGAATCACACAGTTTCTATCTCTTGAACTGAATCAAAGCATTCTTCTTCTTCTATCTTCCACCGGATAATTCAATGGCATCTTGATTGTTAATCGAGTCTTCACCCCAATCAAATCTCCTCTGCAACCTCTGAAACTCATCTTGTCTCGTGACTTCAAGATTCTGCCATTCTTCCCATCTCTCTGCAAGCCCTTCTCCGTCAAGCATCCTCACAACATCCGACATCGCTGGTCGTTCTTCAGGATCTCCTTGCGTGCACAACAAGGCTACTCGTATCATCATCTCAACTTCTTCCTTCACATAATCCTCACCAAGCTTCTTATCCACAATGTCTCCTAACCTCTTCTCTCTTTCCAATTTCTTCACCTGAAACACCAAGAGATTTGATATTTCACCATACGAGAGAGTTTGAGAAAGAAGAAGCAAAAAAGATTCACTTACATGGTCTAGCAACAAGACATCATCTTCTTCCTCTAACCGAGAGAAATCAATGGCTCTTTGTCCGGTTACAAGCTCAAGAAGCATGATTCCATACCCGAAAACGTCGGTTTTCTCTGACGATTTCCCTGTGGAGATACACTCAGGTGCAATGTGGCCCATTGTTCCTCTAACCTGAGTGGTCACATTGATTCTTTTAACATCTACCAACTTAGCTAAACCAAAATCACCAACCACTGCTTCAAAGTCTTCATCTAGCAACACATTTGCAGCCTTCACATCTCTATGTATGATCTTAGGGTTGCAATGTTCATGAAGATACTCAAGTCCTCTTGCTGCTCCTAACGCAATCTGTTTCCTCCTAAACCAATCCAGAATCTGATCCCCACGTTTAATCTCTGCATATATCATCATAACCATCAAATCTTGATTTACAAGAAACATTTAAAACTCCTAAACAAAAAAGAGTAAAGTTTGTGTTACCTCTTAAGCGATATGCAACGCTTAGATTCTGCATGAAAGGATAAACCAAAAGACGTTCTGTTTGCGTAGTGCAGAAGCCGATGAGACGGAGAAGATTCCGATGAACAGCGACACTTATCATCTCGACTTCTCTCTGGAAAGCTTCGTCTCCTCCAGGACGTTGGGAATCAGTCAATCGTTTCACAGCGACTTTAGTGCCATCCAAAAGCAATCCTTTGTAGACTTTGCCAAAGCCTCCTTGTCCAAGAACGTTCTTCTCGCTGAACTCATCTGTAGCTAACTGAAGCTCTCTCCATGAGAATCTTCTCAACTGTCCAAACGCAATCGTTCTGTCCACTTCACCTGAATAAAAAAAAAAAAAGATTGGATCTTTCTCTAACTACAAACAAGAAAAAGATTTGATTATACATCTATCACACACCTGCGACATCTACAAATTCTTCACGTTTATATCCTTTATGCTTATCCTTGCAGAAGTAAAAGAAGAAGAAGAAGAATCCAAGGAGAATCACTGTGATCCCGGAGACAACTCCAGCTATGATTCCGGTTTTCGAATTGCTTGAATCATCTATCAGAGTTAAAAAAAGAAACTCTGTGTAATTAGATTATGTTCAAGTAAAGTAATAGGCAACAAGAACTTGAATATGGAAGTACACCTGAAAAATTGGACACAGATACGCAAGGTTGAGGGTAGATGCCATCACAAGTCAAGTTGTTTGCTGTGAAGCTACAAGTTTGTAGAAAATTGATAAATGAAAACTGTAAGCAAAAGATGTTGTGTTTGAGATTGAAGATAGTCATACTTACTTGTATTTTGAGATTTTGAATAAGCGGTGAGGAATCTCACCGCTGAGATGATTTGAGTCCAACAAACTGCAAAATATAGTTTCAAGCAGTAACGTTAAGAATACTTACTGAGGAACAAAAAACAGAAGACAACACAGAGAACAAGTTAACACTCACATGTTAACCAGTTTTGGAAGGCTTGTGAGTGAATCAGGAACAGTCCCATTGAGGTTATTCCTAGTCAGGGTTCTGCTCAATTAGCCAAACAGAGGAATTAACTATTAAGACATGATCTTTTATCATCCTTTTGTCACATTGATCTCAAACTCATTGGGAAGAAGAAGTTACTTACAAGTACTGGAGATTCTTTAGATTACCGAGCGTGGATGGTATCTGACCAGTTAGCTGATTATCCTCCAAGTCCAAGCTTGTCAAGCTCGACAGATTTCCAATCGATTCTGGTATCCCACCGGTAATTCCATTTCCTTTCAATGTACTACGAGCAAGAATCAAACAAAACTTTCCACCAGAGAGACTGATAGAATCTCAGAAGGAAATAGGAGAGTTTTTCTTACAGAGTCTTGAGAGATTTCAAGATTCCTATTCCTGAAGACAAGGTTCCGGAGGAGAAGTTCATGTAAGACAAAGTTCTGCAAAATCAAACAAACATAAAGCGGAAAGTTCTTTCCTCTCACCAATTCCATAGCTAAAATGTGAGTTATGACCGAATTTTGCTTAGTGTTATCAAACACTTACACAGAAGAAACATGTATGTTGTCATCACAATGTACTTGAGACCAAGTACAAGGATCGACTTGAAACTGGTTCCAATCACTTAGCTGTTCAGGAGATGCATGTAACGAACTCCTCAATGCATACAGCGCATCCCCTTAAAAACACGAAATTGCAATAGTTTTAACAAAATACATAGTTCTTTAGTTACAAACTTGGAAGTTACCAAAGAGAAAGAATGTTAGAGATTTATAACAATAAAGAAAAGACAAGGAAATAAATGAAATATACCTTGAGCATCTGGTGAGACAGATGACCATAAACAGGCAAACACCAAGGCAGCCATAAAAGCCAGAGCCATTTCTCTTAAGAGCTAGCAAATTTCATAATGCTGGATTCTGAGGATTTGTGCCATTCTACAAGAAAAGTTTCATAAAAAATTCAGCTTTTGAGATGGAGTGAATATATAACCTGGAAATGATTACTTTCTAGATTTAAACTCTATAAACTAAATATGTGAGGAAGAAAAAACGAACCTTTACAGTTGCCAAAAGATAAAAAATGGATTTTTCTCAGAGAATTCAACAGTTTTCACGGAAAAATAAAAAAACAGAGATCAAATCCAAATCTAAAAAGAGGCGAAATTTGAGAAACTGAGATTTGGGAACAGAACAGTTGGGTCCAAAAAAAAAAAAGAAACTCGAAGCGGAGAAGAAAATCCAAAAAGGGAAAAAGATTCACTCGGAGACTGACTTGGATAGTTCCACTTCCGAATTAAAACCTCTTTGAAGAGAGAGTTAAAACTCTTTTGTCTTTTCTTTTTCTTTCTTCGTTCCGTTACATTTTATTTCTTTTGTCTGTTAACGAAAAGTCTTACTATAAGCTAATCGCAATTATGACAGTCGCATTTGGCCAGTCAACGAGGAACAAAAAGGCCGACACTGGTCGTAAAACTGCTTTTCCTGCGTGAATTTAAAACAATTAATTAATCATGATGATGCTTTCAATGTGATTAATAAAGAAACAGGTACTCCATAGTGACATTATTTTAAGCTTTGAATGTGACATTAAGAGCGAGCCATAGTGGAGTGGAGTGAAAAACAAAAGTTGGGGTGAGAGAGGCTCGAACTCTCGACCTCAGGATCACTCAGTAGCTATGAGACCTACGCGCTAGCCAACTGCGCCACCACCCCTTTTGATTTAGTAGCTTTACATTGTTTTAATAATCAAAACTCTACACATATTTATTTTGTCGGTCAATGATCATCAGATTCAACATGTGAATGACGAAGTAGTTTCTTTTGTCTGAAACTTTGCACATTATCATCAAGAGGTCTAAATTAGAGGGAAAACTTGTATTTTCGAAACAGGTGGAAACTTCAAACCCAATACAATTATAAAAACACAGCAACGAAACCACATTTGAGTCATCCGTATTCCATGCTCTTGCTCTCTTGGCTCCAAAGGCTCCATGAACAACTTATCCATACAAAATCTTACACAATGTCGATCACTGGCTCTTGTATGTTCGCATTATGACTGGTTTATTGAAAGAGTATCTGTTTGGATGTTGAGGGCTCCTCTGCTTTATTAACTTTCTGTTGCTCGTTTGGTGCTTGCTTGTTACTACTGCTCTCAAACATCTTCGCGTTTTTGGCAATCGTTAGGATCAGCTCCAGTTGCTTTCGCTGTTGATCCTGCAAACCAAACAACCAGCTTCCATGACCTCAAAAGAAACTAGTACACAAACATCTTCAATCCAAGCATTGCAGAATCTTAGAAGTCACAGTTCTTCACACTGATTATCTACGGTTTGATGGATAATATACCTGCATAGCAAGAAGCACCTTTTGAATTTCGCCAAGCTCCTTCTCTAGAATCTCTTGCTGTGCAGCTAATACTCTTGTTGCCTCAGAATTCTTTTGAGCCAAAGCTGCAGTCTTTCGACAAAAACAAAACAAATCTCTTGAGAATTGAGATACACACAGAAAAGTTAAACTAAACTTAACATAAAGACAGCTGCATTGATCAGTCAGAATCTGAAAATTCGAAACTTTAAAACAACTTTTTTACTCAATTCCCAAAACACTACTTTTGAATCAGACTTTTACAGTAGAAGCATATGAAGCAAAGGCATAACCTTTACCTCAGAAATGGGTTCCTTGAGAGCTTTTCGGGTGACCCGAAACCGGATTCCCAATTTCTCCAGATGTCTTGACAGAACTCTAACAATGGAGGTCGAGGTTTTTAAATCATTTTCAAGTTTCTCCAACCTTCGGATTAGATTCGTCCCTTCACCGTCTCTCGTTCCTTTGCAAATCCTCATCCATTGCCGCCGTCTAAGCCATGAGCCAGACGCGACGGACCCAACCAATCCCACGAAACCTAACGACAAAACCTTTTTCCCGATTTCACCAACCACCACGAAATTCACAGCGAGAACCACCGAAATCGCGGCCGAGGATATGATACAAAGCGCCTCCGCGAAAGATATAAAGCTGCTCAAATCGAAACCGTCGGAATTGGCGGCGTCTTCGAGGTCGTCGATTGAAGAGGAGCTGACAGAAGACGCATTAGCTCTGCAATCACGCACGATCTCGAAATTTGATCGGGTCAATGTGACGTGGCGGAGGAGGATAGTCTGAGGGAACGATCTAGAATCCCGACGTGAAGGACGTACGGCGGAGACGGCGAAGCAGAGGTTGCTCCTGCTGATGCGAAGAGGAGTCGACGTCCCCGAAGAGAGAGCGTATCGACAAGGAAGCGATAAGGACATTATCGTCTTTTCGGATCTGCAACAAGTGACTGACTCAACCTCTCGGGTCACTGCAAGAAATGGCTACGACACTGAGGACCTCCTAGTGCGCATGATAGCAACGGACTTAAAATGCGCTGTTCAAAGCTTCATTTACTTCACAGTTTACAGTTAGACTCATTTTACAGAGGAGGTTAAAATGGAAGCTACAGACAAGAAACTAGGAGACAAAAACATAATTACTTGAAATGTTTTGGGTAGAACAGTAAATAATGGCTTACGTGAAGGTATTATCACAATTAGCGATAATTCAAGGATAATATAACAATTTCCGGGCTTTCCCAGGATAAAACAATAAATATGTCAAAAACAGAAGGGAAAACCAGAATTACCGAAATGACAAAGGGAAACAATAAATAACGATAAACTATAGGACAAATGAATAATTACGGAAATATTTTAGTGGAAAACCGGAAATGGAGTCAACTCTTTCATTTCACGGATTTTAGCTATCAAACCCAGAGGCGTTATATAACAGATGAGCCAAATATGACATCAAATGATCCATATCAAACGATATGAAAGATTATAATACCAGTCAAGAAGATTCGAAATGTTTAGGCGCAAAGTTCAAAAGGCAGAAAAGAGCCAAAGTCATTTAGAAAGCTCGATCACATATGGATATAAGCCAATACATGAATCCTTCTCTTCTTAACACATTATTTATTGGTAAGGCATGTAACGCATTGGCCTTCTGAACCTCGGAGCTTTCCTGCAAACATTTCACCCGAAAGAAAAAATGTTTCTTTAGTGAGAAGAGGAGAAAGCTGTGACCTAATAATATATGTCTTTGTGCTAAGCGAACTTACCCGTATCCGTATGGAGAATACATGTAAGGAGGCATGAAAGGTCTGCGGAACCTGTAGCCCATGTATGGGTTGAAACGCCTACCGCGGAACTGTTTCAATCCAGGAACGTTTGTTCTCTTAGGCAAGACCTGAAACCCACAAGAGAAGACGATGGAATCACAAGGTTCTACTACACTTCATGGTCATAGGCTAGCAAGAAGGAAACATTTGGAGTACCTTTAGTTGACGACCATGTAACTCTGATTCATTCAGTTGCAGTGCCTCTTGTACAGCTTCGACTTCCACAAACTCCACATAAGCAAATCCTTTTGGCTGGCCGAATTTGTCTGTCAGAATAGTCACCCGATGGACAGTGCCGCATGTTTGGAAATGCTGCTGCACTTCTTCCGGTGTACATGCATAATCGACCTGCATAGTCAAATTTGCTGTTATAGAAAGTATACGACAAACAAGCATAACCCGTGGAGTCTTTCACTGAGCACACATAGACTATTATATCAAATAAATAATTTCAGCGAAACAAAGTGAGACACTGAACAAAAACACCAAGCAAAGCAGAGTAGAAAACTAAATTACGTGTAAACTTCATGACATTCTTGGTTTTATGTTAGCACCAAACAGCAGCCTCTCACCAAATCTCTGCAGATAGCACCTATGCATCTTGACTAGAAGATATCCATCATCTTGATTCAGCTCTCCAAAGGTCATTTCCTCGAGGATGAATTATCAGTATGACATTTTCTTTTTTTCTATAATGTTTTTTTGCTCTAAATTGTATTCCCTCTTCTCTTTTTTTCTTTTTTTTTAGCTTTTTTTTTCTTTTTCTATAGCATCTTTTTTTTTATATAGCTTTTTTTCATCATGTTCCACAACAAAACAGAACAGATCTTTTCAACTCTATAAAAAGAAAAAAAATCAAGACCCCACAAGACCTAGTTGATAAGCCAGAGCTACTAAAACTTCACGTATAAGAACATTCCTGCGAGTGCAGTGAGAAAAGTTATAAGAAAAGCAAAACTCAGCATAAAAATATCTAAAAAGGACATCCTAAAATTTTAGTAGGCATATTAACATATGAAGTCTTCATCTCTACCGCCTTTATAGAACCCTCAATATCACTAACAACATAACACCCTACATCTTCTCATTTGAATATAGTCTACACTCAAGTCACCAAGTTTACCATTCAACATTTACCTATTCTAGAGTGCTCATTGAACCAAAATTAATGGTTAACTAATGATATAGTCAAATTCAACACTACATCTGATGGCATAAGATTTAGAGAATACAATCATGGATCAGGAAGAGAGCATATCAAAAGAGCTAGTCATCTCGGCAAAATTCAAAGTCTAAGCACTTGCACACTAAGATCAGTAAGAGCCTAAGAGGTACGAACTATTTAGTAAACCAGAAGCAATCAAAGAAGAATAAAGAGAACAGAGTCTTACATTGCCAACAAAAACCGATCGAGCATCCACCTCCTCCTTCCCTGCTTGATTTGCTGCAATGCTAGCAGGATCTGCATAAAAAAAAAAAAATCGACGAAAATTGAAGTTACAAATCAAAACAACTGCTACACAAAGAGCTTAATTCGTAGCTCGTGGAATCCAAATTAGATCCAACACCAAGTAACAATCAGAAAATAGTAGCGAATTACGGGAAGGAAAAGGAAATCAAATAGAAGAAGAGCCTAACCTTGAGCTCCCATTTCCTTCTCGACCTTAGCCTGCATCTCACGCAGAGCAGCAGCCTCATCCTCCATCTCCTTCAATCGCTTCTTCATCTCATCCAACTCCTAGTATCAACCAAAATTACACTAATCAAACAGTTATAAACGCGAAAACTAATCAATCGAGCACCGATCAGATTCCCGATTACATCACGACGAAAGGTAAGAGTATGAGAGAAGAGTAGCAAACCTTAACGGCATCATCATCAGCAGCAGTCATGTCCATATCAGGATTAGGAACTTCCATATCACCATCCATCTCTCCGACGTCGGGAATTTCTCCCCCATAAACCTCGTGCTCCTCTTCCTCCATCGTCTCTCTCTCTCTCGCTGTCTGTCTCCGTCGCGACGTTTGCTTTTTTCTGCTGAAAAACGGCTTAGGGCACTTTTTGACGATTCGGATAGTGACACGTAAGCATCATATCTGGGCCGTTTATTGAAGATAATCAAAAGGCCTTTAGGCCCAATGTTGATTCGATCCTCGTATTATCTGAAATCACCTTATCGATGCCAAAAACATGCGCCTGACGAAAAGATAATTGTCGATCTGTCAAAATCTCACCGCTAAGATTCGAACCGTCAGAATCGAACGATGAATATTTAAACACGTCACCAAATATAAAAAATATTGACCAATAGTTGACAACGACGACGCCAAAAGACGACCGTATCAGATCTCTGCGTTTAAAAAAGCTCCTTTTTCTGTTTTCTTCATCTCGCTTTACGGTAAAGCTCGCTCACGGAGGATTTTTTGAAAATTAGAAACACAGGATTTAGCGAGAGGTTGAAGATGGCGAGTGGAGGAGGTTACGGAGACCCGTCGCAGAAGATTGACTACGTGTTCAAAGTGGTGCTGATCGGCGATTCGGCGGTTGGTAAATCGCAGATACTGGCTCGATACGCGAGGAACGAATTCAGTTTGGATTCGAAAGCCACCATCGGTGTCGAGTTCCAAACTCGGACGCTCGTTATCGACCACAAGAGTGTTAAGGCTCAGATCTGGGATACCGCCGGTCAAGAACGGTAAAATCTCCGACGACCTCTCTGGAACTTTTTTTTGCTTTGAATCGCTCTTCACTCCGGTTTGCTTGAAACTTAGATCTCGTAATATTTCATTCAATTTCTAGATCCGATAGATAGTAACTCAGTCTAGGACTTCGAATTCTGGTAAATCCTGCTGATCTGTGTACTCAATTTCGACAATTTTCCGATTAACCGTGAACACTCGTATCTGAAGTAGAATCGCCGAACTTAGGAAGCTGAGCTATTGAGATTCTGTATAGACTAGGCTTAATCACTCTTCCAGCTTCTACAAAGCATCCATCCATAGCTCTTGAGACTATGGAAATTGACATTTCACTGCTAAATGGTTTTGATCTCAGGTCTTTAGCGTCATTGTCAATAATCAATAGCCTAAAACTATGTAATATATCATAATCTCCACATTTCAGGCTTTGATCTGTAGTGACTGACTATAAATAGATACATTCTTATACAGATTTTCTTTATTTATGTATTAGTGATTTTGGTTTCTTGTATCGAACAGATACAGAGCGGTAACGAGTGCGTATTACCGAGGTGCGGTTGGGGCGATGCTGGTTTACGACATAACCAGACGCCAAACGTTTGACCATATCCCTCGATGGCTAGAAGAATTGCGAGCTCACGCGGACAAGAACATTGTGATAATCCTTATAGGGAACAAGTCGGATCTTGAAGATCAACGGGCTATTCCAACGGAAGACGCTAGAGAGTTTGCGGAGAAGGAAGGATTGTTCTTCTTGGAGACGTCTGCGTTCAACGCAACCAACGTTGAGAGCGCTTTCTCCACGGTTTTGAACGAGATCTTCAACATTGTGAACAAGAAGAGTCTTGCTGTGAGTGAAGAGCAAGATCACGGGTCGCTTGCTGGTAAGAAGATTGATATTGTGCCAGGTCCTGGTCAGGTGATACCGAAGAAGAGTATCATGTGTTGTAACTCTTAGATTTTTAAATACTTTGACCAAATTCAATTCTTCAAATTTACGTAAGATATATATATATAGGTATTTTTAAGATTCTGGTTAGTAGTATATGTGCTTCTATACAGAGTCTGTGTTTGATTAACAGCTTTTGTGGGGTTTTTGGGTATTGAATACAAGAAAAATGTGATCTTATTCTGAACTAAAAACAGATCTAAAATGGTCAAACTAGATTTCAATTTGATTAAAATGGATTTGCAGTCTCAAAGACTTGGAGCCTTCTTAAGTAAGAAACATTTATTCCATCTGAGTAACATTTCGAAGCCTAAACATGAATTGAGTACCGCTTATCAAATATCTCTTCTCTGCCAAACTCTCAATCCTCCTGGTAAAACTATATACAAAGCTTCTCTTTTTCCTTTATTCAGCGACCATTTCTCACTAGTTACGGACAAGAGGAGAAAAACAAAAACAGAAAGTCATCCCAATTAATTAAAAACCCCACATCCGATTCTCAATTTGTGTATCACAATTCTGAGAGGTCCTCTCTCGATCGCTTGATTCTCTCTGATTTCAGGTAAGCTTCGAATCCTGCTCGATTCTTGTATGGTTTGATCCTAAATTTCTGGATTACTGATCTGATCTGAAAGCTGTGAGACATCTGTGTACAATCGGCGATGGAATTTTCATTTTTCTATCTGATTAGAAGTTGATCTTCTATTACTTCTTCGGGCATTTCTGTTATCGGTTAAAAAAAAATTGAGAGGAAAAAACGTATTTTGTTAATTCTCTGTTTTGCAATGCCTCGTTTGATTAGTAATTCGAATCCTCTCTGTTTCCTTATGCACTGGGTTTTTCGATTTGAAATGAAATGATTTGGTTTTAGATAATTTTGCTGAAAATTGGAAGGAGAAAGAGAGAGAGAGAGAGATCCAATGGCTGGAGCAGCAGAATTTGTTGAAGCTGATAATGCAGAAGCAATAATCGCGAGGATCGAAACCAAATCACGGACAATTGAAAGCTTACTCAAACAGTAATTTACCTTAAGAGTCAAACACCATAAAGTTCCCTTTTTTCTTCTTCTTCCTTGTAAGACCTATAATAGTTACTTTGTTTGTGAAGGTACAAACATGTGGAAGCTCTGAAAACAGCTCTTGAAGGCTCCCCTCCCAAAACTCTCGATGAACGTTGCAAGGTCTCTCCTTTCCTCTCCCACAACACTTAATAACCTCTCTAGTTTGTTTGTTCCTGACCAAATAATGGTTTGCTTTTAAATTGCAGTCGGCTAATTGGATAGTTGTGCACAGAGCTTTAATGGCCATTAAAGATATTGACGGAATGCTCAATGCTCTTGATGTCGAGTACTACGACACTCTCATGAAGTAAGTTCCTTACTGCAATCTCATCTCTTTTTGAAAAAGTAAATGTCTTTTCTTGTCTGGAGGATTGCATTTGGAGATATAACCATGTTTAGATTTTGTTTCTGCAATGGTAGCTTCATGAGGTCAGTGTTAAATCTTTTTCTTTTGGTTGAATGGTGTGGAACAGGTACTTGTACAGAGGCCTCTCTACTGGGGACAGACCCACATGCGATCAGTGTTTGAAGATTCACGAGAAACTAACAGAGAGAGCTGGTCTCGGTTGCATTCTCCGTTGTCTTACTGATACCCTCAACACCGTTTGATCCAATGATTTGTATTGTATTACTCAAAAGACAATGAAGCATCATGTCTCAGTTTCACAGTATAGTTTTTAGAAACTGGAATAAACCGGAAGATACATATCAATAACCGAAACCGGTTTGAGTTTATATCTCATAACCAGGAAACTTAGAATCTTCCGGCGAAGCAAGATCGAACCAGAGACATACTGGTCCAGCTAGTCCCCGGAAAAGCGAATAATCACGTTCTGTTTCCTCCCTCGTATCACAACACAAGTAACTCGCGAATGTTTTTGCTCTCTCTTCATACACAGCATCTCCGGTTAACCGATAAAGCGACAAGAAAGCGTATGCGTTACCGGAAACTCCATCAGCTAAACCTACCTTGTTCACCAAGCCACTCTTCCACACTACTTCCCCTGCTTCAACAGCTGCTTCTCGGAAGTCTCTTTCCTTAGGAAACACTTGAGATGCTTTAGCCAAAGTAATCGCCATGCAAGTTGCTCCATGAGCCCATTGGACAAGCTTATCTCTCGGATTCCCTTCGCTGCAAGGATAGTTCCCGCTGTTTGAGAACCTGTTCTTCATCATGTACCTCAACGTCCCTTGAACATCTTTCACATCCTCTTCCGATAACGGGAAATGTAACAGCACGTGCAAGATTCCAGCTAGTCCATTCGCAGCACCCCAAAACCTTGTCCCGTGAAACCTGTATAGCAGAGGGCAAGCTTCGTGATCCGCGGCTCCAACACGTCCACCGGATAAGATGGCTGCGACGATGGGGGATAAGAGATGGTGAGGAACAGTGCCTTCGCCGAGATATCGGTTTAGGAACAACGCAGCCCAGAGGAAACCCGCTCTTCCATAGAGAAGGTCATATGACATCCCAAATCCTCCTTCCTCTGGTCCTGCTGGTAACTCTCTCTCTTCTGCTACCTGTTTGTACAAAATTCATAAGTTTTAATAATGTTAAGATTCTTGTGTTATTAGTGTTAATTAATTAAACCAAAATATTAGTCTATAAATAAAACACATCACTTTTGTCTGAATTTGGTGAAACTAAAAGAAACGTGAAAGTAGTTAGAAGTGAAAGAGAAAGTTAGCGACCTCAAGAAAGAGACCGAGGAAGAAGTCACGCTTTGATTGGTGCCCACTGTAATTGGCTACGACTGCACCAAGTGCATAAACTCCTCCTCTTCCACATAAAAACGTCACGTGCCTAATATGTTCATCATGAGCATAATAAATCCAATTATTAGTTTAGAAATAGACAAACTTGTTCCAGTGTGTGTGTGTGTAGATATTATTCCATAGATTGCAAATTTACATACTCCATTAGTCAATAATAATTGGTCGAATGTGACATTCTGCTCCACTACTTACTATTTACTACTCATTCCAACTATTTTTGAGAATACTAGTCAAAAGTGGTACAATACATTTTTGGTTTTTATCAAAGCTGGATTTTAGACCGACGTTTAATGAACTTAGCGGCAAAGATATTTTCACCTGGTTGTGGCACGTGGGATGTTGGCACACGTGTCGATTATATCAGCGCAAATTAGCAGATCCTGATGGTTCCTCGTGACCTCGTACGACTTCAAGCAAGTGAAAGCTGTGCCGAGTAAACCTGTGTAAACAGTCGGATCCAGAACCATACCCGGATCCGTAACACCGCCTTTCCACGTAGCTTCTATAACCTGTACATACACGGACCAAGAGATACACATGAGCCATGTACGGACTATGGCTTACGTTTACTACTTTGTAGTCTATATGGCGTCGCGAGCTTCTTGTCTAACGCACCTGGTCCTTGAGTAAAGTTGCTGCTCTAAGAAAAGATTCCCTCGAGAGAGAAATTGTCGGAGCCGTTGGTTCGGAGGAGGTTCGTAGAAGCAAATGATCAAGCTCGCCGTTATCTACTGCCTCTCCGCCGTTACCATCGTCGCCGCATCCCCGTTGCTCCGCCACAATCTCCACCACTGACGACGACATAGCTCTCTCGATCTCTCTCTCTCAATCTTTGATGCCTTTAAGTAAGAGAATCAGATACAAACACCGTTTGTATATAAGAGGGTTACTTTACAAAGGACGCTATTAAAATACGAATAAAACAAAGGTAAATGCGAAAAATGGGGCCTTGATGGAATAGGATTCTTCTTCTGGTTACAGAGAACATGAAGGTGATACACGTGAACTGATAAATGTTTCACGTGTCATTATCTTGTCGGCTCCATCATTTTACGTAGCGACTTGCCGTTGGATCTGGCTAAGGGACAGGGACAGATAGCAAACGGTCCATGCTATCTTGCGCATGATATATGATGAAAACCATGTCTTATATACTGGATAATAATAAAATCTGAAAAGAATGCAGACATTTTTTATTAAGAATCTCAAATTATGGAAACTACTACAAAAAAGCTAATCGAATCTGTGATTATTTTAAGAAATTATGAAACAGATTAAACTACTCGTCTATTAAACCGAAAAGTGGGAACGCGTTTAAATTAAAGTTTATAATGTTGGCCCAAAAAAAAAATTAATGGCAACTTATCGGCGTTAATCAATAATCTTCTTTTTTTTTTTAAAGGGTCTTCATGGCGTTAATCAATAATCAGAAAAGGAAACACGTGTGGAAAACGTGAATCACGTTATATTACTTCACGCGGATGTATATACACACTAAAATCAATCTCCCCTCCAAATATTCTTCAAATAAACCCTAGCTCGCTAAGCTAGCTAGCTACTTCATTCGAAACCCTTCGTCGATCATGGCGGAACCTAAATTAAAGAAAACGCTAGATTCTCTAAGAAAACCGTCCATAGCCGCGGTTTTGCTCGGTCTGCTTTTGTTCTCCTATCCCAATTGTGCCTTTGCTAGGTCCGGTGGTAGGATTGGTGGTAGTGCATGGTCTGGAAGCTCTTCATCTTCCTCGTCTTCATACTCGACTCCGTCAAGCTATTCTTCCTCTTCTATTGGGTATTATAACCCAATCTATGTAAACTCGGCTACTTCAGGGCATGAGAGGATCTCACACTCAAACTCGGCTCCGTCGGCGCCGCATCAAACAGCGGAGTTGATATTATTTGTTCTGTTGCTGTGTTTCTTTGTGGCGGTGTTTTGTGTATGCCTCTCACTCTCAGATCGTTCACAAGATGAGAAAACTAGCGTCCTTAAACTACAGGTAACCTCTAGATTAGAAAATTCTCTAGTTGCTCATCAGAATTTTTGTTTTCCGATACTTTGCTATTGGAGTTTTATGTTTATTAAAGAAATCCTTAGGTGTAATTAAACTTCAAAATATTAGGACATGAGATTGAGAATTTTGCTTCTGTTTTCATATGAATTTGTGTATTTGTTTATGTATTCTCTCAGGTAGGGTTGCTTGGCGTGGGGAGGAAGTTACAAAAAGATTTCAATCGCCTTGCTGAAGATGCAGATACATCCACTTTAAAGGGTCTCAGCTATGTTTTAAACGGTAACCTATTTCTCAATGCATCTCTTCCCGTTTCGTATCAATGTTATAACATGAGATTTTGGCCATGACTTATATCTCTTTTTCTTTGGATTTGTGTCTTATAGAGGCAACATTGGCTTTGTTGAGGCATCCGGACTATTGCATTGCTTGTCATTCATCAGTAAGTCCACTTGTTCTTTCAAGACTAATTTGCGTTGCTAATACATTCATGGATGCATAAACTAACCACCATATATGTTTGTAACTTTCAGGTGGATGTCGAGTGTAAAGAAGAAGAGGGAGAGAAGCTATTTAATCAACTCTCCATTGAAGAACGGAGAAAGGTCGACGAGGAGACAGTTGTGAATGTGGATAGCATTAAGAGAAATGTCTCGAAATTTCGGACAGCTAGTGCACGTGGTCTCCCCGGCCAGTACTGAATATATTGTGGTACGTACACTTATTAAAACTCCTTGTTGAATGTTTAGTAAAATAGGATTAAGACAATTAAAACCATGTCTAGAAGCAACAGTTAACATGAAGTGTTGTGCATGTTCAGATAACAATCTTGGTGGCTGCAAAGGGTATACATAAACTACAACCAATAAACGGAATTGCGGATCTCAAGGAAGCTTTAAAGAAGCTTGGATCGTTACCAAGCAATCGAATAAAGGTAAGCGATTTTTGTACCCCTAAGTTCCATATCATGTAAAAAAAGTTTAGTCTTGCAAATGGATGATGTTGATAACAAATTGTTGCAGGCGGTGGAATTATTGTGGACACCAGAAGACGAGAATGAGGTTTTGTCAGAAAGAGAACTACGTGAAGATTTCCCACTCTTGACGACTTTCTAATTTTTTTTTTTTCAAACGGTCCTTGCTATCTTGCGCATAAATATATGATGAATACCATGTTTTATAGACTTAATTAATAATCAAATCTGAGAAGAATGCAGAGAAATTTTATTGAGAATCTCAGACTATGGAAAGATTAAAAAAGCTACCTGGTCGAATCTGTAATTGTTGTAAGATTAGATTATGAATGGAAACTACTAAACAGATAAACTACACGTCTACACTATTAAACTGCAATGTTGACGCAAATTATTTTCCATTTTTTTAATTGCAACTTAACGGACGTTAATCAAATGAGTAATTACTAGTTTAGTTGAACTGGAAACACATGTGGAAAACGTGCATCACGTGATATTACTTCACGCGGATGTATATCTCTATTTGGTAACCTGTCACGCGATTTTAAGTAACCGAATTTAATCAGAAACAAATTAATCAAATTCGAACCAAACCAGATCCACGTCACTTTATTCATCAGGTCAACCGACTCATACCTTTCCTTTTCTTTATATATATATATATATATATATATATATATATCCCCTGTACATAACAAATCGATCTCCCTCCAAACGTACTTCATTCATATAAACCCTAACAACTTCAAACCCTCGATCATGGCGTCTACTTATACCTTGCTCCAGTTAAGTACGGTTGTGCTCGGTCTGCTTTTGTTCTGTGATCCCAATTGTGCCTTTGCTAAGAAGACCGGTGGTAGGATTGGTGGTAGTGCCTTCTCGTCCCCGTCTCGAACCTCTTCTTGTACTTCACGGTCAAGCTCCTCTTCCTATTCTAGAACGTATCATGTGCCAAGCTATTCACGGTCTGAGAGCTACTCATACTCATATTCTAAGCCGGATGCGATCGATATTCTGTTTCTGTGTGTTTTATGCTCTGTGGCACTGGGGCTTTGTGTATACCTCTCACAAGGAGAGAAAACTAGCGTCCTTAAACTACAGGTAACCTCTCTATAATGTTTATTTTTTAACATCATGATTTTAATCACAGTGGGAGGACTCGAACCCTGGTTCTTGATGAGTCTTTCAGGTTTCAACCACTTATTTATTATGACTTTGCTCTTTATTTCGGAATTGATTTTAAAACATGGATTAGGAAATTCTCTAGCTGCTCATGAGAAATTTTGTTTTCCTATTGGAATTTTATGTTTATTAAGGAAACCTGTTGGGTTACTGTTTAGAAGACAGATAACTAATTTAATTAGATTGCAACAAAGAGTTTCTTTGTTTTTGTAAACTTGAGCCACATCGTTTAGCCCTAGAAGTTATTGTTTTTACTATAGCTTTGTTACATTCTACGAAGGTTTGCGATATGGTTAGGACATGAGATTGAGAATTTTGCTTCTATTTTCATTTAAATTTGTTTATTTGTATATGTATTCTCTCAGCT
Source organism: Microthlaspi erraticum (assembly GCA_902728155.2). Lineage (NCBI taxonomy): Eukaryota > Viridiplantae > Streptophyta > Magnoliopsida > Brassicales > Brassicaceae > Microthlaspi > Microthlaspi erraticum. Next base: position 450,115 of record CACVBM020001151.1, on the reverse strand, counting down.
AGGGTTGCTTGGCGTGGGGAGGAAATTACAAAAAGATTTCGATCGCCTTGCTGAAGATGCAGATACATCCACTTTAAAGGGTCTCAGCTATGTTTTAAACGGTAACATATTCCTCAATGCATCTCCTCTATTCTTCTCGTTTTGGTATATGATCAATGTTAAGACATTTTTTCTTCTTTTAGATTGAAGATTGTGTGTATCTTTTGCACCATTGTTGTATTACAGATTTGCTAAATGTGTTCTTGGAACTCTAATAAAATGAGATTTTGGCCATGACTTATATATCTTTTTCTTTGGATTTGTGTCTTATAGAGGCAACATTGGCTTTGTTGAGGCATCCGGACTATTGCATCGCTTGTCATTCATCAGTAAGTCGATTGGTTCTTTCAAGACTAATTTGCGTTGCTCTCTATATATTCACCATTTTAGTTAACATGGATGTATAAACTAATTTCAAGACTAATTTGCGATGCATAAACTAACCACTTTATATATTTGTAACTTTCAGGTGGATGTCAAGAGTAAACAAGAAGAGGGAGAGAAACTATTTAATCAACTCTCCATTGAAGAACGGAGAAAGGTCGACGAGGAGACAGTTGTGAATGTGGATAGCATAAAGAGACAAAACTCGAGAATTCGGACAGCAAGCGGTTCCACCAGTGAATATATTGTGGTACGTACACTTTTTTGCAGGGTAACATTTACTTTAATTGGTTTAACAATTAACATGAAGTATTGTGCATGTTCAGGTAACAATCTTGGTGGCTACAAAAGGTGTACAGAAATTACAACCAATGAACGGAATTGCGGATCTTAAGGAAGCTTTAAAGAAGCTCGGGTCGTTACCAAGCGATCGAATAAAGGTAAGCGATTCTGTATCCTAAGTTCCATGCATAATCATGAAAACAAGTTTAGTCTTGCAAATGAATGATGTTGAAAACAAATTGTTGCAGGCGGTGGAATTACTGTGGACACCAGAGGACGAGAATGAGGTTTTGTCCGAAAGAGAACTACGTGACGATTTCCCACTCTTGACGCCTTTCTAGTTTTTTTTTTTTTCTTATATAATACCAATTAATAGAACCAATGACTATATATATACAGTATACTTATGATCTGAGCTTAATAGGGTTTTATTTTTATTCTTCATTATGTTTTCGAAAATGCGCAGCATGATCTCAAATCAAAACTTCATGCCTTCCCCATTTTCTCTTGCATTTTCCTCCAAACAAAAACTTTAATATAGTTAGTTGTTCCGTAATAACAACCATTAATCGATAATTGGCGATAAAATTATATTTTCGAGTATTAAAATCTTATGTAACTTCGTAACGCAAAAAGTTCATGATGTTGTCTATAACAAAAAACGAGTTGCATAAGAGAAAAACAATTTCTTATTTGGTGGTTGAAATTATTTAATACATTTTTTAATCGGACTAACCCCAACCATAATGAAGTTGGATACATATTTACGTTTTGGTTATATACAAGAGAAAGAAAAAAACAATCTGTTTCCTGCTTCATCCTCACATAAACCGAACCGAAATCGAACCAAGAAAAAGTATACGAAACTGATCAAACGAAGAAAAGTTTACAGAGAAAATAGACCTTCTCTCAACGGCGCGTTGCTCCCACGCGCACGTACTCAGAGACGACGACTCGAGCGATCTCGCTGATAGGCGTAATCGATACCTCTGAGCTCGATTGCTGCGTCGTTTCTTAATTGGTTGATTGTCTTGCGTCGGGAGAGATGTGGGTTTTTTATCTGATCTCGTTGCCTCTAACCCTAGGATTAGTTGTATTCACGCTCCGATACTTCGCCGGACCGGAGATTCCTCGGTACGTTCTTATCACCGTCGGATACACCTGGTTCTGCTCCGTCTCCGTTATCATCCTCGCTCCTGCCGACATTTGGACGGTAATATTTGTTTCCAAGTTCCCTTTTTGCTTGTTCTCGTTTTCACTGTTTTTGATTTGTTTACATACCCTGCGACTGCATTTTCGGATTGGAGAATTCGAATTAGTGCGATTAAGATTGAATTGGCTGTTACGAGCAGAAAATTATGCATCTGGAATTAATGAGAAACCTCTAGGAGTCGTCTTGCTTGATTTGGAATCGAAATCGTAGTTTATAATCAAAGGGGTTTTGTTCTGATCCCTGGAAGTTCCATATGATCGTACACAGGATTAAGATTTAGCTGAAGAATGTGGTTTCTGGATATTGAAATTGGTATCTAATATGGGAAGAGTTTGAGAGACTCGCTGAAGCCTAGTTGATTTGGGAGTCAACAAAATTTATGTTTAGGGATGATAAGCTTTGTCTCTTTCATGGTTGAGAGCTGTTGAGGAATACCATTTGACATTTTAATAGCTTACTGCAACAAACGAACTTCTTTATCAGATTAAGGAATCATCTGAAATGGGTTTCTTCATTTGTCTTCTTCTGTTCTGCAGACACTGTCTTTGCCACCTAATCGTCCTGAGAATGGGGCCATTTCCTTCTTGTGGAGTTGGTCTTACTGGAGTACGTTTCTGCTCACCTGGTATGGACTTGTCAAATTCCCCAATACCTTTTCAGTCGGGTGTAAATTTGTTTTGGTTGGCAGAATTGAAACTGTACCCATCATGAATATACATTACCTCATATAAGAAACTATGTTACCTCTAAGCAGGGCTGTGGTGCCCCTTATTCAGGGTTTCGAAGATGCTGGAGACTTTACCGTCTCAGAGAGATTGAAGACTAGCGTGCATGTCAACTTGGTTTTCTATCTGGTACTGGGATTCATTGGTCTTCTCGGCCTCATCCTTCTCATCATGATGCACAGGAACTGGTAATTTTTCCCTTCATGAATGAATATGCTTCTTATATATCGCCTTCGCATCCCCCATTACTGGACTTTTGAATGAGGAGTTGTTGTATGTTTACAGGACAGGAAGCATTCTGGGATATGCTATGGCATGCTCAAATACTTTTGGGCTGGTCACTGGTGCATTTCTTCTTGGATTTGGCTTGAGTGAGATTCCTAAGACGCTTTGGAAGAATGCAGATTGGACCACTCGCCAAAAAGTTCTCTCGCACAAAATTGCCAAAATTGCTGTGAAGCTTGATAATGCCCATCAAGAGCTTTCGAATGCTATTGTAGTAAGTCTTTTGGATTAAACAACTCCGTTTTTTCATCCGCTCAGAAATCCCTTCTCTGCTTTTAACTTGATTACGAAGATCATGTATGTGAACTTTGTTTGCTTGTCAGACTGTTTATGTCTTCATAACCATTGCCTTGCTAGGTTGCTCAAGCGACTTCAACTCAAATGTCCAAGCGTGATCCTATGAGACCATATATGAATGTTATAGATGCTATGCTGGCTAAAATGGTAACTTCTGATTCTCACTATCCTTCTGTTGTGAACATACGGGAGGCAATGTCTCCAATTTTAGTGATGATTTGCTTTATCAGTTCAGGGAAGACCCATCATTTAAGCCTCAAGGTGGTCAATTGGGTGAGAACGATATGGACTATGACACAGATGAGAAATCGATGGCAACGTTAAGGCGGCACCTTCGAAATGCTAAGGATGAATATTATAGATATAAAAGGTGTGGAGAGTTTTCTATTGGCCCTGTCTTAACTTCTTAAATACTTTGTTAGGAAAGAAATCTATAGTCATGTGTCACTCTGGCTGTTTGCAGTGAGTATCTGACTTATGTTACGGAGGCGCTTGTTCTTGAAGACACAATGAAGAATTATGAACGTCGTGATTCAACTGGATGGTCAGATTTTCTCTCTTTTCGACTCTCATACTATTTATAATTCTCTCTTCCGTTATCATAAACATGATACCTTTCACCTTTAACATTTTTGTTGCACCATTTTTCAGGATATATATTTCAAGCTTCAGAGCCAGTCGAAGCGGAAAATTGGGGAATCTTCTTGATACATTGGGTATACTCTTTAGATATTTTTGTACATATTCGCTTTCTGAAGGCGTTACTGAAGTAGAAAATGTAGTTAACTATACCGTCTTTGAGAAAGAAAAAAAAAAGCATGAAAATATCCTCTTTGACAATACTTTTGCGCATTGTTGCTATCGGCAGAATTTGTGTGGAGGTGTATGTTGAAGAAACAGATTCAGATGGTGTTGGCAATAGTTACTGGGATTATGTCAGCTGCAATTCTTTTAGCAGAGGCAACTCTCCTTCTTAGTAAACTGGACTTGTCCCTCTTCTCAATCCTTATCAGCTCTGTCAAATCCGATGAACTGCTAGTGCAGGTACGTTTGTACTTTACATTTTGTTACAATTCTCGCTTTAATGGAGCAAATTGCTTCCACTTTCCACTTAAATACTGATTATTTTTCTCTCAGGCATTTGCTTTTGTGCCTTTGGTGTATATGTGCATATGTACATACTATTCACTCTTCAAAATTGGGATGCTGATGATCTATTCCTTGACTCCTCGACAAACAAGTTCTGTTAATCTACTAATGATTTGCTCGTAAGTGACTTATCCTCTCCTTTTCAAAAAGATGAAAAAGAAAAAACTTTGATGCTTATAAATGGTTTATTTGTTGTATCTCTTTCAGGATGATTGCTCGATATGCCCCGCCAATATCTTACAATTTCATTAATCTCATTCAACTTCATTCCGAGACTATATTTGAAAAGGTATGTTTTGATCTCTCCCTTTGCTCATTTCTTGGTCTTAGGAGTCTTAAGGAGTCATGTTATAACTTACTATTTTGTTCTGCAGAAAATGGGTAGGATCGATGACGCTGTCCCAATCTTTGGACAACGGTTCAATGAAATCTATCCTCTCATAATGGTTATCTACACATTGCTAGTTGCAAGCAATTTCTTCGATCGCATATTTAGCTACTTTGGTAGCTGGAAACGATTTAAATTTCAAACAGAGTCCGAAGATATGGACGGCTTTGATCCTTCGGGGTTAATGATTTTGAAAAAAGGTAAAGAAAACACATTTTCTACATTTGAGCGTTGAGATCAATAACTAGTGATTCAATGTGTAATTCATCTTTCTTTTTTGTATGATGGTTAAGAACGAACGTGGCTTGAAGAAGGACAAAAGGTCGGCGAGCATGTTCTTCCATTAGCAAGAAACTTCAACGATGTTGACATTGAAGCAGTAAGCAACTTCTCTGTAATTTAATGTCAACTTCCAACGAGTTTTACATGATTTTCCCAAAAGCCTGACATTGACTTTGCAGGAAAATTCATCAGTTGAAATGAAGATGTCGTCGTCTTCGAGCTATGACATTGATTCAAGTTCATCGAAAGACGAGATGTCACGTAAATATGGATCAGCTAGAGAAGCAATCACTAACAAATACGCAGCCATTAGAGAACAGCAGAGCAGAAACTCTCCATCTACCGTCACAAAGCCAGAGACCATGGCTTCAGCCAAAGTGTCATTACTCGAGACAGACGTTTCGGGTCCAAGTAACGGTGACGGAGGAGGAGGACCATCAGGAGAGCCATCTTCTCGTTTGGCCTCCACGTGGCGAAACATGAAACTAGGAATCCAGAGTTTTAAAGAAAACGTAGCCACCAAGAAGTTTCTTCCACTAAGGCAAGGCCCAGAAACAGCACCAATGACAAGCACAAGCACAAGAGTGACGACTTCATCGACTCCGCAGTCTTTGGATGAGATATTCCAGAGACTGAAGAACCGGTCAGTAGAACATGGGCACTACCTCGATGACGATGATGATGTTGATTACGAAGATGATGTTCGTCGGTGAAATTGAAAAGAGACTGCATTTAACAAAAGATGAGTGAGAGAAAGCAAAGCAAAGCAAGCACCAGAGATTTGTTGCACCATAGTGTAGAAATATATTTACTGATGACAAAACACTAATTTGAATGTTAGAGGGGGCCAATTTTTGTGTTGTAGACTTGTATTTACTATATGATATATACTGTTGGATCATATCTTATACTATACTCTTTTCTTTCGGAATTCATGTAAGACTGCTACTAAAAATTCACTGATATGTAAAGAACGAATATATTTTTCTATTTCGAACATTGATAACTAGAAATGTACCAATAGTCTCTTCGGAGACGACACCACTATAGAAAAGTTTTCCGTTCACAAACTATCGACACGTGAGATGAGTAATGTGTGGCTTAGCAAAAAAATATTAAACAAATACGTTAGGATATTATTAATAAATCACTGATTGGCTGGTCAAATCCCAGGAAACTTCATAGCTATACGATCTTTTGGTCAAATTTCAATTTGTAAAGAAACAATAGTAATCAAAAGTTGAAACCAATCTCTATTTTCATAATATCAGAAATCAGAAATCATCACTATCATTATTTTCCTCCATTTGACCTCTTTTATGAGTTTATCTGTAACTGTACACATCCAAATTAAACTTTCAGAAAAGAAATGAAAACAAAAAAAAGCTAAAAATCGGTCATTTTCAATAAACTCTTTGCCGTGAAGTAACCACTCCGACGTCAGCACCACCGCCTTTCCCTTTCAGATGAAGCAACTTCGTCCAAAATCCAGTCTTCTTCTTCGTCGTCGTCGATTTCAGTTTCTCCGTCGTCGTGTTCTTCTTACTCTTCGAATCCCTAACGACATACGAATCCCTCGGAACATGAGCCATAGATCTGCTTTTCTTCAGCCCTCCACCTAGTGCTTCGATCAGATTACCATTCAACGCTTCCCTCACAGCGAACGACATCACATCGATCCAGTTTGATCTCTCCTCAGTGATATATAACTCCCATGAGAAGCGATCAATGTACACCCCAACCAACAAAAGAATCATGCATCAAGAATACTGCTGAGTACTTAGAATGAGAGATGGCCTGTTGAGTTGTTGGAGGTGAAACCGGTCCAAGAACTACTAACGTTGCTATTACCTCCCCATGTTGCATACTCATCATTCCCCGTCGAGTTTATGTTAACATTCCCCAAAAAGTTCCTCGATAAGTTATTCACTCCATTCCCATTCCTATCCGGAACTTGATCATTCTCTTCCGCCTTCACATTTCTCGGTTGTCCAGCGCCATCCCCTCTTGAAGCCATATCCATCAAGGGCTTTGACCTTAGCTGATTGGAATACTCACTACTCTCTTGTTGATGATCAGCTTGATTAACACCTCCACTGCCTTCTGGTAATGGATATAACACATTTGAAGATTGCTCCAAGCCTGTCGTGTTCATCAAGAAAGGGAATTGTTGACCTTGTTGCAATGAAGACATTCTCCATGGATCCAAGATCCCACTACTATAGCTCATCCTGCTCATGGCGTTGCTTATCTGAATTCCGCCAAAATCCAATCCAATATTGCTTGAATTGTACTCTCCAAGGCCTTGCAGAGGAGGCACGATTGGTAAGTTGGAATTAAATCCCGGGATTTGGCCGTAGTTAAGAAACTTGCTAGGGTTTGAGTAACTTGGGTGAGAAGTAAGCGACGAAGTATTAGTATTGTTATCAGCCGAGATCACAACCGTAGGTTTGGATCTCCCGCCGCCACTTCCTCCGTTGGATTTGCTTCTCTTGTTCCTTCTGAAGCCTCCTCCAACAGGAACATTCCTCAGGGCACCGCCACGTGTCCAATAGCGGCGACATGTCTTGCAGAAATGACGAGGCTGAGTAAGGTTGTAGTTATTGAAGTAACAGAACTTGGTATTGGTGGAGTCACATCTAGGGCACTTTAGAGCTGCTTCAGGCAATGGGACTTTCGCGATCCGAGCACGTTCCACCATTGAATTCACTCTGGTTTGGCTCGAGCCAGCCTGAGAAGCTGGCGGTGATGAGAACTGTGGTAAACTGAAATTAGGGTTCTGGTCAGTTGTGACACGGTCTATCTGTTGTTGGTTCCCTTGCTGCATAATACATACTTGTTAGGATTGTGATGAAGCAGAAACGCTTTTTAGAAGAAAGAATTTTGAGCTTAAAACATTGGTCGGAGACAAAAGAAAATTGGTATCATCTGACGGTGACCGTGGCCCGTCGACTCGGTCTCAAACTCGCTTGCGACGCGTTACCCAAAACACAAACCCACTCGTGCGCATTCGACTCTACTTCCGTATTATTTCATTTTAATATTTTTAAAGTATTTAATTTACGTAAACTTGATTCTGTGTATTTTATCTGTTTCTTGAAGAATGGTGCGCCGTAAACTTCAGTTTGGTGCGCACGTGAGAGTGTAGTCAAAAAGGACGACCATAGTTTATGGGAAAATGAAAAACTGAGTGACTTCTAGAAGTTTGTACGGTTCATGATCGTGGGAATGCGTGAACCTCTTTTGGATCGAATTACAAAGTAGATACTCCTGTTATCTAACGAATCCGGAACACAATATTTATTCGATGAACCTTCCAAAACATTAAATGATCGTCCTTTACTTTTTGTTCATTAACACGACTGACTCTACAGTATGTTCTATGGACCTTGTCGTTTCAACGAAGCATAAATATTTTAAAAATTCACTCAAGGTAATTCACTTCTTACGTTAATGTTTTTTTCTCTCGGTTAGTATTTTTTTTTTTTTTAACATACAAAAATAATAACGCTTCTTGCTTAAGAATACAATTGCATTTACAAAAATTGAATTGAATAGTTAGATTCATTCTGGAATGGTTTTAACTTTTATTCGTGTTGATGGAGTTTTTGTAGAGTACAAATATACATATACGGAATGAGTATAGTTTTATTCTTCATGTGATATAGTAATGGGCATTATAAATTTCAAATTGGTGTGACTCTGAATCAAAAGAAGACAGCATGGTTCAAAACCAAGTTGGGCTTATGGATAACTGGAGGCCCATTAAGCCTAAAAAAATCCACACAGAATCTAAAATAGATTGGGGTGAGAGAGGCTCGAACTCTCGACCTCAGGATCACTCAGTAGCTATGAGACCTACGCGCTAGCCAACTGCGCCACCACCCCTTGTTGTTGAATTCTAGACAAGCAACAATCTGTATCAAAAAGGTTCAGAGAAAATGCAACGACCCTTTTAAGGTACCAAAATTTAATAAACTACAATGATCAAGTACAATTGGTATAGCAAACTAAGGTAATCGAATACTACTATCACTATCTAGGTGTGTTGGAGTAATTAACTAGTATAGTGTTTTTTTTCTATTAGTAAACCGTGAATTGAAAGCGACTAAAATTCGTCTGAATATTTGCTAATAATGTATCATTACCTTGATTATCCAGCTCTAGGTTTCAACAAAGTAACAACAAATTGACCGGTTTACTGAATGACAATTTGGACACGGCCATAAAATGTACATCTTGATTCTTGCAAAGTTGCAATAAAACATTTGAAACAAAAAAAAGAGGTAAATAGTTAAGCCGAGCCGAGCAGAGTCGGCTGAGCGAGCCGGTGGATAAACGACCAAATTGGATGTTGTGTTACGAATTACGAGACGCGCATGAAAGAGCGCGTGAGTCAGATTGTTTATTAACTCCGAGGCATATGGATTATGGAAAGGGCAAAACCGCAAATGGTTACTGCTGCTTACGTGACAGCAAGGGTCAAATTTGGCTGACGAGTTAAATTGAGGGTCCCACTTTGTGACATGACAAATGCCAAGCATGTTTCTTTCTGGACCCCAACTACATCCCGTTACTGGAGATATAAATTTCTTACTTTGCTAATTGTAAACACGATTATAATTACTTCAACATTTTTTTTGTTAAAAGGTCTTCATTATAATTACTTCAACATGTTCTTAAACGGATACTCTGATTTGCTAAAAAAATAGTACAACGTTTAACACGGTATAAAAGCTTCGATTGTGGTATACCGCAGATCATTTAAAGTGTTTGTTATAAAGACTGCACAATCTTGATTTCAAATGCATCAATATCACAAAAATTTCAAGGTTTTTGTAAAGCTGTATATAGTTCAAATTCCAAACACGAAGCATGGTTGTTTTCTCATCAAAGTAAATTTCTATCTTGACTACCAGGGCCGGCCCGATCCAGTATTGCGCCTAAAGCAAAAAAAAAATTTGTAGCCCATGTAAAATATGGTTAAAATAATAATAAGCGGTTTCGGCATTAAAAGGGTTCGAACTCGTGTCCTTTGTAACTCAAAGCAATGTCACAACCACCAAACTACCAAAGACATTTGTTGTTTGGCGTCCTAAAAACCTTATTATCCGTTGGCGTCTAAAGCATGATGCTTTACATGCTTTAGGTCAGAGCCGGTCATGTTGACTACCAAACAAAAGTCTGACAATTCTCATAATCCAGATTAAATTACCATTTATCAAACGAACAAAAATACTGTATATAGCTATGCCGATTAATAATAATACTATTTGTATCCGATATATTTTAAAATGAAGATTGTGGAGACAGCATATATCCTGCGGGTATAAGCACATGCATGGTTGGGAACTTGGGCAGCATCAAGTTGGCATTACACAAAATTCTCGACCAAAATTATAATATGTCCTTCTACTTCTTTATTTGTTGTATTTTTATTTCTAACAGACATGCAGATGCAGTAGTATACTTCTATTATATTCTTGTAGCAAAACCATAACTTTTCTCTGTTTATTTATTGGATTACTTACCTTTACATTATAATTAAGGGCAATAGAAAGTCGACTTATATGCTTCAGCCGTTGATAGTCATTAAGAAACTATACACAACTGACAACAGCAAGGCTCGTTTTTCATATTTATTTGTTTTTGTACTTTTTTAATCTTGTGATAATATCTAGTTAATTTCTAATATTTACCTTTGATTTTGAGATTCCTAATACTTATGAACATAGAAGCATCCTATTGAGCTTGAAATATGCAACTATGCAAGCTATAATACTTGAGACTAAAAACCTTATACGTCACGATAATGGCGTATCAAAGATTCAAAGTTTAAAGTTTTAAAGGGATAATTTTATAAATAATCACGATTTGCAGATGAATTTTCCAATTAATAAGTGATGGTGGTGGTGTACTTATTTAATAACTTTATTCTTTAGGCCGTATCCATAGGTATGCCTAGGAGTCTAGGACTACGCGTCCAACAATGCAATAGGATCCTTTTTTTTTTTGAACGTCCAAATACTTAATTAAACCAAACCGGTTACAATAGGATCCTTGTAATGCTTTTACGAAAAACATTCGCCCATGGGACCGAATGGTTGTAGTACTTGCGCGATGTTTGAATGGTGAAAGAATCATTTATTCGATGTTAGAGTTCTAACTTTGAATCCTATCATCCATCTATAGTCTTTCACTGATAGCTCTCTTACGGTTGGAATATATGATGTTTACATGCTTGGAACATTAATTAGCACGAAGTGTTGATCCAATATCATTGATTTAGTTTGTAGTTCACTTGAATGAGAACACGTTGTTCACAATAATGAAACAATAGCATTTATAAATACAGTGTGTGTAGTTAACTACTAATATATTTATGCATGCATGCTTTCTCTCCAACTTCGTTTTAGCATAATAGATAGATCTTTGGATGAATAGATCAAACAAATGCCAAGCACAAGAAAAGGAGCAAAAGCAAAGATGCCCTCGAAACTACGATACAAACGTTGTTTAGACAGAGTGGAGCATGTCACCCCAAGTGTTAGCTAATGATCAATTATTCTATTGGCTTATCATATGATTTATTAATTATCAGACAGCCAATTATAGTTACAATTCACAATCATTCCATATTTTAATGACTATAGTGCCTATATGTTGGATTAAAAGAAGAATATGATTGTGGGTGGAAGTCGACGTGAACAACATCTTAGGTTAATTGTAGTTCTGCCGAAATATGTAGACCTCGTTTGTGTTAATAAATAATAGTATTAATCTTGTTCCTACCCAAAACTTAAGTTTTTTTTTTGGTCTGAATGTTAAGATTTATACCAAAACTTAAGTTTCTTTCTCTTCTTTTTTGTTCATCAGCATCTTTTTCATTTCCTCTATTGTAAACTTTTGTAATCGAGCGCTAGTTTTGAATAACTTTTTTTTGTTGACCAGAAAACAAACTTTTAGACGGCGGTAAATGATGAGCAATTACACACGTGCATGTATTAACCACTCCATTACCGTGAAAACAAAAAAAAAAAATCAAAAGAAGACAATCATAAAAGAAAGGGAATCTGCGACATACGTGTGTGTAATTAACGGTGACGCGACGGCGTTAAAGTGACGTGTTCGATGTAAAACGGGTCCCACAGCACATGCCTCTCCACCAATGTCTTTGTCTGAAAGGGAGTGTGCAAAAGTCTCGTGGGGTCCACTGGCTATACCCTTGGCCCCACCACAGCTTTTGGGTAGAAGATCTCATGCAGATCTAACACGTGTACGGCTGTCACGTCTTGAAATTCGGTGATCAGGATACGTATCGCCGCATGGAGATAACATCTCACAAAAACAATTGTTTTCTGAAACTCGTTCAACAGAACCCCATGTGCATCTATCTCTCCACTTCGTCTTGTCTGACAATTTTCATTTTTTTTTTAATTTGTTTTCTTACCAAATTTAATATTCATATTATTTCTTACAATTGATGGTTATATCAAATTCAATGTATAAAAGTGAAAAACATCGCCGAAAAAGACTAATCAATAAAATGAAACTACACTCACACTCCACCACAAGAATCTAAAATACCAAAACAAAGACTATTGTGTAACACTAGTACTAATTTCGATTGGTGATTGTTTAATGAATTAAAGAACTAAAGAAACCGTTATGTATCATGATAATTTGTTGTTTGATTGTAATTTGTCGAACTAATCACACTTGGATGTTCTTTATATTAGCTACTTGGTAATCCTTAGTATTTACGAAGTTTGTTACCAAAGTATTCAAGATCGGCGGATGGAATTTGTATTTAAATAAATATAAAAGAGTTGATATTGAGGCTTATGTACTTTTGAAGCAAAAAGGCAAAGAAAATAAAGCTTTAGGTTACGGAAAGCAAGTAACAAAAGGAGAAAAAGGAACGGCTAGAAACAAACACGGATATTAAGGGAGATCCAATTAGGTGGCTCGGCTTTTCATGTTTTATCTCCCATGTCCTTTACTGCGACAAACTTCTAAAGACATGAAAAAGAAACATTATGGATGATTTCAATGTTTTTCTTTACCTCATATGATTTCAATCTTGAACGTTGTTACTCATCCATTTTTTAAACAAAGCGATATGATTCTTTAAGTACGATTCAGAATACTAATAGTTACATTTCAGCTTTACATTTTACAATTTCCCTTATCTTTTTTGTTTGAAGTCGTCAACAAATCAGTCCTTATTAATTAGCAATCGTACATTGCAACTTTTAATACAAATCATTTTTTTTTTCTTTCAAAATTTGAGAAAGATTTCTGTTGAAGGCTTTGTTATTCATATATAATTGCATAACATCTAGGTAGAGATTTGTTGAATTCGCAAAACTATAGAACCTTTTGAGCATCAAATGTCGTTAATGGACGACGATAAATAACAAATTTTTATCGTCGTAGCATCGTGTGCTAATAAATCTTTAAAACCCTTCGGAATTTAAAGATTTTATCATTACATTCAACTAAAAAATTATTCAAAAACTAGTAACGTAGACGCAGATACGCAGACGAAAAACACGATTTCTCTGTCACATAATAAGTTTTTTCTTTCCAGATTATTTCGGACCTATTTTGTCCTCTCTCTTGTAAATATTACGGCCGCACGTGATCTCTCGGTTTTCACCCTCTTCAACCAAGCCCCTACATTTTTGGGTAATTCACTTTCCAACCCCATATTCCTTCAGCAATAGTTTCATAAATCCCCCAAGATTACAAATTCTTTCAACTTGGCCCCTTAATTTTCTTTCAACTCAAGAATTCCATTGAGCGGAGCAATACCACTGCTCGTTATCCGCAAACAACTTGCAAGCTTCCTCTCCACTAAACAAATCTTCATGCTCTTCCATCTTCACAAATTGGCCAAAACATCCTAACGTCGACATATCAGCCGCGGTGGCCGCCGCCGGTGTGGGACTATACTCTTCGTTCAAAACCGCGCTTGAGTCGCTGCTATCTGCTGGATCTTCTCTAAAGCTTTCGGTTCGTGGGAAAATGCTAAACATTTCGTATGCTAGCTCCGACGTCGGAGCTTCTATAGGAACATGTGGTGGAGGAGGACGGTGGCTGAGCTCTAAGACTTCATTAGCCACAACCGTCTGATTTGTTACCGCTTTTACTACGCCATGTTCGTCTGCCGAGGCGTTACCATTGCTTCCGCCGGTCCCCTCCTCGTTAAGCTTTGCTCTTAGCTCTTTAATCTGCAGAAATGTAATATTTATAAATTAATCATCAATTATCAAATAACCCCAGAAATTAATAATTATCTCTAAATATGTCTTAGAAATGTAGTCGCAAATGATTAATAAACATGAAACTTTGAGTTTATTCAAAATAATAATATTATTATTATATTTTCGTTTTCGTTTTGTTTTCTACGATCACTTAATTTTGATTATTGAAACGATACTGTAAATGTTTCACTAGCTCGTTTATTTTTATAACCGAATTATTGATGGATTTAGTTGAAGTTGCGTATATCAGGCGTTTATTGTGTGCTTAAAACGTTAAATTTGTATTCACACAGAAAAAAAGCGTTGATCAATTATTAAAAGCAATACCTCTGCAAGGAGAGAATCATTATCACGTTGAAGCGAGTCGCGGTTGCGTTTGAGTGCGTCGAAATTTGACTTGAGAACGTCGTAATCACGTTCGAGCTGCTTTGTCTTCCACCGAGCACGGCGGTTTTGAAACCAGATTGCCACTTGACGCGGTTGCAGCCCAAGCTCTTGACCAAGCTTCACTTTCCTCTCCGGCTCTAACTTGTTATCAATCTCGAAATTCTTCTCTAACGCTTTCACTTGCTCCACACTCAACCGCCGCTTTTTCTCCGCCGCGGCTGTAGACGACGCGTGTCCGACGCCGATGTCTTCTAGACTTCCGTCTTCCTCTAGACCGTCGAACATTGGCGAGTAATCTCCGGCGCCTGGATAGAGAAAGCTGGTGGTTGTTGTTGGTCTTGGACTTATTTGTTTGTCTGATAATAAAAATCATTAATCACGGTAGTAAATTAGAAAGCGTGTATATATGTTAAACCAATCTGAATGGATAATTTTAATTCAAATATGGAATATTTATGATGTCATGAATGATTGCATTTACATTTCCAAAATCCAAACCTTATCAGGATAATGTCTCGATAATATGAATTGTCAGAAAAACACATCTTTACCAGTTTTAAATTACTAAATTAATCATTCAGAAAATCCGACTTCTATCTCTAGCTAATTGTACATTTCATTAGTAAGATCGACCATAATCTCATTATTAGATCATATTATGAACTAACACGAGTATTCAAAGAAATTAAATATATACTGCAAGACCCTTTTTACCTGATGCAAAGTGGCAAATTGGTAAGGAACCGGCTAGAGAATCGGAGCTTCCGCGTGATCTCTTCATCTTGTTTGGTCGGAACTATTGAGATCAAGAACGGAAAAAGAAAAGAAGTTTTATGGTTGACGGTGTTAGATCAAGGCCTAGCTAGATCGTTCTGAGTTGTAAAGAACGATCAAGATCTATCTACGACCAACATAACTCGAAGATACGATCCTATCTCTTATTCTCAAAAGAAGGATCGTTGCTCTGTGTCTACAATTAACCATCCAAGATGAAAACATAGAATTGATCAGAGTTAACTAATTATCCATAACGATTCATCTAATATCCTCAAAGAAAAAGTTCAACTCTACTTATCGGGAAAATATAAGCGAGAGAGGGATGGTGGTGGGATTCACAGTCGAATTTATTTTCTCTTTTTGTTCCCCAAGAATCCTAATTTATAACATAGAGAAAGAGAGAGAGGGAGGGAGAAGGAGAGAGATGGCCTCACAGTCCCTCTCCGGGTTTTAAATAAGACGACAGCTTAACCCTAGGGGAAGTGTTGGAGATATCTCCAGTTATTTCAAGAATTTTGGGCATAATTTTTTTAAATATAATAATAATTAAAATAAAATGCAAAAACAACTTACAATGGTTACTGTTAGACACCGGCATTAGCTATATTCGTCAGAGTCTGATCCAGGATCTTGGTGAGTCCATGGGTTTTCTTTTTCAGCTCGGCTACTTTTGAGCCGGCAACGAATTTTAAAGTTTCATCAAGTTAGGCCGTAATCATTAGTTTCTCTCTCCATTTTTATGATATACTTTTCTTTTCCATAGACTTGATGAAACCACCCCGTTAATTTTTATCACAAACAGAAATTGCGATTGGTAATATACGTCCTACTTCGTTTTTACTTGTATATGCATTAACTACTTCGTTTTTACTTGTATTTTCTGTTTTGGGTCGCGGAATGGTTGATGATATGGTTAGAGAAAAGGAAGTAAATTAATAGAGATTAAGGTATGGTCCAAATGGACTTTGTACAGTAGAGTTGATATTTTCCAAATGTCATAATCAATCGTAGTATAAATACACTGGACCAACCATTCATTTGAATACAATATATAGACATGGGTCACGGTGTAATATATTAAAAAAAAAGGTTGAGTAGATCAGTCGGTCCAGTAGTTGGCCATGCAAATTGATTTGCTTTCACCACAAGATTTAAAAATAAGTGTGGGTCAACATTTTTATCAATTTACCTGGTGAGTATAAGAAGCACAAGTTATATACAGTCATTCATATTCGTGAATTTATCTATATCTGTTGATACATTTAGTTAGACAACTTGTGGAGAGGCGAGTTTCCGAGTGTCGGTTTAGAAATATATAAGACTCCGGACGAAATTAATGGGGCTTTTTCTAGCTTCGAAACCACCTTTAATATAACTTGAAAAAGATAGAAACGTAAAGGGACTTTTTGTTTTGTTACAATTTGTATGAGAAAAATTGTTGTGAGTTTTTAATGGATTATCTTGTACGAAAGTGTTTGTAGCTTATAGGTTTTCTATCAGTTACTCAGTATCGAACTATATTTCTTCCGAGGGCACCAAAATTTACTACAGCGGACTATATATGTAATGTGTCGATTAACTATAGTTATGAATATAAAAGTCCTGAGCGGAATATAAAAGTTGTATGTTTGTTTGCTCGCTATCCACTGACGTGTATACATTTGTATATACATAATAGTTGTACTCAAACATGTATGTATTTTAGTGCAATTTATTTATATAAATTGGAAGAGTATGTGGTGTACAAAGGATATTCACAAGGTGCAAAATAATTTTAAACTCCGGTAATGGAAAAGGCGACAGAGCTTTGATGAGAATAGCTGTCTGTCTCTGTAACGATTTTGCGGTTTTGCCTATCTACTACAAAATGTATTATTGTATACTGGTAGTAGTATTTAGTAAATTAATATTTATAAAGGGAATAACATATTATAGGTTTTACTTTTGCGAGTGTTTCAGAATTAAACAGTATAATCATACAAAAATATTGAACAACTAGTTTACGAAATATCGAAGCTTTTATACATATAATAAACAAAAAAAAAGCATCAAAGCAAGGTGGAAAATAAAAGAGAAAAGCTTCTTGGGGTTGGGACTTTTTTGTTAATGTGTATATAATATAAACTAGCAAAGCTTAGTCATTTGTAAATTGACATACTGACATGATGATTTCGTATGTATCCATCTAAAATCTTAAAATGGAAAAGACTAAAGTAAAAGAGGTTTGATGTTTCTTTAAATTAAGAATTGTATAATCTTGTTTGGTTGATGAGCTGGTTATCCTATGAAAGCAACTAATTCCACTAGATTCTTGATGTTTTTTGTCTTCTAGAACATTAATCACGACATGAATGATCAATTACATAATTTTAGAAAAACTAAGAAACCCGAAATATGCCGTCCCTCATTAAAAAATAATTATTTTAGTTAACTTTGCCAAATACTCCCCTTTTATTTCGTTATTTATTTTACTTCTACGGTTCCACCAAATATCTTTTATACAAATATCTGATTCTCAAATGGCGACATTTTACCGAGCTCAATAGTATGAACTGTAAGATTTGTAAGTTGGGCGTAGTTGATCGTAGGAAAAGAGGATCGTTCGTAATCTAGTCGACTTTTTCAGTGCTAGTTAACTCACTTACTCTCAATCTTTTCGAAGAACCAAGATCCGGTTATCCCAAATTGAATATCATCCACGTCCGGTTAAACTCATCTGATCATGAGGTAACTTTTCAAGGCCTATTTAGTGGCTTAATGAGGCCCATCCTATGGACTTTATTGGGCTTAAGCTTAGCTATTGCATGATACTATTATGAAAGTATGTTTTTTTTTTCAAATGAATGGTTGGTCCAGTGTATTTGAATGCAAAACTTAGGTCTCTCGATTGGATTCTTCTTTTCTCCAACATTCAATAATCCATAATGTGTTGCTAACCATATAAGATTGTGTAAAAATCTTATGAATGGGAACTTGATTATTTCATATATATATATACGTATATTATTGCATACACAAGAGATTCTTTAGAGAAAATAGACTTTAAAAGTTAGTTAATGTGTAAACAAAGTTCAATTTCCGTCCTTTACCTTTTGTATTCTTCTAACGACGTCATGCACAGCGTCTGCGATCTCACTAACTGTAGTCGTTAATTGACAATCTTGCTCTACCTGAATCCAGAAAACCAATCATTTTAAGATCACTAGAAATGTTCGTTAAGCAGTTGATTCTTATAATCTAGTATTATCACGGTTATTGGACTCCCCAAGAATAAAAGAGGAAGAGAATATATACCTTGACGCTTAAAGTAAAGAGAGACATGCCTCGGGAAGTTGTGAGGTTGAGATGAAGAGTACTTAACCCTAAAGAGTAAAGCTCACTGATAACCTTGAAGAGTAATCTTGGCCGTGTCTTTGTTAACACTTTAATGTTGGTATGTTTTTCCATCATTGTAACCTCCACATCAGCAACCGCCGCTCCTTGCGCCAGCCTCTCGTGTTGGCAGTGGTTTTCCGAGGAGGAGGAGGTGGCGGTGATGGTGGAGTATTGAGGGAAGATAAAGAAGTCGGAGAATATGTTTGGTGATTGATTGTGATCTGTAGATTTTAATTGGGCTTCGAGTGACTGAAGAAGTTGTTCTTGCTTCTTTAGATAGTTAATGGTACCTTCTACGATTGATGCTTGGTCACTCTGATAATAACAACGAATATGGTAAAATTTTGTAAATATATAAAAGAAAAAACTACTAATAAAGATATAAAGAAACTCACACGTTGGGAATAAGAGAGAGGGATCATAGATTTGAGGGTAGAGAGAAAATGATTCATCTGTTTTCTCCGGTTACGTTCGACGGCAATATGATTCATCCTTTGGTTCTCTCTCTCTTCTATCTTCTTGTCACTTCTCGTTCTCCTCCTCCTCCTCTTCCGCGGCGGTTCTTCACCAAAACCATCTCGAGCTAATTTTTCCGTTGAATGAGATTGTTTATCTGCTGTGGTGCAACAGAATGGTGTCGCTGAATAAGAAGAAGAGGATGAAAGGGGGTTTAGCTGTGACGTTAGGCCGCCGGGACCTGATACGATGGCGTTTTCGAAGCAATCAAAGAATTTGTAGCTTAATGGATACTCTTGTTGGAACATCATAGTCTCTTTCTATAGCCTAAACGAACACAAAATTTGAGAGGCTAAAGCATAAAAGTTTGTGGATATGTATGTGTATGTTTATAATGGGGTCTTTAATTTTACTCTTTGTCATCAAATAAAAAATAAATAATCAATTAAGCTTAGTATTTATTAAATAATCAAAACTTATCGAAGTATAAGAGAAATGTATCCCTAGCGAGAGAGTAGAGACAAACGTATAAGAATTGAATAATGTGGAGATTTGAATGTTAAGTCACATAAGTACAGCTGGCGTTTACTAACTGGAGGATTTTCAAACATCATTAGCAGATACAGAATTCGACAAAACGACCCTAATAATTAACGACCACAATTCAATGCTGGTTTTGTGGTACACACGTACACAATAATAAACGGTGGTTATTGATGCAATGTGTAAATTTCATTATTAAGAATTTCAGACGCACTATTTTAATTTAGATTTACCACATTTTACGCTTTACATATCTTCATGAGTAACTTTTATTTTTCCATCACATATCTTTCACGTTTGACTAATAGTAATATATAAAGCGACCTCAAATGAAAAATATATTTGTGATTTTGTAGTTATTTGTGATTGCCAATCAATCACAATGTCGTTTATGTGATTGGTACTTTGCATCTAACAAGAAACGGAAGTTCCTATTTGTGATTTGAAAATCGTAATTTTGGTTCCCTATTTGATCGTCGTTATCAATATGACATAAATTGTACTCTTGTAAATAGTATTGTTGTGTCTGTAATAAGACAAATTGTTTGTCTACTTCCTCATTTTCAATTCTCGTGTATTTTCTTAGTAAATAAATATACCAAGAATTACTATCAAAAGTAATATACCGTGTGAATTGTGTACTTATTTTGCGATGAATACCCTCAGAATTATTTGGTTCATTATACAGTCTTCTAGAACGTTAACCAAACGGTTCGTTCAACTAAAACGCAGAGTTGATTCTTTTTCAATGTCTCGCAAAATCTTTTTCTTTATAAGATTTTCCTTCGAGATGGATCCCTTTTTTCTTTTCCTACAAGTATTTTTTGTAATTAGTTTAAATTATAAAAAATATTGGAGCAAATCTATTACTAATAAAAGTTGACCCTATATGCATTAGAGAGTGTCCACCTAGGATTCTAAAATTGAATTTGATTGGTCCATGTCATTATTTTTTTTTTGAATAATTAATTTCCTATTTTCCTTTTTATTCTTATTAGCAAATTTACATTTTTTTTTAATATCCAACAAATTGGATATTGTTTGAGAAAGATTAGGATTAGGATAATTCTAATTTTGTAATTACCACTTCTCTAATTTCCTTATTGCATAGTGATTCCTTTTACCATTATGAATACAATGATTTTATTCATTTTACTATCAGGAATACGATGATCTAAAATAAAAGTTGATTCTATAAGTCTCTAAAAGTGTTCAACTAGGATTAAAGAAACTGAATTTCATTGGTCCACATAATCACTTTAAAAGAATTTATTTTTTTAGTTATTACTATGATATTTCCTTAACACTTAATTTTATTTTTCTTCATACTAAAGTGTTTAAAAAATAGATTTTGTTTTTCTAATGACAGAAAAAGGAAATAAAAAATTCAATTTGATTGGTCCACATAAGAACCTTAAAAGATTTCCTTTATAATTGTTATTATGATATTTCCTTAATACTTAATTCTAATTTTAATTACTTCCTATGAAATATATAATCTTTAAATTACTTCCTATATATATTTTCGTTTTTATTAAAAGTTTGACTTTTTAATCATGAGTTTGCGCAGTCAACTTAAACTTCAGGAATTAAAGTGAGCAAGTGATAGTTGAGGAATAAAAATTCTCATTGCAAATAGTTGGGGAATAAAATGAGCAATTTTCTCATAACTAAACGTTATATATGTAACATCCCTCTTTGTGATAAATGAGGAGAGGCTTAAGAGAATTGATTTGGCTACCTATGTCAACAAAGTGCACTTACCTTTTCGGTCAAAGGTCTATAAGTAACTCCAGTTAAGCGTGCTTGTGCTGGAGTAGTTGAAGGATGGGTGACCTTTCGGGAAGTGGTTTCCGAAACCGTGTGAGTGAGGCCAAAACACGGGGAAAGGTCAGGTGTTGATTGCAGGGATAGTAAACAAGTCATTAGAGCCTCTCGAAAATAACGGACCGGCCGTCGGACAGGGGTGAGGCCCACGGGCCGAGATGGGCCTGCGGGCCCAGAGAGAGGGCGTGGGTGACTCACCGGGAGGGGCGGTCGGGGCGTTATAATTTGGTATCAGAGCCAAACCCAGACGAGAGTGTGGAGTCAAGTTGAAGTGGCCTTGACTCACACCGTCAGGGGGTGACGATCCAGGTGCGCAACGAGGACGTTGCGCAGTGAGTGGGGGTGAGTTGTAACATCCCGGTTTGTGATAAATGAGGAGAGGCTTAAGAGAATTGATTTGGCTACCTATGTCAACAAAGTGCACTTACCTTTTCGGTCAAAGGTCTATAAGTAACTCCAGTTAAGCGTGCTTGTGCTGGAGTAGTTGAAGGATGGGTGACCTTTCGGGAAGTGGTTTCCGAAACCGTGTGAGTGAGGCCAAAACACGGGGAAAGGTCAGGTGTTGATTGCAGGGATAGTAAACAAGTCATTAGAGCCTCTCGAAAATAACGGACCGGCCGTCGGACAGGGGTGAGGCCCACGGGCCGAGATGGGCCTGCGGGCCCAGAGAGAGGGCGTGGGTGACTCACCGGGAGGGGCGGTCGGGGCGTTATAATATATCTATAGAAGAAACCAAAAATTAAAGGCTGGAATAAGTATATGATAGATCCAAATTTAAATAGGACTCAAAACAAAACAAAACAAAAGGATTAACGGCAAATTGAGTTTAGATAGTACCTCAAAGAAATATGATTCTTCAGTGATGAAACATGGAGCTAACTAAGTTTGATTAGTGGATGTTTGAAAATTATAAGAAAACGGCAAATTGAGTTTAGATAGTACCTCAAAGAAATATGATTCTTCAGTGATGAAACATGGAGCTAACTAAGTTTGATTAGTGGATGTTTGAAAATTATAAGAAAGATTTGGGGCTAAGAGGATTTAGTATGAATTGTGAGATTCAATGACATGAAATTGTTATGAAACAAAATAATTGGTAGTATGTATATAATTAAAGCAGAGGAGAGGTAGGGAGATAATATAGATGTAGAGATATAGAATTTCGACGAAACTGGTTTACAAATGAGATTTAATTTAAGGTTTTTGAAAAATAATGGCAAAAGAGTCGCATTTTTTAATCTTCATCTTTGCATATGGAAGCCGAAGGTAATAAATTTATAATTTCAGAATGATGACTAAACCCAAAACGTGACAAAGCCGGCCAAACTTTTGAACCGAAAATTTGAGATTCGGCTATATATACTCAATTGAAACAATAGGACAACAAACTTTAGGGATTAATGTAACTTCTCCAATGATCGGGCCTCTATGCCTTACGAGAAAATGTGAGAAAGTTTGTAATATGTTTTTAATAAGAAATTATCACAATGCAATTCCTTTTATTATTGTGACCAACTATACAAGAGTTAAATTGATTTGGTAAATTTAAAAATATAAAGAAATTAAATAATAAGAAACTATAATTATAAAATAAAATATTAAAATATTAAAAATAAAAATAAAAATTGTAAAGATTTTTTAATCAATGAACGTTTTAAAAAATTGAAAATTAGAAATTCATAATTAAAAGAAAAAAAAACATAAAAACATAAAAAAAAAAACCTAGTATACGATTAAAAGTTCCCTTTTTTCTTCTCTACCTTCGAGAGAGATTAATTAAGGAAATATGTAAAAATATGGAAATCAAATCTCATACACACACATCTTCATCTCGAGTTTCGTAATTAATAACCGACGAGAGACGTTTGATCCGTGGGGGCTATATAAGATATTCAGTAGTCCACAACGTTTCTCTCAATTTCATAATTCTTATTCTTTGTGTTGATGTCTTGAGAGCGAGAGAGAAAATAAAAACCCTAGTTTCTTGCTGAATCAAGAAAAAAATCACCATGCGAGCGTCTTCTTCATCGTCCTCTAAATCAGCCAATGCAACCAGTTTGAACAAAAGACTTAAGACAGTCTTCAAAAAAGCTTACGAGCTTTCGATTCTCTGTGGAAACGAGGTCTGCGTCATCCATTACGGACCAGACTGCAAATTGAGGACATGGCCGGAAAAAGAGAAAGTGAAAGACATGGCTTTCAGGTATGTCACGGCCACGAAACGCAAGAAGACACTCAATCTTCATGAGTTCCTCGAGGAGAAGAAGAAGGATCCAAAGAAGACGACGACGAAGAAGACGAAGAAGAAGAAGAAGACAGTTTTGGAGAATATAAAGTATCCTGACTGGTATCCAATCTTTGATCATTACACTCCTCACCAACTTTCTCAACTGATTCTGTCTTTAGAACAGACTCAATCCACACTTCAAGAAAGGGCTCGTTTTGTCGAGGCGCAGAAACAAAGGAACACAAACTTTGTTCACCATCAGCATCATCATCAATACCAGACCCAACCCTTGAACCCTAGCCAACTCTCGATTTACAATGGAGATTCTACTTCCTCACAGCTCCCACTCTCTTCATCACATCCCAACCAACTCTTCAATTACCACCAAAATATCACCAACAGAAACTTTCAACAACCTTGCTTCTCCAACACGCAAGGTTACCAAAATCACTTGGTGGAGCAGAACCTTCATGGTTTCGATCAGAATATCACCAGCGGAAGCTTTCAACATCCTTGCTTCTCTAGCACGCAAGGTTGGCAAAATAACTTGATGCAGCAGCCGAATCATTATGGCTTTGATCAAAATCTCATCAACAGACACTTTCAGCATCCTTACGCACAAGACTACACAGCGTTACCTTCAGTACAAGAATCTGAGTTGAAGAATCACTTGATGCAGCAGCAGGGTTCTCATAAGACGAACATGCCTATGATGAGTGGTATCACCAACAGCAACGCTCCTTGCCTCTCAAACACGGTCTCAGATGAGTTTGGTTCTGATTTCCAGATGACCCCTAATTATGGTTTTGTGGTCGGTAGCACTAGCTCTTGTCAAGATTTTGCAGAGTTGTTTTCAAGCTATGGCGAATCTTCTTTCCGCGGCCAGTGACTCAAGATTTCTCTGATAATGAAAGATGTCTAGAAGAATAAAAGTTGAAGCAATTACTTCTTCCGGAATCAATTGTGAAGTTGCAAGCAACGCAGAGAGAGAGAGAGTGAAGCTGCTACAGTTTTATTTATTTTTAAATATATATTTGACTATGTGAGTACAATTGCATAACATTTTTGGAGATCTTTTTGGGTAACATTTATTTTCGGTTCATATATTTGTTTTTCCAACACAAAGTCAGTTGGTCGAAATCCAATCCTTTTGTTATAGAGACTCGACATACCTTTAAGGCCTATTTTAAGGCCTGTTTCTATACCCATCAAGTCTGCCCACCGTAAGAAAACGCCAATGTAAAACGCATTTAAGCGTTTGGCGTTTAAATGTTAGCAGTCTTGTATATTTTTACTGTTTGCTTCTGTTTTGTGAGATTGTGATTAATGGGCCTAGAACAACAAACAGAGCATGGTATGGTATTGGTATGGTATGAGATTTTATAGGATTTGTTCTTGCTAACATGTTTGTATTGTGTTTTGGTAAAGTTTAGTAGGATTATAACGCCCTGATTGAAAATTCCAAGATTTATGCATCTACCTCAAATTTTTGTTCTGTGGTTGTGGATACATAAAAGTTCAATAATAGAATGTATGTGATTTTATTGATCGTTTTTTATGGCTACAAACAAAAGAACATTGGAAAGACAGAGGGAATCAAGAACAGCTATGACGACCAGCTTGCCATTTTCTCTAAGCAAAAGTATAAAGTCATGAATGAATAATTTTATAAATACTGATTACTTATTTGGTTATGTGTATGTATATTAATATTATAATAGAAAGTTGTTAGTGTTCTTGTAGTGATGGATTCGCCGCGTGGACTCTTATTATTCTCCCATGACAAGTCTCGACTCTCATTGACCTCTACCCACGTACGAGATATTTTTTATTAGATTTAAGAGATAATAATGTGAGTACCTTCATGTTGTCTATATGTAAAATAATATACGAGTTGTAAATGTGAGTACCTTCATGTTTGGTATACTGTCTGGATGTAAAATCGGCAAAAAGAAAACGCCAATCAAATTATTTATTATGAAAATTACTATACAAATAAACTTTTTAAAAATACTCTGTAAATAAACAATAAGTCATTCATTTTTTTTTTGTGGCGATGTTTAGTTCTTACGTTTGAACCATAAGCTGCGTTGTCGTCAATTCAATAAAATTAAATTTCCATTTGAATAGCTAGGCTAGAAAAATTATGGTTCTATCATTTCGAAAACTAGCTAGATAGTTATTTAATAATTTTCATGTTTGGTTGTATATATACACATTCTATTATAAAGATGCCCTGCTAAATTATTAACTTTATACACCTCAAATTATTGACAATAATAGAAAGCAAATGTAAAGATAGATATATGTAGAAGATTAAAAAGCCTTTGCACTATAAGAAACACATGAACACATGGTCACCACTACTGCATACAAAAGTTGAGATCATCAAAAGCTATGCTTATTACATTTTCATATAACCAAGCACAGCTGAAAAAACACTACGATAATCACGTTAATCGGATTAGTTGCCTAATCGGATACAGTGAAAAAAGAAAAGAAGAACACCAATGAATCTCGAAATGTCCAACATATAGTATGCAAGTGCAACGATTGATGTCCTTCATGCTAGAAACAAAACGATCCAAGATCATTTTCGTGATGATCTAACAAAAAAGATACTTAGTTCTTGTCCGATAATCCCACGTGGGTCGATGAGATGAAAAGATTCCGAGTCAAACGATCCAAAAACTCGTTTGAAACTAGCTCTTAAGTACATCATATGATCGCTCTTCTCTCGGTTAATTTCTTCTCCATTTACAACTCCGGCTCCTTCAGCCACCGGAGTAAGCACCTTCAACGCAGCTAGCTCGGCTTTAGAAGGCTCTCGTTTGATGGCGAAACCGACATTCCGACCGTTGCAATACATGTTCCATAAAGGTGTTGTAAGAAGAGAAGAAGAATCTTGATGAAAATCATACTCGTTGTTATTGTTTGATTCGAGAGCGATTCTTAATACGCCTCCTTGCATTTCACGGGCCAATACATCGGTTGGGACGGTGAGCTCTAAGAGGACAATGATTGGATTTAGGGTTTTGGAGTTTGTCGCTTGGATACAGAAGTTTACTTTGCCACGGCGGAAACCAAAGATAGTTCCGGTGAAAGTGGAGGAGTTTGTGGTGGCGGAGGATGTTCTTGGTTTGATTTCGCGGCGAGATTTGTCTTCTTGATCATCATTTGGATCTACGAGTGTGCAGTAACAAGAAGGGAGGAGAAGTTGGACGATGGTACGAAGGAGCCTCCATGAACGGACTTGTTTATTGCAGTCTACAGCTGCGGTTGCGGCAAGGGGGCGCCGGTGAGGGTTTGAGGTGAAGGACATGTTTTCTTTTCGGACGTTGTGCGAAAAGGATGAGAATTTTATATGCATATGTATGTTAGGGTTTAAGTGGCATGGATGTATATATAGAGAAATGGTCGTGGAAAAGAAAATGATTTTAACTTTTGTTGTTGTTTTTTCTCTTTTTAAACAAAGCAAAAATAATCTGAACTTATTTTCCATATATTAAAAATTGTCTTACAATGGTATTATTTTGATCAAATTAAAGATTGTTGCCGTTTTCACATAAATTAACGTATTACAAATGTAGCAAATGTTTAAGAACTCAATGTTAAAGATTTAGTTTCATAGGTTTGAATTTAATTGTATAGTTTTGTGTGATTTTGAAGACAAAATGTGTTCTTTGGTTATAATGAAAAAGTTTCAGAGATGATATGGTCAAATGTCAATGATGGTTTTACTTTATCTATGATCAATTAAAACTATAAAATCTATTGAATACTAATGTTTTTTCTGTCACATGAATATTAATGTTAATTCTAGTTTGGATTTTTTAAGTTAAATATTGCAGTACTATTGATTCATTTGAAAAGAATGACACGGTAGCTTAGGAAAATTCCGTACAACCCACAGTGGACATGCTCCAATCATTGAATCATTATTCGTCATATTACCTAAATTCTTACTAATCTATATAGTTTTGTCTGTTAATTAATGATTATGCTCGTGCAAAACTTAGCAATAATGCTACTAATAATCTTAGTGGGTGATAACCAGTAAGTTTCTCATATACGGATCCAAAATTTTGTTAGTCTTATAGATATCGTCTTGTAGTTCTTTTCTTATATTATGTTGCGGTTACCTGATAAATTGTTCCATACAATAATTATTAACTAATTCGTGGATAATTAGAAACATCCACCCATATATCATTTATGCTTGCTTAGCCGTGTACATATATATATCTGAACATCTTTTGTAGTTATTTGAGCTATGATTCTCTTAGGAAATTTAGAATGTTGATGAAGGCAAAAATTAAAATCATTCAGTCATTCGGATGGAACAATTTCACTTGGATCAACTATCAAACTCCTATTAACGCATAACAAGTTGAATTTAGACAATGTTTGACTAAATCCAGGGTATGGTTTGTTACATTATTTTTCTCTAATTGTTGATACGCCAACCCTAAATGGACAAACAAAGTCAAATCAGCCGTCTATTCGAGCATCGACAAGGATTGATCATAGGGGCTGAAGTTGTTACCCATTTTGGTGGCCCATCATTGGCCCAATATATTCCTAATGGTTCCCACTAAATTTTGGACAATATGCAAACCAATCAAATTCTCCGGATATGTATTCCCCGTTGGATTTGTTTGAAAAATCTGAATCAAAAACCAAACTAAACCAGGATTAACATGTCGTAGTCGCGCGGGTCAGGCACGTTGATGTAGACTGTAGTCACCTGACAATTGACACGTTTAATTTCTTTAAACATTTGTGGAAATTTTTCTTTTCAATAATTTATCTCTGCAATTTTATTTTCCTTTTGCCAGAACGATAGATGTTGGAGAATACGTTGTCGTTTTGCACTTTAGAAACAATTTTGCAGCTTGGTTCTTTCCACAATTCCACTAAAAAGCATTACACTTTAAAAATTTTGGATCTTTACCCCAAAAAAATGACAACACAATAAATCATTGCCCCACTTCCCTCAAAATTGCCCAACATCTTATTTTGGATTTTTTACTTTCTTTTGTTGGTAATTTGTGGTTTGTTCTTTTCCCCTAAAATGATGTCATCAAATTACTAAGATACAGCAACGCAATCAAACACCTGATTAAGACTTTAAAATAACGTTATACTGGAAAAAGAAAAGTTTCTTGGAGGAATTTCGACAAACACCTTACATGCACTCATAGCATAGACTAATCCCACCTACAAATCAACTCTAAATACTTCAAAGATCTAAACTTTCATAAACCCATCAAAGCCCAGAACGCAAGGCAAACAGATAATCACTTCTCCGCTCAAGCTCTCTCACCTCTAATCCTCCTCGCCAATTGGATATCTTTAGGCATAATAGTGACTCTCTTGGCGTGAATCGCGCAGAGATTAGTATCTTCGAATAACCCAACGAGGTACGCCTCAGCAGCTTCCTGGAGAGCAGCGACGGCACTACTCTGAAACCTCAGATCCGTTTTGAAATCCTGAGCGATCTCACGAACAAGTCGCTGGAACGGCAGTTTTCTGATCAAAAGCTCCGTACTCTTTTGGTACTTCCTGATCTCTCTCAACGCGACGGTTCCTGGACGGAACCTGTGTGGCTTCTTCACACCTCCGGTTGCTGGTGCTGATTTCCTCGCCGCTTTCGTCGCCAATTGCTTCCTCGGGGCTTTTCCTCCGGTGGATTTTCTGGCAGTCTGCTTCGTACGAGCCATTTAGGAATCAATTAGGTTCTTGATTGATCGAAATTGGTATTGAAAAGTTTTGGGTGTGAAATTCTGAAACAGAGGATGAGTTTCTCTTATAGAGTGGAGGGGATGAAAAATATTTGGAGGGAGTTTTAAATATTTCGTTCGGAGGGAGAATTATTTTGATCCGCTAGATTTGACATGTAATCAACGGTGGATACTGAATATTGTTTTGACGATCGTCGTGATCATTAATCCACCAATCAAAAGCATTTTTATGTTTGGCGGGACATCAAGTTTTTGGAATTCCATATTTTAGTTTTTAGTTTAGGCGCCATTTGAAAAATTTCGACACTCTGAAATGCCTTATGAAAATAATTTAAAATATATAGTTTTTTTTCACATTAGTGAAGGAAATCTTATAGGAAAGTTTTTTCAAAACAGATTTATGAATAGATTAAGTTAATACTCAACTTTTCGAAGAAGATTACATACGTTGATACCAATATCAGGGAGTTATTGATGAAGATGTACAAAATGATTTCTGTCAATGAATTTTCGGTAAATTATGATTTTAATTGTGATTTTTAGGAGATTGTAGAAAGTGTTTTACGGTATCAGATCTCAGAAGTTTCTTACGAAAGATGAATATAAAATAAAAACTTGATTTAAGATTCAACGAGGCATTTCATCGAACATCATAAACGCAAACCTAACAAATCGAAAACGAAGGATGTACAAAAGCAAATCGGACAATTTGAAAACCATTGGATCACAAACTAGTCTGCTACTAATCCTCTTAAGCCCTCTCTCCTCTGATTCTCCTGGCAAGCTGAATATCCTTCGGCATGATCGTAACTCTCTTGGCGTGAATCGCGCAAAGGTTGGTGTCTTCGAAGAGACCAACGAGGTATGCCTCAGCCGCCTCCTGGAGAGCCGCGACGGCGCTGCTCTGGAAACGCAGATCTGTTTTGAAATCCTGAGCGATCTCACGAACCAGACGCTGGAAAGGAAGCTTGCGGATCAGAAGCTCTGTGCTCTTCTGGTACTTCCTTATCTCTCTTAGCGCCACGGTTCCGGGACGGAATCTGTGTGGCTTCTTCACTCCTCCGGTCGCTGGGGCCGATTTCCTCGCCGCCTTCGTTGCGAGTTGCTTCCTTGGTGCCTTTCCTCCGGTGGATTTTCTCGCCGTCTGCTTTGTTCGAGCCATTTGGGGATTAATCGAAACGAGAGAGATTTAGACTTTTGCGGTGAGATTTTGAGAGATTGATTGTTCTTGACAAGTTTCTCAGAGTGTGGATTGGTTTTTATAATAAGCGTAGATGAAGAAAACGGTAGTTTTGGTTCGTTAGATCTTTCGTTCTTTTGACGGTCAAGATTGATTGAAGTCTAGTGATCCGCGTCGTATGTATATTAGCCAATCAGATTTGTTTCCTTTAGCGCACGTTTGTTTTCGTTCGTTAGATCTTTTATGTTATTAACGGTTTTGATTGTTTGAAGGCTGGTGATCCGCGTCATATGTTAATCAACCAATAGTATTAGTTTTTGTTCGCGCTCAATTATTTTTAGTCGCGTCTTTCAAATATTTATGCTTGCTTCTGGAAACATCACAATAAAACTTCTTTGTGAAAAGCCCAATTTGTAGTTTGTAGTCTATAAATATTTTGAGATTGTTTTCAGTTTAATGAGATTGATTTTTTTTTTTGTGACATTGATAAACTGCAATTAAACTTCAATACCAAAAAGCAATTCATCAATGGCAAGATCCATGTGAACTTGAGAAGTGATGTCATCATCACAGGTTAACATCTTAACGTGCCAATTGTGTATAAACTTTTATGTTTAAAATTAACTGAGAGATAATTAACCTATATAAACTTCTATCCATATGTAAATACTATTTAGATTTGAAATCTATCAAGAAAAAAAATATTTTTAAACTTTCAAAATAGGCAAATCACATCTTTATTTATTTTTGGAAAAAAACATAGTAATAACTTTTAAAAAAGCAAAATGATTTTCTAATATCATTGCAAACAAAATAATTAGAATCCATATGCATTCAATCTTAAAGCACGTATAGATAATGAAATAAGATTCGGTCTCAAAAAATAATCTAGTGCACTAAATACATAATTATTAGAATAATAATGTATTTGATCTTAATTACCCTATAATTAATATAAGAAAATCCCCTCTATAAACATTTAGTGAAACCTTGAAATGTTATAAGATGCAACAACACCCCTACATTGAACAAGATTCAAACATTTCAAAAACATAATTCGATAAGAATTGATCAAATGGAAAAATTAACAACCTTGAGTGGCATAATAAAAGACGAAGCCTCACAAATGAAACTCAACGTGGTCCATTTGTGTAGCTCCAACAATGACAAAATCATTGACGTAGCTCTCTTCAAAGCCACGTCTCATACCTCACACGACCCACCTGCTACCAAATATGTCACTTTCCTCCAATCCGTTGTTGACAAGAGTTACGGTCCTCAGGCCATCGCTGCGACCGTTCAGAGACTACGTTTGACAGCGGACGTTTGCGTGGCTGCTAAATGTCTCATTCTTCTCCATAAGATGACTAAATCATCAGAAAATGGACACAATGGAGAAGGTAGTTCTCGTGGCAATTATACTCATCGTGCTTTGATTTATGATCAAGGAGGGAGTAATCTTAAATTGAATGACCTTAATGTAAATTCATCTCGTTTTACTAGAGAGTTGTCTCCATGGGTTGAATGGTAATATTCTTTGTTTTCTATATATGCTTATTAATTTCCGATTTATGTATGTTAAATGGCATTTATCACTCATAGTCTTATAATTATCAAAATTTTGTTCTTTTGAATAGGTACAAACAATGTTTGGATTGTAACTTTGTCATTGCAGAGGAATTAGGCATTATTCCGAGCATAAAAGAGATTTTAGAACAAAAGCGTATAGAGATTCGACGAGTCTCGTCTTACACAACCGAATGCATTTTCAAACAAATAGATCTTTTAGTGGAACTGTTGGAACATATAAGTCGCAAGCCAGAAACTCCGAAGTCGAAACCTAACAAAATCGTTATTGCGATGAAAGAACTAATAGCACAAGACTCCTTCTCAGCCATGAGTTTGATCACGATTAGGTTCGAAGAACTGAACGTTAACGCGAGAGAAACTAAACCGCACGACCTGTTTCCTGTTTTGGTGAGGCTTGAAAAGTGTAAGGACGGTTTGAGCGAGTTTTCTTGGCGATGCAAAAATCTGGTCGAAGATTTTTGGTCTTTGGTATTGAAACTTAGACAAGGGTAACGTTTGATAGCAGAAAAAGAAAATGCTGGATGGAAACTGAATAATTGGATTATGAATATTAGATGTATATAGTATATGTTATGAAGGATTTATGTATCCTTGATTCTAATTTTACTTGTTTCGAAAATATAATGGTTGTCATGATCAATTGATCATTGGTTATAATTTGGTTCTTTTCAGCTTTATTAATTAAAGAAAACCAATTTACAATATTCATGTTTTACCAATAAAAATATTTTGTTCGTTTGGACTTAAAAACCAAATATAATCAGTCCAATATCAATATGTAACGATTGTTCTGATAATATTACAAGGCATGTTTCACAAAGAAATTTACGAGTGGCATCCTATAAAGTTCATTTTACCACGTTGGACCATTTGTTAACACGTACATTTGCTTTTTGTGCCTGCCAAATTGATAATCAAAGAAAAAGATATCATACTTTCGAATTCGCTACACGAATTAAAGACAAACAAATGCAGAATATCAATTTACCTCTTTTTCCCAATCACATCTAATCGTGATAAAACCCAAGATAATTGTCTGAACTGCGGTTCCTCCAAAAATCATTCCAGCCCAAATTCCCTATAATAAAATAAAATCACAAAACATCATACAACTATTCAATAGCCTAATCAAAATACAGTACGAATGAAATTGTGATTACCATGACACCGAAATTAAAAACCCATCCCATTAGTAACCCAAGTGGGATCCCAATGCAATAGTAACATCCTAAATTTATGTATGCCACGTACGATTGCCATCCCGACCCAATTGCAACACCTACACGAGAGTCAAAATCAACACACACACAAAAATCATTAACTCTGTATATAAGATTTTTAAAAAATATAAAAACATTGTGACGTACCGGAGAGAACGGGTTGGACGCTGTTAAGAAGAATAGTAAATGCTAATAGAATGGTGAGTTTGTTAACAGCCATTAAAACAGATTCGCTTGAAGTGAAAATCCAAGCGATTTGGTTATGGAAAAGCATTATTATCACCCAAAATACTAATCCGATTATAAGCGATTGTGTCACTGATATAATCGTTGCGAATCTTGCTCCTTTTCCATTTCCAGCTCCTAGTTCGTTCGCCACACGTACTCTACAATATTTTATCCAAATAGATGCATCTTTAACAAAAATATACAAAGTATTGTATTTATTTTCCGAATTATTTGTAAACATACAATCAATCACAATCAATGTAATTATTGGTAAATATAGTAAACGAAAACTTTTAAAATTATAGTTAGAGGTCCCAGCAATAAGAGTAATCTAACCTAATACTATGAATATGATATATGGGTTATTGGGTTCTTAAATTTGATATAGATACATTCATGGATTTCAATTTCCTAAATTTTCCTCACAAAATTATTGTTCCTTCAAAAAAGGAGCAAGATTCACAAATTTTGATAGTACTATCGTGTTTTGCCAAGGTCCAAGTACTTTCGTGTTTGGGCAAGTACGCATTTACGATTCATTAGTACCATCGTATTGTATGATTTTTTTTCTCCAAAATATTTGGAAAATTAGAAAACCACGTTATTCACAAACCGGACATGACCTTTATTAGATTTCGCATTCAATATGACTTTAAACTGCATGGTCCTGTTCGATTAAGTAACAACCAATCGATGCTTAATTATGGAGTTATGGCCATAGCATTAAAGTTGAGGAAAGCGAAACAGATCCGTTAGATAAGATCATAATCATAAACCAGCGTACGTAGAAACCAAACCAGCAATAGAGGTTTAATGGACTCTTACCCGGTTCCGGCGAAGAAAGCGAGAGGAATCATCATCTCCCAACCATTTATCGACATGCTGTCAGAAATAATTAAAGATATAAACAATACAACTGTAACATTTCCTCAGCAACCCAAAAAAAAAAAAATGATCGATGTGAGAAACGATGCGATAAGATCGTCAGATCAATTATCATATGACTGATGAATTTTTCTTCTATTCTAGGATTAAAAAAAACACACACACACACACACAAAATCTAAACAAAAACAGAAAGGTAAATAAACGACTTACCATATGGACAACGAGTCAACAGCGATTCGAGCATTCTCAAGATTTCCAGTCATTACTATCAAAATCCGATAATACCAATTCTCCAAACTGTCCCAAAGAGCATGTATAAACATTAGACAATTAATTCAAAAAGGTGTATTATAGTATTAAAATATTACCAAAGCATGACGCCTGAAGAAGCGGATAGTTTGACAAACTCCCAAAGTCCGGTGACGGCTTCGGAGGAGAAGCCGGTCCAAGTGAGTGGACAGCCACCGCAAACGGAGTATGCTAATAGAATAAGAACATTGACCCACCAAGAGACACAAACCGTAGATATAGTCCCGGTGACTCCTAGTTTAAGCCCCTCAACGAACAGCCAACTCACTAATAAGTGAACCACCAATGCAACCGCAGCCGCAAATGCAGGCACCTAATTAATAAAAATAAATAAAAAATAGCTCAAATATTCATCTAAGAAATCTTACTATGAAGTCGAAGAGAGAAATGTTATTGTAAAGAAACTATGATTATTGTTTATTTTTTTCCCTTGGTACTAACTTAAGAAAAAATAAATCATTTTTAAGAAAAAATAAATCATTTTTTCTCCAAGGACTATATATGATTGTTCTATGTTTTAAACAAAAAATATATGTATCTGCGTTTAAAACAATGATTAAACCTTAGTTGTTTGCGTTAAAAAATAAGATATATGCATTATTTTGTAAATAAATCCACAATCTTAAACATAATAAGCAAATTTTATTTGTTGGTTGTAAACGTCAACCTTAGATAATTTTCGTATGTGTTTGCATTTTTTTATTAAAAAACGATGTGTTTGCATTTGTAATATAATAGATTATAGAAAACTGAGATTGTATTCTAAAAAACTATGTTTCAAACAATCATATGGACTATTTACATGGTTTTTGAGCTGGCACTGGAGGAAACGTTGGAGCGGAAAAGACAAACAAAAGGCGAAATGGAGAGGGATGGCCCAAAGGGAGATGACGCCGGAGAGCTCGGCGATATCGTCCGGTTGTCCGAGGAATTTCAGAACCGGAGTTGTGAAAAGGTAAGTCGGTAATAACAAGAGACAACCAAAGAAGAGAACAATCCAAGAACGCTGCATATAAACTCCCAACATGTGATATTTCTTCGCTCCAAACGCTTGTCCACACAGCGTTTCCAACGCACTCGCCATTCCAAGCTGCAATGCGTTTATATCATCAAATCTCATATTAGGTTAAAAGATGAAGAAAAAATGAAAACTCTTTAAATTAAATTAATGTTCGATTATTTATAGTATTACAAATAGGCCGAAGTTGAAGCCAACGACGACGCTATAGACGATGGACATTGCTGCAAGTTCGAGATCGCCTAGATGACCAGCGAAAGCTTGAGTTATTACAAGAGTCGAATAGGTTGTTAGTCGAGTGAATATCGCCGGAGCAACGATTTTCCACAGCTTCTTTGTCTCAACCCAAACTCTCTCCCTCAATTCTCCACCATCTTCTTCCGCCGAGCGAGGACTTTCCAACAGTGTAACTCTCGACTCGGATTCTTCTTCTCCTCCTTCTTTTCCTCTCATCGCTAATTTTGTTTATTATACACAAAAAAGGGGAAAATAGTATGAAGACAGGGGACGATGAAAGAAAAAAGTAGTGTGTGTATATGCTTTTTTTATGAATATGTATTTATAAACGATTTGTCTGTAAAAATGATAATCGACAGATGAGTGTAAAAAAAATTAGAAGAAACCGAACTAGCTTAGAAGAAACCGCTGCTCAACTAATAATGTCACTCTAAAGGGAACCAATACTAATTAAGATTAATAACTCGACCTAAACCATAGCTCAGTTGGTAAAGTTCCCGCTCTTGCGATTAGGTCGTTTAGATTATATGTCCTAGTCAGTCACTAAATAATTCATAGATCGTTTGGTCCCATATAGTACTAAATAATACACTATACGTAACTTGGAGAAGAAAGATGGGATGGGCTTATGTTGATTTATATCTTCCAAATATAAATGCAAACCAAACATAATAAATACAGAAAGTATTAGATGGAAGCTGGATTACGATTGAAACACATAAAAACAAATTGTTTGTTATGGTTATTAGTATACGTAGGGTCATTGGTGGGCACTGAGCGACAAGTGCAATACATGAAGAAGAAAAAGGTTCGTTGTTAGAAAGAAAACGTGGGTAGTCAGTCAACTACGTGTGTGGAATCTGTGGATGCAAATAGTCGGCCATTATTGTCCTGATTTGCTGGTTTACCAGTTTCATGTACGGTTCATCTTAAATTTTCAGTCACATACTCATCGATATACGTAAGAATTATATAACGGTCTACATACAATTTCGTGGGCTTGTGCATTTTTGCAAGTTGAAACTGATAATATTACGAATGTGTTTACAAAACAAATTACAAAGACCTAGTAACAACTACATAGGATCTCTGAAATATTTAAACAGGCTCCAAAATAATCTTTACTCTATAGCTCTTGACCATTTGTTAACACGTGCACTTGCTTTCTCCGCCTGCAAATTTTATTTTATTTAACGTCATCAATAAATTTGAATGTTAGGATTAGGAACAACTCTTAATTAAGACAAAAACAAACAAATGTGATTTACCTCTTTTTCCCAATCACATCTCATCGTGATGAAACTTAAGATCATCGTCTGAACTGCGGTTCCTCCAAAAATCATACCAGCCCAAATTCCCT
The DNA here is from genome assembly GCA_902728155.2 of Microthlaspi erraticum. NCBI lineage: Eukaryota > Viridiplantae > Streptophyta > Magnoliopsida > Brassicales > Brassicaceae > Microthlaspi > Microthlaspi erraticum. The sequence goes on along the minus strand of CACVBM020001151.1, from coordinate 412,436 downwards.
ATAAAAGGCAAAATCACAAAACATTTTACCTAATATTCAATAACCTAATCAAGATAAACATTGTCTAACTACATTAATATAGTGCGAAGGGAGAAATGTGATTACCATGACACCGAACTTAAAAACCCAGCCCATTAGAAACCCAAATGGAACCCCAATGCAGTAGTAACATCCCAAGTTTATATATGCTACGTAGGATTGCCAACCAGACCCAACCGCAACACCTACAAGCGAAACAAAAGCCACACCAAACAAGATAAACATCGATTTTGGAAATAAAGAGTTTTTTTTATATACATATATGACAAAAAAAAAAAATAGTGACATACCAGAAAGAACCGGTTGAATACTGTTAAGAAGAACGGTGAAAGCTAGCAGAATGGAAAGTTTATTAACGGCCAGTAAAACAGCTTCGCTTGAAGAGAAAATCCAAGCAATTTGGTTATGGAAAAGCATTATTATCACCCAAAAAAACAATCCGATTATTAACGATTGTGTCACTGATACAATCGTAGCAAATCTTGCTCCTTTTCCATTTCCTGCTCCTAGTTCGTTCGCCACACGTACACTGCAATAGTTAACTGAATATATCAAATAATTTAGATTGTAATTGACTATCAGTCAACTAATTTGTAGATTGTGAAAAAAAAAATTCTAGCTTTTATAGTTTTGTAAGGGTATAAATTTATTCGATAAGTTTTGGATTTATAGATAGACAAACCAGCCAAAATTTATGACTTTCTAATTTTTTTCAAATGGTCAAAATAAAAAATTTCGGTGTTTGTGCTCGTTTTTGAAACACTGACACTTGGTTGGTCATTTCCTACACATAAAATTGACTAGGCTGGTCGTCTTATGGCCTCAAATGTTTAGATGATAAATATACACTGATGATACTCGGGCCGACTTTTTCAGAAAACGAAAGGACAGAAAGAAAGAAAAACAAGTGGACAAAAAAATTATAAGATCAGGTTATGATAATAGGGAGGAGAAGACATCTCTAATTTGTGTCATCGTAGTCGTAAACGTCTTATTCAGACAACACGACAGCAAGTAGATAACAAAGAAGAATAAAAAACGAACACGAAAGAAGATGGAAGAAGTTGTAAGGATCTAGCCAAAATGCCAATTTTTAAGGTTCTATAAATTTTCCAAAATATACAGTTCCTTAGAAAAAGTATTCACAAATTCACTCTATAATCTAATCACCTACAGTACAGACGTTTTTTAGTGTATGGTCAACGTACATTAATTGTCCACCTGAAATCAGAACTAATAATAATACCCTTTATTTGGAAAACAAAAAAAAAACACGATTGTTTCACGAGCCCGACATGACCCCTATAGTAGTTCCGCTACATTTATTACTTTAGATTTCATTCATGGCCCCGTTGTAATTAACAGTCATACCATACTTTATATGGTTATATTTAATTTAAAGTCGAATAAACCGAGTCAGATTCAGTTAGATCATAATCGTGATCGACTTAGAAATTAAATAGCAAAATAGAGAATAACGTACGATCGAATCTTACCCGGTTCCGGCGAAGAAAGCGAGCGGAATCATCATCTCCCAACCATTTATCGACATGCTGCCAAAAACATTGTTATACTATAAGGTAATCGTGTACATTAAAATAAGGGATTAGAATAAATAATAACGAAAAGATAAAGACGAAACAATTATAACCTTTCCGCAACAACCCAAAAAAGGAGACGTGCGAAACGATGCGATAAAATTATATGATTGATGATTTCTTTATCTTTCTTTTTTTTGTCAATCATAGGAATGATGATTATATAAAATGTTAACAGAAACAAAACAAAAACAAAAGAGGTATAGGCACGACTTACCATATGGACAAAGCGTCAACGGCGATTCGAGCATTCTCAAGATTTCCAGTCATTATTATCAAAATCCGATAATACCAATTCTCCAAACTGTCCAAAAGACCAAATATCTACTGTTAAACGTTGTCTTGGACGCATTACAGATTGCCATAAAAGTGTGTATATATATAAATCCATAGGTACCAAAGCATGACGCCGGAAGAAGCCGAAAGCTTGAGGAAGTCCCAAAGTCCGGTGAAGGCTTCGGAAGAGAAGCCGGTCCAAGTGAGTGGACAGCCACCGCAAACGGAGTATGCTAATAGAATAAGAACATTGACCCACCAAGAGATACTGATTGTAGCCATTGTTCCCACGACTCCTAGTTTAAGCCCGTCCACAAACAACCAACACACTAAAAAGTGAACCACCAATGCAATCCCAGACGCAACCGCAGTGACCTAAAAACAACCCCAAAAAATGATTAGTCAAACAAAAAAATGTCATCTAAGAAAGGTTAATTTTTATAAAACAAACAAAAGACAAAAATATGGTAACGTATTTTCGGGAGACAAAAATAAAACTTTGAATGAAATATGTGCGTTTGAAACAATCAAATGGATGACGTACTTGGTTTTTGAGCTGGCACTGGAGGAAACGTTGAAGAGGGAAAGACAAACAGAAGGCGAAATGGAGAGGGATGACCCAAATGGCGACCTCACCGGAAAGCTCAGCGATATCGTCCGGTTGACCGAGAAATTTGAGAACCGGAGTCGTGAAAAGATAAGTCGGTAACAAAAAGAGACAACAAAAGAAGAGAACAATCCAAGAACGCTGCATATAAACTCCCAACATGTAATACTTCTTCGCTCCAAACGCTTGTCCACACAGCGTTTCCAACGCACTCGCCATTCCAAGCTACACCATTCAGATTACATTTTCTCATTTTTTTTTTTCCAATTATAAAACTTGTTATAGAGTAGTAATATAGATTTATACCAAGAGGCCGAAGTTGAAGCCGACGACAACGTTATTAACGATGGAGATTGCGGCGAGTTCTAGATCTCCGAGATGACCAGCGAAAGCTTGAGTTATTACAAGCATCGAATATGACGTTAATCTACTGAATATTGCCGGACCAACGATTTGCCATAGCTTCTTTGTCTCAACCAAAACTCTCTTATTCAATCCTCCACCGTCTTCCTCCTCCTCGTGATGGCTTTTCAACAGTGGAATCGTCGACTCCGGTTCTTCTTCTCCGCCTCTTCCTCTCATCGTTAATCCTCTCTTTTTCTCTATATTCTTTCTCTCTCTATGAGGAAATATATATAAAGAGAAAAACAAGGAGGGGAAAAGAAAGGTGAAGACAAGAGATAAGGAGTGTATGAATTGGCTATTCCAATGTAATATATTTACAAACGATGTCTCTACTGTTTTACTATACTAACTTTTTTTATAATTTTAAAAAATTCCGTAGGAATGTGAGATGGTCAGATTTGGAGTATAACAAGTTGATTGAAAAAACGACGTGCTAAGTATTATATGGTTTGATTAAATAACACTCGCAATTCGAGTTCCACTGAAATAGAGCAATCGCAGCATGTGACAGGCACGTGAAAATATTATATGGCCTGTGTGGTTAGTTTTTGCAACGTTGTTTTATTTCCACATGCGTCAGTGTCCCTTGTGATCTCATTGCTTACCCAATAATGGGTATGTCTCTGATTGACTAATGCCTAACCACAAAAAAATAAAATAAGAATATATCCTCCAAGTATTTTTTTTTTTGGCTAAGAACACACTGTAACTTTAGTAGTTGTATACGTTTACGTCGTTTTACAGCAAAGCTACAACCATTTTAGCACCGATATAACAGTAAATCATTCATTTCTTGTTTGGGTTTGACTTGTAACTTTCTATTTCGTTCCGATTGTTTCCATTTATTTTTTGTACTATTTTTGTTCCTTTCCATTTAATCGTCAGAACATGTTAGTTAGTCTACTATTTGTCTGTGTTCGAATTCATAATCGATCTTGAAAGCTTTTCTTTCATTTTTTGGCGTGGCTACATCATTTTGAGCTATCGACACTTATTCGATACAGTCATTGCTGAATAGTTCAAATAATAGTTTGTCCCGTAGTATATAATTAGAAGACTATACGTTCATGGGTCCATGGAAAAGACCGGAACACACTTATGTTGATTTTTCTCTTGGAAATATGAATGAAGACAGAAAACACTGTACAGTAGATGGAAGATGGACTGTATCTGAAACGCCAAGAAATAAAGGCTAGTTAAACTGTCTACCTAGAATCATTGTGAGTCATGAAGAATGTACTACGACAGGTGAAGAAGAAAGAAAATAAATCGTTGGAGAGACATAAATCAATCAATTAAGTCCAGTGTTCCCAAATTTCCGTCCTTGTAATTTGTATATGTGGTAAATCAACTAAATATCTTAGTGATATATAGAAACAGATTCAAGTGTAAATGTACGGATGTAAATATTCCGACATTCTTGTCATCGTGATTTGTTTGGTTTACCAAGTTTCGTCCAAAGTATCTATCTACAGGTGCACTGTTTGAAATGATCGAGGACCAATAACCACTGTTCTACGATAGATGCTATATTATGATGTTGGACCAGCAATAGCCCAAACAAGGACAGGCAGTCGACATGTGAAAGGGCTTATTTGGCCTTGTGGCAACAATAGCCCTACCCTAAGTAGTAGTTGATTTTGAATTTGTGAGGTTTTTAGGTTTTAACAATTACTAATTTTCATATGGTTCTGTGTAAAGATTCTGAAATACATATAACTCTTAGAAAATAATTATAAAGTTAAACTCAGCTATTTTTGTTTGATAACGATGACGTTAAGCACTATCTATATAGTCAAGATCTCAGATCTGAAAGTCACAGAAATATTAAATCATGTTTTGGTACTCATCATATTCCTTCAATACGATAAATTAATTTAGTAAAAAGAAAAAGCCAAGAACGTGATTTACAGTTCTGAATCAACACGAGAATGGATCTGGAGAAAACCTGGATAATATTTGTAATTCTTTTTTTTGTAAAGAGTAAACTCAGAGTGACGAACCATGTGAGATTTTTATTTGTGAAAAACAAAATAATGAAATAAATTTATTAGAACTATTACGGATTTACATAAGATATTCCACTTCCACAACAAACCACGAACAACAAATCACATGAGTCAATAACCCATTTAAAATCCACCGTAAATAGTTGCCAATCCCCGACTAATCAAACTCCATTCAACATCAACGATCGAATGACGAAATTAAATCAAATCCACGAAACTAAAGAATAATTTGGTTTAGAAAAAAAATGGAGCTAAAACAAAATGTTTTAAACGAAATCTCTAAGCTAAAACGACGGCGTAAATAACCGCAGCGAAAACGGTACTGGCGACGAAAGCCTTGTTGGACAAACCAGCGTTAGGTGGAGGAGCGGCAGCGTCGACAGGGGCCGGAGATATATCTCCAGGACTAACTGCGGGACCCTCCGGTGCTGGTGGAGAAGCGGCGGGGACATCAGACGGAGAAGGAGCGGAAGAAGGAGGAGTCGCGGTGGGGGCAGGGGTGGCTGCAGGTGGTGGAGTTGCGGTCGGAGCAGGAGTTGCGGCCGGTGGTGGGGTGGCGACGGGAGGAGGAGTGACGGTGGGAGGCGGAGGAGGAGTGGCGGTAGTAGTTGGTGAAGGAGCTGGAGCCTGAGCAATGCATGAGGTGGCGAATAGAGCCACGATCAAGAAAGCTTGGATGATGTTCGAATTCATTTTCTTCTCTCTTTAAGATTGTTTCACAGAGAAAAAGAAGAAAAGAGGTTTTCGTGATTCGGATGATAGAGAGTTTGAGCAGAGTGGTGAATGTGAGGGAAGACGATCGAGAGGTATAAAAAGAGTGTGCGAGTGTGTGAAGAGGGATCGAAAACAACAATAATTAAAATAATTCAGTATCAAATTAAATATCTTGCTGAGTTGGAAAAAAATAAGTATGTATGGAAAGTATTGCAAATCATATATAATGTAACCGTCATTTACGTGTAGTAGTATATTAACATACTGTATATGGTTTTGTAGGGTTGTAACAAAAAGGGCTGGTTTGTTTTAATCAAAATTCACTTAATATGATGCTATTCACTTATTTGTAATCTTAATGTACAATGTTATTGAGAAGAATAATGGATAGCTTAAATTTATGTATGTGTATTTAGACTTGCATGTTACCAGAACATGGGGGAGGGGGTTGACTTTTGCACCAATTAGACGTGGAAAAAGTTGGACTTTTACAATTAATTGGAATGTTTTTACAGTACTTTATTTCGAGTCATTCAAGCTGATTTTCCATGGTTAGAGATTAACCGAAATTAAACATCGTCTTAACTCGGTTAAAACTCAGACGAAACATGAAATCAATACATTAATCACGTAACAATAATTGGAGAGAGAACATAACATACAAAATTAATATCGTATCATGTTTGTCTTTCTGTTCCACTCGATCCACCCACCGGTAATATACTTTTTTCTTTATACTATAAAACTAGTACTTATAAACTTATTACTAGTATCTCTTTCCCTTGTATATGAATCTTAATTACAAAAATGATTATGAACCTTAATTAAGGAAGGACGGTGTAGTAATTATCACATGTGCGTAGCAGACCATCGGGATCATTATTGGCTGTATTGAGCTTGTTACCGTTGGATATTTGTTTATTTATTTCCTTTTGTCGACTAATCACTGATTTTATTAATAATAACAGGAGTCGGAGATAGCTGTCAGAGAATTTTAATCGTTGAATAATAGTATAAGGGAAAAAGACAATTTGATAGCCTGTAAAGGTTTCATTTCTTCAGTGGTTCCAGAAGTTTCGTATTATCTTCCACTTAAAAAATTTAATCGAATCGGTACCAACCAAGTTACATGATTAGTGAATTATATTATATATACAACAGTTGGCAATTTTATGATGCCACCATACGGTGTGAGTGTGTGACGATGACGAAACCTACTACAAACTATGCTCACAATATCAAAATAAGCTTCTCCATATACAAATTTTTGTACTATGATTTTAATGGATCTTTAATTTTTACCGTATTCTTATGGTAAAAAATTCATCTTTAACTCAGAATCCGACCGTTGACAAAAAAAGGAGATTAAAATTTACAACTGACCATTAAAATCTAAAAACGGTGACAAATGGTGCCATGTGGGTGCGAAATGGTCACGCCATGTGTCCCTCACTGAAGAGTTATGTTCGGTGGCAAGACTGGCGGAGAGCTACAATTTGTCCGACGATGCTGGGATATTCATATCCGGGTTGCCAAACAGCTACTCGATTTCGAACGGTAAAGATAACGGCGATGTCGTCGGGAAACAAACCGAAGAATCCTAGAATCCTGTGTCTTCACGGATTCAGGACTAGCGGTCGGATTCTCCAAGCCCTCATAAGCAAATGGCCGGAGACAATTCTCCGAGATCTCGACCTCGATTTCCTTGACGGTCCATTTCCGGCCACCGGGAAATCGGACGTCGAGCGGTTCTTTGATCCGCCGTATTACGAGTGGTACCAAGCTAGCAAGGTCCGTTTCAAAGAAAAACCCAAACTTTGTTCAAATTAGTGATCGATTAATGGTAAAGGTTGTGTTTTTATAGTTAGTGGATGTGTAGTATCTGCTGAATTTGACTGAGATGGAGAAAACAGAGAGGTTTGTTACTTAACTAAACTAGGTTTGGGTGTGTTGTGGTGGTGCTATTGGTTGTAGGGTTTTAGAGAATACAGGAATTTTGAAGAGTGCTTGGCTTATTTAGAGGACTACATGATAAAGAATGGACCTTTTGATGGTCTTCTTGGTTTTTCCCAGGTTGGTTTGATATGCTATTGTTGGGCTAGATTCTACTGTTTGATCACTTTGATATATATTCTTGATGTGACCATTTTGTTCTTGATATGACCAATTTGTTGTGTTGGATTCTTGTAGGGAGCATTTTTATCTGCAGCTATTCCCGGAATGCAAGAAAAGGTACATAAGCAATCTCTTCTGATGATAGTTTGTATTAATTTGATGCTGAAAACAGTGAGATTGAATGCTGAGATGAGAGTTTGAAGAATGAGACGTATTGGTTTGTTCTGAGTAAACTGTTTCTATTGATAAGATTTGATGTTGAAAACTGTTTTGTAGGGAACGGCTCTAACTAAAGTCCCAAAGGTGAAGTTCTTGGTGATCATATCCGGAATAAAATCTCCAGGGCTGATATTTGGACAGCCTAAAGCTGCTGTTGGTGCGTTCTCATCTCCAGTTCGTTGTCCGTCACTCCACTTGATAGGTAAACTTGGAACAACGTCCCTTCTCTCATGTTCTTGACTTGATTTCGCTCTTGATAAGACACTGATCAATGCCAAGTTTCTGCTAGTTTTTTTAAGCTTACAGTAATAGTGTGGCTTTGATGTAGCCAAGATTGTCATGGGAATGTTTAGATATAACCTACCTACTGTGCTTGCACTACATTTTAACATAGTTTTAAATAGCTTCTCTGCTGCGACATCTGGATTGGCTTTCGCTGTTTCTATACATAATATTTGGAACCTTAATTTAGCATGGAAAGATTGTAATTATGTATCCGGTTGCAGGCGAGAGGGATTTCTTGAAACCAGAAAGCGAAGTTCTTGCGGAATCATTTGTGGAGCCGGTGGTGATCCGCCATTCAGGTGGACACATCATACCGAAACTTGGTTAGTAAGAACCAAGCAAGCTAAACAATCTTCAGCTTCTCGTTAGATTGCTAGCAGCGGAATAAGTACTTCAAGATCTCTCTCTCTTCTTGGTTTTGATCTAATGAGCTTATCATTTGTCTTGTGCAGAAAGTAAGGCTGAGGAGGAGACAGTGTTGAGCTTCTTCCAGAGGATAAGGCAGATGCTTTCCGATGAATCATCTTCTGTAAGAAGCTTGATGTGATTGAGAGCTGCTCCAAACGGATGTCTTTGGATTGGAAGGATCTTGGAGTTATAAATTTGTGAGATGTTTATACTCTTTTGCGTATGTTTCTCTGGTTTAGTCCTTAGTCTTTGATCCACGGACAACCACTACTATCTCAATAAACTTTAGATTATTAGATGTACAAACCAAAATCAAAGTGCCACTCTTGTAATTAAGATGTTTACACATGTGTATCCATAGAGAGAGCAGCCAAAAATGGTCAAATATTGTGGTTCCACAAATGTCTATCTTTTAATATATATATATACAAACAGCCAATGTTTGTTCTTATCTACTACAGAAGATTTTCACATTTCCGTTAACGAATTTTCTACTGTGATTTATTAACAGATAATAATGATCTGAGAAGAGAAATTGTTTTTTGTGAGACTATGAACGACATTTCTCTCCAAAACACCCATTTGTGCTGCTCAAATTACTTTATCTTTTTAACAACAAAAATTATTTTCTCTTTTACAATAAACATCTGATAACGTAAACCTAATTTTGCATTTTATATTAATTTTCCTACTTTTCTTTTATTCGAAGTAAAATGATGGGAGAAGAAAAAATAAAGAATGGAGGAGGTGCACTAAAGAAGAGGAGTTAAATTATTGTCCTTTTGATGTATAGTATTTATGGGTCAAATGGATTCTCATGATAATCTATGAGTTCCACTTGTAACAAAGTTTTACTTCTTTTTCAATCTACCCTTATGCCCTATTTACTTAGCCTTGTCGGTTGCTTTTTAGTCTTTTTTTTTTTCGTTGTTGTCAATATTCATTTTTAAAATATATAATTTTCTTGTATGAGAGAATTTTGATTGAACATATCGAATTACCAATCCTATGATTACCCCCAATTTCAAAATATTATCTAGGCTAGACAATATATTTTAGGCTACACAGTAATAGAGAGGACGATCGGTTGTGTATAAATCATCACAGAGTTTTGTATTCTCACGCTTGCAGAGCTTTAACTGTTTCATTTTTATAAAGTTTAACAAGCCATCATCATCGTCAAAAATATTCAATAATTTGCTTATATATTTTGAATTAGTTGTGTACTTGTGTAACACAACTTGTGTTGCTTCCCCTATTCTCAGTACAAACTACATTTTATTTTGACAAAGTAAAATTATCATATCTCGTGAAAAATCTATAACAATTTTATTTAATCTTGGTTGTGATGACCATATCCACATCATACTAAATGTACACTGAATAAAATTCAACGTGACTATCATTGACTACGTACAACATTACATCACTCTTTTACCAAAAAAAAAAACATTACATCACTCTTCTATGTTTTTCTTTTCAGTTTATATAATATAACGAGCGTTCGTTTTTGTTATTTTTGATAAAAGACCTCTTCTAGTTCAATCTACAAAACGCGACTCATGTTGTGATTTCTGATTCACGACTAAATCCTTCCATTGTGTTATAATTTGAAAAAAATTCATTTGATTGTGTAAATGTAAAATTATTACTTAGCTGTTTACATAACGAATAATGAACGGAGACAAATACTATGTGTGTCTCCACGTAGGAAAGCGGTTTCCCGCCAGCTGACAGGTACACGTCAGCACGTCCTCTCAAACGTCTTTCAGTATCCATTTGCTTCATTCATTTCCTCCTCAGAGTCGGTGTTTTATATTTTCAGCTTCGTTATAACACATTTTTTTCTTCTTTTTACTTTACTTTAATCTTTCGTGTCAAATGAGTTATTTAATTCACTCTAAAATCTTTCACTTTGGTAATCTGAGACCCTACAAAAATCGAAACAGAGAATTTAATACTATAGTATATACGAACTAATTAATGTTGCCTATTGTTCCCTTTGGTGTAAAGTATAAACCACGTCCATGAAACTTTTAGGTTTCTTACAAATAAATAATGTAAATGCATCATGCAATTTCGTGTTGACAAGACAAATGACCCTCGACTGAATTAATGAAGAGACTAGTCATTAAAAATAATTTGGATGAATATCTGATTCTTGTGAAACTGTTTGAGAAAAGAAAAAACATAGAGATACGAAAAATTTGGCACCGTAGATCTAAAGCCAGCACAAGTTAATCGGGTGGTTATCGGCTGATAAATGATCACTTCATACGTTTCATCTTTAAACCTTTTAAAAAATATCTACACGTAATTAATTGCATTAAACTTTCTTTGATTTGATGACGCAGAATATAACAAAAACAATCATGGTTATTTAGTAAATAATTCTGAAAAGTTGACAACAAAAATTCAGACCTTGAAATTATTAAGGGCATTACTGATTTTGATGTGATTAGACTGCCCATCACTTTATTGCAGAAATATTAATGCATATTTATACTATTTGGCATATGGACAAAAATAATTATCAGCGTTTATTTTTATTGTATCTCCTTTTTTAGTTTCCCAAAAAGTTATCTCTAATACTATCCCTTCTCTTTACTTTATAAACCCTACACTAAACTATTTGTATTTTCGTGCAGAAAAACACAAAACCTTATTTCATTTATGTTTTTTGTCGCCAGCTTATTTCAAATTTTTAAATAACTCGTAAAACATATAGTAACAAACAGTGTTTTTAAACCAGCAACAGAAGTAAATTACATAACATTGTGAATCGTATTTGATTCTAAACAACAACAAAAACGACATACACATTTAAATACAGTTATTCAGTTCAATTTCAATATCATATAAATTACTTTTCTCAGTCAAAAGTTTCACTAAAATTATAATGTTTGTAGTCCATCATTAGAATTTTGATAATAATTTAAAATTTAATAGCCATATGATTAAAAACATGTAACCAATTAAGACTAAAATAAAATCTGTTTTTTTGTCTTACGAGTGTTCCGACCTAATTGACTGAAATAGTGGTAATAATTTATTATTAAGTATATTGGTTCTACTTCTTAGTTGACAAAAGAAAAGTATATTGGTTCAACTTTATTAAAACAAAAAATTAGAAAGAAAAACAAAAATGTAAAGATAAAAGAGAGCGTTACACAAAGTGTGGTTGAGGACAGATTTATTAGATTCCGATTTCCAATAACCAAGAATGTATTGAGCAAAAATAAAATAAACACTTCTCTCAACAAATCTCAAATCCAGAGAGAAGATAATCTTTCATGTCCACATTTTCTCTCTCTTCTTCTTGAACATCCTCTCTCAAAAAAACGACGTAGTTTCACATTTCTCCACTTCTTCAATGGAGTTTGAAGACAACAACAACGACGAAGAGGAAATGAATCTTCACGAGGAAGAAGAAGACGACGCCGTCTACGACTCTCCTCCTCTTCCTCCACCGTCCCGTGTCCTCAAAACCTCCACAGAAAGTCCTGACACCGCAGGAACAACCTCCACTGGTGGCGGAGGATTCATGGTGGTTCATGGCGGTCCCGGCGGCGGCGGAGGAAGCAGGTTCAGGTTCCGCGAGTGTCTCAAGAACCAAGCGGTGAACATAGGAGGACACGCGGTGGATGGTTGTGGTGAGTTTATGCCAGCTGGAATCGAAGGTACCATCGACGCGCTAAAATGCGCCGCTTGTGGCTGTCACCGTAACTTCCACCGCAAGGAACTGCCATACTTCCACCATCACGCGCCGCCGCAACAGCCTCTCCCTCCTCCGCCGGGATTCTACCGTCTTCCAGCTCCGGTGAGTTATCGACCACCACCTTCGCAAGCTCCTCCTCTCCAGCTCGCTCTCCCTCCTCCACAACAAAGAGAGAGATCAGAAGATCGGATGGAGACTTCTTCCGCGGAGGCAGGAGGGATTAGGAAGAGGCATAGGACTAAGTTCACGGCGGAGCAGAAGGAGAGGATGTTAGGTTTAGCTGAGAGGATTGGTTGGAGAATTCAGAGACAAGACGATGAAGTGATTCAGAGATTCTGTCAAGAGACTGGAGTTCCGAGACAGGTTCTCAAGGTTTGGTTGCATAACAACAAACACACTCTTGGTAAGTCGTCGTCGCCGGTTAATCATCACCATCAGAATCCTCCTCCTCCTCCTCCACAGTTTCATCATGAACAAGAGCAACCATGAATCTTGAATTTCGAATCTTGATCTTGATCGCTAGGGTTTTTTAATTTTTAGCTTATTTAAATTACTACTACTTGAGAAGAATTTGAGAACGGTTTTTATTGTTTAATTTATGTACCCATTTTCATCTTTCTGATGAGATGATCCTTTCTGGTTAATTATTACGTTTTTCATTATTGACTTCTAAATCTCGTATCGAATCCTCCTTGATTTGTCTTAAGCTATTTATTAGTGACATCACATGTGTCAGTGTTTGAATTTTTATCATGTTTTTGTGTTTGAATTTTATATGATGAATTCGTGCGTATACATGTGTGTGTATTTTGTGTATGTATTCGTTAGCATATGATTCATGTTTCTGTGTGCATTAATGCTTCCTTAGTACAATTGTTGATATTGTTCTTGTTTCTTTTTTTAAGTTCTTGGTGTTTGAAAATGTTATTATATTTCCTTGACCATCATTCCCTCGCCCACACATTTATAGATCTGATAGTCTCTTCTTGTTTCTTAACTTTTAGGTTGTTCATGTGTTGATAGATTTTCTTGATAATATTTTCCACACACACAGACACTCATATGTTATAATGTTATTATATATTGTCATTTAATTGTCCAATGAGTGTAGGACTCAAATGTGGATCGGTCGGAATCTCCTAGGGATGGAGATCTCTGCCCTAAAAAATGTTTTTCAATGGCTTGTAAACATCATATATGCGTGGATTCCTCAATCACCAATCAGTATAGATATATAAATATTTATTTACCTAAAATCATTTAATTTTTCCCCCTTGGAAATGAAAAAGGTGAAATAACATCAGCTAGCAGCTGCAACAACAGTATTCTGATTCCTGGGAATTAATTCTTCACTTCAATTATGCAAAAAAAAAAAAGACAAGAAAACTCGAACCATGTCGATGCATCCAAAGCTTCATACTGTTTATGTCTTTCTAGCTGTTTGTATATGTGTATCGATATATCTATATAGCATTGTTCTTTGAAGATCTGTGGAAGGTGACATGTGGGCTCTTTGGAAGCATGAAGGAGAAGAGATAAAAACATATGGGCACACATACATAACTACATTAATGATGTTCTTCCAAATCCCTAGACTTTGATTTCACCTGGAATTAATTTTGTTAATTTTTCTTAAGATCGTTCACTCTTTTAATTTCTGTTGATTTTCTATGTGTTATTATACTCTGATGATAATTTGAGTCAATTTAATCGAGAAAAACTTTCCCATAGGTTAATTAATAGTAGTAACGACAACTGAATCAGTTATTTAGTAAACTTAAAAAATGGTTTAGCCTAGCAAATTTATTCAAGTGGGTTTTGTGAAAGAAAGAAAAAAAACTTTTGTTTGAGGTCCATCTTTATCGAGACATTTCTGATAGCAACAAAAAAATATGAATTCGAGTGAAACTAGGGTTTTGAAGTGATGATCAGATGAAATATGCAGAGGAAAGAGGGAACAAAAATGATTGTAAAAGGAAACAAGAGGCAGATAAGATTCGAGTCCCCATCTCACGGCCACTTCCATATTTAGCCTTTCATGTCTCAACCTCTCCATGAGAGAATGCAAATAGAAAGAGGGAGAGAGAGAAAGAGAGACAAATATACACACAAATGAAAGGACTTGAGAGAGATGCTTTTGCTTGATAAGGCAATCTCTACGCCTTCTTGTCTATGTTAAAGCTGCACACTCCAAGAGTGAAGATGACTTTGTGGTCCTCTATCATTTCTCTCTTCTTTTTTTGGGGTCCAGAGTTTTGTTCTCACAAATTTCAAAACGCGTGTAGCTCAATTAGTTTGTACTTGATCGAGTTTGATCTGTACATGTTTGGGAATCATGATTAACGTTTGTTAATCCACTACATACATTACTATTCCTCCGTTTTCAATCGCAATCAGTTTTACTAACTGCTTTATAACCTAGCTTAATTCAAGGATTCAAGGAATGCTTTTCTCTCTTTTAATTTGTTGTGTGTTCCCTTCTCTCTATTTGTTTACTTCTGACTGAAAACATGATAATTATCTAAGCTTATCCGAAGAGTAATTAGTCAGTAAACTTAACTTTGGTTGAGGAGTAGTCTCCATGGCTCCACTAACAATTATGAAAAAATAAAATGATGGGGACATGTATAACATGGAGTATATGATTGTAACAGTATAATATACTCAGAGGTGAAAAATGTTTACTAGGCTTCTTGCTGCAGTAATGAGAAATGTTCGTACCATACGTTGGAGTCTGGATACGTAATAAATGTTCATAGAAACTAGTGAAACGCAGTTAAGTAAATAAAATTTAGGGTCTTTTTGGTTGTGAAGTACTTTAAATTATGAATGTATTTTATTTGTTCTGATCAGATACAAATTCAGAATTTTTGAACATAATTATTATTTTTACAGTGGTCCTCTTCTTCATGGAATCTTTCAGTCATACGCAGAAACTCATCGGACAACGACCAATCAATATGTATTTTGTGTACCATACATGTATGCATGTATATCATCAACATCATCATTCGCACAGTGTTTTTACTGTAGAATAGTTACTGTCGTTATGTTTCATTTAGGGAATCTAAATGTGACCCACAAGCAGGGTTTTATTACCACCCTTTCAAGCTAAGTTTCGAAACAGGTCATATTATTAAAAAAAGAAAAGAGAAAAAGCTCGATTTTGATTGCGTAAATAATTATATAGGACCGGCTAGGGTTAGGGTTTTCTTTTCTTTTTTTTCTTTAAACTATATGATATTTCCATACTCTTAGCTTCACAACCATTAACCTAATTTGGGAAAATTATGATGATTCACGTGCAACCGAACAATCTTCTCTTTTTCCCTTTATCACCGATTCTTGAGGATGTAGTTTATTAGTAACGTAGTATCTTATCATATAAAATTAGGTACGGTTTTATGTAATTACTGAAAGATATAATTTGTTTTTCTCTCTACAAAAGGAAAAGTNTAAAATTTAATAGCCATATGATTAAAAACATGTAACCAATTAAGACTAAAATAAAATCTGTTTTTTTGTCTTACGAGTGTTCCGACCTAATTGACTGAAATAGTGGTAATAATTTATTATTAAGTATATTGGTTCTACTTCTTAGTTGACAAAAGAAAAGTATATTGGTTCAACTTTATTAAAACAAAAAATTAGAAAGAAAAACAAAAATGTAAAGATAAAAGAGAGCGTTACACAAAGTGTGGTTGAGGACAGATTTATTAGATTCCGATTTCCAATAACCAAGAATGTATTGAGCAAAAATAAAATAAACACTTCTCTCAACAAATCTCAAATCCAGAGAGAAGATAATCTTTCATGTCCACATTTTCTCTCTCTTCTTCTTGAACATCCTCTCTCAAAAAAACGACGTAGTTTCACATTTCTCCACTTCTTCAATGGAGTTTGAAGACAACAACAACGACGAAGAGGAAATGAATCTTCACGAGGAAGAAGAAGACGACGCCGTCTACGACTCTCCTCCTCTTCCTCCACCGTCCCGTGTCCTCAAAACCTCCACAGAAAGTCCTGACACCGCAGGAACAACCTCCACTGGTGGCGGAGGATTCATGGTGGTTCATGGCGGTCCCGGCGGCGGCGGAGGAAGCAGGTTCAGGTTCCGCGAGTGTCTCAAGAACCAAGCGGTGAACATAGGAGGACACGCGGTGGATGGTTGTGGTGAGTTTATGCCAGCTGGAATCGAAGGTACCATCGACGCGCTAAAATGCGCCGCTTGTGGCTGTCACCGTAACTTCCACCGCAAGGAACTGCCATACTTCCACCATCACGCGCCGCCGCAACAGCCTCTCCCTCCTCCGCCGGGATTCTACCGTCTTCCAGCTCCGGTGAGTTATCGACCACCACCTTCGCAAGCTCCTCCTCTCCAGCTCGCTCTCCCTCCTCCACAACAAAGAGAGAGATCAGAAGATCGGATGGAGACTTCTTCCGCGGAGGCAGGAGGGATTAGGAAGAGGCATAGGACTAAGTTCACGGCGGAGCAGAAGGAGAGGATGTTAGGTTTAGCTGAGAGGATTGGTTGGAGAATTCAGAGACAAGACGATGAAGTGATTCAGAGATTCTGTCAAGAGACTGGAGTTCCGAGACAGGTTCTCAAGGTTTGGTTGCATAACAACAAACACACTCTTGGTAAGTCGTCGTCGCCGGTTAATCATCACCATCAGAATCCTCCTCCTCCTCCTCCACAGTTTCATCATGAACAAGAGCAACCATGAATCTTGAATTTCGAATCTTGATCTTGATCGCTAGGGTTTTTTAATTTTTAGCTTATTTAAATTACTACTACTTGAGAAGAATTTGAGAACGGTTTTTATTGTTTAATTTATGTACCCATTTTCATCTTTCTGATGAGATGATCCTTTCTGGTTAATTATTACGTTTTTCATTATTGACTTCTAAATCTCGTATCGAATCCTCCTTGATTTGTCTTAAGCTATTTATTAGTGACATCACATGTGTCAGTGTTTGAATTTTTATCATGTTTTTGTGTTTGAATTTTATATGATGAATTCGTGCGTATACATGTGTGTGTATTTTGTGTATGTATTCGTTAGCATATGATTCATGTTTCTGTGTGCATTAATGCTTCCTTAGTACAATTGTTGATATTGTTCTTGTTTCTTTTTTTAAGTTCTTGGTGTTTGAAAATGTTATTATATTTCCTTGACCATCATTCCCTCGCCCACACATTTATAGATCTGATAGTCTCTTCTTGTTTCTTAACTTTTAGGTTGTTCATGTGTTGATAGATTTTCTTGATAATATTTTCCACACACACAGACACTCATATGTTATAATGTTATTATATATTGTCATTTAATTGTCCAATGAGTGTAGGACTCAAATGTGGATCGGTCGGAATCTCCTAGGGATGGAGATCTCTGCCCTAAAAAATGTTTTTCAATGGCTTGTAAACATCATATATGCGTGGATTCCTCAATCACCAATCAGTATAGATATATAAATATTTATTTACCTAAAATCATTTAATTTTTCCCCCTTGGAAATGAAAAAGGTGAAATAACATCAGCTAGCAGCTGCAACAACAGTATTCTGATTCCTGGGAATTAATTCTTCACTTCAATTATGCAAAAAAAAAAAAGACAAGAAAACTCGAACCATGTCGATGCATCCAAAGCTTCATACTGTTTATGTCTTTCTAGCTGTTTGTATATGTGTATCGATATATCTATATAGCATTGTTCTTTGAAGATCTGTGGAAGGTGACATGTGGGCTCTTTGGAAGCATGAAGGAGAAGAGATAAAAACATATGGGCACACATACATAACTACATTAATGATGTTCTTCCAAATCCCTAGACTTTGATTTCACCTGGAATTAATTTTGTTAATTTTTCTTAAGATCGTTCACTCTTTTAATTTCTGTTGATTTTCTATGTGTTATTATACTCTGATGATAATTTGAGTCAATTTAATCGAGAAAAACTTTCCCATAGGTTAATTAATAGTAGTAACGACAACTGAATCAGTTATTTAGTAAACTTAAAAAATGGTTTAGCCTAGCAAATTTATTCAAGTGGGTTTTGTGAAAGAAAGAAAAAAAACTTTTGTTTGAGGTCCATCTTTATCGAGACATTTCTGATAGCAACAAAAAAATATGAATTCGAGTGAAACTAGGGTTTTGAAGTGATGATCAGATGAAATATGCAGAGGAAAGAGGGAACAAAAATGATTGTAAAAGGAAACAAGAGGCAGATAAGATTCGAGTCCCCATCTCACGGCCACTTCCATATTTAGCCTTTCATGTCTCAACCTCTCCATGAGAGAATGCAAATAGAAAGAGGGAGAGAGAGAAAGAGAGACAAATATACACACAAATGAAAGGACTTGAGAGAGATGCTTTTGCTTGATAAGGCAATCTCTACGCCTTCTTGTCTATGTTAAAGCTGCACACTCCAAGAGTGAAGATGACTTTGTGGTCCTCTATCATTTCTCTCTTCTTTTTTTGGGGTCCAGAGTTTTGTTCTCACAAATTTCAAAACGCGTGTAGCTCAATTAGTTTGTACTTGATCGAGTTTGATCTGTACATGTTTGGGAATCATGATTAACGTTTGTTAATCCACTACATACATTACTATTCCTCCGTTTTCAATCGCAATCAGTTTTACTAACTGCTTTATAACCTAGCTTAATTCAAGGATTCAAGGAATGCTTTTCTCTCTTTTAATTTGTTGTGTGTTCCCTTCTCTCTATTTGTTTACTTCTGACTGAAAACATGATAATTATCTAAGCTTATCCGAAGAGTAATTAGTCAGTAAACTTAACTTTGGTTGAGGAGTAGTCTCCATGGCTCCACTAACAATTATGAAAAAATAAAATGATGGGGACATGTATAACATGGAGTATATGATTGTAACAGTATAATATACTCAGAGGTGAAAAATGTTTACTAGGCTTCTTGCTGCAGTAATGAGAAATGTTCGTACCATACGTTGGAGTCTGGATACGTAATAAATGTTCATAGAAACTAGTGAAACGCAGTTAAGTAAATAAAATTTAGGGTCTTTTTGGTTGTGAAGTACTTTAAATTATGAATGTATTTTATTTGTTCTGATCAGATACAAATTCAGAATTTTTGAACATAATTATTATTTTTACAGTGGTCCTCTTCTTCATGGAATCTTTCAGTCATACGCAGAAACTCATCGGACAACGACCAATCAATATGTATTTTGTGTACCATACATGTATGCATGTATATCATCAACATCATCATTCGCACAGTGTTTTTACTGTAGAATAGTTACTGTCGTTATGTTTCATTTAGGGAATCTAAATGTGACCCACAAGCAGGGTTTTATTACCACCCTTTCAAGCTAAGTTTCGAAACAGGTCATATTATTAAAAAAAGAAAAGAGAAAAAGCTCGATTTTGATTGCGTAAATAATTATATAGGACCGGCTAGGGTTAGGGTTTTCTTTTCTTTTTTTTCTTTAAACTATATGATATTTCCATACTCTTAGCTTCACAACCATTAACCTAATTTGGGAAAATTATGATGATTCACGTGCAACCGAACAATCTTCTCTTTTTCCCTTTATCACCGATTCTTGAGGATGTAGTTTATTAGTAACGTAGTATCTTATCATATAAAATTAGGTACGGTTTTATGTAATTACTGAAAGATATAATTTGTTTTTCTCTCTACAAAAGGAAAAGTATTTTCTCTTTAGTATATGTGTAAAAAGAAAAAGCAAAGGTTCAAAAAAAGTTTAGAAGCTATAACTTTTAGCAACCTTTTTTTATAAGGGAAAATAATTAAAATAATTTTGTTTTGGACAGTTGAATGACTATGACGACTCATTATGACGAAGCCCAATGTAAGAATTATAAAAGTTTATTTGTTTTGTATTGTTGTCTTCACTTACTCCACTGTCCAAATAGTTCTTCATTTCAAATTTTCACACACACACACACACACATTGCTTGTATGTATATGTGTACGTTCATGCGGATCCCAAAATTGTCCTTTTAAGTTTTAAACACCAAGATTTTTAAATCAGGACCAAATCTAGACAAATTTATAGAATATGTAGTGATCAAGTAAAATCCGTAGCGCACTAAAAGCTTTAATGACAAGTAGACAATAGTGGCTGATTTTACTGAGAATGAGAAATTGCGTGAGTTACTATCGTAATTATTTATTAAGAAATACTTGTACAAACTAGCATTTTTCGTAATATATTAAAATTTAACATATCTTAGTTCACTAAATTTTTTTCCGGAAAGACTGGACCGATTTCTTTGATGAAGAGTAGAGATTTTTACCCTTTTGAGATTGAGAATAATATATTGATCAACTGATACAAATAAAATGTAGAAAGTATTATAGTTTTTTTCTCCAAACCCAATTATTTAGATGGTCGACACAATCGCTGGTGTGCAGAACGACATTGGTAGGCCCAAATGATTATTTTTAAAGAATATAGTATTGGCCCATCACCCATACTTACAGAACCTAGAGGTCTAGTAGTGGACCGGGACTCCAATCATTTATAAATAAAATTTGTCTTTTTTTTTCATGAAAAATTTATTTTCCATAAAAAATTTAGATTTTGGATTTTTGTTAATAAAGCTACAAAAAGCACAAAATCTCCATAAATAAGTTACTTAGATTATTTGGTCTCTTACGTCAGCTTGAAGTCAAAGACTTCTGTTAGTTGGCCCAATTCTAAGCCCGTTAGTGTTATGCGCGTCTTACTTTTTCCTAAACGACATCGTTTGAAATAGTCAACTCTAAGCGAACTACCTAACCGATACGGTTATTTTCCCGCTATATTTATTTGGCGGGAACCAAAAACAAAAAAACACAACACTCTGTTTTTGTTTGTTCCTATTTTCTACCAATATTAAATAAAAAAGATTTATCATCCATCCTTTAACAAGAAATAATAATATATATTGGAATTTAAATAAATGTTTATTTTTATTTTAAAATTTTGCTATGATTATTTTTCTTTTTCAACCTCTTCCTCAAGACATAATGATAATTGATAATAATTTATCAAAAAAAGAAAACAGAGAAAATTAAGAGCGATGTGTATGAGCAGAAGAATCATGAGTCTTAAAGCTGAAACAACAAGCTGATACTTCTAAAACCCCATTGGGTGTTTGTGAACATAAGCCTGAGCCATCCATCTCTATCATTTCCCCAATCTTCTTCACTCTCTCCTGCAACAGAGTTTAAACAATAAAAAGTTTAACGACTTGACAAACACAAAGATCTCATCAGCTATTTTGGGTGTAGACAAAGATGATCTAGATGGAAATCAGTCTATTTTTTATGGATTGCTAGATCAAATCAGAATCAACCATACCACAGCATGCTTTGTGGGGGCAAGATTTGGTTTTAGATGTGACTAGAGTGTACAGTGAGTGTGTATGTGAGAGAGAGAGAGTCACAAGACACACAGCTAGAGAATAATCTACTTTAAAGTGGTCTTTGGTCTATACGCTCCACTAGTTTCGGAAGTCAAAGGGTTCAGACTTCAGACCCATAAAACAATTTTCTTTTTCTTTTAACATATATAATTACACATGTGTATGCAATGCATGAGTCAGTGCACACACACACATATATAAAAATGTACCATCTTTAATAATTTCAATCTTCTCCACAACTGGCATTTCCTTGAAATTTGCTGCTTTATATTTGATATATTAAAAACAGTTTCTTTATGAGTTTGAGATTTTGGATGGATTGTTTACCTTTTGAAGTAGTGAGAAAAGAGGAGAGAAGTGAGGGTTGTCAAAGTGTACTGTTTGCAATTCTCCAGAAACAGAAAGTGCCACTGCAGCAGCAACTTCAGAAGGTCTAAACTCCAAAAAGTCAATACCTGCTCACTCACACAACCACCATTATACTCCAAAATTTTCACCCAAACAAAAATAAAAAGGGAAAAGTTTTATAGAAACCCAAAAAAGCACAAAAACAAAAGTGGTCAGGCAAAAACAAAACATAAAAGGAGAGACCTTTTGCTCACCTTTGTTTGTGCTGGCTATCACTTGTAGTGATCTAGATATCAATGTGTTGGATGGTTCTTGATCACATTTGCTCATCTTCCTCAGGAAATATCTTATGAATGAGCACGGAGTTATAGCTCTCAATCTCCATTCCAACTTGTTCAACACCAAAAGCTCCATTCTTTGGATTGATTTAGCCTCAAACACAAACTGAGGATCTCCAACCTGTTTACCAAAATGTGATCAGAATCGCAACTGATGTAAGAGATTAGCGGATCAAAACATTTAGGGGAGAGATTAAAAGCACCTGAAGATCTATCAACATTGGAACTTCAGTTTCTTCAGTTTTGGCTGCCAATGATAAACAAGCCACAGCCAACAACTGAAGTGTCCACACTTTGTCACTCTACAAGAAAGAATTAATAAATCAACAAATGGGAAGGGCTAAAAAGCAATTTCAATGTTTAGGATGTGAAGGAACTTACAGGCAAATCATAAACCGATAAGAATCGATCCAAGTAGTTCATTGACAAGCAAATACACAATGGTCCAAACTGGTGTTCTTCACAAGCCTGTTGTAATATGTAACAAGACACAAAAAAATATCAAAAGTGATCTCCTTTCCTATTTCTCTGGCATTTAGAGATCTATGACTCTTAGATTGAGGTGAATCTATTGTCAATAGGGCAATCAGATTCGCAGATTAAAGACAAAAGCTCTTTCTTTTGTTCTGCATAAAACCCTGATCTAACAACACTCTCGTTATGTCCAGATCATTTATCAAAAGTTATGTGATTTTCAGAATTTGAGCTGATTCAAAACCAATCAACATCCCAATTTAATTAAAGAGAAAAGATTGAGAACGAAAAATCAGACCTTCCAAATCCAATTAAGGGCTTCTCTTCTTTTGGCATTCAAATCCGAATCGCCACTTCTGAGTCTGTTGATGTAATCATCACTTGGCAAATGCTGCTTCTCTTTCTCCATCATCTCTCTGATAATCTCTTCGCTCTCCGATGGAAAACCCATCTGAGCAATCGAATTTTCAGCAACACCACCAATTGGAATTGTCTCAACAACTATGCCGTTCTCTGTACATAAAAGGCTCAGTTCCATATTATCTGCCATTATAACAAAGAGTTTTCAAAAAGTAAAATTGGTCCTTTCTCGATCTAAAAAGAATAATATTGTTAAGAAATTTGGACAAGGATTGTCATCTAGAGATTGGCAAGTGAAAGAAAGATTGGGTCTTTGAATTTTCTTTTTGCCCTCGTGGAGGTGATTTTTGTTTTGGGGTTGAGGTGTAAAACCAAAGGGAGGAGCTTTTTTTTTATATTGAGGAGGTGAAGAAATCAGAAATGTGGGTTTTATGGTAAGTGGGTAATGTGTGTGACAGATGAGAATTGAGGAAGAAGATGAAAGAATAGAGATTTGAAAATTTTAGAAAGTGATTTGACTAGCATGGTAACAAATGTTTCCTCACTTGAAGATTTATGGAAAATTATTTGAGATTTGAGGTAGGAAATGAAGCTTGTTGGTTTTATTTGTCGTTTTTTAGGTTTCCGATGATAAATCAAGTAAATTCAGATTATTAGTTCCGTAACACATATTTTATATATTTTTTGAAATTTGAAATACATGCGGTAAAACGTCTGTATTTTAAAAATATTTGTACAATACTAAAATAGACAATGTTGAAAAATATGACCACATTATATATTTTCACAATTTATGATTTTGTTCTTGTTTTTACAATGAATATAGTTTGACTACTATTTTAAAACAGTATCAAATCCATTATTTAAAAAAAAAACATTTTCTTTTAGTTTTTAAAAATAAAAAATCAATATAATAGGATCAAGATCTTGTGGTAATTTGTAAGTACAAGATAGAATTATTTTCCAAGTATACTAATGTTATATTGTGATATCGTTCTTTTTCAGGCGGGAATGTTCGCCGAACCATGAGATTTTGTTTTCTGAATACAATCAAATTAAACCAAAAAAAGATTATTCAAACAAACTTATGTAAATTATATTAACATGCCATAAATAAAATGGTTTGAATGTTGTATTGACTCAAAATCTATTACTGATGATGTTTGAACTTTGAAGCATTTGCTGTGATTGATCTTTGACCAAATGTTTTTGACTCTAATGTCACTTTTAGTCTTAGATTCAATGATTTCACAATTACTACAATCATTGCATATAGTTTGAATGGAACGAGTCTACTGTAGACATGCATAAAACTATGCCATATACTAACTTGAGTTTAATATATGGTCTTTGTGTTTTTTAGTACAATATGTCTTTCTTTACTATGGTTTTATTTACCCAAAGATACTGTCTTCTGTTTTACCCAACATATAAGATTAACTATAACTCTATAAGGTCTTTGTTTATATATAAAATGCTCTTTCTCCCCAAGTGGAGGTCGAGTTTTCGAACCCAAAGATTCTAATTACTATATTTCTTTAAAGTGATGACTGAAAGATTCTACACAGGAAAGATTTTTAAAACAATTTATACCGTCTACAATATATTTTCATCCAACTAATTTCTAAGGATCATGGACGGACACCGATAATCAGAGACTTTCTTCGGTTTGTTTGTTTGTCAAGTTCTGATATTCCAAAATCTAGATTTATATGTTTACAAGAAAAAATTTCTACAATTGCGACAGAAACCATGTTGAGGAAGGATTTCGGGTTTGGAGAATACTAAAAAGTATAGAAGAAATGAATATCATTTTTACCAAAGGTGTTTTTTCCTTTTGTTGGTAACAGTAACAACCAGAGCTGAAATCACGTGCGAGCTAATAAACTTTGGTTTGTTTTACAGTCTTTATCTTTTTCTGAAAAGATTGGTAAGAAGAAACAAAGGGTTCTAACTAAAGGGAAAATAAGAAGATGCATTTCGAATTAGACCAACAAGACTTACTCTTAAGTCTTGACTCTATAAAATATATATATTTTTCATGCATGCAAATACCAGACAGAAGTGGTCCAAGTACACTTTTGATGTTTTGCTTATCTTTGTGTGTTCTGAGATTCTAACTTTTAAATACTGCCTCACTATCTCACTCTCGATGTAACTTTCTGTATGGTGAATAAATAATTGTGTGTATTAATGTATTATTATGCTGTGCACGCCTATGGACCCGGTCAAACGAAGAGTGTGTCGAAATCACATGCCTTAATGCTTCGAGTTCGAGTAAAACGCCAAAATTTCATCATAGTTCAACCAAACCTAAACCAATTACAAATTGCTTTAGATCCCACTCTCATAGTGAAATCACGCTTTTAAGTAAACCGCAAACGTTCATCGTAGACAAGACACTCTCAATATTGATTGAAATATAAATCTCAAGAAGAAAATAGCAAAGATGAGATGACAAATTATATAAAAAAGAACAGAGTTGGAACAGATCAGAGAAGAGCAGACAACACCAAAGCTGTGCACATAATATGTCATAAAAAACACATTTTTTTTCGACAAGTTTTAGAGCAAAGGAGGTTTTTGGGGTTTGAACGCGATTCTTGTTTACGATTGTGGAGACATTAGATTTCTTCCACAAGACCTTCAGGCCTCATCCATCTGCTCCTGAATAAACCAGTCGATCATTGAGTTTTTTTGGGTGTTATTATCTGAATGGTCTTAATAAAGAGTATCTATGACTATGATCACAACACTAAGCGAATGAATATGAAGAAAGGGTAGAGAACTAGACTAACCTGCATATCGGAGGTCCAAAGGGTTAGATTGTCCCTTAGCAACTGCATGATGAGAGTACTGTCCTTGTACGACTCCTCTCCCAATGTGTCCAGCTCAGCAATGGCTTCTTCAAAAGCCTACAGATGAAAATCCAACAATCAGTGACCTCTTAAGTCTTTACTAAATCCTGTATCACTCAATCTGGTCTTTAATTAATGTATGAGAGATGTTATGGTTCTAAAGAGATTCTACTGACAAAAAGAATAATCTGGGCTAATGTGAGGCGTAAGTCAAAAAAGTTGTAAAGAAGAGAACTTTTGCAGGACGTCTTTTTCTTTAGAATCTCTGTTTATTAAAAGAAGTGGGTCCGTTCAGAAACAACGAAAGAGTTGCTTTTTACTACCACTTACCAACCTCTCTATTTCTGGTAGATTTTCAAAATACATTCAAATCAATCCAAATGAATGAAAGATAGAGACAGCAAGATTAGTAAACAAGTGGTCACTTAAGTCACTCAAAAAAATCAAGCTAGAAACAGAGTAAAAGTATTCATAACAAAACACAGATAGTGAATGATTTATGATTGTATCACACATAGAAACAAACATGCAGTTTAGAGAATGAAGAAATAGAGTACCTGCTTGGCCATGCTACAAGCTTTCTCTGAAGAGTTGAGAATCTCATAGTAAAACACTGAGAAATTGAGGGCAAGACCCAGCCTGATCGGATGTGTAGGCGCTAGATCAGCAACCGCAACGTCCTTCAAAGACATTTACACAGAAAAATAAAGTCAGAACATTTTTGTGAGAGGCTCGTTTGCACTCCAAAGCAGATTAAGGAAGCAATTGAATGCTCTTTTAAGACGAAAATGTAAAAGTTGACTACTTGTAACGATTTGATCAGAGTGGAAAAGCTTGATTTGAGGTCAATTAATTACTAATTACAGATTAGCTAATCGAAGCAATATCAGAAATATTAGGGATTTTGCTATAGAGTAGCTACCGAAACTAGATCGATTCACAGTAGCTATAGACGAAAACAGAAAGAGATTCAAAGAGAAAAGTGAAATTGATTATACCTGAGCAGCTTTGTAGGCGATCATGGTATCTTCGGCAGCAGTTTTCCTCTCATCTCCAGATTTGAACTCGGCGAGATAGCGATGGTAATCTCCTTTCATCTTCAGGTAAAAGACCTTAGACTCGCTGGCGGTGGCGGAAGGGATCAGATGCGTGTCGAGCAGCCTGAGGATTCCAGAGCAGATCGAGGAGAGCTCAGTCTCGACCTTAGATCTGTAATCCTTGACGAGCGACACGTGTTCCTCGTTCTTCCTGCTCTCTTCCTTCTGCTCAATCGACGATACGATCCTCCAGGCAGCGCGAAGAGATCCAATCACGTTCTTGTACGCGACGGAGAGAAGGTTCCTCTCCTCCACCGTGAGCTCGCCGGCTGGTGTAGCTCCGCCTACGAGCTGCTCCATGAATTGGACCATTTCCTCGTAACGCTCCGCTTGCTCAGCGAGCTTCGCCATGTACACGTACTGATCTCTGCTTAACGTCGCCGCCATTAGAGAGATCTCGGTTTTTTTTGTTTTTGTTTTGACGGAAATTTGAAATCGGAGGAAATTTCTGGAAGAAAAAAAGAAACTGAGAAGAAGAAAAGAGGAATAAAAAGAGAGCCTCATAGCCGAGTCACAATGAGCTGTAAAATGAAGTTCGCTCCACTCGCGCGTGGGCAACACTCTTTACCCAAACGACGACGTTGGTTGTAACAAACTTTGTGAGCGTGAGGCCCACGTGAAGGCTGTGAGGCGCGTGGGGAGATGGCTAGGTTTTGGTTTTTCGATAAGAGCGAGTGAATGGACATGGAAACGATGATAATTTAGTGCGTCAGATTCCACCAGTTGACACTGTTGAAAGTCAAAAGTTAGAATATGGGCTTTTGTTTGGGTCTGTTATGAGTCTCTGAAGCCCATTTAGGTTATAATACCTTGCTGGCTAAGCATATGCGTTTTCGGCGTGACCTGGACACAACTAATGCGGTCGGAGAAAAGACATATGAAGACAAGAAAAAGTTGTCTAGAATTTCTTTCGCATGATACTACTAGTTTATTTTGGTCAACAGTATTAGGCCTTAGTTTAGTTTGTTGATATGCGCATTATTAAGAAATTAAAAAAAATTAATTAGTTTTAATTTCCCAATACATAAAACTTTAAACGTCGGATCAAATCAACTGTATAGTCTGTATTCGTTAATCGATTAATTTGTGTTTCAATAAATGAGAATTGATGAAATTTATGCTCAATAAATTCAATAGTCAAATAGAATAATTCAGATCCCGCAGGATAATTGGTAGGCAGGAAGAAGAAACACAAAGTTGGTTAATCAAATGCGACCACATCATTAGAACACGAAAGATAAATAAATCGATTACTCATCTTTCTAATAATTGCAAGTTGTTTAGGTTATTGTTTTTTCTCTTCTAGAAATATTGCTAGTGTACGTAATAAATAATACTCCATACTTCAATTTTGTTTTTTTGACTTCCACACTCGTAGAAATATAACATTACCTTAATTTATAACAAAAACCAAAATCCTCACTCTTAAAATAATAGGCTTGTAGAAAATACTTAAAAAATGTAACACAAGTGGACTGAGTCTTGGATACAGCAGGCACCGTCAGGCGCGCGTAACGTTGCCGTTATGGAAAAGGGCGTGTCTCCACTTGCCACGTCAAGTTGATGCAGGCGTCTTAAAGTCTCCGTCACCGTCAACTGACGTCTCCATCCAACGCCGCTCTCTCCGCTCCGTCAAAATCCCCTTACCGTATAATGTACACATATATATGTACACTTTCTCCATGATGGCGCAAGTTTTAGTAAATTCAGAGATTAAAAAAAGAAGAAAAATATAGGATCTTCATCGATCTTCCATTTTTTCCCCCGAATCCGCCATTTTTGTTTCTCTTCATTCTGCATTTGACTCAATGACTGTCACTGGCGGAATTTTCTTTCCGTAGTCGTCATATTTTATATATTTTTTTTATCAGTTTGTTCTACTGGGAATTTCGGTTTCACACTTGCCTTCTCTCTCACTGAGAAAATTCACCGGAGGTTTGCTTTGGGCAGTGTAAGTGAGCTAATGCATTTGCTTTTGTCGTTTCGATTAGTAGATCGGCTCTTCAATTTCGCGTGTTTCCGTTCACGATTTCGCTTCCTTCATGTGAATTTCGTGGAAGCGAAAAAGTAACTCTCATCTTTCTCTTTTTTCCCTTTTGGCCGTTTCAGTAGAATTTCGCTTTTGTAGCCGTCGATTCGTTTCAGGAATAAACCGATTTTTCTAGATAGATTCCAGTTGCTATGCGCTAGGGATTTGATAGTTGTTTGTGAATGGAACAATCTGCATTTTGATAACTTCTCCTTCATAATCTCCGTTGGGATTTTTGAATTTCAGGTTAGAGAACAATGTTCAGAGAAGCTGGCTTAAGAAGCTTAGGAGAGGTATGAACAAAAACATTCTCTATCTTATTTGATTCACTATGTAGCTAACAAGCTATTGATTCGTTTTTGAGCTGTGAATAGGATGTTGGTTCGAGGTGGAAGATTGGTAACCGGAAAATGGATGCTAAATCTGTTGGCAATGGTTATGGAATGAGGACTGCTCCTCCGTTTACGAGAGGTAATAATAAGAATGGTGGATCAAGTTCAGATATGGACATTGCATCTTCTAATTCAGATGAAGAGACATCCGAGAGGCGTCACCACTCACCTCAACGATCTCCTCAAGATTATAAAATTCATCTTGGCTTGCCTCACTTATACTCAATGGCAGCTGCTCACGATGGACTTGGTCGCAGTGGTGCAAAGGCCTTTGTTGGAGATGACTTATCAGACTCAGCTACAAGCACCGAAGTCTCATATGTATACTTTTCCTTCTTAATTTTTTTTTGGTGTGAATATTCTGTATAATCTCTTCTCTGATTGATTGTAACGTTTACAGGAAGCAGAAGCTTGTGGTGGTGTGAGGAACAATGCTTCTTCGCATAATGAATGTGAAACAAGAAGAAATGTTGAAGCTGAGACTTCAGGAAGGACCAATACTTCAACATTGCCTCGTTTCCCAACCTTTCACGCCAGGTTTGAGTTACATATCTCTCTTATATTTTGTTATCTTACTCTTCTCTGTAAATACTTAATTCCAGTTTTGGTTTTTGGTATGTTTGATTGCAGTGAGCAAGGTCCATGGTCTGCTATGATTGCTTATGAAGCCTGTGTCAGGCTATGTCTTCATTCATTGTCAGTTGATAGTGTCAGTGACGCTTCTTACTTCCTAAACAACGAATGCACTGTAATGCGAAATGCGTTTAGTTTGGAGAAGTTTTTCCTTCAGTCCGAAGAAGAGTTACTGGGAAAGAGACCTTCTGAGTTGGTTACAGAGACATCTGCTCCTAAATCCAAGAAAACTATTGGGAAAATTAGACTCCAAGGTATAAATACGTTCATATATACCTTTTCTTCTTCCCACACCATTTGGTTGATTTGTAGCAGTTGTGTTGATAAAAGTATGGTTTTGTGACAGTTAAGAGAATTAAAATGGGAATAGATTCACCACCTGGGTGTAACATTGCATCACTGACGGTCTCCAAGGAGAAGCTCGAGGTTGTTCGACAGCACATTGCGGAACTGAATTCGACTTTATCTTCTGGATGGAAAGCAGCCAAGAAAGTTCATGTCACTCCTCAAGTTCCGCTAAATGGCTCAGTCTCGCGTCAAAGTTTGGCTTACCTTCAGGCAGCTGCTCGCTACCTTAAACAGGTTTCAAAGGCTGTTAAAACCGAAATGGTTGCATCTCACAACGGACCTCAAACTTATGAAACAGTACAAGGTATTGACATTGTAGTATGGACATTACTCATCTTCTTAATATTAGTCATCTGTGTTTGATTATTTCTGTTTTTCAGAAACATATTCATGTTCCTTGAGGTTAAAGAGCTATGCTGAAGAGGATCAAACTAGGACGCAACCTGGATCTGGCGAGACTTTTGTTTTGTAAGTGCCCTTTGTTTATTCCATCTGATCATTAAGCTTCTTTCTCTCTACTTCTTTATTGGTGGATCTTAATGTACTTTTCTCTTGTAGCTCACCAGATAGTCTTGGTGATGATTTGATCATTGAAGTCCGAGATTCGAAGGGGCAACAACTTGGTGGTGTTGTAGCGCAGCTAGCAGCTATAGCTGATGATCCGGTAACATTCTCTCCCTCTATCTCGCTTTCTCATAAGCTTTTAGTCTTTAGATGATGAAGAACTTAAGTCTTTATTTTTGCTTATCAGACCGAGAAGGGACGATGGTGGCCAATATATCATGAACCAGAGCATGAACTTATTGGGAGAATCCAACTTTATATAAGTTACTCAAGCAGTCTAGATGGAAAAACTAAATGTGGGTTGGTGGCAGAGACTTCAGCGTATGATCTTGTCGTAGAGGTGGCTATGAAAGCAGAACGGTTTCAGCGAAGAAATTTAGTGTTTAAGGGACCATGGCGCTGGATGATAACTCGGTTCGCATCTTATTATGGGATTTCAGATGCCTACACAAGATTAAGGTAAGAAATATATGACAGATAATGGTTTTAGTTTCTTAAATTATCTTTGTGGTAATTAAGCAGTGTTGTGAGAATTTGCAGATATCTTTCTTATGTGATGGATGTGGCATCACCTACCAAGGACTGTCTTGATCTGATATATGATTTTCTATTCCCTATTATGATGAAAAGCAACTACAAGGCTGTATTGAGTCATCAAGAGGTGTGTTAGTTTTGATTGTGAAGTTGTTCACTTCATTATTCAAGTAGCTTTACTTAATCTTTTGGTGCCTTTTTTGTCAGAATCGACTACTGGGGGAAATTGACGAACAAATTCAGTTGATACTAGCTTCAGCATTTGAGAATTACAAATCTTTAGACGAACTGTCTTTCTCGGGCATGAAAGATGTTTTTGAGTCTGCTACGGGGACTCCAGCACCGGCTATAGAATCAGCTGTCAAGCTTTATGGTCTTCTCAACGATGTATTAACCCCGGAGGCACAGCTGAAGCTTTGCAGATACTTTCAGGTATCAATCACATTCTTTATCTGTCTCCCTCTCTCTCTTGACCATATTTGATTATTAGTAATTTAGTATATGTGATAATCACCTATGGAAACCATTCAGGCTGCTTCAAAGAAGAGGTCAAGAAGGCATTTACTAGAAACAAACGACTTACTGAGCAACCGTAGTGAAGGTGCTTCACCAGTCGATCCCATGGCGCTTGTAGCTTCTTATCAGAAGATGAAGTCTCTTACCTTGAGCCTTAAGAGTGAAATATCCACTGACATAGCGATCCATAACTGCAATGTGCTCCCAAGGTTTGTTTAAGACTCTCAAGTCATAGATATATATACTGTTTGTTTCTCAGTCTATTGTTTTTGATGATTCTCTCTGTGAACTCTCAAGCAGCTTTATAGACCTTCCAAATCTTTCAGCGTCAATATATAGTGTGGATCTCTGCAATAGGCTGAGGGAATTTCTTCTCGTATGGCCTCCTCCTGGACCATCGCCTCCGGTTGTTGACCTTGTTATCACAACTGCTGACTTTCAGAGAGACATCTCTAGCTGGAACATAAAGTAATTAAACTCACTGATATATCTTTTCTGTAAGTTTATGTTATCGTAAGGCACTTACATATTGTGTTTGCCATGTTGCAGTCATATTAAAGGGGGTGTTAATGCCAAGGAGCTCTTCTATTCATATATCACAAGCTGGATTGAAGAGAAAAGACGCGTTCTATATGAACTCTGCAAACTAGAGACGGTACTGATCGTTTACCGTGGAAGCCTGTAAAAACGTGTTAAAGCCCTTCTTCCATCGCAATTGAATCACATTTTGTTTGTTTTCAGGTAAAAGCATGTGGCGAGATTTCAGGATTAACTTCTCCTTTTGTTGATGAGATGTATGAGAGACTCAATGGGACGCTTGATGAATATGATATTATCATTAGACGTTGGCCAGAATATGCAATATCCTTGGAGAAAGTAAGTGAAACAACAAAAACTTATTTTCATTGTTTCAGAAACAATGGCCTGACATCGCATGAACCAATATTAGAGAGTTGCTTTGAGCTTTCATTATCTTCTCCTTCTTCTTAAGTGTTGGTGTTGTTTCATGGAAAAAAGGTTGTAGCAGATGCGGAGAAGGCAATAGTTGAAGCGATGGAGAAACAATTTGCAGAGATTTTATCTCCACTGAAGGAAAGTAAGATATTTGGGATGAAAATTGTCCAGAAATTCACCAAAGGCACACCTAACCCTTACTCTGTTCCAAAAGAGGTATGTTTATTTACTTATTTGTAGATTGCAAGTTTTCTTGGATGTAAGAGTAGAAGACATAAACGCCATTTTGGTTAAAATCTCAGCTTGGAGTTCTTCTCAACTCCATGAAAAGAGTGCTTGACATTTTACGGCCGAGTATCGAAAACCGGTTCAAATCTTGGAATTCTTATATCCCTGACGGAGAAAACAGAGTCTTGGGAGAGCGGTTAAGTGAGGTTACAGTATTGTTAAGAGCCAAATTCAGAAGTTATACGCAAGCGCTCGTTGAGAAACTCGCCGAGAATGTATGTACTCTACTTGTCTAAAACTTTTGATTTTGTTCGCTCTACCGTTTGTTGATGATTTTTATGATGTTTAACAGACGAGGATACAAAGCCACATGAAGCTAAAGAGCATAATCCACGACTTAAGGGAAACCACAGCAGAGCCCGATGTAAGAAACAGAATGATGGCATTGAAAGATGTGCTTGACAAAACCATCGATCATCTACACGGTGTTTTCTTACCCGATGTGTTTGTAGCGATCTGTAGAGGAATCTGGGATCGATTGGGACAGGTAAGAGACATCACTAACATTACATTGGTTGTTTTTTCTTGTCTTCCGCATTAAGCTTCACTGTTCTTTTCTTCTTCTTCTTCCAGGATGTTCTTCGTCTTTTAGAAGATAGGAAAGATAATGTGACTTGGCACAAAGGCCCGAGAATAGCAGTTTCTGTAAGTTTGTTTTTGAGTGAAGTGAAACAAAATGACTTTGCCTGTTTTTCCATATCTTAATATGTTCGATGATTTTCAGGTATTGGATGAAATCTTTGCGACACAAATGCAGAGTCTGTTAGGGAATGCTCTCAAGTCCGAGCACTTGGAGCCACCGAGATCGATGATGGAACTCAGGTCTATGCTCTGTAAAGACTCTACAGACTACCGAGAAGGAGGCTACAACTACTAGTAGTACCACCAGACATGTGAACCAGTGAAGAATCTGGTTCTTCATGGTTTACTTCATAGTTTTGTTCATTCGTATTGTCAAGTTTTGGGCAATAACTTTGAAAGAAGCAAATGTAGTTAACGAAACACAGTTCACAAATCACAGTTATAGTAGTAAAAAGCTTTAAAAAAGACTCGCATTCTGCTTTTGGCACCTGGCAAAGTTTGAGTTTTGGACTTTGGTCATCACCGTCCGTTAAAGTCAGCTAAGCGGTTAAAACACGCGCGCAGTAACGACTATTAGTTGGGTCCCACATGAGAAAAAATGTTACAAAAGAAACGTCGCCTGAGAGATTCGAACTCTCGCGGGGAAACCCCATGTACTTAGCAGGCACACGCCTTAACCACTCGGCCAAAGCGACTTGTTGCTATATGATTCTTTCTTTCTATATATAAACCAAAATGAAAAATTAAAGATTTCAAAATGATTCCTTTTAACAAGAGACACTGGACCAAAAAAAAAATCGAAAACGACAAAAAACAAGAGCACGTTTATTCCCTCCTTCTTCTTTCCCTTTCTCTCTCTATGCAACAGACCATTTCTGATTTCTTCTTCCTCCCTTTCTCTCTCTCTCTCTCTCTAGCTTTAATCTCTCCAGATGCCCAAATCCTTCACTCGCCGTCGCTTCTTTAATCGCCACCATCTTCTTCTCCGCCGTCTTAGATTCCATATTTTTTACTCCTACTCGCACCACCACCGTCGCCGTTTACACCCGCCTCCTCTGCATTATTAGGCAATGTTGATCAACTTCGTAGGGTTTCTCTCCTCCAGATTGATTCTCGCCGCCGGGTGAAGAAAACATGTTTCATTTTCTATTGGTTGGGTTCATGATGTTGGCTTTCCTTCTGATTCGCCGGCAATGGAGATCTGCCGTGGTGAGGAGAGAGGAGGTTGTTCGTCTAATCGCTTTAGCCACCGAAGAATCTTATGTGGCGGAGGAAGAGGAGGTTCGAGCCACTGTTGATTACGCGTCCTCCGTTTCGGATGTTCATCGCTGCGCTGTGTGTCTCTACCCAACCACTACTCGCTGCGCTCAGTGCAAATCCGTCCGTTACTGGTTCGTTTTTCTCTCAATTGGATCATTGAAGTGAAAGTTTTGGTTTTTATTTGATTCTGTTTCACTAACGAAGAAAAGTTTTGGTTTTTTTTGTAGTTCAAGCAAGTGTCAGATTCGTCATTGGCGACGAGGTCACAAGGATGAATGTCGATCGCCTTCTCTTCCTGAATATGATGGAGAAAAGGACAAGTCTTTTCAATCTCATGGTAATTAACACTGGAACTACTTTCGCATTTTATTATTCTACAAAGATTCGCATTTTGATTGACTTGAAACTCTCTGCAGCAGAAGGTTTTGATGAGAGCAACGAGAGGATGAATAGTGATGGCGTGTCTGTTGATGTTTCCTTCGACATGTCTAGAAGTAGGCCTAGTGTTCAGAAGGTACAAGCGAGATCTGAAGCTGTGGATTTCACGTCTTCTTTAAACAGAAAAGATAATTTCTATGAGACGAGGCCATTGAGTAGGAAGAAATCACTTAACCGCACAGAGAAGGTTGAATCGTCGAGAAAGTATTCCAAAGTCAAGACTGATGTACTTGCTGATGCAGAGCCGCAAAGAATTGGTGATCAAAATTTGCGTAGGTCAGGTGGTGATTCGGCTGAGATGTCAATTCCGGATAAACTTTTGTCAGTTGAGTATGAAGGAGAAATGAAAGGACTTGGACATGGAAAAAGTACTACATCTGAACCTTCTGGTGCTTCTGCTGCAATGTCGTCTTCAACTATTCCCTTACCTTCAAAAGCTAATAGTAAGCCAAAAGTGTCACAAGCTTCAAGTAGTGGACTGAAAACATCTGTGCAGAAAGTTGTTCAGCATTTTAGACCCCCAAAGTCGTCAAAACTATCTCAACCTGAAGGAGAAATGAATCAGGTTACAAGTTCAGAATATATGATCGCAAGTTCACTTTCTTTGTATCATGATTCTATCTATCTACTGTCATTTTCCATATTGATGTTGCTGTTATTTGTGTGCAGATGAGCTTCTCTTATGAGATGTTTGTGAAACTTTATTGTGATAGAGTAGAATTACAACCATTTGGCCTTGTGAACTTGGGCAACAGGTACATATCGGTCTTATCTACAAGAACTTTTCTTGCTTGTAGCATGATGATGATCTAGTGTGCTGTTTAGGATCAAGTTATGGACAGAGCATTTTAATGTAGTTTGTCTTTAAGTATATTTGTGCGTATCACTTACTTATCTTATGTCTTTTCTAGCTGTTATGCAAATGCTGTTCTTCAGTGCTTGGCATTCACTCGGCCGCTGATGTCTTACCTAACTAGGGGCGTACATTCTAAAGCGTGTAAGTTTTCAGGCCAAAATCACTTTTACTGCTCTCATTGTGTAACCTTTGTGGAATCTTATTCCAAAGGTAGTTGGGTTTGGCAGGTCGAAAGAAGAGTTGGTGTTTTGTTTGTGAGTTCGAATTCTTGATTTTGAAGTCAAGGGTAGGAGAATCTCCTCTCTCACCTATCAAGATCTTGTCAAGATTACAGAAGATTGGGAAGCATCTTGGCCCTGGAAAGGAAGAGGACGCCCACGAATTCTTAAGGTGAATCATATGGGTTTATGCTGTTTGTAGCTTGTATCGTTTGTCTTTAACTCAATATTCTCGCAAAGGTGAATGACAT
Source organism: Microthlaspi erraticum (assembly GCA_902728155.2). Lineage (NCBI taxonomy): Eukaryota > Viridiplantae > Streptophyta > Magnoliopsida > Brassicales > Brassicaceae > Microthlaspi > Microthlaspi erraticum. Next base: position 375,291 of record CACVBM020001151.1, on the reverse strand, counting down.
TGTTCTTTCATAAGAATGTCAGGTGTGCTGTTGATACAATGCAATCTGTATTTCTCAAAGAAGCTGATGCAACTGGCCCGTTTGCTGAAGAAACTACTTTAGTAGGCCTTACTTTTGGTGGTTATCTTCACTCCAAGGTTTAGTACCAGCTAGAGATTTGTTTGTTGCTTTATGGAAGTCAGAGTAATCCCAATTATTGAGAATCTATGGTGGATGATGATATACAGATTAAATGCATGAAATGCCTCCACAAGTCTGAGCGATCAGAGGTGATGATGGACCTAACTGTTGAGATTGGTGGGGATATAGGAAGCCTGGAAGACGCACTTGCTCAATTTACAGCCTATGAAGTCCTAGATGGAGAGAATCTGTACTTCTGTGGCAGGTACTTGAATGTTGTCCTTTGTAAACCAAATACAAATACTACTTTAAAAACAAGTAATTTCAAGCTTTACATTTCTTCCTTTTTACAACCACGTACAGATGTAAATCTTACCAGAAAGCCAGAAAGAAATTGATGATACTAGAAGGACCCAATATTCTTACTGTTGTGTTGAAACGTTTTCAGGTGATAGTCTTCTTCATTCACTTTCATGTTTGATAGTGTCTACTGTTGTTTGTTGTTGGGTTTATTCTCATGGTTTTGTTCTTCATGCAGTCTGATAACTTTGGGAAGCTGAGTAAACCCATCCGTTTTCCCGAGCTTCTCGATATAAGCCCGTATATGAGCAACCCTGGGGATCATCATCCTGTGTATAGTCTCTACGCAGTGGTGGTCCATTTAGATGCTATGAGCACTTCATTTTCAGGACATTATGTTTGCTACATAAAGACCCTTCATGGAGATTGGTTCAAGATTGATGACAGCAGTGTAGGTCTCCAATAACATTGTTATACCAATCAACGCTATTTTCTTTCCTTTTCTTGATTCTTGAGTTTTGATTTCGGATTTGCAGGTGTTCCCGGTTCAATTAGAGACTGTGTTATTAGAGGGAGCATACATGCTTCTGTATGCAAGAGATTCTCCGAGAGCGGTGAGCAAGAACGGTGGTGGTCGGAAATCAAAGGAAAGAAGGAGTTTGGCTGCGATTCCGTCAAGGCACGACGACAAGAAGAAGAAACAGAGAGACAGCAGTAGAAGTAGTAGTTTGTTGCCACGTGTGGATTCGTCGAGTGGAAGTTTATCGTCAATGTTTAGCTCCTCGGAGACGACAAGCTCATGCAGCACAAAAGACTCTTCAGGCATTGAGAACTTTTCTGATTACTTGTTTGGTGGTGTTGAACCGGTTTGGAACCGGGATCCTCATGATTCATCTGCTCAAACGTTTATTTGAGTTTGAATGTCCATTTTTTGATTTTGTAAATGTACATTTTTGAGATAAAGCTTAAACCATCTTCGATTTTCTCTAACTTGGAAGGTAAATAAATATATCTGAATCGTAGTTAAAAAAAAAAGTGAATGTTTGTTTGCATATTGCATCTATCTATTACAAACAATACCAACATTTGTATAGCGGCAAGATACAGAGTACACACAATTACCGAGAAACCCAAAGCATAAAGCCTCACAATAAAAAAGAATACTTACACAAAACAGAGCCCTTTCTCTTTCTTTCATGTAGATTTGGTATCTTTTAAGACTCCTCCTTTCTCAAGCTCTCCAACGAGGTCCCTAAGAGAGGGAACTTTCATGGCTAGAGTCCTGTAGAGTCTAGAGTATCGAGCCCGTGTGCCATCAGCTGTTCTTGCTAAGGCCAGTGAGCTTAGAGCTTCGGGCAGTTGACCAAACACTTGTTTCATTTCCTCTAAGCTCATGCTTTCTAGAACCGGAGGTCTTGGCACAACTCTCACTATCTCGCCTCCTTTAGGTTCTTGAATTCGGGCATCCGCTTTGATCACGAGCTCCGAGTTGGAGTTAGCTCCGCATTTTATGATGAATGGAGCTGAAGTGCCTCCCGTGTTGAATTGCAGAACATTCCATTGAGACACATCGGTTTCGGCTGAGGATGTTGAATCTATTGAGGATCTCTTTTCGTCTTGAAGACTGTCCTCTTGTTCTGGGATTGTCTGCAGTCCAATAGATCAAACCGGCAAGTAACAAGTTAGATATTGAATCGAATCTCTCGAGATTTTTTGGATCATCAGTTTTTTATTCACATCACTTACCTCGACCAACTGGTGAGCCGTAGCAATTTCTCTCTGTGCGCATGGATGATCAACATCAAGAAGAGAAGGCATTCTTTCGTTAAGTTCTTCCAGAGCCTCAAGTAATGCCTTCTTCTTGCTTTTACTCAAAACGTGGACAGAGGCTTGTCTTGTTATTTCCTGCAAGAAGCAAACCGTTTTTCTTCTCATAGTTAATCCATGACCAAGATCAAGAAAGACTAGTGATGGTTTCATATGATAAGAGTTGTAATGAATACCTTGACTTGCTTCAGTATGGCATCTAGAGAAATGAGAGAAGCTAATCTTGAGTCTTCGGCTGCTGTAGAAGGATTTTGAACTGGAGAACTGCCTTCTTCCAAACTAAACAACGCTGCATCACTTCTCATTTGTTGCAAAATCTGATTTAGAAAGAAAATGGAAATTCAGGCACGAGAAAAAATCTTAAGAGATAATGAGATGACAGCGTAAGTTTCTTGCTCTGGGAGTTACCTTTCTTCTTTTATGGTCAACAGATTCCAGAGCTGATCGAAGCTTTGCTACTTGACCAGCATCTTCTGCCTCTTCCGAAGCCAAAGTACCAGCAATATCCTAATAAATCATCATTAATATTAGACGTCACATGGCAAACAAGTTCTTCAGCAAACAAGACCTGGATCTCAATATAAGCCCCTTCTTTATCAGGTTTCTTATTTCAAATTAGTTACTGCTGCAATCATTCTGGCATTTGCACTCAAAGAAGAAACTATATCATTTTGACATTGGACATGGCATATATAGTTATATACCTTCAGATGCTGCATCTGAGAAGTGTAGACTCGTTTTGCATACTCAGATAATAGCTGTCCCAAAGCGTCAGTGTGAGGTGGCACCGCAGCTCCTACCCCAGCCATCCAGCCATCCATAATTGCTGTGGAAAGAAGTTCTAATTGGCCAGTGGTTCCTCCCGAGACATCATCTGCTGTAACAGAAAGAAACTCAAAGCTTTCTGCAAGCCATGACCGAATCTGTCTTTGCAGTTCACCAGCCGGAGTGTGAACAAATAAAGCAGCTAAGGGCTTGTTTCCAATGGCGAAACTTTTGGCTTCATCTTGTATCTCCCTCAGCTTTCCTCCAGTCACTTGCTGCCTCCCAGTATCCTAAGACAATTTACAAACAAGAGAAGCATGTATATTTGTATCTTGGATTCTCGTTTATTCGGTTAAAAATCAAGCATCTCTGCGAGGAATAGGTATCTTCTTACCTGTTCATGTCCACGTATTCTTGAAACTACGGATACCAACTTACTTTTCTTTTCTGGTTTTAGATTTACTTTAAAGCCATGAATGTGCTCTTCATAATATCGAACTGGCGATCTACCTGGGCTGCTACTCCCGCTGGAGCTTCTAGTTCGACCAGAATAAGGCTTCTCCAAAAAGCGTTCAACAGGAGAAACCTAAAAGAAGTGGGTGGCGTGGGATTAGTCTTGCCGGAAGAAGGGACTTAGTCACGCACACAAGAGACAATTAAGGTTATGCTCACCTTGATCGACTGAAGCTCAGGTGATCGTGCAAGTAAGGACCTTATATACAATATCCTGACTCGAGAAACCAGCATTGTATCCATTACTCTTCTTGGCTCAATTTTCCGGATAAATGAAAAGACAGCATCTCTAATCTCAGCAAGGATTTCATGCTCTCTGGAAGCACCAGCCTTTATAACAGCTGCCAAAACCTGCAAGTCAACAATGGCATCAATAAAGTTCTTAGCATATAAACCTGCAAATTAGTTGGAGACCTATTATCCTAAACAGCGAATTTATTGTAGTATTTTATCTTCGAATTGTGGTAGTATGAATTCAGTTCTTTACATCCCTGAAAAATCTAAAAGGTACTCAAAATCAAACTATTATCAACATTGACAGTACCAGCATCAGAAGCTTGTTTGCGCCATCAGCAATGGCTGCAAGACCTTCATACTGATCGGGATCGAAATCATTCAATGCAGCTGTCAAGTATTCTCCAGCTGGAGTGGTTTTAACGATTTCAGAGCTAGATTTTACTACGGTAATTGCGCCCTCATTCTTATCCGCCGAAGATGGTAAAGCACCCACAATATTTTTCCTGAAAAAGAATTATTACAGATCATGTGACCAGGAGGATGGTAAACACATAGAGAAGACATAATTTTCTTCCACAGTGATCATATAAGTACCTGTCAACATCTGCAGGCTGAATTGTTGGTGAAGCTTTTGATGATGGGCTAGATACCTATATACAACAATCGATTAGAAAGCTTAATAGAATGATTTCTCTACCAACAGCTGCAAATAGAAAAGCGTCCATAATATGATACTGAATCATTCTCAGTGTAGGATAGCAGAAAGAATCACCTGAGTTGAACCAGCATTTGACTTTTCTGTTAATCTGTCAAACAATTTTTCATTTTCTTCATGCAACCTCTGCAGAAAGCAATAACTCTCTTCAGACAAATGTTCAAGTCCAAGTATTATTTGGTAATTTGAAAAATGGAAGAGTAGCTAATATAAATGTGCTCAACAGGAAGACAAAGCCGAACCTCAATCAATGCATCGCGTTTCTTCAGCTCTTCCTCAAGTTTCTTGGTAACTGCAGAAGAATCGACTGAGTTTCCAGCTGCTCTGGGCTGAGATTCCAAGGGATCTCTCGATCTTGTCATGTCAGACTTAAGGGCTTCACTCAGTTGTGATTCTAAGTCTTTTACTTGAGACTGAAATTTATTAAAAAGAAAAGGTGAATGTCATGGCTATCTATTCAGAGAAGGCTACCAGAAAGCAATCTCACCATCTATTTATTTAAATAGATGCTTCAGATAAAAGGTAAGGAGAAGTTCAGAATGTAGATACTAAAATGAAGTACCAACCTGCAGATTTTGAATGGTGGAATCTTGTTGTTGCGCCTGCAGCTTTTGTTCCTGTTCTAGCTGTAAAAGTTGAGTTATTTGATTTCTTAATTGAGAATTCTGCTCCTTTTCTATTTGATGTTTGTCTGCAACCATAGAATTCTCTGACTGCGCGGAAAAAAAGAGAGTAAATCATAAGCAGAAAGGAATAAGTAATATATGCAGACATTATCCCAGTCAGCAATGAAGAACCTTCAAATCTGATTGCAGTGTGAATGAAACTCTCCACGCTCTCTGTACTTCATTGTAGAGCAATACACATTGATCATTTGCTTCTTTAAGTGCTTGTTTTAAACCCGTAACCTCTTGCTTTAGACGCTGTGTCTCCCTCTCTTTCTCCAATACCTCCTTCCGAGCGTCATTTGCCTGCAGAAAAATAGGATATTTATACTGCATATATTCAAATTACGTGTACATATATAACAGAATAGCAAGTTAAGCTAAAGAGTTACAAAGTACATCCAAATCTGTTCTCCGGAGAAATAAACTAAACTTCAAAAGAGAAAGAGTTCACACCAAGAGAAGAATTAAGGCAAATCCCGAACTGAAGTGCTAAATGTCTGCCAAGTAAATCCTTTCACCCTCTGCTTTACTTTCAGCTATAGAAAATTAATATTTGTTCTTCATCCATAAGGTATTACTTGAGTTTGTATAATAATTTAAAATCTTGTTTGACTAACTGAGTTAAAAGCTATGAATCAATACACTACTTTCCTTTTCCAATTCTGTCTGTTACATATATATATGGAATTCTCTAGTTCTACTTACCACGTCTCTCCATTTCTTAATTGTGTCTCGATTCCCAAGGCTTGGTACAGTATTCCGAGCTCTAGCGGCATAGTTGAGACATGACATTATCTCAGACAAGTTCCGTGCACTTGGAGAAATGTTGACGATCATCAATGTTTTCGAGCTCCCTCCTGCACATTACAGGAAATTATTCTCATTTGAAGAAACTTCAAGCACTAGGGAGAAATCCGCAACACAAAGAGAATACATTTAGAGGTAAACGTAGAGGCACATGTCCAGGAAAGCAGAAGCATTTACCTAGTGAATCTGCAAGTATTCTTGTAAGAAATGAGTTCTCGTAAGGAATAGTATCTTTTTTCGACGTCAAAGACGATAAAACGTCTCCCAGCCTACAGAACACGACAGATATGTAGTAAGTAAAGGGAAAAAAAATCACGGATTCAAGCTTAAGCCTTCACATTGAAAAGCGGGAACGCGGAAAGGACACTTAAACTTACGCTGAAATTGAATTCGTTACATGGAGCAGATCAGTTACGTGGTCTCCATTGTCATCTTCCACAGTTAAACCTTCACTTCCAGCCAGGTCAACTAAAGAGAGCTTGCTAATTACTTTTTCTCTCGTAATTGTGTTGCTATAACAAATGTGTATTGAGACAATCCTACCAAGAGAGCAGAAATCCAAAAAAAATAAGCACGAATAGAGAGAGATTATATGACATAACATATGAATTAAGCATAAAATAAACCTACAAATGGGTAACATTGGACTTTGATCTATCATTCCCCCTATTCTGTAATGCAGACTTCAGGACTCTCAAGAACTCCGATGGATTATCAACTTTTTCCTGACAGACTTCTATAACAGGTTCACGTAAACCCATATTGATCTTTGGCAAGTTGCTCTGACAACCCGAGAGTAAATCCCTGATCTGAGAAACGTAAGTTTCTGAATTAGAAAAGACTTTCAATTTCCATTACAGCATTATTATGTTCACTAATAAACGAAAGCCACAAGTACTACAACTCATAATGAAAAAAGGAAGCACCTGTTCGTTATAGAGCTCACACACTGAAACAGAGAAACTGAACTGAGATGTGGAAATTGAATCAGAATTGGCCAAGTCAATAAGTTCCTCAAAACATCGTGCATATAAACCACGGTCCTGATTAGATCCTTCCTGAGAAAAGCCAACAATATACAACTCAAAATTAACAGACAGCAATTGCCTGAAATAGAACTCTCCAGTAAATCAATAAGATAATACTACGAATGTCCATGAACTTGCGTTATGTATTAACAAGACAAGATCTCTATCTAATTTCTAATATCAAAGTTTTAGAGAGGAAAGGGAGAGGAGGGGCAACCATGGTGTATGTCTTCCCCGCGTGAGTTTGTCCATAGGCAAATATAGAGACGTTAGATCCATCCAGAGCGGATTGCACAAAAGGTTGGACATCACTGAACAGTGAAGCTGAGGAAAGTATAATGAATAAGTTCTGCATTCTAAGGAATGAAGTACATAGATTACTACAAACCAAATCTACTTTTTTAGATAAATAGTGGAGACAGTTGTTAAGCAGTAAGGGAAGATTACATTAACAGTGAAGTATAGTATATTACCTTGTCCAACATGGGGTCCATAAACACGGTCAAATTCAAACTCCTTCTTGGGATTGGACAGAGTATCATCACTAGTGTTTACACGTATGGTGCAGTTGTCAGGGAATTCGATAATAGAGGGACCCTCGTCTTCAAATAAAGGTCTTGCCCGACAAAATACCTTTACGTTCCCTGAAAGGTAAATCATAAAGCTACACGTTCAGGCTATATAAGAACAATATGATTATAGATAAAGAAGGAGGACAGAGAGAAAGACTGATCACGTCGGTAATGGAAGATCTGCACCTTTGGTCGTCAGTATTTCGTTGAACAGTCTTTTCTTCTCATTGATAAGTGGAGATATCCTTGCCTCAGCCTCAAGGGCATACTGATCTGTGATAGGCTATGCAGATAAGTAAACAAAACAAAACATCCAAATTTCACAACAACAAAATATGTAGCAGATAACAGTAACAAAAATCCTATCGCAAGAGATACTTATAGACAAGTGAAATTCCAACACTGAATAAATAGCACAGCTCGACATTTCTTATCCATAAATCCAAAATTTCTTATTTTTGCCACAAACCACAAAACTTCGAACACAGAATACACAGGAGGGAAGTGATAACTTACCCAATTTGCGACTTTTATCAGCGAGAACACCTAAATAACGAGTAACCCTTTCAAGCTTTGCATTAGAATACTCCTGAAGATCAGTAGCTTCTTGTCTCAATCCCACATAATCGTCCTTTGCAAGCTGTTCAACCAAAACCCAAATTTTTCTTAAGCAGTAGCTTCAAACTCTTCCACACTTAACTTCCATCAAAATATCACTAATTACACAAGCGAAGTTGCAGCATTTCACCTAAAACTTCGACTAACTCAGCTCTATACTCATATAAACAAAAAATCATCCTTTTGCATATTACTTATTCAACCCCACCCACATTGATTAATCCTTAAATAATCTCAATCACGGAGAAACATTAATAAGAAATTTCAAAGGCAATTTTGCCACACCTGAACTTTCTCCTTCAGACTCTGAACCTTAGACGCGAGCTCCGGCGAGAGTGGCGGATGCGAGTTCGCCGGGATCGAGTACCGTCGAAGCATCGAAGACGGCGTCCGATAAACGGCGTCCTCACTCGAAGACGACTTCCTCGGTTCGAATCCAGTCACCTCCCAGTTCCACTTATTGGTGGAATTGTTATTATTGCTGCTATTACTCTTCTGCTCCGCCATTTCCAATCCACACAAACCCTAATTCTAATCTCGATTCCAGGAAACACCCGTGAAGAATTTCTGCAGCAGGAAACCTCAGATTCGAAGCGAAAGCATTCGAAAGTTTTTGAATTTATTACCTCCAAATCCAAAATAATTTCTTTTTCCTTTTATTTTCCGGTTTGCTTCTTTTGTCTCTCTGAGATATAAAAATGAAAGGCGGAGACGCTGCTTTTTTTATGACTCATACGATGTCGTTTTTGGAAAAAAAAATTGTCAGATTTTCTTTTCTTTTGAATATTTTTAATTAAAATGACAGAGACACCAAAACGTCTTTTGAGACACAAAATATTTTGTGCTGTGCGTTAATGACGGCTTCTCGTGTTCGATTTTGGTTCATTATTTTATTTCCAGTCCTTTTTTTTTTGGTCATCTGGGTGAATTATATTGATATCAAGGTGGAATACAAAGTTTTTGAAATACAGAAGCCCAAAAAACACATGGCCAGCAAGTGAAAGAAAATTAACCACATTGCTAACTCTAAGAGAGCCAAATGATTATTTCCAGTCCTATGGCTATATTTATTTATTATCAGCGCAATATTTAAAAATCAAATAATTTTGATGTTTCTTTCAAGAACTTCCCAAATATGACTTTGTATTGGTTCATATGACTAGTAGTAAGTAAAAGATATACACAAACACAATGACACTTCCGAATTACGGTGCAATGAGAGTCTAAACAATTGCAGTGTCCATATTGTCTGCATTATTACGATAAAGTAAGGCATAAGATGATAATCATGACAATGTGCAATGAAGATCGTATTTTTTAATTGATTAAATGATAATGACACTCACAGTCTAAGAATGTATGAATCATAGGTAGATCTGTGTGGTGCTTTTGATCTCTTTTTGGTTATTTAATTATTTGTGTAACTTTGGACCGACCGGATAGCGTGTCACTGAAGGTAAATTATTAGTATCTATACAAAGAAACAGAATTGATTGTAAATTTTGGTGTGGGTCTACTTTATGAAAGAAGAACCACACAAATGGACAAGATTTGAGTGACATTGTTAGGGGATGATTTCTGATATCTGAATGTTGAAAACAGTGTTGTAGTTAAAAAACAAGGCCCAAAGTTATCATTCTTGGACCTTAAGCAATCTACTCAAATTAAAGGGGCATCACATAGTTGTGTCAGGCCCAAATGAGTAGACTAATCCAGGGTTACAAACTTTTGAAAAAGTCAAGCATTTGATTTGATTAGTACCAATGCTTCGGACATACAGAAATTACAAAAATCATATGATTTAAATTCCTATTACATTCCTCAATTGTGGTACTCTTTTCTTTAATTGAGCTTCATATAACCTTTAGTTAAGTTCACCAACCTCCTTGTTTTAGTAATTCGTTCAATGGGAAATTTTATCCCAAAAAGTAAGTACGTAATCTCAAATCTTTAACTTTATACAATTTTTATAATGTACTAAACACTCTAATACCATTCAACTAATCCTGCACACTTTTTTTTTCCTATGCTTTTGAAACCTTTATTGTAAGACTATTTTCTTCTTCTTCTTTTCTTTTCTCTCAAGCACGTATCAATGTATGGCTAAACAATTGCAGATATTTTTTAATTGAAGAAGTATTTAAAAAAAAAATCCGAAAAAGAAGAAGTATCCTATTCTCACGCCAGCAAATCGTATTGTGCTGTTTCAACAAAAAATGGTCCTTTGAAAATCACGTCCATGATCCATCATATATTACGTAATCCAAATAAAGCTCTTGCGTTCTGGCCGAATCAAAACTTTTAATGTTAAAAACCTTCGTTTTAAGTTTTTTTTTAAACCCATCGTTATAAATATCGCGTGCTGATATCAAATTATTTACTGAACTTGTAAAACGCATAATTTTCATTACATCAACTGAAACTTCCTTTTAGTTTTCAGTTTCTTTCTCTCATACTAGTATTAATTATTTCTGTTAGGTTAATTTACCAACCGGAATATTTTTAAAAATTTCTTTAAATTCTTGCCTAACGTAAAGTGCATAATTTTAGAAGTGATCTTGGTTCTCAAGGAACTTGCTAGATGTCTAGCCAAACGTAGAAATAAGAGTAATGTGACTAAAATTTTGATAGAGCTAGGACACATTAATTAATGGATAAAATTTAAAAGTGGGTGAAAAGAAAAGAGGAGAAATTAAGAAAGGACACAAAGCGAGAAGAGTGGATCTTTCTGATGGATATGAAAAATCTAAGTGAAGCTGCAGTGTGAAGAACACAGCAAAGTGTCGGTGCCTCCACAAAATTCACATAATTATTTTCTCTAATAAAGAAATATTTATTTTTCGCAAATTCACGTAATAAGACATCAAAAGCCGAATTTCATTACACCATGGGTATATATAAGCTGTTTTTTTTTTTTTTTTATAACCGTGGGGATCCTAAAGGCTTTCTAGGCCCAAAGATTAATCCCACGAGACCCATGGCAATCCGCGTATTCTTACCATTTAAGACAGCCCAGGTAGTTAAGGGGACTCGAATTCAAATGGCGGAAGTCACAGCAGTAACCCCTTTACCACTGGGCCACAAGGCCTTGGTTATATAAACTGTCCATATTTTATATACGTTCCCCCAAAATCCTCCAATGAAATTCAAATATGGACGTTAATATAAGATAACACAAATGTAAAGATTCCATATAAGCTGTCTTTTCAGGAAAATAAAAAAGCTGTCTTTATCTCTCCCAACGGTCCAAAAATCTAATAAAATAATAATATTAATATTGCACTAGCAAAGATTTTTTTGTTTTTCGCAAGGATTAAACAGGCAAATAGATTCAGATTTATCTTTTCTCAACAGCTAATAAGAACATAGCCTGTCGATAGCGCCAGTGATCTAATCCACAGCCATTACCTATGTCTACGTGTCAGGCTTCACTGACGGTGACGTAATTATAGTAATTAGATGCTTAAAACTCCAACTAGTTTTTTTCAGTTATGACCTTTTTTGACGATTATGGAACTTGCTAAAGAATTTTGTACGTATTTATCACCCCTTTCCCTCAAATTCTGCTTGTTTAGCCTAAAACAGATGTAATTCTTTACTAAATACACACACACAGACAGTTATGTTTAACAAACAAAACAAATTATATCACAATCAATCTGCTTTAATTTCTTTCGGATCTGTAGTATTAATTAGATGTCAATACACCGTACAAACTTACCAACCCATATCAACACATATAGGAAAGATATATCAACCAAAAAGGAAAGTGATCGAAAAAAATATAAACACATGAGTGTAAGTAACTCTTGATTTTCTTACCTAATACTCTCTTCATTATCAAAATTGTTTTCCATGTACATTACATCCAATAATCTTTAAGATTTGTCAAGTCAAAGATATCTCAAATTTCGCATTTTGTTTTGTCATTTAGCGATTTATTTCTCTGTAATTACGCAACGTTGTCATTAAAGGAGTCAAAGAATTAGTTAATTATATTTTTGTGTAACGAGAATAAAAGTGAAATTCGCCGCAAGAGGCAAAGAAGCAAAAAGGAAAATAAAGAAGTGTGTATTGGTGCAAGAAAGACGGGGACCCATGGAGAGAGAGAAAGAGAGAGACAGACAGCAAATTAAATGAACAGGTGTCCATGTGACAAGCATTCACGCGCTCTCTCTCTCTCTCTCTCTCTGAAGTCTCTACATTACTACAAACCGTTCTGGGAAATTGATAAAAGCTTCCTCATTTTTAATCTTTTAAGTAATCGTCAGTGAGAAGAAGAAGAGGGAAGACGAAAACCCGATAAAAAGTGGAAGAGGGAGAGAGAAAGAGACAAGAGAGCATTCTGATTCATGTGATTCTGGTTTCGCTACTTTCTCTGATTTTGCTCTCGTGCTTCTCTGCTCTGTCGTTTTCCGGGCAAGTTTGTGATTGTTTCGTTCTCGGTTTCTGGGTATTGGTCGATTGATTATAAAGTCTCGGACTTTCCCGGAAACTGGATCTGGGTCTTTCGTTTTTTACTCGCCTGAGGAAGAAAAAAAAAGATGAATTTTTATGCGAGAGACAAATTCGCCATGAGAAGAGGGATTCTCTCTGTGCTCTTCTTCGTCGTCGTTTTACTGTGCAACGCTTCGACTTCGTCTTCGTCATCTGTAAGTTGGCCAAAATCTACTTCCTTTTCCTATTTTCTGGGTACCGTTTTTGTTGGATTCCGTTACAATAAAAACTTAAGCTTTTCAGCAATTTTCCTTTTTCTCTGGAAAGTTTTACGCAGACTATTGTCTTATGGTATCCAGAGATAGTATCATCAACTTGCCTATTGAAGAAATTTCTCAATTTTAATACATTTATAGAAATTTTAATAGAAAGAGACCATTAACGGTAATTGTGTTTGTTGATTGAGTTTACGTTTTATTAACCGTATGATTTAATATCTCCGGAGTCTGGATAATTAGAAATTGACTAGTTTAATTCAAGTCAAGAGTTCTCTGTTGAGTTAAGTAGTGAAGCTCTTTTGATGAAACCAAGCCATTTATTTTTGCAGGAAGTGATCACAATAAAGCCAAGACATTTGTCTCTGCTAAAGAGTGCTTTACAACGGGTAAAAAATGAATGAACTTTAAATGATTCTTCATGAGTTTCGACTTCAGAATTCAGAAAGTAAACAGTTTTTTTTTTTTTTTTTTTTTGTGATTTTCTTGTAATTTCAGTCCAGTGGAGAACAATCTGATCTTTGGAGGCCATTGACTGATCAAGGATGGAGTCCATGTATTGATATCGGAAACCCTCCTTGTAAGTATTCCAAAAAAATTTACTCATTAGCTTCAAAGTATGTCAATCTCTGTTTTCTAATCTCTCTCTTTTACTTGTCTTGGAGTAGCGTTACCGGATAAAACCGAGGGATACATTCAGGTATTCCTTGACGGAGGACTTAACCAGCAGCGAATGGGGATTTGCGATGCAGTTGCGGTTGCTAAGATACTAAACGCAACACTCGTGATCCCTCATCTTGAAGTCAATCCTGTTTGGCAAGATTCAAGTGCTTTTGTTGATATCTTCGATGTGGATCATTTCATCGAGTCTTTAAAGGAAGACATAAGAGTGGTTAGAGAACTTCCTGAGGAGTACTCATGGAGCACAAGAGAGTATTACGCTACAGCTGTCCGTGAAACACGAGTCAAAACAGCTCCTGTTCATGCTTCTGCCAATTGGTATATCGAGAATGTCTCACCTGTTCTTCAAAGGTAATGTCTTCTTCTTCTATCACTTAATCTGACAAATGGTTAAAGTTTCAGACTTTAAGTTTGGATTCTTCTTTGTGTGTGTAGTTATGGGATTGCTGCGATATCTCCATTCTCTCACCGTCTCTCGTTTGATCACTTACCTGCTGAGATCCAACGGCTTAGATGCAAAGTAAATTTCCAAGCTTTACGCTTTGTCCCTCACATTACATCGCTTGGTGATGCTCTTGTGAGCCGTCTTAGAAACCCTTCATGGAGAAGCAACAAGGAGAGAAAGAACGTTGATCATTTAGCAGACATGACCAACTCACACAGCAGACAAGAGAAAGGAAAATTCGCTGTTCTTCATCTTCGTTTCGACAAGGTAAACAGTTTCACTCTGTTCTGTTCTGTTCCGTAGATGATGTCTCTTGTCTTTATTTGGTCATTTACAAGTTTTTCTTCTTATACAGGACATGGCTGCACATTCGGCGTGTGATTTCGGTGGAGGCAAAGCCGAGAAACTAGCGTTGGCGAAGTACAGACAAATGATTTGGCAAGGAAGAGTGTTGAATTCTCAATTCACAGACGAAGAGCTGAGAAGCCAAGGACGTTGTCCTCTGACACCAGAAGAAATGGGACTTCTTCTAGCTGCTTTCGGGTTCGACAACAACACGCGTCTCTATCTCGCGTCCCACAAGGTCTACGGAGGAGAAGCGAGAATCTCAGCGTTGAGACAAGTGTTCCCAAGAATGGAAGACAAGAGGAGCCTAGCTTCTTCTGAAGAACGAGCTCGGATCAAAGGCAAAGCTTCTTTGTTAGCTGCGCTTGATTACTACGTGAGCATGCACAGCGACATATTCATCTCTGCGTCGCCTGGAAACATGCACAACGCTCTTGTTGGTCATCGGACGTTCGAGAATCTCAAGACGATTAGACCGAACATGGCGTTGATCGGACAGCTTTTCCTCAACAAGAGCATCGCGTGGGTCGATTTTCAGCAGGCGCTTGGTGAAGGACACGTGAACAGACAGGGACAGATACGGTTGAGGAAAACGAAACAGTCGATCTATACGTATCCTGCTCCTGATTGTATGTGTCATGTTTGATTTTTAGAAAGTCTTACTAGCTATATTTTTTTTCTGATAAATAAAAGCTCGTATTCTTGATGAGGCTCTCGTTGATTTGTCTTGTGAGGGTTTAGTAAATTATTGTTAGTTACAATTTGATTAGAAAACGAGTGTGTAATTTATTTCAGTTATAATACTGTAGTATCTCTTTATATATGATGATGATATAAATAAATAAGAGTGGAGTGGTGTTCTTTTTAATAACACAGTTTATGAGAAAGGGCCCAATAAGGTTGTGTGTACAGGTAAACTCTTCCGTGTCCTCTAAGTAATAAAAAAATCAGTCAATCGCGTGAAACCTAAATCGAGAGAAAAGAGAGAGAGAAAAAAAAAAGCATCCGGAGAGTATGTCGTCGATTGAAAGTGAAGATATGGAGAAGTTGATGAAAGGGCAGAAGGAAGTGAGCCGCAAATCCGACGTAATCTTTTTTGCATATTCTGTGTTGGAATTGTGAGACAAGAATTAAAATTAACGCAGGAATTAGGGTTTGTTTACTAATTTTGCTGATTTAATTGGTACTTCAATTTAATTAGGGTTTCGATCAATCTGGAGGATGTCGAAGACCCAGATGCTACCATGGGGTTGGCGTGGTACGACTGTGAACGCGATGCTTTTGATCCTCAACTTCTTTTGGTCAAGCTTTTTGCTAGATTGGGGCTTCATCGTTACAACATGTCCAAGGTAATAATAAGAAGAAAGACGACTAGCCTTTGTCATTGGTTCCTTTATCAACACGTCTCTTGATCTCTGCAGTGGCACAAAGTTTAAGCTTCACCGCCTGAAGAAATACAACAAGACAATGGGTTGCCTGTGCTATTATTACGTAACTCTGGTTGCTTGCGATCCAGCTACTCCCACTTCGCTCGTAAATTTTCAGTCTGGAGTTAGTCAATTAGTTTTTGGCATATTGAGTGCCATGTGCTTCGTTGCTAGGCCTCAAGGTAAAGTAACAAATTAAATTTCATCTCTTGTATATTTATAATGAAATCTCACTTTGCTGATTTATAATAATGTTGAATAAAAGGTGCCCCAAAGGAGTCATTGCCATTCGATCCTCTGGATTTGAAACAACCCAATGAAGGTCGAAGATTTAATTGGCCGTCAGATTTCAGTGATAGGAATCGGTTTTACATTGTAAGTTTTATTATAATACTTCAGTTTTGCATCCGGGTCTTAAGTAGCGAGTGATGTACTGATATATATATATATATATATATATATATATATATATGTGTGTTTTATTGCTTATAATGTGCAGCTCACTGAATCAGAGCTGCAAGACAATGATTGGCCTCGTCTATATTTGGAACTTGCAATTTGCGAAACTGATAGGGGGATTTTTTTGGATGTAAGTCTTTGTTTTGGACATATACCGTGTGTGACACTGTTGTTTGTTGTTAATAACTCTTGTTGTTTTTGTGCAGAGCGTTATGGCCAAGTTGCAGATTCTGAAAGTGGCCATAGAAACTTCTGATGAAGACGTGGAGCCGCTCCAAGCCAAGAATGCAACCGTCTACATAAAGTTTAAGGGCTTGGCCTATGCTGTGTATGGTGAGCTTGGTGCCCATATTGAACGCAAAATGGTTGTTAAAAGAAGCATCAATGAGCGTTCTGGATGCTTGACTCTCGTTGGTGGCTATGGTTTTTCCATTGGAGACAACACTGACCGGCGTTCTATGACTTCCCCCGGCTCTGATCGGAAGCCTGGAGATTCAATTTTCTGTTCCAAGGCTGCTGGTTATGATCGCCCTCACAATATTCCTCTCCCTCCTTTCGGCGTGACCAAACCCAAACCATCCCAGTCCTAAAAGGCCGACCCATCTCCCTTACCATGTCCCTTGCTCTTCAAAATATTCTTGAATTTCTTGTGAGGGTTGGTTACAATTTGATTAGAAAGGGAGTTACAGAATCTTATTATCATGATAAATCTTATGGTTCCTTATTAAGGTTTGATTTCTGCTTATGTGCCTTAAAACAAACTGAAAAACATCTATATACGTATATGTTTATTTCATATTACCCTTGACCCTAGCTACTTAAACGACATATACAGTCCTCATTAAAGGTCCCGTAATTGAGGTTTAAATTAAGAGTTTGGTAAACGTTATTATTAGTATTAAGCATCTCTCAATTATACAAAAATAGTTCAGGAGCTAGATGATTGATTCCGGGGAAATACATCAACTTAAATTATTCCCCAATTGAAAATTCCAAGATTTTTTATACTCAGTTTTAACTTTTAAGTCTACTATCACTATATTTAAATTGTTAATTAATAAGAAAATCAATTCGCTAATATATCAAAACTCTTTCTGATAACATATTTCTGGAATGATTGGCCTTGTCTATATTTGAAACTTGCAGTTTGCGAAACTGATAGGAGTTTATTTGAATGTAAGTTTTTGTTTTGTTTTCAACATATATTTGTTTCAAAACTCTTTCTGATAATATATTTCAAATCACTGATATGATATGAGATGACCTTCTTAATGATCACCGCGTGATATCTTTCAAAAGAAATTATAGCTAATGATGAACTAACATAGGCCAATTCTGTATCTTTCAAAAGAAATTATAGCTAATAATGAACTAACATAGGCCAATTCTGAAAACACCACTACATCTACTTCTATAAGATGACTCGGCAGATAACACAAAGCTTCCTCCAGAGACTCTAGAATCTTCACATAACGAATTATGTGTCTACCAAAGACCTTCTCCCCCAAATAACAAATAAAACAAATTTAAATTCATAAATATAACAATACGATTTTTAAATAGAAACAACAAAAACGACACGGTTTTTAAACAGAAGAAAGAAGAATGATTGTACAGAGAGGAAGTCGCCGCAAAGAAAATGCATAAGTTGTGCTATCCATGGTCTGTAATGGGACCAAAAAGCTTTCTCCAAGTAGTATCAAGCAATCCCAGAAACTCCATACCAACGAAATCTCCCTCTCAAATGTCTACACATTTTATCACTTTACAAAATAATGTTAAGGTGTTTATGAAATGAAATCAGTAGTATACCCTTGTTACCGACAGTTAATTAAACAAAGATTTTTCAGATACGTTTAAGATCGAGATGTATCTGACTTGTTTTATTTTGTTAGCACAAGGTTTAATTTATGTTTAATGTGCCTTGAAACAAATTGAAAAACATCTATATACGTATGTGTTTACTTCCTATTACCTTGAGTACCCTAGCTATTTGCATGCACTAAGTAAAGTTAATCGACATATACAGAGCTCATTAAAGTCCCCTAATTGAGATTTAAATTAAGAGTTTGGTAAATTCAGGAACTAAGAGCATGTCCATCGGTTATACCATAGTCTCAGTTTCTCTTATATATTAAATTAATATAATTTTTAAAAAATAATTAAATTTAAAATAATAAAAAAAGCCAACCACTAATATAGTGACACCTCTTACCATAGTCTCTTATTTTTGTTGATACGGTCTCGTTGCATAGAGACATATCACACTTTATGAGATTCTCTTTTCTCCTTTTTCATTTGTTTTTAATTTTTTAATGTATAGAGACCATGTGAAATATCACCGTTGGAGATGTTCTAAATGATTGATTCCGGGGAAATACATGAACTTACATATTCCCAATTGAAAATTCCAAGATTTTAATACTCTTTTAAGTCTATCATCATTATATTTAAATTGTTAATTAATAAGAAAATCGATTCGTTAATATATCAAAATGGTTACAAAAGAGAAAAACCGTAATATTCCCCCTATATTGTATCGAGAGATTTCCTGGTCGTAATCTGGTGTTTCAAAGTCTACAGTGAAACCGTACACCAACAGTTGCCACGCAACAAAGTAAACCGCTAGCAACCGTCGGATCAATTTTTATTGGTTTTGCAGAAGCGAGGCTCAATAAAAACGGGAATTAATAAAGGAGAAAAAAAAACAGAAAAGCGAGTAATATAAATGAAGCAGAGCAGAAGAGATGAGCTTCTTCTGTAGAAGTCAGAGAAAAGTCAGAGGAAACGAGAGAGACGAGAAAGATCAGAGAGTCATCGACGACGACGAAACGATTCTAGGGCTCCTCCGATCGACGATTTGATTTTCTCTCTCTGATTTTCTCGGTAATCTACGTTTCGGAATTATTACCGGAGACTTTTCTCATCTTCCTCTTCAACAATTCTTCTGCCGAAATTTTCGCATTTTCTTTCCGCCGAGTTTTCCGGCGAAGCCTTGCCGTGTTTTGACGGACACCGAGGCTTGATTTTGATCCTCCTGGTTTCTTCATTAGTCTCGATCGCTTTCGTTTTTCTATTTTTGGCTGTTTTCTCACTTGGACCACCGATCTGAAGAAGCATTAATTACTTTCCATTTGAGAAGAGTCCGCGAGAGAAAACAAACTATCATTAAGATCTTCTCTAATGTTTAGCCTGAGATTTCGTTGAAATCGAAATTGACCATTAAGAAAAAACTAATCTGCTTTTTTAATTTTCTGCGAATTTCATGTTTGATCTATGTTTTTATCGATCACATCATAAACAGTATTAATGGATTCTGAATTTTGTTTTACAGTCTAGTGATTTTATTTATGGTTTAGGTTTTTAGTGATTGGTCAGTGTCATCATAATGGTGACATAATGATATGTGGTTTATTAATTGAAGGGGATGATTAAATGAAAACTGGATATTTATTGTGAACAGGTCGAAGACCAAGGAAGAAGTAACGATCCATGGCCGATTGAGTAAAGTTAATCTCCGGAGATTCGGAGTGTTAGGGAAGTAATAGAGAAGATGGCAGTCTCTTTTCCTCGTCTTCCGAGGTGGTTGTGTGGTGGCAACACTAAAGAGAGAGAGAAGAAAGAGTCAATACCAAAGGGATCTTCTTCGCTGAGTCCTTCACTTAAGAAGAGTAAGGCTGGTGGTTCCTCGGTGAAGAAGACGAAGAGAGGAGGATGGATTGGAAGAGGAGGAGGAGGATCAGGAGGAGAGGAGGAGAAGATGGGGAATGTGGTGTTCCCTGAACCGGATGATCCAGAGTGGTCTATTGGTTGGGTTGAGCCACATGGACCAGGGTTTAAAAGTGAGGATGATAGTGGTGGGTTTGTGGTTCTGGTCCCTTGTTACAAGAAAGTGATGGATGGCTCAGGGAATCAAATTCCTAATGGCTTCTTCTCTCCTACTGCTCCTGGTAATGTTTTGTTTCCATTATCTATCATCTTTACTAATAATAGCAATTATGTGATGACTTATTTGCATGTTTAAGATGATCATCTCTCAGTGATTTGCAAATTGGATCATAATTCGTTGAAAGTTTGGAGCTTTGGTTATTACCATACTTGCTTGGAGTGTTTTAAATTGAGTTGATCTTGGTTTTAATGAACAGATGGGAAGAATATGGAACAGTGGCTGTCGTCTATGGGGAAGCTATAAAACTGGAGATAGGGAAGAGCAAAACTATTTCTTTTGATGTTTCAGTATCAAAATTAAGAATCGAATAATGAGAAAAAGGAAGAAAAAGAAAAAAAGGAAGAAGCAAGATTCGTGGATAGCTTCTGGAGACTTCTTTTGGTTTTTCTGTTCAAAGAGAGTGACAACAAAACACCAAGTCATCTCTCAAGAATCTACTAATGGACAAAGATGATGGTGATGGAGACTCAGCAACGTCAAGATGAGAAGAATGATGAAATTGATATGTTATGAATATATGATAATGATTTGAGTATTGGATATTTTTCATGTGGGAAGCGTTTTCTGCTTTCACTTCTTCTGTGGTCGAGATTATTGGGTTTTTCGAAGAAAAAAAAAAATCTTTATTTTCTTTTGTTCTTTTGTGGTTGTTGATGTGTAATGCTAATAGTGTAGTTGTACATAAGTTTCTGTTTTATTTAATTTCCTTTCTTCAGTCACATGTCATGTGCGTACTTTCGACAACACACAACCATCAACGATTATAATCAGAAACTTGGCAAAATCGTAACGTTCACAAGAGTACACAAAGTAAACTCAATGAGATTACAAACTAAATCCTATCACTCTTTGTCGTTAGAATCCTTGGGAAGTTGCAAGCCCATGAGGCCGAGTAAATTGGAAGCAGGACCAGGAAGTCCTTGTTGTGAAGCATAGGATTCAAGTAGGTTCTTTACAAGGTTGAAATCAGCATCAATAGGTGTAAACTCCTCCTCGTCTAAACCCTTTGATGATTCCTGCAGATTCACATAGATAGATACCAACATTAGATTCAAAATCTCAACACAGTTAATTAACGAACAAAATGGATCAAAGATAGTGAAATACCTCGTTCTGCTTAGAAGAAGGTTGATTAACATGTTCAAAGCTTTTCTCAAGAGTTGAGTTTTTCAGTTCCTCGTTCATTGCTCCAGAGTAAGTTTCCATAAAGCTTTCCTTCGCCTCCTCCTCGTTAGACTCTTCTCCTTCGCTATCATCTTCAATGTCATCTGCAGACCATAAACATTTCAGTAAGTCCTCACACTCCACACTTCACAGATCAGCATATGTTGCCACGAGAAGAAAAGAAAAAAGTTGAAAGCAGGAAATACCAAAATCCATGTCCATTGAAGATCCTTCAGAGCCATCGCTGTCATCATCAGCTTGTTCACGCTGACCTTGGCTTCCTAGCATTGACTCAATATCCTTCATGAAACGGTCTACATCTAGGTCGACTTCTTTGAAATCCCTGTAAATGTCGAGCAAAGTAAATCTTGAGCTTGAATTTTGAAGTTGACAAGAGATGACTAATTTTCAAGAGGCTAACCTGTTTTCTGGCACTTCTGCTCCTTTGTAGCTTGATACCTTCTGCATAAACTGTTGCATCGACTTTGAGATATCACCGAGATCAAAGCTGTTCATGTTTGCATCAGATGAGCTTCCGGCTTCTTGCTTCCCCTTTGCTTTCTGTTTTCTTTCCTTCTCCGAGTTGTAAAACTCCATCTCCTTCTGCCTCTCTTGAAGAACAGAGTTTAACTCATCCTCACCATCGTAGAGCCACGAATCATTGTCAGAAACAGCAACTTCCTGACCCTTGAAGTCGTCCTCTGAATACGGTAAACCAAGAATCTCATCAATGCGTCTCACCGGCGCACTCATAATGTCTCTGCACATAAGAAAACAACAACTCAAAGACGAATCTTTTACACTACAAACAGTAGAAAAGAATAGCAAGCAAACAAAAACTGCATTATCACCTTGTTCTTGAAAACGAAGAGCTCTTGTGGTAATACTCCTCAGCATTCTCCATCAGCCTCTTGTACTCCTTGGAACCAGAAAGCAATCCTTCAAAATAACCCTTCTTCTCAAGATTGTCCTTGTACTTGCTCCAGCTTATCCCTTTCCCATCTTCACCGTCTTTCTTCCTCTCCTGATACATCATTTCCATGCCACAAGCTATTTTCATCCCAAGCTCAGCTTCAGTGTAAGCCTCCCGGTCGCTAATGCTCGGCATTGGGTAACAATTCGGCGCCTGAAACTTCTGCTGCACGAGCTGTGCGTACATTGCACGAGACATTTTGACAAGCACGAGCACCAACTCTTGCTCTCTTCCTTTGCTCAGGAACTTCTCCATCTTCGCTGCGTGTTTCATCGAATCCACATCGCGATCGTAAAACCCTTCCACTGCAAGAGAGATTAAGAAAGGCTCGTGTTTGAGCACCTGCGCCACCGACGTCGGAACCCTAACCCTTACACGGTGCATATTCCTCCACGCTCGTTCGGGATAATCCGAAATCCGGCTCTTCAACGCGGATTGGACTGAATCCGACGCGCGAGCTTCGTGGCTACGCTCGACGAGAAACCGCAACGACGCAACTAAGGAAGGATCCGGGATGCGGCTCCGGGGAACAATGTGGAGGTCACCGCCGCGTATAAAGACGCGATTGAGACTCGTCTCGGGATTGAGCCAACGCGGGAGGTGAAAGGCAGCTTCGATTAGGAGAAACTCGCCGTCAGTGTCCCACACACGGATGGAATTAGACGGAAACGCGGCGGAAATGCGGAAGAGAAGGAACACAGCGAACCACTCGTCTTCTAGATTGTCGCCATATTTCAGCTTCCCGTGGAGATGAGGCATCGCAGTATCGGTACAAGCACAAGAGGAAGAGTGAGCTATGGAGAGGGAGAAAGGCTCGTGCTGCCATATGTAGGGAGAAGTAAACGGCGAAACGAAATCGATTATTTCCAGGTGAAGTGATTGAAGAGCAGCGGATGCTTCCGATCCTGCGGCGGAGAGGGAGGAGTCAGGGAATATGGAGAAGAAAACAGTGTCGTCGGGGAGACGAGAAGAGGTTTGAGAGAAGAAATCCGAAGAAGATGATTCCGAATTGAGCTCCGTCAACGAGAACGGTGAACGCTTTGCCATAGCTCCTGCTTCTGGTCACCGATTGATTCCACCGCCGGTGATTGATTTATCAAGTCGTTCTGTCAGAACTCTCTGGGCGATAAAGAAGGTTCGCCCAATTATTAGGATTTTACGAAATGACCAAAACACCCTTCGTCAAGTTTTCTTTTCGTTTTGTTTTCCTCAGAAGAAAGGAAACCAAAAACCCAAAAATTGATTTTCCGTTATCATCTTCATTCGTTACGATGTGTTACGGTCACCATCAATCGTTACCGCGGAGCAGCCTCCGTCGCCAATCGTACGACGGAGACAGCGACGATACAGCGATCGACGATCTACGAGACCGGCTCGCGGAAACGGAGGCGCGGCTGCGGCGAGCCAGAGCAAGAGAAGCTGAGCTAAGCCGTCGGTTAGAGCAGATGAAGAGATTCGTTTCCGTCATGGAGATCATGGAGACTTACTTGGAGCGACGATGCCAGGAGCATAAAGATCGAATCGCTCGCCTCTTCTCTCCGCTATCGACGAAATGAAAGGGTGTTTCTCTAATTCTCTCTGGCGTAGCGTTGATCTTCATCCTCATCCTCCTCTTGTTTGTTTGTTCGTTTCGCTGTGGATCTCTTCACCTTTTACTGTCTCTTGTTGTTTTTGTTTGATAGTATCAGTTGAAAAACGAATCATCAGCAGCTAGTTTCAAGGAAAATCCAGAAATTTTAGTAAATCTTTGTGCAATTTGATCATCTTCATTTGGGGATAAACTTGTCATGATTGATCCTTGTTGCTGATTATCATAAGATTGTGGTAACAAAATACAGAATTAGAGACCTTTCGAGTTGTATACAAAGGAATCTAGGAGGAAGCTTGTAGTGCTCTTTTGCTATGCCAATCTTGGATTAGAGAACGAAGAGTATGATTTGGTGTTAGAATCTGATAGTCCAGTCTCAGATTTGTCATAGGAGATGTGTCATGCCCCATGCTTAGCCATTCCTCTATTGCTTCAAGCTCATACGAAAACCCATCTGCTGCAATATGTGGATTCTTCATCACCTCCTGCAAAACAATAACAAGAAGTTAGAGAATTGTGAATCAGTACTCTCTCTCTCTCTGAGCTAAGGACTTTGAGTTTGATACCTGAAGTATGGGGCACATGAAAACACTCGGTATGTCATTCGGATCTCCTTCTTCCATGTTTGAATTGGTTGCTTCCTCGTACCCTCCTATGATTCTAAACTCATCAGCTTTGGCCCTTATCTTCCCAAGCTCTTCCATGATCTCTCTGGTTGAAAAATCCATGTTCACTCCTCTGTTAACCGAAGAACATTTCACCGCAAGTGCACCAAACTCCTTAGCTAACTCCAACGGCCACTTACCAGCCGTCTGATCCAAATCCCTGATGATACTCGTCTGGTTCATCGACATCGCCTTGAGCAAACCGGGCCAGTTCCTCCCGGTTAGAAGATGCAGCAGCAAAACACCAAAGGCCATCACGTCAGGTTTCGTATCAGACTGATGATCACTATGCATGATCAGTCCAAACCCGGTTATCTTCGGCACGAGGTTACGGTCCAAGAGGATCTTAGACGGCGTGAGGCGACCATGGACAATCGGTTTAGGCTTAACCGAGTGGAGAAACCCGAGTCCAGAGCAAACCTGGTGAGCTATACGAATCCTATCGTGCCATTTCAGTATCTTGCTTCTTCTTGATTTCCTCTGCGATGTGAATAGGTTATCCCTCAAGTTCCCACTATGCATATACTCAAAGAGTATGCATTTAGGCTTCTCCGCAGAAAAACCAGCAATTGCTACCAGATTAGGATGCCTAATCTCATTCAAAAGCTTGACTTTTGCTCCAAAATCCTCGTCTGATAGAGAGTCGCCAATCACTTTCACAGCCATAGTCGTATGTTTGATCCTTCCTCTGTACACATTCGTCCAGTTACCGCCGGATTTCAACCTCAGCCGATCGGAACAACTCTCAGTAGCCAATCTGATATCCTCTGCAACATACTCTCTATACCCACACTTCACTTCTTCTTCCTTTGAATCCAACCCTCTTGCTTCTTTCTCCTTGCAAAACTCGATCCGGAGGTTGAAAACATCTCTTTGATTCCGAAGCTTCTCAATCTCCATCATCGTCTCTCCTTTCTTTGACACAACCCTCTCTAGCTCCGCTTCCGCCTGCGATTTAGCCTCCATCATTGTCTTAACCTTGCTTGAGAGCTCTTCTCGAAGCTCTCCAAGCGAAATTAGCTCTGTTTTTCCTTTCTCGACATCTTTCTCTGATTCTTCGATACATTGTTTATCAGACTCTAACATCTCTTGAAGCTTCTCTCGTCTCTCGCTCTCTTCTTTAATCCCAGCTTCAAGCTCTTCAATCTTAGTCAAATCAACAACAAAAAGTTATGTGAATCTCAGTTCTTAGTTTAGTACTTAAGTATCAGTCTAAAGGTTTGTTTGTACTTACTCTGCAATTGCATAAAGAGATTGCCCATTCAGCTTTGTCGGATCTCTCAGCGTTGACTTTGACTTCTTTCTTATTCTCCTCTATCATCAGCTTAGCTTCATTCACCTTCCTTCTCACATACTCTAACTTCTCTGCTACGTTCTGACATTTTCAACATTTTATAAAAAATTCAATCAAAAATTCTTCAAAACAAATCAACAAAGGCATATTCTCTCGAGAAAGTTTCTTTTACCATATGTTGCAGCACGTCTAGTGCCACGTCATCTTCTTCTTCTGCTTCGACACCGTTTTCGTCTTCTTCGAGATTTAGACTCAATAATTGCTGGAAATAATTCTCCAACTCCAGCAAATGCTTATCCCATGGACTCCCACTAGCCGATGGATCATCACTGTTGGCAGATGAACGGTCAAGATTTCTTCCCGGATCATAGAACATTTTCCCAATCCAGCTTCTGATATTGCTATTGTTGATGTTGTTCGCATCGCTCTCTCTCTTTAGCGAAACCATTTTGCCTCCACAAATTATATAAAACTCGCAAAACTCTGGTTTGTTTTGGTATACATAGAACGATCCGCTTATGGCACTCTTCGATTTCCTGCGTTACACGGAAACAAAATTTGCAAATTTGGATTCTTCAGGGTTGAAATTGATAACTTTATAATTTAAATGAGGTCAATTCGCAAAAAGCAAAAAAAGTTACCGGGAAGATGAAGATCTCATGAAAGTGATTCCCATGACGAGTTTTGTGATTCTAAGCTTTGAGATCAAATCTAATATTAGCACTTGAATTGAATCATCTTGCTTCTCGACTTTGAGTAACTCTGCTTTCACCTGTAACTGTAATTAACAGATTACTTCCAATTCTAATTCTACCGCGGAAAAAAAAAACGGAATTAACAGAAAGAAAAAAAGGACAAACCTTTGCACAAAAAGTAACGTATTGGGACAAGAGTTTGTTGCTCTTTTGATCCTCGTATTTTCTGAGTACTTCAAGCTTTTCCTCGCTCACAGAGCTCGCTGGAAGCTTCCCAACTAACAGACAGACACAAATGTGAAGTTGTGGGTTATATTGATAAAAATGAAAAGAAGAGGTGTGAATTGAGAAAATAGAGAATTATACAAGGGGTGTAGACAAAATCTTGTGAAATGTTGCAGAGATGGAGAAGAACAATGGAGATAGGTATGTTGTTCCATTTCTTTAGAGCCCAATCGATCGTCTTGAAACCTTCTTGCAAATCATTTCCTACAGCTATATATACTTTCTCCATTGCTGATCCTTCTTCTGCTGCTTCTTGGAATTCATGATTCTTATTTTCATCCATCTTCTTATGGGTTTTGATGATGATGATGATAAATGAAATCAAGGTTCAGGCTTTTAGTGTTTTGTCTGGTAAATGGCTTTTGAAAGACTTTTATATTTTGTATTGTTGACTACAGAAATAGTCTGGAAATTAAAAATGTTTTTCATTGGATGTTAAATATGTCTTTGATTATTAACTAATCAAGGCATGTAAGAGGATGAAATTTTCACAGACAGATATTTGAGGGGAAGAAAATTCTGATGACGTGAAAGCTTGTAAGTTGTAACATCTGAGGTGACCAAAGCATATATATCCAATTAGGTTCGAGGTTGACTAGATATGTTCATTGAACTTTTCTTCTTCTTTTGTTTGGTTCCAAATAAACCTATCTGAAATAAATAAATACAAAGGATTAGGGCTCAAAGGGCCCAACATGGAGTTCAAAAAGCCCAGGATATAACCAAACCCATCCGACCGTGTTTAAACAAAAACAAAGATTAGAGAGAAATGATTACGAGGATAATGGACAGATGTGCACGTGCTTCACCGAAATCCTCGACCAGAAACGTGATGCTGCGCACGTGCCTCTTCGGTCAAAGATTTGAAGGCAACTACTGTTACACCGCTGCACACTTAGCACAAATCATTGGACCTTCCCAACAAAACAAGGAGGTAGATTTGCTGACCCATTATATAAACTAAGGTAAGAGGTTCAATAAAGTAGAATTGTAGGATACAAAATGTTGTAAACAATACGACATTAGGCCTTAATCACGTGCCTTAATTGCAGGGCCTCTTTTTGTATTTGTAACAATTTTAAAATTAATTTTTTGGTTTCGTTTTTACATACCCGCCTTACCATCTGGAGGGGTGTCTCCTCCACCCATTTTGTTAGAATTACATAATCTTTATGAATATCTTACTGAAATTTCTTTTTACTAATACTTTGATTGGTTAGAAATAAAACAGATCAAAGGTGTTTTCAGTTTTTGTTGTCCCAATGGCTTTTTTTGTCCCAAAAGGTCTAGCTACTATTTGTTACTTTAACTTTCAAATTCCTTTTAAGTTTTAGATTTTTATTCTTTGGATATTCTTTGGAAAGTCTTTTGTTCGTTTCGTTGAAATTGTTTCTATCGAGAATTATAAGTTGTTTCCTTTATTAAACGGAAGGAAGAGCTCAAACTACAAATATATTTGAAGCTCGGATGAAGGATAAAAAGTAAAAGTAAAACCGTAAATCTGTAAGAGTGGAAAGGGAAGCAATCTGCATTGCATGAAGGACACGTGGGAATTCTGTAAACCGACTTTAACTTTTAAACGGTGCAAATTGTTAATGGCATTACTGATTAAGGGAGGTCATTATAAAATTAATTTACTAACAGTAATTATCAGAGTTGTTAATGACTATGGTGATGTGTGTTATCTTTTGTCCCCCAGATATTTTGCGACCTTCTGTTCCAGACAGAATTTATCTTCCGCAGTGCTAAAAGCTCCTCACCTCCTCCACCTACTCAAAACATTGTCTATCATAGATGTTGTTCACCTCAAATTTTTCTTTTTATACATGTATTTATTAAATTAGTTTCCTTTTAGCTTAACACGTAATCTGCAAGCAAATGATATGTGTCTTTGCAAAATGATTTCTTTTAAAATACAAAAGCAAAAGCCCCCTCCGGTTTTACGCCGGTCGTCACAGAAGAAACCGTTCTACTCTCTCTCTCTCTCTCTCTCTCTCTCTCTCTCTCTCATATCTACTCTACATTCACACACACACACACACACACTCTCTCCATAAAGAGATTTATCTTCTTCTCTCCTTCTTCTTTTCTTATGCGTTGCTCTCTAAAATATTCTAAAAAAATGAAGAACCTCTAAAAGTTAATTAGCTAGTGACTGTAACCGCTTTATCAGCTCCTTTTTATCTTTTATAAACACAATAAAACCATTTTCTCCACTCTTCGCTTTTAAGAGTTGCTTTCATTAATCCTCTTTTGTCTCTATCCGTAGATTTCACTTGAAAAAAAGTTTAAACCTTTGAGAACCTCTCTCCCTCTTTCTCTCTCACACACACAGCTTTGATGGCGAATTGGTTAACGTTTTCTCTGTCACCAATGGAGATGCTCAAATCGCCTGATCAATCTCACTTCGTTTCTTATGACGCTTCTTCTTCAACACCTTATCTCGATAACTTCTATGGTAAAAAATCTCTTCTTCAATTTCATTTGCCAAGTGACGTATATGACTTTTCCAGCTTATCCTCTTTAAACCGAGTTTTGCTGAGCTCACACATCCTCCTTTTCTCGGTTGCTTAATTTGTCTTTTTCCCGAGAAAAGGAAAAAGAAGAGCTTTTTAAGATTTCCTTAAGAACTAAAAGGAGGCATCTAAAAATCTCTGCTTTCCGGTTAAAAATCACCAATTTCATCTCTTTTGGCATAATACTATGAATAAAGTTGCTAACTTTTTGTTTGGTTTTCATTGAAGTTTTCAAGGAAGAAGCTGAGGTTGAAGAAGCTGCTTCAATGGCGGATTCAGCAACAGACGCCATGTTTTTCGACTCTGAAACTCGTTCTCAGTCTCATATTCCCAAACTCGAAGATTTCCTCGGCGATTCTTCTTCCTCTTTCGTCCGTTACTCCGATAATCTAACCGACACAACACAGGACTCTCCTCCTCTGACACATTTCTACGATCCACGTGACCATACTGGAGCTGAAGTTGCAAGTTTCTTCTCCGATCATCACCACGATTTGAAGACGGTCGCTTGTTTCCAGACGAACTCTGCCTCAGAACTCGCCGATGACTCGGCCTCCGTCGGACGGACTCATCTCTCGAACGGCAGCGAGCTTCTCGGCGGCCAGGTTATGGAGTCATCCACGACGGCGGAGCTAGGTTTTAACGGTGGTTGCACCGAAGGAGAAGCTTTGTCTCTAGCGGTTAACGACACGGTTGGTCCTTTAAGCTGCGATAATGGCGGCGAGAGTGGCGAGAAGAGTAAAAAGACGGTTTCTAAGAAGGTAACAGCGGCTACGGCGGTGGAATCATCGGACGATTCGAAGAAGAAGATCGCTGAGACATTTGGTCAACGAACTTCGATTTATCGAGGAGTCACCAGGTAATTAAATTATGACATCTTTAATGATAAATATCTAATCAAGTTTCAAACTTTTTCATGTAATTGCTTAAAGTTTTGATATTTCCTTATGGGTGGGATAAAAATTGATGTATTTGGGTTTATAAATGGGATTAGCAAATTCAAGTTAACATTTTTTTGATGCTTGGAAATGCAATGTGGGGTATGAGCAAGGATCAAGAAATCTAGAGATCCCTCCCAAAGTTTGCTTTTTATTTAAATAATTAATGCACATGGGTGTGGAAAAAGATTTGATTTTGAGGTTCAAAATATGTGTGTGATTGATGCAGACATAGATGGACGGGAAGATACGAAGCGCATCTATGGGATAATAGCTGTAGGAGAGAAGGTCAAGCCAGAAAAGGACGTCAAGGTAAATTTATTATTATTCCATCTTTTTTTTTTTAACATTTTGAATTATTTTCATCTCAATAATCAACCAATTACTACCAATCACTGGGATCAGTTTTAGATAAACATGATCATATAGTTGGGGATGATGATATCTTTCTCAGTTTGGAAATCAAAAACCTTTTCTTTTTAAAAAAAAATATCTTTGCTTCTTTTAATAGTTAAAACTAAAGATGATATATGGGTCAAAAACAGCGTTTATTCTTTTACTTTGCTGTGGTTGAGTAAAATCAAAAGGTGAGGGAAGTAGTACAAATGTTTTGTCAAAGAAAAAGTGAAAAGCAAAAGGAAAATGCATGCAAAGCTTTTATTTTTGGTGTTATCTTATCTCTTTATAACTGATGATTGATAGACTTTGTTATATATGGCTCTTATGTGAAGCGAATAACAAAACCAACTGAGAGAATTCAAACTAAAAGGACTAACAAGTAGCAATTATAAAAGTATAAATCTTTTGGTTGAATTTTTCATCAGAAGGGTGCCGCCATTTTGTTCATTGTCTTTATTAGAGCAATCTCTCGTTTCACCTATATGGGACCCAATACTGATGCCTACGTGATGCAATCTCTGTTTCTTGATTGACGTACTTTTTGGACCCGTTTTTTGACCCTTTATTCCCATATTATTATATGACATGTATGCATTATAGGCATGTGATGTACGAGACTATTTAGACACTGTGCATATGTTCTTTTACTAGCTTTTTATTTTGGCTTTGAAATTGAATGCTCAAAATCTTTTAGGTTTAAGAGATTGATTTGTAGGGCTCTTCTGTGTCTACAATGTGTCAGATTGATTTATGTGCTGTTTCCACATCACACACAAAAGCAAAGTGTGATGTTAAGTTTTGAACACAAAGCCAGGAATCTAGCTTTGACCCTAATCAATCCTCTTGTCCCTTTTATCACTTCAAAAAAAAAATGTTTGTTAATATGAATTTCACCAAGAGTGTTGTAGTAATTTGTAAAAATATTCAAATACTAGCATTGTGATTTGTGAATGATCCATGTTTTGGCTAAACCGTCTTCTTCATTTTGCATGTGCCTCTTCAAATATGGTTTCTTGTTCACATCTCGGCTTCAACAGTGTACTTAGGTAAGCACAATAATACTCTATCCATAACTCTGTTTATCGGTTTATATTGAATTTGGCTATCATTATACACTTTGAATGGTTCAAGGTGGATATGACAAAGAAGATAGAGCAGCTAGAGCTTATGACTTGGCAGCTATAAAATACTGGGGTCCTACTGCTACTACAAACTTTCCGGTTTATATTCTTCCTTCTTCACTCCTTTTGCTAACTTACTCTGTTGCACTTCTTGGTATGCTCGTTACTTAACTTATCATCGCCCAATTTGTTATAGAGCTCGAGTTATTTACAAGAAGTGGAGGAGATGAATCATATGACCAAGCAAGAGTTCATTGCATCTCTTAGGAGGTGAGTCCAAAATAAAGATTTGCTATTTACAACTACAAACTATGTCCTTGCTTTCTAAATGAAATTTGGTATGTCTAAATGATTTCTCAGGAAGAGTAGCGGTTTCTCGAGAGGAGCTTCAATGTATAGAGGTGTAACAAGGCATCATCAACAAGGTCGTTGGCAAGCAAGAATCGGTCGTGTCGCAGGGAACAAAGATCTTTACCTCGGAACATTTGGTAAAACATATTCAAAACTCTTTAAACAATAACGTTTGTCTTAGAAATAGACATTGACTCATCAATAATCATATATAGCTACGGAAGAGGAAGCTGCAGAGGCTTACGACATTGCAGCCATAAAGTTCAGAGGAATCAACGCAGTGACCAACTTTGAGATGAACCGTTACGACGTGGAAGCCATCATGAATAGTTCTTTCCCCGTTGGAGCTGCTGCTGCTGCTAAACGCCACAGGCTCTCTCTTGAATCTCCTCCTCAATCTTCTTCTTCTTCCGACCATAACTTCCAACAGCAGCAGCAGCAGTTGCTTCCTTCTTCTTCTTCCTCGGATCTCTCTATCCCATGTGGAATTCCATACGAGCCTTCACTTCTCTACCATCACCAGAACTTCTTCCCGTATTATCCTTTGGCCTCTGACTCCACAGTCCAAGCTGAGTACTTTTTGTGGCCTAACCAGTCTTACTGAAACCATATGGTTCGTTGGCTCGTTCTTGCTTAGAGTTTTGGCTAACCTATATGCTGATAGAAGTAGAGGGGGGAAAAGTTGAAGAATCTGAAACTTTTGGGGTCAGTTTTGTATTAAAAGTAAACTGAGGAGTTGAGAAAAGTGTTTTTTTTTATTTTGTTTTTAGGGATGGTTTATTGGTTTGAATTAATTTTTTGTAATGCAGTCGGCTTATCGGTGCAACTCTGTTTTGATTTTCGAATCTATGAGTTACTCTGTTTTCATTTTGTGAAAATCTCTCGCATTTTAAGGTCAACGATGGAGTTTTACAAACTAATAGTCACGAACCGGAAATAATTAAAAATAGCGGGGTGCAAAGTGAATAAGAAGAAATAAGCTACGAACTAATGTTGGGTTTTCGAGGCTTCATTTGAAGCCCATTGGGCTTTATCATTCAAGCCTTTGAACTCGTAACACTCTCCCAACAAACGGAGAATCCTCGCCGTGTCTGTGCCGGCGGCGAGTCTCGTCGCCTCTTCCAGATCTTCGATCGCAGAATCAATCCTCCGTCGGCGATTCACAGCCAGCTTCATTTCAGCTCTCTTCACAAGCGCATCGGCGCGTTCTCCCACCGAGAGAGACTTCAGTCGCGGATAAGTCAGCGCCGTGTCGAACGATTTGAGAGCGGCGGTGTGCTGACCGAGCAGATCCAGAGCTAGAGCACGGACGATGTGACCGGCGGCATCATCTGGAGAAATCGCGATCACGTCGTCGGCTTCGGTGAGCGCGGTCTTGGCGAGAGATTGGGATTGAGATTTCTTAGAGGTGCTTCGAGCCCGAGCGAGGAGACGAGTGGCTTGGATGAGCTGACGCTGGGATTGGAGAGTGGCTCGGTGTTTGGCTCGGAACTTGGTTAGGCCTTGTTGAGAGAGATGCTTAATCGCCCAGAACATAATGAAGGTTAGTAGCAAAGTTGCTCCTTGCATGATCGTTTCTGTCTCCATTTCTCTTCGTTGCTTTCTGTGAATCTCAGAAGACTAAAAAGTAAAAACCAACGAGAGTCAGAGAGACTATATAATTTCTTTTCCCACTATTTTTTTTTTAATTTTATAAGTACTCTGGAAAATTCATTTTCTACAAAACTATATTATTATTTGACAAAAGCAGAGTAACTGAAGAAAAAGCAGAAGCTGGGACTATTGCCAAATTATACATACAACACTTTCCCTCTTTTTGGAGATTTTTACAATGGAGAAGATGAAGCAGAAATTCACAAGCAAGAAAGAAAGAGAAAAAACCACAGTTTTTGTTTGTTGTTGTTTGATTCTTCTGTGTGTGTTGGAGAGTTTTGAGATTGTTTTGTGTCAGAAATGCTTCACTCCATTAAGAGTTGCCTATGGCGAGTGAGATCGTTAAGGTAAGAGGAAGAGGTGTGATCTTGTAAGTCGCAGCCGTCGAGACTTCTTGCTCCGCCTGTTTTCTGCTGCAGCTCAGATAACCGGTCATCTCCTCGCAACAGCTGCGCCAACTGCATCCAGAACCATAGTTAATGACAAGCATATTGATATTGAGACCGAGACTGGTTTTGTTTTGAGACATACCCGGTTCATGTCAGGACGCGTAATGGCTACATGGTGTATGCACATTGAAGCTGTTTGCATGACACGTTTCATCTCGGTTTCGTCAAAGTCATTTCCTAGCTGAGGATCAACTATTTCTCTCACGCTGTTCTTCTCCAAAAGAGGTTTCGCCTTGCCAAAAGTAACAACATTTTAAAGCTCTTTTCAACTGTTTGATATTAGAAGACGTAGAAAAACAGAAGGAGATAGGTTTGAGAGATCATTACCCACATGACAATGCTTTCCCGACTAGCTGTATCAACAGCTCGACGACCAGTTATGATCTCTAAGAGTAATACCCCAAACGCAAACACATCCGTCTTCTCATCAACAATCCCGTGCATAAAGTACTCTGGCGCTAGATATCTGTAACATAAACAATGTACATTAGAGATTATTAGTATTAGAGATGTTAGCTGTGGAATCCTCTGTCTTACCCGAAAGTGCCTTCGATGGGGTAAACAATGTGATGAGCCCAGTTCTCTGGGAGCCACTTTGCAAGTCCAAAATCCGATATCTTCCACACAAAAAAAAAAACGATTCATATGAATACTGAATCCACACACAAAAGCTGTTGTTGAATCAATCAAGCAAATACCTGAGCTTCGAAATCTTGAGTGAGCAAAATGTTGGAAGCTTTGATGTCACGGTGAATGATTCGTCGAGGACAATCATTATGAAGATAGCTCAAACCATCAGCTATCCCCAAAGCCACTTTATACCGTTTCTTCCAATCCAAACCCCCCTCAGATGCTACATAAAGTTTTCAAAAAAATAAACACAAAGAACAACAACAATGTCTGAAAAACACACAAGAACAGAGTTTTCGTCAGTCATATGGAGAGTGTACATACCAAAGAGTAGAGAAGCGAGACTGCCGTGAGGAGAGTACTCGAGCACGAAATGCAAACCGCGATCGCAGCTGAAACCGCGAAGCCTAGCCGCGTTTGGGTGGTTGACGTGTGCGATAATCCCAAGCTCCGACAAGAAGTCGCTGACTCTCTCTTCCTTCTCCTTGGCGTGCCTCGTCAGCTTCTTTATCGCCACCGTCTCTCCGTCCGGTAACACCCCTTTGTACACCTCCGCATGTCCTCCTTCCCCAATTATATTCTCTATCAAACAACATTTACATTCAAAAATCAAGACCCATGCTTTGGGGGTATTATCGTCATTTCAAAAGTTTTGAACTTTTACCGGGATTAAAATTGTCGGTGGCGGCGACGAGCTCGTCGTACGTGAAATTCCGCCACGAGGGTTTCGCGATGAGGATCTGGTCGCAGTCGATCTCGGTCTCCAGCGACGGGGAGAGCTTGGGCTGTTTCCGCCGCATGTTTTTGCGGGTGAGCTCGTAGCTCTGGAGGAGAGGGATGACGGAGAATCTCCTCACGGACTTCTTCTTGATCGTGTCGATCATTTTGTTCCACTGGAGACCGTGGTGGTGGAAAGACGAAACGTTCGGAGGCGTCGTCGACAACGGCGACGGTGATTTATCAGGCGAGCACGAGCTGCTGCTGCTGCTGGTTGTGCTGCTGTTATCGGAATATGAACCCCTCACCGGAATTTCAAGCACGCATCTTGGCGATGGAGCCTCCATGTTCTCCGTCTCTGCCTTCTCGTGGCTTCCTTTAATCTTCTTCTTCATCTCTGTAATGAAACAACAAGGAGGAAGATTTGCACATAATGTGTTTGCGTAAATTCCTCAATGGAAACAGAAAACAATAACAGAGATAAAGGAAGAGTTTTTATTTTTTTTATAACAAAAAGTCTAAATTTAGCGTTTTTACCTTCAACAGCCATAGCTTGGAGATATTTTCGACCTCTCGGATTCCCTGTGAGAAGCTTTGAATCGGAAAGAAACTCAAAGCTTCATGAAAATTTCCCCCAGAAAACAGACAGAACGTAAAAGGGGGAAGAAGAGTAACATCTCCGAGAGGGAGAAGGAGAAGAACAGAGCCGGAGAGAAACAGAGGTTTTTTTTTTATGGGAATTTCTAAAATCGTTTTTGTTTCTTTTGTTCTCGTATTATCTTTAGAAATGGTTATTCTTAGAAGATATAGAAAGTTGAAGAAGAAGAAGAGAGACCAGGTTTTGATGACTAGTATTGGATTGGAATCTCTTCTATATTTATACAACTCCATCATGCAAGTCAAGTTCTGTTTTAACTTAATTTTTTAACGAAATGTAATTTTGAAATTTCACGTTCGAAGAATTTAATAACATTAATGGTTTTGGAGAGAAGATGAAAAGATACGATGCCGTAACTAACGCTTTCCAACGAACGGGACACGCCGACAGTTGAAATTTCTGGAGCTAGTCCAATGGCATTCTCGTAATTAGAGGTGAATAAGAAGACAAGACATCCCCTTTGCTTTAAAAGATGTTTGTGAATGTGAGCTTACCATTTTTTTATTTTTTTTTTTTCCGAATTACAATTTCACTAAATTTGCCATTTAATATTTGGGTCCTTTAATATTAGCCATGTGAAATACTGACATTTTGTTTGTTTTTATTTCTTTGGACTCGCCGTCAAGCAATTTTCTTCATTAATGTAACACTGCTCAATAACAAGAAACAAGGTTATAAAATGCGGCAGAATGTGAATTTTTCGAGGTGGGAACATGCCATCTCATTATCAGTTATCGTGGCGCCACTATTATCAGTTTATCAGTTATCGTGGCGCCACAGATGAAACATATGGCAAACAAGTTTTAACCACACCCTAAATGTAAACCAAGCCATTCGTTATTATTTTATCAAACTTAAAACGTTTTAAAATTGTTATAACCAAGCAAAGTAGACAACATTTATGAGAGTGTTTTGGTTGACGACACGATAGTCACGCGTCATCAAGAAGCTTAGTAAAAAAACGTTTATCCAAACCACATCAACTGCGACATAGTTGGACCCACCACGTAAAGCTCTACACTACACGATAACTTGAGTTAATTAGGTATGTCAAAATTTAGTTTTTGATTTAGCTAGGGTACATACATCATGATTATAAATTAGAAAAGAGAACGCTTTGCATGGACGAAAAATCCAACGAAAACTATAAACATTGATATGTCAGGTTTACTTTCCTATGATTGTTCATGGGTTTAGTAAAGTTGAGTCGGTAACTAACAAAGGGCTTCTTCAATGAAATGGAACAAACTATACGTCTCGTGGGAAAATTTCAACTAAGCAAACCTAAATGGCGTAATTTTTATTAAAAAACCATTGCTTATGTTAGAAAAAGAAAAGTTAGACTATTGACGTTTGTAGCAGAATTGATGGTTATTTGTTGAAGTCTCGGTTTCATTTATTTGCCGCTACAGTTTTGTGCATTGACCTCTTACAAGATTTACAAAAGGGTTGCATTCACGTGTAGATTATTTGTGATATTATCTAGATAAGCTCATATAAAACTAACAAGTTAAGTGAAGTCGTTGCTGGAAAATGATTATTTTGTAGGCTTTGGTGAAATGATAAACTAGTTCTTAAACGCATCACTGGATTTAAATAAGGTTATAGTTAATTGGTAATTTCAATGAGAAAAGGTAATAGTGAGGACTGAGGAGAGGTTTCTTGCATAGTGGGTGAACTAAACCCCTTAACTAACTTTGACTCTCCAAGTATAATCTCTCTCTCTCTTGATTGGGCCCCAAAGTCCAAATCAAAATGGCCACCAAACTCACCAATGTCACGCTCTGTCGGAGTCGGAGAAGTCAGTCTAACCGATTTCGTTCTCACTTAAAACAGTCACACAACACACACTTCTGTTTCAATCCGAAAATTCAGTTAGGTTTTTAGTTAATTTTTGTTTGTATTTCCCATTTACTTGAACTAATAGTAATCAAACAAAGTATCAGTGACATGCGTTAATCCTAATTTTCTCAAGCAGAAAGGTGAAAACGTAGCTTATCTATTTATTGTTAATTTAAGAGGCAATTACTTAATCCAACAACAAATTAGACAACACTAGTATTATTTAGTAAATGCAAACATGTCATAAAATATCAAATCTAACCGAACCACATAGATAGTGGATGTGAATTGAAGTGTTTACGTCTAAGTGGAAAACGATATCGTCATCAATGGAAAAGATGAACAATTATATGACGACCAATTAATTTAAGACCTTTGAGCCAAGACTACTCCGTTAAAATCATTTTCTGGCGAATAAATGATAGGACTCATTAAAATATGAATAATATATAGCGTGAAAATGTAACAAGAAGCGCCTGTAGCTCAGTGGATAGAGCGTCTGTTTCCTAAGCAGAAGGCCGTAGGTTCGACCCCTACCTGGCGCGCTTATTTTTCTTTTTTCTTTTATTTGAGTTTTCAATAGTTTTGTCTTTTGTGTGTAACTGGCAAATTCTATGGGCTTCCAAAGCCTCTAAGCCCATTTATATTAAACAAAAGAGCCCTTTAATCCAAAAAAAATTAAGACAGAATTGAAGTGACAATGGCACTGCTCGGCGACGACGGAAGAGGCTTCGATCTGGCGAGGAGACTTGAAGTCTCCGGCGTGTGGCGGACATGGCTCGGCGATTCCATCTACTCCTCCTTTCACCATTACCTTTCCTCTCCTTCCTCCTGGGAAGCCTTTATGCGCGTTGATGAATCCAAGTCCAAGGCTCAGATTCAACTCCAGCTCCGCGTTCGCGCTCTCCTCTTCGACAAAGCCATCGTCTCCCTCTTCCTCCGATCCAACACTATCGCCGCTTCATCATCTTCCAATGTTTCTTCCGCCGCGGTGTCGAAGCTCAATCCTAATTGTATGTTGGGTTTCCTTTTCTGTAGCTTTGTTCTTACCAAATTCAAAATCAGGTGTTGAAATTGTGTTCATTTCAGATTTACAGCTTCACGGAGATGATGTGTACTATACTTTAGAGAACGCTTCTCTCGAAGCTGGGTTTCAGCGAGACGGAGTGATTCGCCACAATCCGACTTTACAAAAGGTGAGTCAAGGAGTTCCATTTTACTGAATGTCTACAACTTAATTTTGATTCCAAAGGATTCACTTTTTGTTTGGGATCTTTGAGCACTAATGCTGCTGAATAAACTTCTATGGTGATAATTGTTCCAGAGCCTATCAAAGCCAAGTTTTAGCTCTGCGACGAGAGTCAGTGAGTCTGATTTCAGTAGCCTTGCTCAAAGGTCTAGGTATGAGGAGTTACCAGACACTTGGTACACTCAGTTTATATCAAGGTATGGTTTCAAATATGGGATCTCCGTTGGAGGACAAGAGTCTGACAAACGCACACCGGAAGGGATGTCTACTTACCTCAGAGTCGTTGATAGTCACAAGAGAAAGCGTGCACCTTTTCTAGAAGACCGAGCTCATATGAGTAGAACTAGTACACATCCAAGCTCAGGCTTTGACGGAAGTAGTTCTGAAGATGATATACTGTTTCTTCCTGAGACGATGTTTAGAATGAACTGTGTACCTGAGACTGCTCTTTCGCCGATTACCAGAACACAAGAGAATTTGAAAACAGAGTTTTATGGAGTGCTTGATACGTTGCCGCAAGTTGCTACCAGGAATCATGTTATGATTGAGAGGCTTGGGATGATGCCTGAGTACCTTAGGATGGAAGACAGAGGAGTTTTGCGCCGTAGAAAAGCTGAGAAATTGGGTTTTAGTGATGATCAAGCGGCTCAGGTGTCACAGAAAGTTGTTGCACGCATGCTTTTGACTATGGGGTTTGAAGGTGCAACAGAGGCTCCGATTGATGTCTTCTCTCAGTTGCTTAGCCGACATATCTCTAAATTAGGCCGTATTTTGAAGCTTCTTTCTGACAGTTACAAGAAGGAGTGTTCAGCTGTGCAGTTGATTAAGATGTTCCTCAATACCACTGGATATAGGTGAGTCTGGTTTCGTCTCATTCAAGTGATTTATGAAGATTGAGCTTGTTTCTCAGTGAAGTTTGAAATCTTTTACACCATTGTTTTCAGTAATCTTGGGAGTTTAGCAGAGCTTGTTAAGGATGGTACTAGGAGCCATCCTCCACCAAA
Organism: Microthlaspi erraticum; assembly: GCA_902728155.2. Classification (NCBI taxonomy): domain Eukaryota; kingdom Viridiplantae; phylum Streptophyta; class Magnoliopsida; order Brassicales; family Brassicaceae; genus Microthlaspi; species Microthlaspi erraticum. Next base: position 334,912 of record CACVBM020001151.1, on the reverse strand, counting down.
TCAGAAGCAACCACAAGTGCTTCAGCAACAGTTGCATCTGCAGCAACAAGGTCCTCTCCGGGTACCACCACAAGTATGTACATAATGCTTGTTTGCTCTTATCATTGAAATGGTTTCAGTCGTTGTTATCTGGTTTAACGTATCTGAGTTCTTGATTTGATATAATTGAAGATGCAGAGGCAAATGCATCCACAGATGCAGCAGATGGTTAATAACTCCCAAACCTTTCAACAGCAGCAGCAGCAGCAGCAACATCTGGAGAGAATCCGTAGGCGTCAAGTTACATCACCGCGACCCAACATGGATATGGAAAAGCCGCTGGTTCAGGTAAAGCTTGAGAATCCTTCAGAAATGGCAGTAGATGGAAATGCCTTCAACCCTATGAACCCAAGACACCAGCAACAGATACAGAATCAAATGAGGCAGCATCAGATGGCTGCAATGTCGAACCTGCCACAGCAGCAACAGCAGGGCTATAACCAATTCAGGCAATTGGCTTCAATGCAAATTCCACAAACACCGTAAGTAGCGCTTCAACACTCAAAAGGTCAAAAATCACATTGTTATACATACTCGGACGGGTATTAAAAGTTGTGTCCCCATTGTATTTGCAGTACAACAGGAACGGTCAGGGCTCAACCAGTTAAGGTTGAAGGATTCGAACAACTAATGGGAGGTGATTCTTCTCTTAAGCATGAGTCTGAGGATAAGCTGAGATCTCCACCTACCAAATAGCATTTTGTACAGAGACAAACTACCCTCTCACCAAGGTACTTAAATTTGCGTTGTGCGTGTAACACATAGCCTTATCGGTTTAACTTTTTGGGTCAATCAATGTATTTATCTAATATGTCATCTCAGTTTAATTATCTTCTTGCGCCAAAGGAAGAATCGGATTATAGAATTGACTTCTTTTGGAATCAATGAATTTTTGATAATGTCTCAAGTACAATTAACGTTTGTTATTTAGACACGTGCAGTGTTATTCCACAAACACCGTAAGTAGCGTTTCTCAACTCTTATTACACCTCTCGTTGACATCGATAGGGATTACTGTAATTTTCTTCATTATTTGCTCTACATTCAAGATGTTCTACTGTTTGAAATTAAAGTTGTACTTACGAAGAAGTATGTGCTTACTTGAAAAGTGTGAATCTTTATATTTGATTAAAGTGTAAAAAGATATCGTAAAATTAAGTTATGTCAAAAGCAAAACCAAAAGAAAAGATAATCTTCTTCTTCTGAGCTAAACAAAATAAGGGACTTAACGGCATATCTCCGGCTTCCTCGGACGTCTTCAAACAACAAAGCCGGATTATCAACGATTCATATACGCAACACAAGCCAAAAATCCGTTTTTGTCAAGATTTGTTAAATGTTGCTTCAAGGGCTTGTCCTTTGTTGTGCCTTTTCTTCAAGCATAAAGGCATTTCTTTTTTTCCAAGAACTTCCATTTGCTGTGCCTTATCACGAAGCTAGTGAGGCTTTAACCGCACATCCACTCCTCGAAGATCCATGTTGATTCGGAAGAAACACAGAATCATGGTTTGACCCTGAAACCAAGTAAAGAAAACGTCAGTGAAGAGAGATACTGAAAACACCACACATTTAAGGAGCTAAAACAGATTGTTGTTAATGTACCTTATTGTATGATCTATATACTCTGTAGCCACTATCACAGAAAAATGAGGCTACTTGCAGATTTTAAGCCATATACAACAGATGGGTTTTGCCAGTTTAGGTCAGTCGAGTAACGCATCCCAAAAAGGAATCTGAGTTCCGTAGATTTTGCATTAGCTTCCTCTGGCAATAACCCCTCTCATGTGCTATCAGGAGGTCCTTTAATTAGCAGTGAATGTGTATGAGAGCTAAACTTGCAGCCACTTTGCTCCATAACATTCAACAGTTCATGATATGCCTCTACAAGTCCTTGCTTCCCAACACCATCGATAATGATCTTCCAAGCTATTTCATCATGATAATAACCACATTGAAGCAGATTCTTGAGAACCGAAGTCCCTCTCTCTTTATCTCCGTTTTTGTACAGCCCGCATATCAAGATTTTGCAAGACTCTAGTTGTGGTAAGTGACCAACACAAATCATAACGTCTACAACCTTTGCTGCTTCCTTATACTTTTCCACCTTGCAGCAACAGCTAAGAAGAGCGTTGAAAACCCACTCACTCGGAGTTATTCCTTCGTTTCGTTGCATGTGATCCAACACCTTCTCCGCAACTCCGAGATTCCCAGTTTCGCAGATCCCTTTGATCAGCTTTTCATAGGATTTGGCGTTTGGAGTCACACCGTGTTCTACCATTTTCTCAAGAAGCTCAACAACAATGTCAAACTCAAACAAATCAGACATCAGAGAGAGTCCTGTTGCGCCAATTTTATCAGCTCCATGTCTCATCACTAGCAGATGTTCCATCAGAGACAAAAAGGTATGCTGAGAAGGTTCACAACCAGCATCAACCATAAGCTTGAGAACATCAAATGCGGAATCCGTCTGCCCTAGATCGCCATAACCCTTAATCAGAGAGGAATAAGTGATGGAATCTGGAGAAACACCATCTTCCTTCATCTTCACCACCATGTCAACAGCTTCCTTCAGTCTCCCTTCTCTACAATAGCTTTGGATAAAAACTGTGTAAGTATGTACATCAGGCTTTGTTCCAGTGGACAACATTTGGTGAAAACGTCTCTCCGCATCATCAAAATCCCCTTCCTTTAGCAATCTATGAATCAAAATCGTATCCGTAGCAATTGTAGGCTGTAGACCCATCTTCTTCATTCTCTCCACCAACAACGTTGCTTCTCCTAACTTTCCATCGGTACAAAGTCCATGAATCAGAGCATTAAAAGTCAAAGAATTTGGCAAGCAATCAGTACTCAACATTTTCTCAAGCATGAGATTAGCTTCGTCTGATTGATCAGACTTGCAGTATCCATCAATCAATGCAGTGTACATCACCACATTTGCACTCACACCTTTCCCCTCAAGAGAATCAAACAAGTCTCGAGCTTCTTCCACTCTTTTCCTTTTACACAAATTATCTATGAAACTATTATACGTCCACTGATCTGGAACTAACCCTCTATCCTTCATCAAACCAAGCAATCTATATGCACTATCAAAATTACCAGATCTACACTGCCCATCGATTAATGAATTGTAAGTCACAACATCCGGAACCACTCTGCGAACCAGCATCTTATTAAGCACTCCCATTGCTTTGTGCACATTCTTCTTGCAAAAACAAGGTATCATTTCATTGTAAGTGCGTGTATTCGGACTGACGCCACGTGACTCCATCAGCTCCACAACCTCTAGCGCATCTCCAACCATCCCTTGCTCACAATACCCTTGAATCAATGCATTGTAAGTAATCACATTAGGCATCAACCCTTTCTCCAGCATATGATCCAGCAACCCTCTCGCTTCATCCAGCTTACACTCACTGCATAAACTACGAATAAGCACTGTGTACGTGTGGATATTCGGCTCAATGCCTCTCTCTGACATCTCCTTAAGCAAGTTAAGCCCTTCAGACTTCCGTTTCGAACCGCACAAAGCCTTTATCAGCACAGTGTAAGTACGAACTGTTGGAAAACAGTTCTCATCCTTCATTTTCACAAACAAGTCCATAGCTTCATCGACCCTCCTCTCTACACAAAGACCATGTATAAGGTGAGTGTACGCAACCTCATTTCTATGAACACCCTTCAAAGCCATCTCATTGAAAACCTTAAAAGCAGAATCCAAATCTTTCCTTTGACAATGTCCCATAATCAGAGAAGTATATGTGAAAAAATCAGGACACAATCCAGCCTCAAGTATCTTACTCACATAATGATTCGCCTTCACCACATTCCCTAGCTTACAATACCCATTGACAAACTTATTATATGTGTGAATGTTTGGATAAACCTTATTCTCCAACATTTCCGTATAAAGTTGCTCCATTTCATCCACCAATCCAAATCTCGCCAACGAATTCAACAATGTGTTGTAACACCCAATCCCAAGCTTATACTTAAGCTCAAATCTCTCTTCTTTACTCATCCGAATACAGAAATCCAAAACGAACAAAGCGTCTTCTACTGATTCACATCTCTTCATCATCGATAGCCTGATCTTAAACACAATACCCAAGTACCCATTGTTGGTGAGAAGAGTGAGAAGAGATGCATAAGAGTAGACACTGTGCTTGAATCTCCCACTCTGTGAGATCCAGTACGAGAAATCAAGAGCTGTTTTGGGGTGTAGATCGAGCAAGAACAGCGACGAGACGTGTGAAGGGCTTATCGCCGGAACCATTGATTTCAGTGACGGACACTTGTGCCAATTGGGTTTTGAGAGAATTGAGAGCAGGCGGTGTGGAACGCTCGATGCGTCAGATTCTTCCGTCGGGAGAGTATGAATAAGCGGAGACACGGAGGAGCTGAATGGCCGGCGAGTGAGGAGGCGGACGAAAAAAGTGCAGGGAGAAGCAACTGCAACATCCGTCGAGAATTTCGTCGTCAGGATTGAACCAGGCAAGCTCGCGCCGCACTGTGGTTGTACTCGACGGATCATTTGATCCGTTGGGGTTTTGGATCTCTCCGGTGAAGAAAACGCAAAGAACAGAGACCGGAATAAACTTGGCAGCACGACGGCTCTGTGAGAAATGCATCGTCCTTCAGAACCAGAAAGGGCTATGAGCCCAATGTGCCATAACGGGCCTCAATGGGCTTTTAAATGGGTCTTTATAGTTAAAACGTAAAACATTTGAAGGAAACACCCAGCTATTGTCAATTGTTAATTTCTTAGTTGGCGTTACTTTTTCAAAAGCCTTTTGATAGTTAGAGCCAAAATATAATTTGAAATAAAATTTTTGTTTGAGTGTTTGTGTATAACACCAAAACTTTGTCGTTAAAAACAATACAATATCGGTTACTAAGAAGAAAAAAAGGAGATGACGTGATAGAAAACATGTAACTCGTTTCGTGTTTGAAGTTGTCTTCTTTTTACTTTCCATCATTACCAAAAGAACGTTATTTTGCGATGAGGTTATGACAAATTCCGCATTTGTTCTTGGGTTCGACGGCCACATGTACAAAAACTTGGTTCAAAAGAAAAGTAAAAGTTGTAACCATTTGTATATACTATTGTTTAATTGCTTTGTTTCCTCGTTCGGGAATAACAGTTTTAACTTTTTCCACTTTTCCTCCTATCTTGCCAAGTGGAATGGTTTACTACTTTCACACACTTTAGCTCACATACATGCATGTACTTTAATTGGTATTAGTACTTAGATATCAAAAGGCCTCTGAATAGCATAAAACTGTATATGTATGTGGATAAACATTTCAAAGAAAAAAAAAAAAAAAAAAAACATTTCAAAGACACGACAAAAACAAAAAAAATATTTCAAAGACACAACGAATGTTTCGTATCAGTATCCTCAAACCTAACGTCGTTACATTTGAGAAATGTATTACACCAAATAAGAGCGATGGATACATTGATAAACCATAGATATTTTTCAGAAAACAATGTAGTTATACTGTCTCCTCTCACGAGTCGTAAATCGTGAGCTTTCTCGCAATTGGTTTAGGTTGTTGTGGTAAAGCCGTGAAATAGCGACATATTAAATGTATTCATATTGTTTGATATAAAGGCAGTTACATCGCTTGTATACTCACATTCCTCATGCTCCTTCGCTATCTATCCGTTTCATTAATTAAATCATCACAAATATTTCTTTCATTACATTATTATTTTGTTGTAGTTTATTATAGATATTGTAGTTTGTGAGTTATTTATTTGTCATATATGACATTACACTTTGGCTTTTTATTTTACGTAGTTAATGTACATGGTCGTCGACCAAAAGAAAGAAACGGTTGATTCTTGATTTTTATTACCTTTTTAGGAGAATTAAAGAAGAGATGATAAAGAAAAGAAAACAAAAAGGTAATATCTCCGAAAGACAATGATCTTAGGATGAATAATATCGTATAAAGCAAAGTTACGATTGATCAATCATAAAAAGCTTAAAAGAAGATTGTAGTATGCAAAAGTGCCAACATTGCCTTTTAAGAGATCGAAACATTGAAAAAGTGATCGGAACCTAAAAAAGGTAATTCTTGTAGATGTTCTGTAGCCTTGCAAAGATAAGTGACTTTCTGTTAGGTTTTATCATTCTTCTTAATCTTGAGTACTGTGATCAAACTTACATTGAAAATTTCAAACGATGTTTAGATTAAAAGAGAGGGAATACGAAGAACATGTCGTCACCACTATGACATGACTTAAAAATCACAATTGATTGCGATGCGCACACTGAGAATCGATCGTTAATTCATTAACAAACAAACAAAAAATTGAATTAATTGAATAATGATGAAAATTTGTTAGTAGATCTATGTACCATTTAAACGCTAAAGGTGAAAAATTAAATTACATAATGGGACCACGATTTCTTTTTATAGTCAAAGTAATCGGGTAAAGAACGTAACAGTCGCATGCATGGCTAGAAAAAGGATTAAAAATAAGTAAAGTAGATTAGTATTTACAAGTTAAATATTCTTCTAGAACCCACAAACACGTTTTCTCTCTTCAGAAACAAACAAAATTCAAATTAAGCGTTAGAATTAGAACCAAGCTCTGCATAATTTGTATCTACAACCTGTAATGCTGTGTATGTGTTTTCACAATTTAGGACTAATTAATGCAATATATAAAATGATGAAATAATGCACGTGCCTACTTCTGCATTAGACGTTAGTTCTTGCAGACATTGCCATAGATCAGTAACAAGACGATGTACATATACTACATAGTACACATACATACATCAACATATATGCATGTATGTATGCGTGTTCATGTGTATGTATATATGTAGAGCGAATCTAAGGATGGGGCTAAAGAGAGACTGCAAAAGAAGGCTAAGGCCTGATCTCTATGTTTCACATAGACTCGACATAGTTCAGTGTCTACATAGATGCTATATGCTTGTATGTTCATTAACTAGTCCACACTTCACTGACAAAATTTTAATGTAACATCAATCTATAGTTTCAATTTGCTGCACAAATATCGATGTCTTAACAAATGTCGCTCACTATTTGTCGAGGCATAAATTTTCACTTGGGTATTACAATTGATGTGGATGGTCGATTACTCTGCTTGACTCAAAGTGTGTATGGTTAGGCTCAGTTTAAAAAAAATAAAAAAATGAAAGATGCTACAACAATATCAAGGAGACAATATATGTTGACTGAAAATGACATTTATAAATTTTTGAATTATGATTAATCTTGGGATTACAACCATCCAATAAGTCACTAATTGAACATTTCATCACCAGCCTTTCAACAATTAAGCACAGTAACAGTAACTCTTGCTTCCAAATTTTCCAACATTAAATAGTTTAAAAAATACAGACAATTGTAAATGTAGAGAATCTATTGTAGTATCTTTCCTCATTCTTAAATTCCATCCCCAATTTTGTTTTCATTTGTATACAGATTGAAACTTAAAATACTAAAATAGTAACCAACAACAACAACAAAATCTGACTACAAAGAACATCCAAAGAAAACAAACAAGAAAAAACTACAAACATAAATATTTTTTGGCATTACATCACAAAACACATATAACAAATATATATAAAATTATAGATAATAGTTTCTTCATACTTACCAAGAATCATGGCAAAGCATTATAATGATTAAGATCAGTCCAAGCTTGAATTCCATTGTTCCATCCACTTCCTCCTCCTGTGTTAGCATTATTACTAATCACCCCTTCACTATCATTATTATTACCAAAATACCACTCTGTTTGGTTATCTCCTTTCTTCGTCGGCGACGGCGAGGCGTTCACGATCTCGAGATTCCGGTAAAGAATTGGCTGTGGCCTCTCGACAACGACAGTATCTTCTTTAGAGTTACCGAAAAGCATCGCCATCCTCTGTTGCTGAAGCCTCCAGTGTAAATCTTGGTTTAAACAACTCAAAGTCTCTATGGAAGAAGCTAAGTTTCCGTCGGTTGCTCCGGCTGCTGTGAAAGTCGCCGGTGAATGGTTGTTGTTGTTGTAGTCTCCGTAACCCATTAAGGTTAAACCCGACCCGACATCAACGGGTGTGGTTTCGACCTGTTCCATGGGCGGCCTAAGGCCAAGAACTTCTTGGTTATTCAAAAGCTGAAGATCGTTGAATTTGTTGAGAGATAATCCGGCGAGCTGAAAATCCATTGTCGTCGGAGGAGGGAAGTATTTGGTGGAGTCTTCCATGATGGAGGAGAAAAACCTCTGAGATGAAGAAGGAGGCGTTAGTGAGTTGATGGATGAGTTAGGTTTGATGGATTTTTTGGTTTTCCGGCAACCGCCCCCGATAGGGACGTTTCTTAGGGCACCGCCTCGTGTCCAGTAGCGACGGCAAGATTTGCAGAAGTGGCGAGGTTGAGAGAGGCTGTAGTTGTTGTAGTAACAGAACTTTGTGTTCGGGGAGTTGCAGCGAGGGCATTTTAGGTTTTGTTGGTCTTGAGAGGCGGAGGAAGACGGTGGTTTACGGTGATCTGGTTTAGGAACCGGTTTAGGAGATGGGAGATTGGTATGGGAGGACATGATGATGATGATGGGGAGGAGAGAAGAGAAAAGGAAGAAGAGAGTATGTTCCTTTTCGATTTCTTGCTTTGAAGGAAATAAGTAAAGAAGAAGAAGAGAAAGAGAGAGGAACAGTCGATGAAAGGGTTTCGTATGGTGTTTATTTATACAAAATAAATAAATGATTGTATATATTTGAACATTTATATTTTTTTTTTCGGACAAATGTGAACATGTATTTGGGGATGTTCATGGTCGGGTTTATGTTTTAAAAGTTTGTTTAGCATAATTATAGATTTTGATTTATTTTAAGTAAACAAAAAGTGTTTTGTCTTCAAAAAGTAGGAAATACTTAAATGATTTGAATCTTGTTGGCTAATTGTATTTGTATTTACATACTATGATACTCATGAACAATCTTAAACCGCCATTGTAGTAGACGTGTATATTCGTAGCCATTTTTGTAAGAACTTTGGTTTGCATTGATTAGTTCATCATAAAATCTCGTTGTAGTTAATGTCTTTGTACATATTTCTACGTATGGAGAGAGAGAGGCATGAGTGAGAGATAATGGAGACAAAAGGAGGAGATGAGAGAGAGACATGAAGTGGCAGAAAAGACAGAAGAACATATATAACTGTGCAGTTGATCGGAACAAATCGGATAGAATTTGTTATGTGTCTTGTTTCTATTGTTGAGGTAACGTTTTTTCTATGTGTGAAGTGTGCACTGCACCAATCTTTATACGTAGACTAAAATATTATTATATACTATTTGTGGTTTATAAAATACAAATAATGTTTTGTTCCTTTTTACATACATACATGCAGCTATACTTATAGCTGTCAGCAGTATGCAACTCTACTAAGGAAACCAAAACTATTGGAACAAAATATAGGAAACATAGAGACATATATATAATTTTATGTGGTTATCTTTTAAGTTATTGCGTTTGCCAAGAAACTAAGGATAAATAGATAACTACGTACGTATTATCATGTAGACAATTCAATGTGCATACGTACTATCAGATAAAATTGGAGTTAGACGAGTCTAAATCATCAGTCAGAAGTCAATTGTTTTGAGGAAACATATTTGAGAACTGAACCTAATTAGGAAGATGCAAGGGGGAAAAGAACATTAGCTTAAACTCTCTGACATCTTTGTAAGGTTTTCTTTTGAAATATAAATGTAACCATTAACCCATAAAAATTCTCTGACATTTTATCAACCGTTTATTATTAATTTTGTATGGCTTATATACAGATCCCGATAAAAAATCAACACTTTTTGACATTTGTTGAAGTGATCGAAGTGAACTGCCATCAGAATCAGATTCAATTGAGTTTTATATACGTATTAGATTCCATTTACACAAATTGTTGTTAAGGTGATGTCCTCAATGCAGACGAATATATAAAACCGTATAAATAAATAATAAGTCCAAAAAACAGGAAATTGGAAGATTGTGTTGCGATGATTGATTAAACGTCTCCATCTGTGAAGAAACACGAGAGAACGGAGAAGTTAAAATGGGAAACATGTGAGAGCTTCAAAGAATGGATCTCTCGTGAGACTTAACCGATCATCCTCTAATATATACAAACTTAAATACCTCCAAAACCACCTATTGCAAATGATTTTCGCGCATGTCCAGTTTTACTTTAATATATATTTTTTTTCATATGCATAAACATTAATGTTTTATTAAAGTTTTTTTTAGATTTTTATGTTTGTTACTTTTATTATAGTTTTAGAGTCTTAGACCATTAGTTTTTTGACTGATAAATCAAAATGATGCGAGTTTTTAACGAATGAATATTCTCTCCATTCTTGTCACTCTCGTTGAGTTTTTTTTTTTTTTTTTTTTTTTGGTTACAGCCGAATAAAAGTTTATTACGGAGTTGTAGATACAGTAAATGCTTGAATTGGTTAAAAACTTAAAACACGAGAAAGAGACATGACAAGAAAAATTACTCTCAAGGTAAAAGACGCAGTTTCATCAAAGGATTGGTCAAATGTTATATCGTTATCAAACGGTTTGTAGAAGCATATATCACCTTATTTACCCGCTGGCTGTTCCCATTTATTACAGCCGTAATTTGACCCACTTTTTCATTAATTACAACATATGAGTTCGATCGAGATCTTAAATTATCTACGAGGGTCGAGGGATCGATCTTGAAACCAGTCAACCAAAAAAAGAATATTGGAAACATGTGAAGCTAACTTAATCACGAGAAATGAAAAGAAAGATAAAAGAGCTCTTCGTGAAGGCCCATTAATATTTTGTTGGGCCTTATTTATAAGATGAGCCTTAATTGTTAAAAAAGGCGCAATATTTAAAAATCCCGACAAAAATACTCGCCGGAGGAAGAATGCTCCGGTGATGAGAAGAGATTACGGCGGATTAATCGCCTACTCTAGAATTTCCCTTCGCGTCTTTGCTACAAGAACGACGCACATTTTAGGCTTCTCTGAATCCTATTTGCATACTCAATTTAGGCTTCTCTGCATTACGAGTGATTCTTCACCAACAACGACGCACGATTTCTCTCCGCTTCTCAGACAATGCATAGACGGAAGATCGATATCTGGAATCAAGAGCATCCAAGCTCAGATGCTCAAGTCCGGCTTTCCGATCCAACTCTCCGGGAGCAAACTCGTCGACGCCAGTTTGAAATGCGGCGAGATCAATTACGCTCGCCACCTGTTCGATGGAATGCCTGAGAGACACATTGTGACATGGAACTCTCTAATCGCTTATTTAATTAGGCACAGAAGAAATAAAGAATCTGTTGAGATGTACAGATTGATGATCACGAACAACGTTTTGCCAGACGAGTACACTCTGTCCAGCGTTTTCAAGGCCTTCTCGGATTTGGGTCTTGAGAAGGAAGCTCAGAGAAGCCACGGACTTGCGGTGGTTCTGGGTCTGGAAGTCTCGAACGCGTTCGTCGGAAGCGCTCTCGTGGATTGCTATGTGAAGTTTGGTAAAACGAGGGAGGCGAAGTTAGTGTTGGAGCGCGTGGAGGAGAAAGACGTGGTTTTGATCACGGCTTTGATCGTTGGTTACTCACAGAACGGGGAAGATGCAGAGGCTGTGAAGGCGTTTCAGAGTATGATGGTGGAGGAGGAAAATGTTCAGCCTAACGAGTATACTTACGCTAGTGTGTTGATCTCTTGTGGAAACTTGAAGGATTTAGGTAACGGCAAGTTGATTCATGGACTTACGGTCAAGTCAGGTTTTGAGTCTGCTCTTGCTTCACAGACTTCTCTTCTTACAATGTATTTGCGGTGCGGTTTAGTTGATGATTCCTTGCGGGTTTTCAAGTGTATCAAGCACCCAAATCAGGTGACTTGGACGTCTTTTATATCAGGGCTTGTACAAAACGGTAGAGAGGAGATGGCACTAGCTGGATTTAGAAAGATGATGCGTGATTCGACAAAGCCTAACTCTTTCACATTGTCAAGTGCTCTTAGAGGGTGTTCGAATCTCGCAATGCTTGAAGAAGGTAGACAGATTCATGGGGTAATGACGAAATATGGTTTTGATAGAGATAAGTTTGCTGGCTCAGGGCTTATCGATCTCTACGGGAAATGTGGATGCTCAGAGATGGCAAGGTCGGTTTTTGATACGTTGTATGAAGTTGATGTTATATCCTTCAACACAATTATGTATAGTTATGCACAGAACGGTTTCGGACGTGAAGCAATCGACTTGTTTGAGGAAATGATGAATCTTGGACTGCAGCCGAACGATGTGACAGTGTTGAGTGTACTCTTGGCTTGTAACAACTCTGGATTGGTTGAGGAAGGTTGCGGATTCCTCGACTTGTTTAGAAAGGGTACGATGGTGTTAACGAATGATCATTACGCTTGTATGGTGGATATGCTTGGACGAGCAGGGAGGTTAGAAGAGGCGGAGATGCTGATAAGGGAGGTGGTAAAACCTGATTTGGTTCTGTGGAGGACGTTGCTTAGCGCCTGTAAGATTCATAGAAATGTAGAGATGGCGGAAATGATCAAAAGAAAGATCCTTGAGATTGCACCTGGAGATGAAGGAACTCTCATCCTGATGTCGAATCTCTACGCAACGACGGGGAAATGGAACAGAGTGGTTGAGATGAAGAGCGAGATGAAGGAGATGAAGCTGAAGAAGAATCCAGCAATGAGTTGGGTTGAGGTCGATAAAGAGACGCATACGTTCATGGCTGGAGATTTGCTTTCGCACTCGAACTCGGAGCAGATTCTTGAAACTCTTGGAGAGCTGATTAAGATGGCAAGAGATTTGGGGTATGTTGAAGACAAAAGCTGTGTGTTTCAAGACATGGAGGAGAGTGCAAAAGAGAGGTCTTTGCATCAGCATAGCGAGAAACTGGCTATTGCATTTGCAGTTTGGAGGAATGTTGGTGGGAGTATAAGGATTCTAAAGAACCTTAGAGTTTGTGTTGATTGTCATAACTGGATCAAGATTGTGTCAAGAGTTATAAAGAGAGAGATTAGCTGTAGAGATTCCAAGAGGTTTCATCATTTCAGAGATGGGTCTTGTTCGTGTGGAGACTATTGGTAAAAGCATGGGCCTGAGGTTTCTAAACAATATTATTGGGGTACAAATCTAAATAAACAAAACTGTAGGGAACATTTTACAAACAAATGTAATAAATCAAAACTGTGGGGGCGTACACATGTAATTTAAGAACGGTAAGGAACAATTTTTGACAAACAAATACAAACACAGGAACACTACATACATTTACACCAGATGCATATGTATAATAAACATAATTCGAAGGTGATTAAGAAAATTTGATAAATATGTTCGAAAAAGGAAAAAAGAGAAAGCAAAATTCACTGATCCCGACTCTGTCTTTGGAGATCTCTAAAAACTCTACGATCATCATCGCGCAAACTAAAACCATCGTCGAAGTTCTGCGAATAACTCACAGCATCGTAGTGAAACGTCTTCGGCTTTGTGTTCACGGATCCGTAACTCCTAACCAATAATAATCTTCTTAACAAGGTCCTTAATCTTGGACTTGAGCTTGTCTTCTTGTTGTTGTGGTCACTGATACGAGCATACTCTGTTTCTGCGTGGATTAGTGAGAGACAAGACGACGGCAAATTCAAGCATCGACCGGTGGAGTACGCTGGTCTACGGCGGCTGGTGATAGCGAGATCTCTCTCCATTTTTTGAATATAGAAAGTGTTTATTATGTTTATTGACCGAGTGGAAATTTGGTTTTTATAATCGACGAAAGAGTTAGGGTCTAAAGTCTAAGCAAATAAATGACTTGACAAAAAAAAAGTAGAAAATAATGTAGATTATGGTAATGTTCTTGGCGGTCCAATCATAATTTATCGTTTTATGAAGAATTTTCATTGCATTGAAAACTGTTTTGTATTTTGTTGGCGAACATTGTTGGTTGAAATAGTTATCTTCATTTGGTACCAAAATGGTATACAATGTGAATCCAGTGTAATTAATAACGTGTGTACTTATAGTTTTATCAGCTATAATCATGATTATTTTTGTAAGTAATTGTGATTTACGTTCCACTGTCTTTATCATTTGGACAAGATTGTTGATAACTTGATAAAAGGAGCTGTCGGATCCTTGTCCTATTTGGGCCACACAACAACACAATACGAAAGTTACATTGCTTTCGCTATAACTTGAACGTGGTCTTGTCTCTTCTTTGGAACCTCTCATCGAACAAGGTATTGCGATATGTAATGTGACTTGTAAACTCGTGGGCAAGTAGTTTACTCTCTACAGACTTTTTCATCCACTACCACAAGCGCTTTCGTCGTCATCCCTTCTCTCAGGAAAGCACTTATGATTACACTGTACATTATGTTGTCTGGTTCGATTCCTGCAGCGATATATCAAACATTTCGGATCTTGTACCTGTTTTCTCATACCCGTTTAGAAGAGATGTGTAAGTTACAACACTAGGCATCAGGTTCGCTGCCTTCATCTGCTGCAAAAGCTTTTTTCCAGCTTTCCACATTTCCTTCCTAATTACAATCATAATGTATGCAATTACATGGGCACATTAACGGGTTTTTTTTTCTCACTATAACGCCTTTTAAACAATTATCTGGAAATTGTGGCGCAAAACATAACTATCTTAAATTAAAATACTTGATTTACTAAAATAGTGATTTGTATTAGTATTGTAGTATGTAGATTTACCGTGTGGATCAAATTGTGTCATTTTTTAGACCGGCTCAACTCGGGACTGGATAAATTTATCGTGTTTATTAATTTATCAAATATTAATTTATAGAGTTTCTAACGTAGTTTCATACTGAATTGTTTGTATTCATAGTGTTTTAAATGATCGAGGAAAGTATTTTCCAATGGGATTGTTTTATTTTCCTTCTGGGTTGTTCGTAGTCGTAGTCGTAGTGTTTCTCAATGATCAGAGGAGGAAGTTATCTTCCGATGAGTTCATTCTTCATTCATTGCAAAAATGTGTTTTTTTTTTTTTATTATCAGATCTACAATTCTTTTTCTATGAGGTGAATCTCTTACAAAACACAATTATTCGGGGAATACATCTTATTCCTTTGTGTACGGATTATACACATTATCACTACGTCGGCAAAGGTCACAGTAATTCCGCATCTCCTTTTGCTGCCTATGCGTGAGGTACAAAATATAATTGCCCAAAAGAAAAAACTACAATTTCTTTTTTTTCCCAGTTCTCTTTTCTTTTGTAAATTGTCCATATATATGATAAGTTCTTGTTTTGATTCATATTTCGTATGTGGTTTGGTAAAATTTATGATAAGTTCTTCGTTTTGATTTGTATTTTGTATGTGTTTTGGTAAAATAATATAATATTGTTTAGGGAAAAAAAAATCAAGACATAAACTAACCATATACACGAACATACGATTACAATTAAAAACACATACGAAATTAAAATATATATTCTTGATTAAAATATATTACAGGGTCAATGAGCTAATCTTGAAAGAGAGTTTGTTTAATTACTGTTTTTCATAAAACAATTAAAAAAGGCGTCAGAGGAAATGTCGGTTCGAGTTCCAAATTACTTTACAAAATAATAAGTTAGAACCAGGAATCTCTAATTCCAAATCGAACTTGGTTCAATTGGTTGGGGACATGTCCTCAACAGTTTGAGATCCCGATTTCGAAGGACACAAAAAATAAGTACTCAAAAGAAGGAAAACGCTAGAAGGAGGGTTCGAACCTCCGACCTTGTGGTTAACAGCCACACGCTCTAACCAGCTGAGCTATTCCAGCTTTTGACAGAAGGACAATAAAACTAAAACTAGTTCAAATATAGCTTTAATTTTAACTGACAAAATTATCCTTTTGTCTGTCGCATCAATAGCATTGACTTGGGAACCTCACATAATCACACAACCATACAAAAACTTGTGAAAAAAAAAAGAAGAAGAAAAAAACGAAAAAAAATGAAGAGAATAACAATAATCGCAACGCTTGTAATAGCAAACACACTAATGGCGACTACGTCTCGAGCCTCTCTCAGTCTTCTCCGTCGTTCACCACCAAAACTACCAAACTCTAAATTTTTCTCCTCTTCTCAATTTCGTCCCTCAACTTTCCGTAAATCATATCCTTGCCCCATCTGGTCTTCCTCTTTCTCCTTCTGTCTCCCTCCGAGATCCACTTCCACCTCCTCTCTCTCCTTCCGTCACTTCTCATCCTCTCCTCCCTCCATGTCCTCCGCCGTCGCAGCCTCCGCCGTGGACTCTGCTGTCTCCGACGAGAGTCTCTCCTCGAATCCACTCCTGCAGGATTTCGATTTCCCTCCGTTTGATTCCGTTGATGCGAAACATGTCCGTCCTGGGATTCGTGCTCTGTTGCAGCAACTCGTATGTATCCCTTTCTTCGTTTCCGATTTCCTCATCGGAGTACGATAGCCTATCATGTATCTGTTATCGGCATTTATGGTTTGATTGGATTTTTTCAGGAAGCTGAATTGGAGGAGCTAGAGAAATCCGTGGAGCCGTCATGGCCTAAATTGGTGGAGCCATTAGAGAAACTCGTTGATCGGTTAGTTGTTGTTTGGGGAACGATTAGTCACCTTAAGGCTGTCAAGGACACACCTGAGCTCCGTGCTGCCATTGAAGACGTTCAGGTGAAAGCTATTACATGTATACTCTCATATGCTTGTTTGTGAAATTGGAATTCATATCTTGTTGTTTTGCTAACCAAACTGTTCCTCTTGCAGCCAGAGAAGGTGAAGTTTCAGCTCAGGCTTGGGCAGAGCAAGCCTTTTCACAAAGCCTTCAAAGCTATTCGAGAATCTGCTGATTGGTCATCGCTCAGTGAAGCTCGTCAACGTTTAGTAGAAGGTAAGTAGTGAAAGAGAAAGCATATATTGTAACTCTTTGTGTGAAATCTACAGCGCTAACTTTGGTTTCATCGTGATTTCAGCACAATTAAAGGAGGCGGTTCTCACTGGTATTGCTCTTGACGACGAAAAGAGAGAAGAGTTTAACAAAATTGAACAGGTAACTGGTTCGGGGTCTCTCACAGCTTTGTAATCTCTCAATATTAGTATGCTTACTCAGTTTTTGTTATTTGATTGAAGGAACTCGAAAAACTTTCCCACAAGTTTTCTGAGAATGTTTTGGATGCTACAAAGAAGTTTGAGAAGTTGATAACAGACAAGAAAGAGATTGAGGGATTGCCTCCAAGTGCTCTTGGGCTGTTTGCACAAGCTGCTGTGTCCAAGGTACTCAATATCAACTGAGATATATGCAACGTTCCATGTTTCTTTTTCTTTGTGGTTTGTCAGTTTTTTCACTCTTGATATGTGTGACACAAGGGCCATGAAAATGCAACTGCTGAGAGTGGACCATGGATCATTACACTGGATGCTCCTAGTTATCTTCCCGTCATGCAACATGCCAAAAACCGTGCTCTGCGTGAGGAAGTCTACCGTGCTTATCTCTCTCGTGCCTCTTCTGGTGATTTGGATAATACAGCAATTATTGACCAAATCTTGAAGCTTCGACTGGATAAAGCTAAGCTGCTTGGTTACCAGAATTACGCTGAGGTAGAGTCACCAACCTGAGTAATAATGTTCTTTTTTCTTTCTGATTGGCTTAATGTGGTTCTCTATTGTTCTAGGTAAGCATGGCTGTGAAAATGGCCACTACTGAGAAAGTAGCAGAGCTTTTAGAGAAGCTTCGTAGTGCTTCCTGGGATCCAGCCGTTCAAGGTAACATACATAGATGATACCTTCAATATCAACTTGTTATTCATTGCAACAGTCAGATATAGAATTTTGATTGTCCTGGTTCGTTTCGTTTTATGAATTAGACATGGAAGACCTCAAAAAATACGCAAAGAGCCAAGGTGCTGAAGAAGCTGACAGTTTGACTCACTGGGACACCACTTTCTGGAGTGAGAGGCTTCGTGAATCCAAATACGATTATAATGAGGTTCTTTATCCTTCTCGACCTTGTGATACAACTGTATTGTTTTGAAAGTCTTGATTCTTATCTGTCCTTTTGGTCTTTTTTTAGGAAGAACTACGCCCATACTTCTCCCTGCCAAAGGTCATGGATGGGCTTTTCAGTCTAGCTAAGACACTATTTGGAGTCGATGTTGAACCGGCAGATGGTTTAGCTCCGGTAAAATCTGGAATCTCATATATTGCGTTTGCATGTGATATACTAGTTAAAATCTGTTGGCTGACATTTTTTTTTCATAATTTGAAGGTCTGGAACAACGATGTTAAGTTCTACCGCGTCAAAGACTCTTCTGGAAACCCAATTGCTTACTTCTACTTTGATCCATACTCTCGCCCTTCGGAGAAAAGAGGAGGCGCTTGGATGGATGAGGTTGTTTCCCGTAGCCGAGTCATGGCTCGGAATGGTACTTCTGTTAGGCTTCCTGTTGCGCACATGGTCTGCAACCAAACGCCTCCAGTAGGTGACAAGCCAAGCCTTATGACATTCCGTGAGGTAAATTTGATTTTTACATCCTTTAGTATCTTAGCTCGACAGGATATCACGAATTTGTATTACTTACTGACTACAATATTACAGGTAGAGACAGTGTTTCATGAATTTGGACATGCTCTTCAGCATATGCTTACCAAGCAGGACGAGGGGCTAGTGGCTGGCATTCGAAATGTCGAGTGGGACGCGGTTGAACTACCATCGCAGTTTATGGAGAATTGGTGCTACCACAGGTACTTTAAGTGTTCATTAACGTCAAGACATAGATATGACCCTCTTTGTAATTGCTTTTTCAGTGGGAGTGGTGGACATTATAATTATGTTAATGAGCATTACGAATCTGAATTGCTGGTTTCAGGGACACTTTAATGAGCATTGCTAAGCATTATCAAACAGGAGAGACACTCCCAGAGGAAGTATACAAGAAACTCCTAGCTGCAAGAACATTCCGTGCAGGGTCCTTTAGTCTACGTCAGGTATATATTCACTGCCGTTTTGTAATGGATTCAGAGAGTCAAGACATTTCAGTGGTTTGTGTACTAACCGATGGGTTTGGTTTAACGTTTTCAGTTGAAGTTTGCTAGTATTGATTTGGAGCTGCACACGACATATATACCAGGAGGACCAGAGTCCATCTACGATGTAGATCAAAGGATATCAGTTAAAACCCAAGTTGTCCCTCCACTTCCCGAGGATAGATTCCTTTGTAGCTTCAGTCACATATTTGCAGGTAACAATCCTCTAAAACCCTGAGAGAAAGAGTGCAGGCATTTTGATCAAACCTTTCACCTAATCATTTTTTCATTGAATTCCAGGGGGATATGCTGCTGGATATTACAGTTACAAGGTATATTTTGAATCTTTTAATAATAAAACTCTAACCAGCTCTGTGAATATGCACCCAAATATCTAAAAGCTGGGATGTGAAAAACTTGCAGTGGGCAGAAGTTTTGTCTGCAGATGCATTTTCAGCTTTTGAAGACGCTGGACTGGACGACATCAAGGTATTTATTCATTATTATACGCTAAAACATCTTTCTATAGACAAAATGTTGAGACACACACTGAGATTATGAAATTCTCATTCTGTTGCATACAGGCTGTTAAAGAAACAGGTGAGAGATTCAGAAACACAGTACTTGCACTTGGCGGAGGCAAAGCGCCTCTCAAGGTATTTTACTATTGAGTTTTTGTTTCCAGATAAATAGCTTCTTCATTTACGGCCATTTCATTTCATTCTTATTGATTCAAAAAATATTATGTTCAGGTGTTTGTTGAGTTTAGAGGACGCGAGCCTTCACCAGAGCCTCTTCTCAGACACAATGGACTCTTGGCTGCCTCTGCTTCTGCTTGAGTCTTATGTTTTCACAACAGTTATCTAAAAGAATTGAACATTAGATTACAAATCAACTTTTTTCAACAAATAAGACATTTACATTGCTCAACTTCTACACTGCCTTGGTTTCTCTCTTCTTTTTTATCACCAACTTTTCTACCACAACTAGACTTTTTCAACACTAACAACAAAGAAATAACTCTTCTTCTCCTCCTACATTGCCCACTAACAACAGTAAGTAAAGCTTTACACATATTTAACTGATATGAACGTTTTATAACCCAAATTTAAATGAAATATACAAATACCGACCAGAGACAAAAATATATTATTGCAACATCAATTACTGGAAATGACAAAGATACCCTCTATGTTAATGAACCCAATCGCCAATAGGCTTTGCTATAATTTGGA
Source organism: Microthlaspi erraticum (assembly GCA_902728155.2). Taxonomy (NCBI): domain Eukaryota; kingdom Viridiplantae; phylum Streptophyta; class Magnoliopsida; order Brassicales; family Brassicaceae; genus Microthlaspi; species Microthlaspi erraticum. The sequence goes on along the minus strand of CACVBM020001151.1, from coordinate 314,591 downwards.
AGACCGATAGCTTAAAATTTACTATTGGTCATTGCGAGGAAGAACATGGTGATGTATGGTTCATGACCATGCTCTCCACACATCACCATGCTCTTCCTTGCTATCACAAATATTAACTATCACAAACTTTATCGGAAAATGAACAATGAGTCAGGATTCCTTAGAAGCAGAGAAGAACAACAAGAGAGGAGGAGTTAGAGAGAAGAGAGAGGGAGAGAACTCAGGCAGGCAAGAATTCAGGGAGAGAGAAAAAACAATTATTGAGTGAATGAGTGCAAGTTTGTATATATATATACTTTTAAAACCAAGGTAGATAAAATCTGGAAGGATCCTGTTTTAATAAATACCTTTCCTTCCAAGCCCATTTTGAGCTTTGACTCTGTATTATATACCGTGGACCAAATTCTTCTGACCAACATTCTGATTAAAACAGTTGTTCTAGTGATCATGCATTTCTTATTTGATAATTTATTTCTATTGACTGTAAATTTCATATTATAAGAGTTTCGGTATACTATTTATTGCTTTCAAAACAATATACAATCGTTACCAAAATAAATTAACTAATTAAGCAATAAAAACAACTTATACAAAGACTCGCAGGGAAAAGGTCATATCCGTAATAAAAAAAGTTTTAACTTGGTATCGACGTATCGTCTAAGCAAAGTGGGGACCATTTCAGAAACTCTGGGACCCACGACAGCTCATCACCACACTACAAGATATTTTCGCTTAGTAAAGTACGTGCCCCTCACAGTCCAATCCATTTCGCTAACCGGCTAAATCAGAATCATGAACCGGTTGGGCTTTACTGTAGCACCTCTTCAAGCCTGCCATTTCTAAATAGTCATAAACGGGCTACTATTTAATGGGCTTTATTGTAGCCCACTAGTTTTGCTTTGGAACTCTTTAACGCCCAAGGGGTATGGAACCAAAAAGCTCCTCTATCCCCCGCAAGGTATGTTATTCATCATATTTTATAAATATATTTTGATCAAACAGTTAATTACTATCACATAAATTGACTTATGCAATAAAATATTAGTTTGCAAGCTGGCATTAGAGATGTAACGATTTTCGAAGATACGAATGAAATGTTTATTTGATTTGTAGGGTAAAAATAAAATGAATAGTTTTGGACATGTGAATGTAAGTTGGATTAGATGTGACTTTGCTGATTATCTGTAATTTCGTACAAACCTTGTGGTGAAAAACAAATATTAAATACACAAAATATCCAAAAATAGATAGGAATTAACTGAATCTGGCTCGTGTTCTCATAAAGCTATCCTCCTATGTTGTAATAATTGAATGGCCCCGCCTTATTTTTCTTCTATTCGCTTCTTTGTTTTTTATTTAAAAGTCGCTCTGTTGTTCCTTAGGAAAATGCACAATAGTAATCGTGTCGAATTTGATATTTGATGTCTCACGCAATTCTAAAAATCATAACGTTTGACTAATTTGACTTCTCGATGCGCCATGGTTAAAGCATATGGTAAACATTTAGTTTTGCAAAACGAACTTATAGGTTAGTCTTCACTACATGTAAATTTTAGCCCATTGAGTCTCACTATACCATATCCAATACTCATTTTACTCGGTAACATTTCTTGTTGAGTTCTTATAACATCTCAAGAGTCTCAAGACCTGGAGCACAATGCGAAGGCGTCTCTATATATAAACGATAACTGAAACAGCCAGCCGCAATTTGATTTTACACATGTGTGGCTTATTTTTTACTAAGTTAAATTTCATAAAATTCAGAATATACGGGAATGATCTTTTGCCCTACTTTTCACGCAAAGTGCAAAAAACTATAACTATACAGAAAAAAACGTAAATATAATTGGTTTGGCATAAATTATATCAATGACATCAGTATAGAGAGGACACGAGACAAAACCGGGGGACCCGAGATCGTGTGTATGTGCGAGTCTATGCTAAAATCTAAAGTTGTGATGCAACACTATGTTTTTTCTATAAAAACAATTTCGACAGTATATGAATGAATATATGAACCAATTAAAAGTCGTTAATAAAATGCCATAACACATAGCATGATTGGAAAAGCATGTTGTTGAAATTAAAAATAAAAATGCAATGAGTGTGACATGCTGACTATACGTGAGCTCTTACTTTAACGTACACTTATATATGGAATCGAGAATACGACGTTGCCATTTAACTTCTTATTCATACGCATTCTTCTCCTTACTATATCCACTGTGTATTGAACTATTGATGATTTTAGCATCTTCCTCTTTTCTTTTATAAACGGTTATACTTGTGATTGTATCAAATCCAGGTTTTGGTATTGGTGGGCAAAATTCCAATCTTGATTCTGTGCATGCCGTCGTTCCATCCTCTCAATCATGTTTTTTAAAACCCACATCCTATATGACAAATACACTCTAGCTCTTGAGTCCACTTTCAGTTTATAACACAAGCAAAACAAATTCATGAATTCAGACATCGGATTAAAGAACTACATTTTGGATATGATCTACATGAAATTTGGACAAAGTATCAACACGAGGGTCGATCCTGATTTTAACATCCTTGAGTTTTTAAAAAAATAACTCGAAATTTTATGTGTTCTTCGAATGTGTGGCATTAATCACTCGTTTAACCTAAATCTTATCATCTCTATTGTATATATTAAGAATAACTTAGGCGTCCACAAACGGGCCCGAAACGAAGAAATATGTGTCCTTTGTATCCTTTACAATAATAGTAATAGTCGTATTTAAAAAAGAAGAGTGGAGAACGGAAAAACGAAAAGCGGTTTCGATGAGGGAACAAAGATAAACTATGGGCTGACCACCGATTTCATGCAATGAGAACAAAATCTCCCTACGTACAAAATTAAATTATTTAGGTTTGAAAAAAAATGCATAGATTCTCAATTAGGACAAATGATTAGACATTTGAGTATCGGAAAAGAAAAATAAATGGCTTTCTTAATATTTCCCCATCTTAAATAATTTATTGTACAGTTATATTCTTCATGTATATGTTTAATATACACTCGGTACGTATAAATCTGAGGAAAAAGACATAGATGTTCTCTTAAACCAAAGTGGTATTTAAATGGACCTAGTAGGATTTAAAAATGATTCAAGGAATTGTCTTTAATTAGACAATAATATGCTTTATTGCGGAAGTCAAAATAACTGTTCCCCAAAATTAAAATAAACTATTTGCTCAGGCCCCAAAGAAAAAAAACATGTTCTGCATCTGCATTGCATCTCCCAATTTAAGCTTATTCTCATTCACATTCTCTAATGACACACCGTATATACATTATTCATAAGAAAACACTGCTGATATCATAAAGTTGTGAAAATTTATTAACAATTGCATTTTGTCAGTAACAAATATTATTGGTATAGTTGTTTTGTTTCGAACTATGAGATGATTTGTTGAACAAAATGATTTCTGATTTCTTCGCATATTTAAAAATTTGGCGCATACGGAAAAGATGCGTGGTCGCCTGGCAATGGTAACATGGACACGTGGACAGTTTAAGAAATGCCACGTAGGTTTTTGCTTGGAGAATTCACGTGGTCTTGGCCCCTTCTCTTTGTCATACATTCACCTTGAGAACCGAATCAGGTCAATCTTTGTTTTTTTTTTAACCCTCATTTTTTTTCATTTGTCATACATTCACCTTAAATATGTTATGTTTTTCGGATTGTTTTTAGCTCTATTTTATGATGAAAAAAATGTTTTGTTTATGGTAAACGTACTTAATCACTGATTAATCGAAAATACATCCACTAACAAAGAGTTGTAATACGAAATTTTTGTGAATTTACTTCGCGTTGACTTATTTGTTACATGAAAACATTTACACGGATTAGTTCTGACTGAAATTGCAGTAAGAAATTTTAACCATATTTCTCAACTTTTAAGAAGGTAAATACACAAATATTGATATAATTTGGTTGAAGGAAATAACAAGCCAACTAATTAGAATTATGAGATTAGGGCTGTAAAACAATCTAAATTCAAATCATAGATTTGTAGCCGCATCAAAGCTCAAATAGATATATAAGCAATCGTCAATAGCTGGCAGTAGTACAATTTACATTATCCTCTCTAGTTTTAGCATGCAGAAGTCACATTTTTCCTTTACATAGATGAGAACCAAGAGTTGACAAAAAAAGAACGAAAATAAGTATTTGAAATATTAATAATATTCGAACCGTGCAAGTCAAATTTTCTTAGATCTAGTAAGGGTTCTGACTTATGATTACAATCCAAAGAGAAGTTAATGGAATTGACGAGTACGTACAGAAGAAGACGAAGTTATAATTAATTAAATTTGACGAGCAGCTTTTTTTATGTTAGTCTTTAAGTCATGTGAAGGGGAAGAGGAAGAAGAAGATGATGATCATATGGAGGGAGATCATTAATTAGGAGAGGGTCACACGATACAGTAGATGACAGTTCAGTGAATCTCAAAGTGCCCCCACAAACACTCACGCAAATCACAGCTTCTGAATACAAACAAGCCTCGATCCATTCCACAGACTTGTCCGTCTCTTCTTCTTCGCAACACTCATCTTTATCGTGAATAAACACACATATACTAATCTGTGGATGTGTGCCCGACTATAGAGACACGTGGTGGGTTTATCTATGTTTTTTAGTTGGATATGTATGTATATAACACAATAGACCGAATGTTATCTTGTTAATATGATATGTTTACCTTTATATCGAGATTTAATGTTTTTGCTTTCTATCAAAAGTTATTTGGAGATTGTAAATACAGACCTAAGACGCATGCAGAAGAATGCATATTTCTGTAATCATTTAAACTAATTGTATTTTTAGTAATAGATTAATTAAAATGTTACATAATACACTCACACGTGTATTATACGAATGTGAATGTGTGTGTATGGAGGAGTAGATATATATATGAAATGTTGATATTGGTTAATTATGGATTGAAAGTGAGTGAACTGAAAGGACGAGAGAGGCCTTAGACAGTTTGTTTGTTTTCGTGAACATGGAGCTTCTCTCTTTGCCATGTGCTCTCTCTCTTCTTCTTTTTATTCCTTTTTTTTTATTTTACTTTCTTTAAGTTTTGTTTTTTTTACGGTTTTATATATGAGAATGGCACTGAAGATGGAGCAAGAAGTTCACATGCAAACATGGAATTACACATAAAAAAATGAAAAAGCTACATTCTAGGCATATGCATGATTTTCCACGGATTTGTTTCGTATATATTTTACCAGTCAAGTAGCTAGATTTCCTTCTATATATGTACTTTTTAATCTAATTTAACCCCTTAACTTTCAGATTTGCTAATTTACGCCCCTTATGGTGCCGTTGATGGCAAGCCATCTCGTAAAAGAAGAACATGTCTATGAAAATTCTAAAGGTTCCAAATATTCCGGTGATTAGTTTACAATAATTGCAGCGAATAGCCATCTGAATTGTGAAAACTTGACTTCAAAAGCGTAAATTAAAAGAATAAACGTCAATATCAGACGTAAGACAAATGTGAACATAGGCAATTATTTCTACGGCCTATGCTATGCATTAAAAAAGCTGGGGTTACTATTCACAAACGATACCTTGATTTAAGGGTCAAATTGCAATTAAAAACAAAACTGATGCTTATTATCAAATTAAGGCAAGATTTAGACGCAATTTAGTTATTTGCACGCAATATAAACAAATTACGTACGCTTGTGTGGCCAGATGCTATAGTAAACTCCTCGCAAACACTATTTCATCGTTAATTTGTAAATATATTATTATAAAACAAAAATATGGCAGACAAAATATATAAACAAATAAATAAAGCAAGAGGGATGGACAATGTTGATCCGTTTTCGTCGAGACAAGAAATTTGTGGGATCAAAGCTTTCCTGTAAGGAAAGGGAACTAAGCAACGTATACTATCTTTCTTGTTGTTTGTCAATTATGTAAAATTATTTTATTATACTCAATTGCGTGTTGAGTCCGATTTTTTTTGCTTCCGAACAATTTGAGTCGGCCTATCTTATTCGAAAGAATCACTTACATCGTTAATCAAATATAGATATTACAATTTTCTGTGTTTTAAAACATAATTGACAAAAATTATCATTGATAGTTTGTATAATGTAGTCTAATGATATGTAATATTCTTACGATTTCATACTTCAACTCGGGTTTAAAATATAGGAATATGCGTGTATGAATTATAGACAGAAGAAAACATATCTAACAAATATATGTTGGGTCTATACTCTATAGTGGTCTACTTGTTAGGAGTGTCAATATTTTCAAATATTCCCACGGTTTAAACCTGGCTTGATACATGCATGTAGTTATAGAAAATAAACATACATATAATTAAATAGGAACAAAATATAGCGAAAGACTTCGGTTTGTAATGGGAAATGGACAGAGTAAACACATTGATCTTCTAAAATAAAAATATATCGAAATGTTTCATCGAACTTATTTTGACAATACACAGTGAATATCAAAATGCGTTCATTATCAATTTGTGAAAAGAAAAAAAAAACATTGACAAACAATTTTAATAAAAGTAATTTACAACATGTACTTTTTTGTTTAATAGTTTTAATGTCAAGAAACCGCAATAATTTATTTTGCATAGACTAAACTTGCCAACATAAAAATTACATTGATTCATGTCAAGTCTTGTTATATTAGCTCCTCTAGCTAGAGGCTATAGGTAACAAAAATGTTTTATTATTATTTGTCACGAGATAACAATAAAATGTGTTATCAAACAAAAATAAATCATACATTATATTAAGCCCATAAATATTTAAATAGAGTTACTAGAAATACTAATTGAAAATTAAAACAGGAATCTTTATTTTAACTAACAGTATGTTCTCTCACTCGCACACATATCTCGATTTACATATAAATACACTTACACTTCATCTTCTTTAATCCACAAAAAAACTCGCACATATTTCGTTTTCTCTTCCTTTATTACAGAAAAAATGGAACTGTCGACTCAAATGAATGCGTTCGAAGAGCTTCTTGTTCCGACAAAGCAAGAAACCACCGACAACAACAACTACAACAGCAACATGAACAATCTGAGCTTTAATGGCGGATTTGATCATCATCACCATCATCAATTCTTCCCAAACGGATGGAATATTGATTACCTCTGTTTCAACAACGAAGAAGAAGACGAAAATACCCTTCTCTACTCTTCTTCCTTCATGGATCTAATCTCTCAACCTCCTCCATTGCTTCTTCATCAGCCACCACCATTACCACCACCGTCTTCTTCATCTCCGCCGCTAATCTCCTCAGCGGCCGCAACATTCGACTATCCTTTTCTTGAGGCTTTACAAGAGATAATCGACTCTTCTTCCTCTTCGCCTCCATTGATGCTTCCAACTCCTCAAGAAGAGAACTACAACAATCCGATGTCGTATCCTTCTCCATTGATGGAGTCTGATCAGAGCAAGAGCTTCAGTGTTGGATACTGTGGAGGAGGAGAGACAACAAACAAGAAGAAGAGTAAGAAGCTTGAAGGCCAACCTTCAAAGAATCTAATGGCGGAGAGACGACGGAGGAAACGGCTTAATGATCGACTTTCTATGCTCCGATCCATCGTTCCCAAAATCAGTAAGGTAAATTTTTTTTTTTTTAATGATTTTACCTTATTTCAAATAATTACAATCAGAATGGTCAAAATCAATGCAGATTCTTACTTTTTTAGCGAGTGGGTTAATATATTATTATATGGGTTAATAAAGAGATTAGCCTTTTTAATCTTCTTGTCCGAAACTCTTAATTAAATCCCAAAATCTAACCCTAGCTATTTGTTTTCTTCGATGACTTAGTTAACCTTTGATTCTTCATATGATTATAATAAAAATGGTCAAGAAAAAAATCAACGAAAGATTCGTCCCTCGTAATAGAAAAATGAGTTTACATATTAAAAATGGGTTTCATAAAAATTTAGCCTATTTATGTTTTTAACATTATATGTTTGTTTCTTCTAGTTTGAACCTTATTTTCAAGATTGTTTAATTATTGTGTTCTTACTTTTACGGGAATCTACATAACCGTTTGAAAAGTGGATATAAATGGTTAATCATTTAAAAGTTTTTGAAGTAATGATTATTGGTTTGTTTTATAATCAGATGGATAGGACATCGATATTAGGAGATGCCATAGATTACATGAAAGAGCTTTTAGACAAAATCAACAAATTACAAGACGAGGAACAAGAACTTGGAAATAGCAACAATTCACATCACTCTAAGCTCTTCGGTGATCTCAAGGATCTTAATACAAACGAACCACTGGTCAGAAACTCACCAAAGGTACAACAAGAAGAATAAAGATATTTTTCATGTCACTACTCTTGTTTTTGGAAATTTTACGTACTAGCCCCTGTATTTATGAATTGTTGCCAAAGATCCCATAAATGTTTATAGTTTGATGCTGATTTGGTTTATGTTTTGTGATAGTTTGAAGTGGACCGGAGAGATGAAGACACTCGGGTTGATATATGTTGCTCGCCAAAACCGGGATTGCTTCTATCGACTGTTAACACATTAGAGACACTAGGCTTGGAGATTGAACAATGTGTTATAAGCTGCTTTAGTGATTTCTCTTTACAGGCTTCTTGTTCTGAGGTACTTAAATCTCTATATAAAAATATATTTGAAGATAAAGTTTAATGCACAATATGATACTTATATATTGTAAATTTGTAATGATGAGATTGATGAGTTTGTGATGTGTGTTATTAGGGAGCTGAGCAGAGAGATTTCATTACCTCGGAAGATATAAAGCAAGCATTATTCAGAAACGCAGGTTATGGAGGAAATTGCTTGTAAGGAGTTTTTTAATGATGTGAAATTAATAAACCAAAACATTATTTATTTTTAATTATTATGTTAGCGCTACAAACATTAGAGGTTTGGTGTTTATTTCCTTCCACTGCGAGTTTGAATTTTCTAGTGGGTAACATTATGAGCTGTATAAACGAAAAGGAAATAAAAAAGAGAGACGTTTTTCTTGGAGGTTATTATCATTAGTAAAAAGTCCAAGATCTAGTTAAGATGTAATGATGTTTTCATTTTTTTAAATATTGGTTTAGAAACAAAAAAGTTAAAATTGTACTATATGTTTCGAAGTGAAATGCGGAAGAAGCCGATAATTAAAAATTAGGGTTTGTATATGACAGTGACCGATGTCTCTAATCAGGAAGATACATCTAATATAATAAACAGAATATTAATTATAAAGTTTAAAAGGCTAATCATGAGAGTAATCACAGTGTAAATGACTGTGCCTCCAGGCTCCATGCCCTCCACCATCAACAAATTCATCATTACATGGGACTACAGTATATCAACAGATTAATCTTGGCATTATAGTATATCAGTGAAAATGTTAATTTGAAGAGGTCTCGTTTAGGCCTGAAAAATAAGTGATCAGACCCATGTCTATATGGTTACTTGTCGATGAGACGATGATACATTTTGCGGCCCAAGACTTAAAATCCATCAAACAAAAAAACAGATAAATTCGTATGATAAGATATGATGCCATTGAATATATCTTTTATGTAATGAGACGAATCTAGACTTTTGTAATGGCTGAAAAGCTGACCGTGTCTCAAGTTCGGTAATGATCAAAATTGAGACAAAAGAAACAAGAAGAAGAGATAACGGCAGTAGTAACGTCGTCAAGGGGATCGTGACGGTAATCGTTACGTGACGTGAAACTCCAATCGATCGATCCAGAGGCGAAAACGTTAGACGTCCGATTTACTAGTCAACGCACAATTGGATCGTTGACTAAAAGTGGACTCGTGAGAGTATTTTAACGGGCCACTAGAGAATAGACCACATGGGCTTTATTCTTTAGCCCAATATATCGTCTGTTTGTTGATCCATATATGGTAATGTTCAAAATGTTTTTTTTTTTTTAGACATCTTAGGTTTGAACCAAATACTTATTTGATGGGATAAAGACATACAGTAGTAGCTTTTTTCCAAAATATTTTGTTTTGTCTAAAAATATAATCATTGGATGGATAGGATCATCACGGATAAAGGAATGAAGTTGAACTTCCAATAAAGGAAAGTATAGAGACAAAATTAGTTTTTAATTAAGAAAGAAGTCCACTTGTGCACTTTAAAACAACTTGCCACAGCAAAAACTCAGGAGCATAATGAAAAAGAAGGCTACACTGTAATCCGGAGACAGCAAAAAGAAGCCCAAATTTCATTTATCTCGTTTGGTAATACATCAGTTTCCTCTCAGTTGATTAGATAATTAGACTTAAGATCTCACAATGATTGGAAGAAACTGAGCGAACATAAATCAAATTTTTCTATAGAAGGATAAAAAACAACAGATCTCGATTAATACAAAACTGGCTTGAAATAGCAAAGATCGTAATTTATATATTAGTCACGTTGTTTAACCAAGAATCTTAGGTATGCAACTTGCAAAAGCATATGCGCGTGTATAATATAACAGTGTCCACATCCATGTTTTAACATTATGTGCATATTGGAAACTAATGATGAATCCTTTTTGAATTTTTATCTAGCCCAACAAGTTGTGTAGCAGTCCTTTCACATTCATACCTGACAGATATTACAAAAAATGATAAAGTTGAAACAATAGAATATAGTGGGGCAGATCATATGGATTGATGATGGTCAAGTTTCTTTCCAAGAAAAAAAAAAAAATGATATTTTTCTATTAAATTACGAAGCATTCATCAAAAGATTTTGATTTAGTTTGATCGTAGGTGGCAATATTGTCCACAAGAATTGAATCTATCAATAACACAATAATTAACAATCCAATTAGTGTCACGCATAACTAGTGATGGATAATAACCTCTGAGAGATTACAGTCCACAAACTACATTAACTTGCATTGTTTAAGATTTGGATGCTCTTTAATTATTTTGGCCAATCCATTCCCAGACCGAAAAATGTTTCTAATCAAATTATATTTTAACATCAACTTAAAAGCAGGAGTTGGTATGAATCCATAAGCGAGATCTTTAATTGAAACTACATGTACCTAACGTTTACATGGAATTCCACTACAGCCGTTTTATATATTTTAAAAAGAAAAAAGACAATCTTTTTGTTCCGTATTCGAATTCTAACGAGCAATAGTATTTATAATTTAATTGTAGGCTGCTAGCTAATGTATTAAATAAAGGATAGCGAAAATAAAAGAATGAATAAAAATAAAAGAAAACTGAAAGGTGACGTCAGGAAATAAGGAAAGGATAAGAGAGAGAGAGAAGGGCACTAGGAAATGTTTCCCCCATGTGATCTTCTTCAATCTCCCGACCCGCTCTTGTCTTGCTTATCATCCGTACGTTTTACATTATACTCCACTTTTCATCATTTTTCTTTTTCAATTAATTTTCTCAAATCTCTCTTAATTAGTTTTTCTTTATTTGACTATTTTTTGGTTGTTTCGAGGAATGTACGTATTGCGTACCAACTATCACGGAAGGTTATCTCTAAGTTTCTTTTGTGAAGAACAAAAATTTCTGAAGGTATTGATATCAAAAGAAAAGAAAACTGTAACAAGGGTTTAATTACTGATATCAAAATTGGAAAAGTTGTAATTTATTTTAGTTTGGTTTTAGCATATAGTAATATGTCTATTTATAAAATTTCTCAGCTAAAAAACAAAAACAAAAAAAGAGATATAATGGCATGATCCCTAGGTTTCAGCGGTGATTGCGGTTCCCTCACATGCTTTCATATGACTACACAGTATTTTAATATCGTGATAATATTATAAAATACGCGGTACTGCAAATTTATAGAAAAAAATGATAAGTTGATAACAAATCTAGTCAATTTTATTTTGTTGACAGCAATTTAGTCAACTACTTATGCGTTTTTTTCATTCTAGTCAACTAGGTATGTTAATCGAATTCTGCATAACATAAAAACTAATCCATATTGATAATTCCTAATGCACACAGACACAGATCATTTTATTCAAATATACAAAATGTACATTCTTCTAGTTCTTGTTTCAGCGTCTAAGCTCCAGGAATAACGTCACACTAGTGTTAACATTTGTTTCCATGCTATTGGTGTGTTCTTATTTCATAATCACTTTGATTTGTTAGCGTAATAAATACAACAATACTTAGACTTAGTATTGGAGCTGTTTTAATGGTTATGCATTATATTGAAATTACCAACAAAATGCCGACAGAAAAAATAACCAACAATAGTTAGTTCCACAGAAAAAAGGTCGCGTATAACGTCAGCAAAGGAATCAGTACAGTCAATTTGTACTTTGCAGTGTAGGACGCACTTAAAACAAAGCTGTTTTTTTTTAAAAATCGTATAAAAAACTATTTATGATGAAATTAGGCTCTTTACAAGCATATAGTTACTTATTTGATCGAATTGAATTAGTTTATTTATGATGTTTTTGTGACTGAAATTCGAAACTTGATATGAGGAAAAAGTGGTTTGATTCGAAACTTTCGACTTATTTATTAACATCTGTTTTTTTTTGTGTGTTGCATAATCGATAATCAGTGGACTTGAGCAAAAGATAAATCTCTATCGATCAGATTCGGGATTATTTGGGTTAGAATACTGTCGACAAAAAAAAATCGGATTAGAATATTAGGATCAAGATCAACCAATGGATTTAACAAATCTGAAATTCATATTTTAAATTGACAAAACCAGAAAATATAAGAATAAAATAAGAAACAGGGAAATTAGGTCATGAAGTTGATGGTTAAGTTGGAGGGGTCCACGTGGTGGGGATGTGTTTAGAGCACTTGGTTAAGAAACTTGCCAGTGACGTCAATTTTCATTTTGGAAACTTTAGTGCCAGATTTTTAAGTTTTTATATTTCGAGGGTCCCAATCTTTATTAAAACAGCATGGAATTTTTCTTTGGCAATTAACGGAATCGGCATCGTAATTAACGGAGAGCTATCTGACGTCTAATTCGTATTTTGTCATAATAATAACCAGATCCACTTTAGGTGGTTGGATGTCAATCTCAGTAATTCCATAAAACAGACATGTCTGGTTTTGTAAGCACTTCAAAACATTTGGTATCATTATCCGTTTTAGCTTATTTTTAACCCATCCAAGAGTTAAATATCTATTGGTGGATATAATATTTATTGTTTTTCCTTGTCCATACCGTAAATGTAACAATTTGATCATCTATATTTTGAGAATGTATAGTATTTTAATGATTAATCACGAAGCCTTTTGTTGAAACGTTAATGATGATTTGCTTGTTTTTCCAGTTCAAGCATCAAACGTGGTAGCATAAAACACCTTTTTAATTTGGACTACTAATAAAAAGGGAAATGTGAAGAAAAATGCAATCTGCATTGGCTATTTCTGGTACAATTCAAACCGATCTCGAGATGCCCTTAATTGGTAGTAATCTACTATTTTGGTAAAAATGAGAAATAAATATAAAGAAAACTTATTTTAGGTTTTCTGGTTACGTCTAATCATTTCTTATTTGTAGCCAAAAAAAAACAGAATTGAATCAGGGCATCTACATCGAAAATATCGTCTGACGAAACGTGCCATGTGTTTTTGTTGTTGCATACATATGTAAATACCTTAAATCGATGTAAGATGTTAAACATACAAACAAAATAACCATGCAATTTTAGTTTCTTTTTGTTTTATGCATTGCAATTTTATAGTTTTGTTATCTATCGAAAATACGGTTTTCAAAAATTTAAACTCAAATTCCATAACTGATCTTGTTTTATTTTTGTTCTCACAACCAAATCAATCCATCATGTTACCAACAGAATACATAAATAAATAATCAGCAAAAAATGTAAAATTTATGATCCATATGTACATCAAAATGAGATATTTCGACATTTTTTTCCTCTTTTTTTTTTGGTTATCTTGTAGCTAATTAAATCTAATACAGAGGCACAGGAAAACGCGGAGGCTTAACAGGCGGCGAGTGCGGCGGACTTTGAACATCGACGGTGAGCTTTTCCGGCCTAGGCGGTGCACACGGACAAGGCAATGCTATGAATTTCGGCGTATTATCTCCAGGCATCAACACCGGTACGCTCAAATTTTGATTTTTCTTCAAATCCTGTTCATAATAATCACTTTCCAGGTTAATAATCAACTTCTTGCACTTACTTTTAGTTGCTATTTTTATCTTTTTAACTTTCTATTCATGGTTTATGCGCTGAAATAAAAACTGATTTTCGAGTTTCTAAATATTTATAAAGACAGCCTCCTGTTTTATTTTGTTTTGGAAAATGGCCCCTATTTTGTATTTACTTACATTTAGTATATAAAATCTCTGAAATGTCCAGATTTAGGCAACTTGTAATAAAAAAATATACTTTCTTTCTTTGCTAATTTTGTGTTGGAAAATTTGTATAACTTATGAAACTCCTAAATTTGTTATTAATATAAATTTCAAAACTTGAGAGAGGAAAGTTACCGGAAAAGGGAGTTTAGGTTTAAACGGAGAAGACTCGATGTCGGCTCCGGCGGCGGAAGGATGACCGGAGGCATTGGCCAAAGAGCGGCGGAGAGAGCGATGTTTGTCCCAATGGTAACAGCAAGAGAATATTCCGGAGAGGCTGAAAATGATGATGAGAAGCAGAGCAGTGCCGAGAGGGAATCCCAGTGACGGCCGAGAAGCATCCATGTGAGGCGGCGAGAAATCTTGAGTGTTCTCCATCTACGGTGGCTGTGTAATCAACGGCTGAAATTGTGAGCTGGTTTTGTTCTCTCATGTGTTAGAGAGAGAATGAGAGAAAGAGAGAGTTTGTGAGTTTGGTGAGAACAGAGGACGGGGAAGCAGAGATGGGGAGCGATTATTTATAAAAGAAAATTTTATGAAATTCTTTTATTTTATTTATTTATATTTATTTACAAAACTGTTAAAAGTTTTCCTCAGTACAAAAAAGCAAATATGCTGTACAATAAAGTTGTCCCTTTTTTCTTTTCGCCGTTGAAATGTTTATTCCCATTATTAATAACATCATCGAAGGTGGATTTTTATTTTATTTTCAAAAATATCAGGATTATGTTTCTTGACTTTCTTGAGCCATATTTCTATTTGATCATTTTAATATCTGATTATACAGTGATTTAAAAGTAACTTTTTACACTGGAAAAATAAGTTTTTATGAGTGAGAAATATCGTATTCCACATTGTCACGAAAAAAATATCGTATTCCATGATGATAATTTATCAAATTTTTATTCCTTGGAGATGTTGATGGGAATAATATATGGGATTCTTTCACAAAAATGAAACAGGGACTTCCCAAGCTGGTTTAGCTTTTTGAGATAAAAAACAATGTGATGAGATGAAAATAATTTGATTAACAGTCTATAAATGAGATAGAACAACTAGATGATATTGGGATGGAACAACATAAGTTTAACGAAATTCTTCTGTAAAATGTTAAAGAAGCTGTTCCTAGTGTTTTATGCGAATTAGTAATAGATTGTTTTTTCGTCGACAATCAGTGACATGATTAATTTCAGATTAACTTCTTAGTTGAATTTTAAAAGCGAAGAGTCAAAAAGGGGAGAGAGAGTGGAAAATGTACGTGGAAAGAGGAGCGAGAGAGAGGCTGCTTGTACGGAGAAGACGTGGGCTCCAAGCTCCACCATGTTACATATCTAATCTTTTGTTGCTATTGCTAAATCTTTTAATTAATTACCCCTAATCATACTCTTATCTCCACTAACCTATTCCTACCGGATAACTTACGCTTTCATTTTTAAATGCGAGGAACAAGTATATGCTTAGTACGAGTACTAATATGCTACCAAAAATCAAATTAGTTATCACATAATTTGTCTCTATGCGATCGATTTGTTTTTCAACGATTACATTAATCCTGATTGAGATTCGCACATCTCTTAATTGCAAGATAAACTGTCATCGTGATGGGATACATATGCTTAATTATTTTGCGCATTTTAGAGTTTTATTGAATGTAAACTCTGTAAGAACGAAAATATCAGTTTTATGCACATGTGCATTAAATATGTGTGGGCGCGTGTTAACAGGCACACCTAAATTGTAACGATTGGAAGAGAAGTTGAGTACAACTCCTCCTTGATCGTACATACGTCTGTTTGTTTTTGTATTCCCTTTTCAAAAATTAGCTTCAAACCTTTAATCCGGAAAAAAATGTCTATTTTTTGAAAAATGGGTACTCTTATTTTCAAGAAATAGATAGGTGGTACTAACTTTTTTTAATAGAAGTTGTCGAACTTCAAAAAAGATATTGTGGAATTGACGAATAGTGTTTGGTTACTACACCGTTCCGAGACAAATTAGTCCCCACTTACACCGTAATATGTCTCCTTCGAAGATATACGCTCTCTTGATTTTCAACTTTGAGTCTCTCATCATCAATTTACTTATTCTTTTTAAAACAAAATATTATGATAGAATATATATAATTGTTGTAACTTATAATCAAGAGATGACATCTAGATTTAGTAATAAAATTGTGAGTGATTATATGTAGATATTGTTGAAACGTGGCTCTTTCATAGCTTATCCACTTGGTCTTTGTAGCATAGAAATCGGGATAATACTATTTACTCCAATCCAACAAAACCCATAATGTAGGTGAAATCTTTTAAATAGTAGAAAAAAGGCCAAAACTTGTATATTGAACCAACTCGATATTTCCGGATGACTATGAAACATACTTACGTCAAATGTTTGGGACTTTTGCCGGCACTGCGTATCAACTTATTCTTTCTTCTTTTTATTGGTCAGTTTGATTTTTTGAAATTATTTTCCGAAAATGTATTTGACAATTTTGCAAGAAAGAAATAAAAATGTTCTCGCCGACAAATAAAAGAAAAACTAAATAAATATTGTCAAATAAAGAAAAACCCTCACGAGTTTACGACTCCAAACTACTACACTCGATTGGAAATTACGAGAATGGACCTGAACGTATTCGGGTTTGGTCGTTTGGCCTTTTGAGTTCCTAAGGGACAAAATTCGGTCCATACATTTTAAATGGCTCAACAACTGAAAGTACAGAAAACGGTGATAAGATTGATCGTGGAGCAGTATTGACTATTTTCTATATTATATGTAGCGTTTGACGTGCAAGTATTTGTGAATATTTTAAATGTAACATGTTTTGTTATTGAATATATACCTATAAATGATATATAAAATAGTAGATAACACATGGGACAGTATCAGTAACCCAAACTATTAAAGTCAAAATTAAGCTAGATTTTACGGCTGCTATTAAAATCTAGTGAAAAACAAAAGAGTAGCTGCCGTGTGGAACTCGAATTTGACAAAACTCTTACTATTATTCTGACTTATAGTTTCTTATTATAGCTGTATTTTGTTTTTGCAGTTTTAATTACAAATAATGCCAAAGATCAGTTAGTCTACAAATTTATTCCCCACCCCCTTCAAGGTTTAATATATTTTGTTTCGGTCTCCTCGAAAACCAAATGTTTCTTCATTAAAAAAAGAAAAGAAAACCAAATGTTTCATATTGGCGTGAAAACAAGAGTATATCACGTTGCTGCCAAATTTTCTGTATAGTTGTATAAATAAACCATTTTATGGTAGAAGGCTGCTGCTGCTGTATATAACTTTTTATAGCTTGATATATGATGTTTTCTGCGTTTGAACTGTAAATGGGTCTTGAAATGTTCACCGCCGTGTCTTTTAGGGTCAAACAAATGAGTATGTATCCACTAAATTCTAAACCCATATCTTACACTTTCCATATCACAACTTGTGTCTTTGCTTCCTGTAATGATAAATTTCCAATAAAACGTCTTCTTTTTCTGAAACAGATAAAACGTCTTGTTGTGACCATATAAATACACATACATCTACCATGAAAGATTCAATCAGTTTTGTTCTTCCATATAATTCAAAGGACTACATATCATCTACTAATCACGATCTCAGTCGGTACGCAGCATGCTGGGTTTGTTTTGATAGTGACGCAATTCCTCTTTTTTTTTCTCCGATCTAATCAAAGACACATAGCGAGTTTTCGGTGACATCAATTCTAGAAACGGAAAGAGATTTTATAATAAGAGAAATCGATCTAATGTGCATTTATTAGATCTTATTTTACAGAAAAATCCAAACCTGTTGCACAAGCAAAAACTAAGCTGTATGGGACCTTGTTCATGTAGACTAGGACCCAAGGCGATAGGTACTAAACTACTAATGCTAACACATGTGTTACTCTATATATTTCTTTATAATCCTTTTTTTTTCTTACGTTCAATTCAAATACAGCTTTAACAATTTTAAATGTTATCTTATGTACGTTTAATTTATTAAGAGGGATGAAATATCTTACGGGCGAATTATATGTGAAAACTCGAAGGTGTATTTGATTTTAGTCAAATCTATTTTAATGGTCTTCTCCTACATTCATCATCACGTCTTGTTAGTTGTAACATTATTGTCTTATACGAACTCCCAAAACAAAATCTATTATTTTATTGAGAAGATCCGATGAAATAGCTCGTCGTTTGACCGTATTGTAAGGCGATAAAACATGTAACAGCTTGATAATAATTTATTAGTCGTTTTGTGAAAAAAATGGGCATACAAAAAAATATTAGCATTGTCTGGCTAACAAATACTCCCTCCGTTTCAAAATATTTGTCATTCTATTCTTATTTTTTTTATTCAAAATAGTTGTCGTTCTCACTTTCCAATATAGAAATTTATATTAAATACCTGATTTAATCTTGATCTAATGAAGAATACTAATAGTTAATTTACTTTTTAAGGATATAATAGAATTTTTAATTTTTTTATTAAACTGTGTGAAATCTCCTTAAACGACAAATAAATAAAAAACAGAGGAAGTAGAAAACCTTAAACGAGAGCTGTTTAAATGAACGAGGCTGGCTCATTAAGAAGGAACTCATCTATGGCCCTATGCTTTAATCTGTGATATGTGAAAGAAGGCCCAATAACAAATGTATTTTATATGACTGTGTACAATCTAGGCCCAATTAGCAGTGTAACGTGTCTTGTCGTTGATCTATTCCTAATTATAAATTCATTAAAAACAAAACAGTAGTATAGTTTAACTGTAGTGGATCATCATTAATCAAAGACTAATAAAATAAGCGTGAAGGACAAAAGCAGTGTTGGTCCCACTGTCTTGTCTCAAACCGCATTATTTGTACTCGCAATTGCTCATCTGATCTACTGTTTACTTTTGCATTTTGTAATAAATTATCAGTATTATTACTGGTGATATTTTACCGATCACTATTTAATTAGGGACACAATTTTTTAAGCACCCGTAATATTTAAATACTACGAATAAAGTCCAATTTACACTTTATTTTCTTCCCCGAAATTCCGTTATCTTCCCATTTAAATACTTGATAATTTTTTATTATAATACTTTAAGTCTCTTAAGTCTTAACAATTGAGTATCCAAGAAGTATCTTTGGTTCTTTTGAGTATTATTATAGGATTGTATCATAATTTTAACATTTACATAGTTAACAAAGTCGTATCCTTTTTTTTTACGGTGCATGAGGTTACTTTTAAGATATTTGTAACTTTTACGGTCTTTTAAAATTCAAAGAAAATAAATTAAAAAGATAACGTGAGTGGTACGGAAGAGTGATGATTAAAAAGAGTCAGAGAAGCTCATGATGAACGGACACAGGCCTCTTACCATAAAATCTAACGGTCAGATATTTTGCTTCCCATGCGTGTTCTTCAATCCCATTTTCACCGCCTCTTTTGTTAATTTTATGCCTTTTTCCCCAATCCACTACCTTTTTTTTACTTATTTTAAAATTTGAACGGTGACAGCAGATTACAGATTATAATAAACTTCAATTGAACTAAAAACAGTCACAAAGTCTAGTACGTAAACCGTATTTACAGAAATCACCTTAGCTACTTACATTCAATTTATGTAGAAGACCAACGAACCAAAAAAAGAGGAACAAAATGTGAAAAAAACTTTCAAGTTTTGGGGGGACTAACATTGGTCGATTGGGCCCCATCCAGTTGGGCCAATCTAAGTAAAAAATAAAGAAAGGAGGATAAGGAAGTGCAATAATGAAAGTAAAAGAAATTAGGAAGGTGGCGGAATTTAATTAAACTAATCAGAAAGAAAGATTATAAAAAAAGATTAAATTAAAAAGGAAATTAGATTAAAGTGGAGAGAGAGAGAGAGAAGAAAGTGGAGGAGGTTAGATGTCCCATTCACCACCCGGCAAACCGACTTGGAATGCCGCTTTCTTGTCCCCTTTCACTCCTCTTTTTCTCTCCTTCTATTTACCATTACGCCCTTCAACATTTCACTAAATTGAACGAGACTTTATTAGCGTATGAAGGGTAGTGTTAGTCATTAGAGACAGAGGACAGAATCGGTATTTAATATTTGCAGACAACCATCCCCTTTCGGGTGGAGCCAGAAAGTGGAAAATTAAAAAGGATCCGACTCCCGACAACATATCGACGGCTCTAATCCGTTGCGACAGATCGGACGATCATGATTTCTCGTCGGGATCAAATCTGAGCCGTTGGATCAGAATCGATCGTAAGAAACCGTAAACAAAAATGCGCAACTTTCTCCACTTATTTCCTATTCTGCCACTTTCTTTAATTCGTTTTTTATATTTGTTTAATTTTCTTCTCGGCTACGAGTTTCTGGGTGATGATAATTAAGCTTTTTTTTTTCTCCTTTAATGGAAGGACCTTGACACACCTCTCTCTCTTTGCTATTCCTCTACAGCTTCTAAATTATTCTCTTCTCTGCTAATTTCTGACACTAATCGATCGTCTTCTTCCGCGTGAGCTCCATTTCTTCATCCACGATTTGTTTTCTCTCCAGGTAAACCATTTCTTATCTGTTCTCTGTTCAAAATCAGGTAATCGAGCTTCGTTTTGTTGATGTTTGCGTGTGTTAGTAGTTACTAGATCTGCAAGCTATTGAGCTCCGTCGTCGATATTTTCTCACACTAAGGTCATTTCTCTGGCGAATTGTGGTTTCTGTTAGCTCTTCGCATGGCGTAATCTCTAGTAACTGTTGTAGAATAGAAATCTCGGAAGGTGAAAAATCTGAGATCAGCTCTCTTAAGAACGTATCTGACTCGTTTTTTTTTAGTTCTTCGTCTGACCTTGAGTTGACTTCTTCTCTTTTCCTTTTCGGCAACTTTTTTGCTTTCCATTTTTTCATATATACTCTAGTCTAAAGCTTCCCTTGCTCTTGATTCCGAAGCGATTTTTGGCTGATTTGGTATAAACCTTATAGATTATCTAGGTTTGATTGAGGATTTGGTTTATGGTATTGTGAATTTGATGTGTGTTACGCTGTGTGAATCAGGGTTTAGCTGATTTGCTTTTGAAGTAACCAAAAAGTGATCCAAATGACTCCGGAAGAGGAGCTACAGAGCAATGTCTCTGTGGCAAGTTCTTCACCGACTAGCAATTGCATCTCAAGGAGCACAGCAGCAGGAGGGCTTAAAGAGCATAACTACTTGGGCCTCTCTGATTGTTCTTCTGTTGGAAGCTCAACTCTCTCTGGCCTTGCAGAAGATGACAAAGCCACTATCAGTCTCAAGGCCACAGAGCTCACACTTGGCCTTCCCGGGTCACAGTCTCCTCCGAGAGACACAGAGCTCAACTTACTGAGCCCTGCAAAGCTCGATGAGAAGCCCTTCTTTCCTCTGCTTCCTACGAAAGATGAGATATGCTCGTCTTCGCAGAAGAACATTGCATCAGGGAACAAAAGAGGGTTCTCTGACACTATGGATCAGTTTTCTGAAGCTAAAAGCTCTGTGTATACTGAGAAAAACTGGATGTTTCCTGAAGCGGCAGCCACACAATCTGTAGTGAAGAAGGAAGTGACACAAAGCGTACCGAAAGGACAGTCGAGCACTACTAACAATAGCTCTAGTCCACCTGCAGCCAAGTAAGGACCGGAAATTGGATCATCTCACCAGAGTTTTTATATGAAATATCTTTCATGAGCTAACGGGGGAGTTTTTGGATTTGCAGGGCACAGATTGTCGGTTGGCCTCCTGTGAGATCCTACAGGAAGAACACATTGGCCACCGCGTGTAAGAACAGCGATGAAGTTGATGGTAGGCCAGGCTCTGGTGCTCTCTTCGTGAAGGTCAGTATGGATGGTGCTCCTTATCTGAGGAAAGTTGACCTGAGGAGCTACACTAACTACGGAGAGCTTTCTTCAGCCTTGGAGAAGATGTTCACCACGTTCACGCTTGGTGAGATGTTTCTGTGATTGCTAGTAAAGTGTTTGATGTTATTGCGGTGGATAAATATGTGGAATCCAAGTGGTTAACCTGCACGGTTTAATTTGATGTTAGGTCAATGTGGAGCTAATGGAGCAACTGGGAAGGATATGCTTAGTGAGACAAAGCTAAAGGATCTTCTGAATGGAAAAGACTATGTGCTCACTTATGAGGATAAAGATGGGGACTGGATGCTTGTTGGAGATGTTCCATGGGAGTAAGTTTTACTATTTTGAAAACTTTTTATCTTAGTATCGAATCTAACAGACAGTACACTTGAAAGATTAATTGGAGATAGAAATTATCGTTGCTGAGTGAATTCTGATCTTCTTTGTTGCAGGATGTTTATTGATGTTTGCAAGAAGCTGAAGATAATGAAAGGCTCTGATGCCATTGGATTAGGTAAGTTTTATCTTCTCTCTGCTCCTAAGATCCAACCCAAACTACTTTTTCTAAGATTCATTCTTGAGAATTGAGATCCATCTGAAGTGTGTATCGTGAGATTGGTGGCTTGTTAATGTTAAGTAGAGTTGCATGGAGCCGATTTAGAGTTTTCAAGTCATGTTCGATCACTTGTATTCTTGTTGGAGTAAACACAAGTGTGGTATTTGATAATTGATTGTGAAATGTGTGATGTTTGCAGCTGCAGCTCCGAGAGCAATGGAGAAATCGAAGATGAGAGCTTAAAAGATGACAAAAAAGCTTTCTAATTATATACAAGATATGTGCGATTGAGATTATTATCCCTTTTGGTGGTGTTTTTAATATCAAAACATCTACAACCTAGTTTCTGAGATTATTATCATAT
This sequence comes from Microthlaspi erraticum, assembly GCA_902728155.2. Lineage (NCBI taxonomy): Eukaryota > Viridiplantae > Streptophyta > Magnoliopsida > Brassicales > Brassicaceae > Microthlaspi > Microthlaspi erraticum. The sequence goes on along the minus strand of CACVBM020001151.1, from coordinate 291,474 downwards.
ATATATTATTGAAAAAAAAGTCCGTTTGTAAGGAAATGAAGAAGAATTAAAATGATCTTATTTTTGTTGGCTTGTTGCTCTGCTTTAATCGAACCAGTTAACTGGTCGTTGTTTCTAGAGAAAATGGTTTATGTTTTGGTTTGATTTCGATGTGTGTGTTTGACTTTTGCTTTTGGATATTTCATGTAATGTTATATTTCTCTTCCTTGCCTTCTTCCCTTTGTTGTTAATGTCTATCCTAGACAGTCTATTGCTGAACATCACAGTCTACCGTTTGGTTTTGTTTTTTTTTCCCTCAGTTTTGTTAAAGCTAAATCTAAATAAAACCATCTGTAACTTGTTTAACTTAAATACTTAATAAACAAATTTGGGTACAGTCTAAAATAGTAACTTTGATATCAAAAGTAGTAAAACGGAAATTTATTTTATATACGCATATGTATAAAACAACAAGTCGATTTATAGACAAACTTTGCTCTGTTTCGGTCGTTTGTCGATGTGTCATGCAAATTGGCTTGTTTTTCATCAATTCAAAGTTTGTTTAAAATGCAAATTAAACCTAAATTTTGTTTTTGCTCATGCATTTGCAAAACAATCAATTTTACAATCTAAAAGTAATCCACCTCGAAGAACCAATAGCTACGAGATAGAAAAAAATGATTTCGGAGGGAAAAGGGCTTTTATATCGTGATTTTAAGTTTATGAACATATATTTCAACCGATCTATTTTAAATTCAGTTCAAAGCTACATTATAACAGTACTGAGTTGTATCGTTAGTCGTTACAGAGACAAAATAAGCAACTATACATGATTCATGAACATAGATTGCTGTGATTGACTAGTGTATACAATATTTGTTTTTTTTTCTTGTAAAAGAATAGTATATACAATATTCTCTCATCCTTCTCTTAATTATTTTTTGTTCCTACGGATGCGGACATATTGCGTTTTTGGCTTTGGCAATGGTGGTTTGGCTTATCAATTATTGTTTTCTAACAATTATTTCCATACATTCATTGCTCATTTTAATAATTTTCGATAGCGTTGACAATTTTTTTTGTAATTTCTATTATCCATTACACTAAACCCCACCCAAATGAAAGGTTATTTTCAAGTACCCATTTTTCTTAGAGACATTAATTAAGGAAATTCGAGATAATTAAATACTCATAACTCAAAAGAATCTATGTGTTGAATTTAAATCAGTCTTGTTACTTTAGTCCAAACATTAATGGATATTTGTGTGATTCTTGTAGCTTCACGTGAACTCCATAGTATGCACATAAACAAGTAATCAACAGACAACAATCATTGGTCGTGAATCTCATTTAGGTCGATTTCCCTTTGACGCACTTATTGCGAATTGGACAGACTATATACTGAATATATGTTGATATATAGCTATGTTCACTTATTCAGTACTCCCAAAATTAATTATGAAATAGACTTAGGGAATGACATGTCAAATTGTCTCCAAAAGATAAGAATTCTTCTCAACAATGGAACGTGGCATCACCTTTAACACATATCTATCGTTGGTTCCCGAAACTCTCACCTTCATCGTTTTGGAAATCAGTTACAAAAAACGATTCACAAAATGGTAAGATATAAGCAAATTGTTTGAAATATGAGAAACTTTTATAGCCTAATAAAGTTTTAAAACGAGCAGCTCAAATGAATCATTTGTACACACAGCTGACAGCTACAGCCGAGTTCTATAAGATGCTATCAAAAGTAGACAAAACTATGGTTTTACCGCCCAAAGAAACGATCGCTTAACGCGTTAAAACCATATGACAAAAGATTGATAGATTGTCAGAATGAATGTGTGTTTCGGTTTGGTAGACCTTCAACAACCCACCAAATTGATGGTATCCATAGATTTCTTATCAGTTATCAATCATGGGAGGTCATCATCAGGGGCGAATCCAGCTTGAAAGCAGAGTGGGCAGCTGCCCCCTATGAAATTACATAATTAGTGCAAATTTGCTAAGGATTTTTATTATGCCCCTCTTGACACTTTATTTTTATAGAGGTAAAAAGTACTTCTGCCCCCCCCATAAAATTATTCTCTAGATCCGCCCTGGTCATCATCTATTTATATATGGACAAATTCGGATCGGCCTTATTATAATTGTTTGATTTTTTTTACCTTTAAAATAAAATAAAATGTTTGATTAGAAATTTTGTCCGGACAGACCAAGAATGCATTTGTGATTGACTGATTGTGTAGGACATTATAAGATCTCATACACAGTTTTCGAATTAATCTGTATACTAGTTCTTACAAATATTAAATCAACAGACTACAGATTTTAATTTTTAGTGAATAATCAATGTTTCTATGGCAATGCCATGCACGCACGAAGTCGTCATGTGCTGTCAACAATGGTATCCGCTTAAAACCTACCAGATAAATTGAAAATGGTTGGCTACAAGTTCAATTTGGAGGTATTTAACACATTTGCAAATCTTTGAGGAGATTTTATCTTCTTGTCATTGAATGCTTCGAGCAGCAATATTGGGCAAATTAACAAGACACATAGTAACTTTTTTTGAGCAAGTATATCAAATAGATATATCATCATACTAGTTAAATCATTATACTAAGATACAAAAATTAAACAATGGTTTTCTTTTCTTCATCAAGAAATCAAATGTTTAAGATTTTTAAAAATAATAATAATAGAACTATCAAAATCAAAGAAAAATCACCATTTTGCCATAGCAAGAATTCAAATTTGATGGACCAGTCTAATCTTTATGTCATATCATTAGCTCTTGTCGTCACCTTATGTAATTATCTTATTTGGATTACTCGAAATGTGGACAAGTTTCAATTATTTTCTTCGTAAAAAAAAAAAAAGAGAGAAAAAATGCACTTCGACCTTTCTCCATCAAACATAGGTCTAAACTTTTCATGGTAGTCCCAAACCTAAAACTTTAGTCAAATTCGTAACAGTCAGCATATAACTACAAGATTATCCAAAAGAATGATAAGTATTAAGATTATCTTTATAACTATATCTTAATTTGACTTATAAAGTAAAATCAACTTAAATGGAAGTAAAACTGTAGAAGTAAAGTGAAAGATACTTGACTTGACAGAAGGTACACTCAGACAAATAAATACATGAGAGCATCTGCATTGGTCATCCCTAATGGGGCTCTACAATTTAAAAGAAAAGAAAAAAATTAAAGAATATTGATGTGGCATGAAAAAATTAAAGAATCGACTCTGCAGGAAGCAGTTTTGGAGGTGGTTCTGGGATGGGTTCTGCCATGTGTCATCACCTGATTAGATTGATTTTCTTTTTTCCTTTTCTTTTTAAAAAAATTGTTTCTCTCTCCTCGAAAATCATTTTTTAATTAATAAAAAAAAGTTAAAGAGCTTGTATATGAGAATGACCAATGCGGATGCTCTGAGTCTACTACTATCTCTGGTCCTCTACGATCGAATACGACGCTGCATTAAATTCTTGTCTGTTATTTTCATTTTCATTTCAACAAATAAAATAAATATAGGCTTACCATCTGTTGCTCGTATTCTAACGTCACGTGCCACATGGATTTCGTTTGACCGATCTTTTATTTTCATTTTCTTTTGGCCAATCCAAATATCAGAATTTGCATTTCGAACAGTCCAACCAACGAGTCGAGAAACTTCGGTTTGTCATATACATTGATATGCATTCGAAAACTGAACAGGGAATCCAAATTCATCAAAGTTAAGCTTCAATTTGGTTATAAAAAGAGTTCCATCAAAATAAGTCTTTAATCTGATCTTAAAGAAGAAGTAACTCTAATGCATTAGAATATGTTAAATATTGTGGAAAGAGAGATTTACTTGCAAATGGAAATAAAGATCTCCGCATCTTTAGTTAATGAAATCTCGTATGCATATATGGTCGGTTACATCGTTGACTTTTTATTTAGTCGCGCATCCCAATGAAAACTTTTTAAAATTATATCACGACCAAAGATGAAAGTTGAAAAAAGTTAATTTGACCTAATTAAAAAAACGAAGGGGACGTAACGAATCAGTGTTTCAGTAATGATTTTCTTCGAGGCAAAATAAGAAAGATTTACATGCAAATGGAAACAAAAGCCATTTCAGACGCATAAAGTCACAATTTTTACCATATAATATTGCCAGAATTAAAATACATTAAAAGCTCCGAAGCATCACCAAAGAATGATGAAATCTCTCTCTTTCTCTCTCTCTCTAGTCTTTATCTTATTTAATTTCTCCATCTTCCTTATGATCCATGCCCAAAGTCCTTCATCTTCTCTATAAACTACTTCCAGAAAAAGAAGAAAGAAAAGAGCTAAAGAGTCTTAAAGAAGAAACCTTTTTTTTCTTTCCATAATTTCTTCAACTGGAAATGGTGTTTGGTTGGAGAAAAGCCTTTTGCACTTCTGTTTCAAGTAATCAAGACAAACCTCAAAAATCATCATCACACACTCATAACAATAGCACTGATCATTTAGTCCCTACCCCAAGATTCCGATTAAAGTTTGGGTTTTTATCAAACCCATCAACTCCCCGTCTCCGATCTCGTGACGGCGGATGCCGCTCCGCCGCTTCCACCGCAGTCAATATCCCATCTCTTCCCACTAGCCCCAAACTCCATTGCAGAACCACGAGCAATGCTACTCCAAGAACCAGCAACACCTCAAGTCCTAAGTTTCTCTCTAACCCTTCTTCTCCTAAATCATTTTCTCCTTCTTCACACGGTGGCGTCTCTCTCCTCCGTGCCACACTTCTTCTCAACAAGGTAAACATTGATTCCGATCAAATCAGTTTATAAATCGGTTAAAAGAATCTAATCTCTGTTTTTTGGGATGCAGAGCAATAGTAACAGATGTGGGATTTGTCTGCAGAGAGTGAACTCCGGTCAAAGCAATTCGCCGGCGATTTTCACGGCGGAGTGTTCACATTCGTTTCACCTCTCCTGCGCCGTTAGATTAGAAGACAAGCGTTGTCCGTTCTGTTCCGCCGCTTGGATTCACCCGCCGAATTCATCGTCTGCCAATTTCGGATCCGACCCGAATAGACGACCGGAGATCCGAGAAATAAAAACCGGGAAATCGCTGAGAGTCTACAATGACGACGAGCCGTTAGCTTATTCGCCGGTTTCTCTAGCTCAGTTCAACACTATACCGGAATCCGACGAAAACGACGACGCAGAGGAAGACGACGAATTCCCCGGCTTCTTCTCCGCACAGTCTTCGATTGCCTCTGCTTTAGCTGATCCGATTCCGTCAATCTCCGGGAACCTGGAGGTTAAATTGCAGCCGGAATCCGCCGTTGTGGAAACAGGGAAAAGGTTCGAGACGCACGTCGTCGTGATGAAATTGAAGGCGTCGTCGATCACGGACGCCATTAAAGCGCGCAGGCCGTCGATAGATCTGGTGACGGTTCTCGATTTAAGCAGCGGCGGAGCGAATTTACAAACGGTTAAGCAGGCGTTGAGATTGGTCATCTCTCTGCTCCGAGAGATGGATCGGCTCTCAATCGTCGTGTTCTCGACGGGATCGAAACGATTAATGCCGTTACGACGGATGACTGCTAAAGGACGGCGATCGGCGAGGCAAATCGTAGACGCACTCGTCGGAGTTGAAACAACCGGCAGCATCGGGATGACCGTTAACGACGCATTGAAGAAAGCGGTTAAGGTCGTTGAAGATCGGCGAGAGAGGAATCCGACGGCTAGCATTTTGGTTTTATCGGACGGTCAGGATCAACCGGAGGTCATTTTGAAAGCTAAACTAAACTCCACGCGTGTCCCGTTCGTCGTGTCGACCACGCGCTTCTCTCGTCCGGAGATCCCGGTTCACTCCGTTTATATCGCTTCTCCGAGCGCTTTGCATTATGCGCCGCTCCGTGACGCCTTCACCGAGCGAATCGCTGCGTTGCTCCACGTGGCTCTCCGTGACGTCAAGCTCAATCTCGGTTTGGTTAACGGGTCTCCGTTGACCGAGATCTCAGCGGTTTATTCATTAACTGGTCGACCCGAGAGTTTCGGATCCGGTTCGGTCGTTGTAGTCGGCGATCTGTTCGCGGAGGAGGAGAGAGAATTTCTCGTTGAGCTCAAGGTACCGACCTCTTCAAGCGGGTCCCACCATGTAATGTCCGTACGGTCTTCGATCGTTGACTCCACAACGCATCAGCCGATGACGTGTCCTAAAGAGAAACGGTTTTTGATTCCGCGGCCACAGAACGTCCGGTTCGTATCTCCGAGCATCGAACGGCTGAGGAATCTTCACTCGGTTAGTCGCGCTGTAGCTGATTCACGCAAGCTGATGGAGCGTGAGGATTTAGCCGGAGCCTATCAGCTTTTAACGGCGGCTCGATCCAATGCGTCGCATGGGGATGATAGCTTAAGATGCTTGGAGGCTGAGTTAGCTGAGCTGAGCCGGTTTAAACCAAGAAACGGTTTAGTAAACCGAGGTGAAGAGAAAACGGAGCAGCTTACGCCGACATCGGCTTGGAGAGCCGCTGAGAAATTGGCGAAAGTGGCTATCATGAGGAAGCATTTAAATCGAGTCAGCGACATGCACGGCTTGGAAAACGCCAGATTTTAAGTTTTTTTTTTTTTTTTTTTGGGTTCATGTCAATGATTTTTGAAAATATGGTATATAAAAAAATATAAGTATAACCAATAATTTAGTAAGATATTAAATAGTGTAAAATTATAGAAGTATGATTTTGAGAAAGGGACCTACGTGCATGATAGCGACAAGCAGTAGGCGACGGGTGTGGCCTTTTGTAATGCCAGAGATTGGAACCCTACGTGAAAATTAATTGGTCTTTTTGCTTTTATCTTCTTTCTTTTTGTAATTTTCAGAAAATCCAAATTAATGACATAAAAGTGTAGATAAAATAAATGAAGTATGCTTTCTAGTTTCTACTACCAGTAGTACTATATAAAATCAAAAGGGAGGTGTAGTGGATTATCAGAGAGTGTGCTTGCAACGCTGGACTTCAAAATCAAAAGTACATTTCTACTTAAAATATATTATCGTGCCGTTTAAATCTAATGGATTTAGTATACTTTATATCTTTTCATATGAATGATCATGATTAGTCATGTGGTCATTATTAGGGCCTATTTGTTATAGAAAACTTTGAAAGATACCCAGACAAGTATTCTAGGTGGTTTTATAACAATGTATATTGTAAAATACGAAAGTTGTTACAAACCAAGGAATAAATGAAAATATTATTACGAAAGGCCCAAAAAACTGATTAAATATTGTTATGGAAAAATCGTTGATTGAGCTCGTATGTGGAGTCTCAAGCAGTTTAAAGACTTCAAGAAGAAGATACGTGAAAAGTTTTTTATTATGATTTTTGTTTGGAGTATAAGCCAGCAATTTGGACTACATACTTAGAAAACCTAGAAAAGAAAAATAAGGTATAGTGAAAAGAAAGAAAGAAAATCATGATGTTTCTCACAAGAGAATGAAAGTTTTGATTGAGAATATATGTCTCGAATGAATTACGTATTTGTTTCTTAGCGATAGCAAATGTATTCGAAATCTAGTCAACTTTAAGGACTAGCAGAATGTTATTATTAACTTAATTATGCTATTAGCTACTCCATAGATATAATATGACAAAGCAATATAAATCTATTGGCAGGTTGCGAAGGTTTCTTTTTAAAACAGCTTGCAATGATTTGTGTGTTATTAAATGGAATAAATGATGAACTAATGTCAAAGGTCCAGTTCTCGACGTGATTCCAAATGGTAAGTGGCCGAAGAATCTTGAACTAATTGTCAAATTACACTTAAATACGAATATCCTTCATACCAGATACATACAGCATATGATAATGTTAATTTCGAGTTAGAAAAGAGAAAAAATTGCTGTGTTTGAGTAGTAGTTAGGGATAGGTACGGTTTAATGTTTGAACAAATAGTGTTTCTTAATGGCCGTATCCAAATCTTAGAAATTGGATTCGTTGCGTCTAATTGATGTCGAAAGCGTTCTCCTAATTAGATTTACCATCACCACAAGTGAATATTGATGTAAATTAATAACTCACATAAACTTCTAGAAACAAGATCAACCTGATGGGCTGATTTGAATTGAGTAGGGTACTCGATCGTGGGGGAAATTGATTCAAAACGACAGAATTGGTAAACCTTTCAGCTGAATTTGTAAGCCCCGTTGAGATGAAAATAGGAGCAGAGACACTCTAATACATGGCTTTTCAGAAAATAAAGCCTTTTACGTTGTATGCTGGACAATGCGTGGGCCGATGTATCCAGCTATCAAATATCTCCTTACCGGCGTTAGACATAAAGACCCACAAACAAGATGCTAAATTAGGCCTAAATCATGTAAGTTAAGGCTGCGGATTAAGTAAGGTAAGCCTTTTGTAAACCTTTTTTATTTTCGTTTGCCCTTCTGCTAAGTGATTATAAAAATCTTATTATATAAAGCTGGACGTGGTTGCGACACGTAGGATTTTTATAAAATTTAGGATTGCGACATGTGTCACTTTTAATGTTATGTCCGTTAAGATCGTGACATGTGTCTTAGAAAAAAAGGAAAAAAATAATAATTAAAAAAATAGATAAAGGAAAAAAAACGAAATTTTAATCTTTTATAGTTAAAAGAAAAAAAATTATATTTGTCATATCCTAATAGAAAAAGGTTTCTCCATTCATCAAATTTATATTATCCAAACACATATAAGATTCAAATTAATGAAATAAATAAAATCCTATTAGTACATGAAATAGGTTAGGTAAACTAAATTTCCTATAACTGCATGGAATAAGTTACATGAACCCCTATAAAAAGAGAGTTAAAGTAGTCTTTTTTTCTCATTCACAAACTCATCAAAGCAAACAACATGATAGCAATACGCATGATTTTTATAACTCACAAAATTGCGATATGTGTTTATATTCCCATTATGAACAGGAAAAAAAAATATATAATAAGCTATTGCGATTCAATTATGTGCTTCTATCTTTTGTATAATCTTTTCTCTCATAAAAAATCATGTATTTAAAATTCATGGTATCAATGAATAATATTTAACTCTATATTAGTTGGATAGAAATCAAAATTATTGTCGTTACATGTATTTGATCCGGTGAAGACATGTTAATTGGAAAAATGTTAAACAGATATAAAAACTAGAAAAAAAACTAACTAATAATGAAAATGAAAATTTATAATGGTCTGAGTCAAAAACAAAATTGAGAAAGAAACAATATAAATAGAAAACTAACAAATTAATTATCAAGCAACTAACTAATATTAAGAAAATATAATGAACCGATATTCTAATTTTAAATAGTTTAATTTTCAATATTGTTAGGTAAAAAATTATTAAATAAAGATTTCATCAATTGAAATCTCTTGAATGGAATAATAAAGTTTTGTTGAATTAATTAATCAGTTGATCATATTTAGACATATATAAGTCTTTCTATATTGGATAAAAATAAAAATAAAACAAATTAATTCATTTTTCATATCATGAATTCAAAAAAAATATCAATTACAATAAAAACGTAAAAAGGTTACCGATCTTATTTTATTTAAATATTTTTATCGGGTTTTTAATATTATTCTGTTTACTTTAAAATGATCAAATTTGGTTTAATACTTTTCCATGATTTTATTACAAAATCTTAAAATAAACCCGCGTATACGCGGGTCTTAATCTGGTATTTTTATATTTTGTAAAAACTCAGTATTATAAAATGAAAAATGTATCTATTAGAGGACGCAAAAAAGTGTATTTATTAATCACCGAATTCTCTCCCTGTTATAAAAGAAAAATATTTCCCTGAATGTAAAACCTAACATTGGTGATTTAAATTAATGGGAATTATTCATTTCTAAAAAGCTTAGTCAACTCACAGAAGGTCCAGGTGTTATTACCTTCATCGAAATGCGGCGAAGAGATAAGCCAGCTGACGTGGTACTGATCTGCGAAAAGCTGTCAAAGAGTGACCTCCAATCGCCGTCCCTTGAAATCAACGGTCCAGATCAGGATACTGACACTTGGCTTTGAGAAAGGTTAGTGCTAATTAAATTTATCGAATTTGAAGTAAACTTTGGTTTACTATAACCCACGTTGGATTGTCTTTACAAGTTTAAATAATTCAAGGATATTATTTCTGCAATTGTTTTTGTTTTTATTTTATGACTTGCGCTCTAAAGAATGAAGTCAATCCATTTAAATTAAAAAAATTAACCAGTGTTCATGTCCATCTAAGAAAGTAATAACCTTAACTTAATAATTCATTTATTTGATGACCAAAAAACAAATTTGATTATAAAGAACTTAAAATAATGCTGTTCAATTTTGATTTGATAGTCTTTAATCCAGTTTCCCTCTCATGAACAAGATGGCTGATCGAAGGAATAATAAACAAACAATATACGCATGACAAATAATGTATATATATACACGTATTAGGCAGAATTGTCATATATATATTACAAAATCTAATTTTCTATTACAACATGTCAATGTGCCGTAAAATCTTGAATCAGAACAGTATATAATCTAAGTCAAATAACGGAAATAAATAGAAGAAGGAAAATAATATATCGTGCTTTAAAATTATGTTTGTACTCTCTGTACGTACGGGTAAGATTTTGGAAAACGACATATAGTCTACTACTGCAAACGTATTTTAAAATTTAATACACACATATTTTGAAACCATTACTGGAATGCATTTTAGTTGAATGTTATCAAAACTGTTTCTTAATTACGAACGTGAAGACATGAATACACTCGCGTTCATCGGGACAACGAGATTATGTGTATTATTTATGCAATTTGATCGTCCACCCATGCGCGCAACTACCCAATATTACTTAAGTATGCTAATGAAATTTGTAAACGTGTCAAAAATCAACGTGGCGTCTAGTCATCTTATCATACTAGTAGACTAACAATTCTATAATCAACAATTCTAAATCAATTTAGATAGTGGTATTATCAAGAATTCTACATACATTGCCATATATGTAGTAACGTGATAATCATCATTTAGTTAAAAGATAAATCACGATCAGGCAAGAATAATTAGGACGCGTTTTGTGATCAATCAATCTAAAGAAACCGAGTCAAAGGAAGCCTATAAAAGCGCCTTCTTCTTCCTCTTTTCCATCATCATCCATTGATCTCTCCTTCAGACACATTTTCTTTTTCGTATTTATATATTCTTTCTTATTCTTCTATACAGAAAAAAAAAGAAAAAGAAAAAGAAGAGAAGACATTCCGGTACTAACATTTTCTCTATACGTCTCTTTAAGTTCATATACGTGTATATATATTTGTTTGTGTGTGGTTAATTGTGTATATTGATCTTAATCCCAACTTAGTGAAAATGGCGGGAAACGGAAACGAAAATGGCAATGGAGAATTCAGTTTCTCGGCTTCGGCGGCACGTGACGCGCTTCCGAGGATCACGACGGAGAAGGGCGGCAAATCTCCGACGTCAGCTGACGTGTGCCACGACGACACAGCATCGCGGGTCAACTTTCAGACAATCGACGAGCTTCACAGTCGCCAGATCAAACGATCTGCTCCGACCACTCCTCCTAAAGAAGCCAGTAACCCGAGCACTCCGGTCTCCGGCGAGACCATGCTTCAATCCGTCAGGTTTGTACATTTAGTTAATTTGACATGCAAGGATAGATCTATCGCAAAATATTTGCATGTTATCAATCTATCTAATGAGATTTAGGTTGTATAACGAAGTCGCGATAATTATTATATGAATTTTGAGAAAATAATGGTAATGAATTAATATTGTATATTTTGGTGATAAATCGACAGTGCATCGTTGGCTTCGTTGACGAGAGAGACAGGACCGAAGTTAATCAGAGGAGATCCGACGTCGGCGGCGAAAGTTGCGCACGTGCCACACACTCCTCCGGCAGCCTCGGCTGCTGACGTCAGTGACAGCGCCTTGAAGTTCACTCACGTCCTTCACAACCTCTCTCCCGCCGGTAAAACCTTCATAAACGCCACCGTTTTATTAACCAACCCGATTTGAGGTTTATTACATTACATCACATCTCGACTATTTTTTTGTTTGTAATTGCAGAATTGTACGAGCAGGCGATAAAGTACGAGAAAGGATCGTTTGTGACATCGACCGGTGCTTTGGCTACTTTGTCGGGAGCCAAAACCGGTCGGTCTCCTAAAGACAAGCGTGTGGTTAAAGATGAGACCACTGCGGCTGAGCTCTGGTGGGGAAAGTGAGTCCCCCTTTCTCTCTACATTTACATATATCAACAAATTAAATGAAGATCACCAAATTATATATGAACAAACCTTTAATGTTAAATTATCCTTATAGTAATACATTATCTGACACTTTTTTCTATTTTAATACAGAGGATCACCAAACATCGAAATGGATGAACAAACCTTTTTGGTGAACCGAGAAAGAGCTGTTGATTACTTGAACTCTTTGGAGAAGGTAAAATTTTAATAGAGACTATAGTCGAAATTATGTAAACTATAAGGTAAAGTATAAAATACACACACTAATGGATTATTATATTTATATTTTTTTGTCAGGTGTTTGTGAATGATCAATACCTAAACTGGGACCCAGAGAACAGAATCAAAGTGAGAATCGTATCAGCAAGAGCTTACCATTCACTCTTCATGCACAACATGTGTATCCGTCCAACAGCTGAGGAGCTAGAGAATTTCGGGACACCAGATTTCACCATCTACAACGCCGGAAAATTCCCATGCAACCGTTTCACTCATTACATGACGTCGTCGACGAGTGTAGACATAAACCTAGGAAGAAGAGAGATGGTGATCCTAGGGACACAGTACGCTGGAGAAATGAAGAAAGGGCTTTTCGGTGTCATGCATTATTTGATGCCTAAGAGAAAGATTCTATCTCTTCACTCCGGTTGTAACATGGGGAAAGATGGAGACGTTGCTCTCTTTTTCGGACTCTCTGGAACCGGGAAGACCACGTTGTCGACCGATCATAATCGGTATTTGATCGGAGATGATGAACATTGTTGGAGTGACGCTGGAGTATCGAATATCGAAGGTGGTTGTTACGCTAAGTGCATTGATTTGGCGAGAGAGAAAGAGCCTGATATTTGGAACGCTATCAAATTCGGAACTGGTAATTCGGAACTTTTCTTTTTTGCAACTTAAAAATAAAAAGAGAGCATACAAGAGAATGTTCTTTTTGTTTTGGTAAATGTTTGTTATGGTTTTTGGGGACAGTGTTGGAGAATGTGGTGTTTGATGAGCATACAAGAGAAGTGGATTATACAGACAAGTCGGTGACGGAGAACACACGCGCGGCTTATCCGATAGAATATATTCCAAACTCGAAGATACCGTGTGTGGGGCCACACCCGAAGAACGTGATCTTATTGGCTTGTGACGCGTTTGGTGTGTTGCCGCCAATCAGCAAGCTCAACTTGGCTCAGACTATGTATCACTTCATCAGTGGCTACACTGCTTTGGTAAGTCTTCTTCTATCAATCATAATCGTCGTCCAATCATAACTATGATGACTTGTGTTTATATATAACTAAAATAATTATCATTTTCAATGAATATCATACTTTTTTGTACGTCCAATGAATGTCATATTTATCAAAATATGTATGTGGTTTTGTAGGTTGCAGGAACAGAGGAAGGAGTTAAGGAGCCTCGAGCAACGTTCTCGGCTTGTTTTGGTGCTGCTTTCATTATGCTTCACCCAACCAAATACGCAGCTATGTTAGCCGAGAAAATGCAGGCTCAAGGAGCCACCGGTTGGCTTGTTAACACCGGCTGGTCCGGTGGAAGGTAAAAACCATCCATCTCTACTTCAAAATCTCAAATTATAACCATACAAACAAACAAAAAATTATTAAACTTCCAAGATGTTGATGCTTTTTTTGCAGCTATGGTTCTGGAAGTCGAATCAAGTTGGCTTATACGAGAAAGATTATTGATGCTATACATTCGGGTAGTCTCTTGAATGCAACTTATCACAAAACAGAGATTTTTGGTTTGGAGATTCCAAATGAAGTTGAAGGAGTGCCTTCTGAGATTCTGGAACCTATCAATGCTGTAAGTTAGAGATAAACATTTTTTTATTTTTAAAAACCATTATTTTTATGAATCAGAATTGACATTTATGTTGATGTGTGTATTGGTGGTGCAGTGGGAAAACAAAGAGGCTTACAAGGACACATTGTTGAAACTGGCTGGTTTGTTTAGAAGCAATTTTGAGACATTCACAAGTCATAAGATTGGAGAGGATGGAAAATTGACTGAAGAGATTCTTGCTGCTGGTCCAACCTCTAAGTGATGAGATGAAGATCATGAACCAACCTTTTTATTTTTATTTCTAAAAGCCCCCAATATTTGAATGAGAAGTTCAGCCAAATTGGTAGTTTCAAATAATACGAACAATGTTTCGTAGACGAATGTCAAAATAACCCATTTGTTTGGCGGCTAATTTATTTATCTGTTACATTTTTTTCCCAATTGAAATGAGAACTATTCTTTTTCTTTTCTTTCTTGAATGTCTCTACCGCAAAGAAGTTTCCATGCTCTATCTTCATCGAAGCACTGCCACAATTGAATCAACCTATTTCTTTTTCTAAATAGTCGCAGTCTTCTTCTCTCAAGCTTTTTGTTATTTGATCGTATTATATCCCCCATATATTAGCAAAACCAAGATTTTGTTTTGGTCAAAGAGAAAACAAAGATTTTATTTCAAAAAATTAGTTTATATACAGAAAAAGGAGCTGAGGATAAAAGGAGAAGAAATGGAATCAAATGAATTGCTCTGTTCAACTGAACAACGTAGAACAAATAAATCTATAAAAAAAAATTGGTCCTAGAAGAGAAAAATGATAAAAATGTCTTCCAAAATTTAGACGACAGAAGAGTTGTTGTCTGCTTTGCTTTCCAATTTCTCTTCTTTGACTTCATCATCATCTTCAATTTCTTCTTCATTAGACCGGTCCACACTATCCATAAATATCCCTACAAAACAAACAAACAAAATTAATTATAAACACACAGAGAAATAAAGAGTTTATGAGGTGAATAAAGAAATTGAATTTTGAGTCACACTTACCAATGCCCCATATAATAGCTGCGAGGAAGAGGATTGAAGTAATTATAAGAGTTGATGTTCTCCAGTTTTTTAGACGATCCTGCAATCAAAACATCGAGAGAGTTCATAAATCAAATTCTAAAAAGACAAAAATTTAGTAAAAATATTTGTCAAAAGAAAGAAAAACTACAAACCTGCATTTGTCCATAAAGTGGAGAAGAAGGAACATCTCCTAAGACATGGATCAAAACAGTTGAAGACGCCATCGACAATGGTCTCAAGTTTGGTCTAACACAATGCAGACACACAAAGTTCACAGGTGCCTGCAAAAACGAAAAACAACAAAGAAGCAAACCTTTTCAGGATCAAAACAAAAAAACAGAAAACTCTTTAAAGATTTTGATTGTATATATTATATTACCTGTGGTGCAAAGATTAGAATCTCTCCGAGTGCGAATATAGCGATGAAGGCATACATATTCTTCATGCAGAAAGCAGCGAAACACAAGGCTGCGCCGAACAAAGTCGACGCAGCTAGTAACTTGAAGGTGTTGGGAAGTGTAGCGTTGATGCGATCAAGCACGTAGCTTCCTCCTAATGTTCCAATGATCCCACATACGATTGTAAGCCCTCCAAAAACCATGTCTGCGTTCTTCATCTTGTAGATGCCATAACCAGCTTTAGGCCCCCAGTACGAGTAAGCTCCGATCACAAAGTTGTATGTGATGTAACCAAGAACATTCACTATAAACACTTTCTCGCTGAAAAGAGACTTCAAGTCTCTCCCAAATAGGACAAACAGATTCTTCTTACTCTTGGATCTGCCCCAAAAACGAAAAGAGAAGAGAGTCTTAGTATATAAACCTTTGCATAGACAAGAACAACGAAGAGAAGATATAGAAAACTCACTTGGGGGTTTCGGTTTTGATCTGTGAAGCTTCTGCGCTTGCAAGAGCGACTGTTTCAATAGAAGCAGAGGGCTTCTTCGAATCTTTATCAGCAAAACCTATGACGCAACAAAGAATACAGTAACAAACACTTTATGGCACATATTCAAGAAGAGACTAGAGATTTCAGATTATACAATGGAGACTACACAGCTTCAGTACCTTTTAGCTTCGGTGGTTTGATACAGAAGCATAAAACAACAAAGAAAGCCATTAAGACTGCCTCTATGTAAAACGCCCAACGCCATCCCAAATGTTCTCCAACCTGATAACATGGAAAGCAAATCAAATCCTCAGTTGCAAAAACACTTTATAATCACCAAAAGCGTCAAGAGCATTATAATACTTACATATCCACCAAAGACGTAGCCTAGAGCAACTCCTGCTGGTATACACATGTAGAACCATCCAAGCCAGAGATTTTTCTGTAAAGAAAGATAAAATCAAATTAGTCTTTAATGAGTAGACATGCCGCAAAACCTTAACCGGACCGAGAGACTAACCCGTGCAGCAGGAGCGCTATCGTCGATGTAAGGTGCGGCAAGACTAATGAAGGAAGCCTCACCAACTCCAACAAACCTAATATGCAAATTACAAATAGAAAAGATGTTACCAAACTATACAGAGAAACGAATTGCAACAGGCCAAAACAGAGGAAGTAAGAAATGTAGAAGACTCACATTCGAAAAACAGCAATCATCCAGAAGTTGTAAGAGAAGCCGCAACCAATAGCAGCGAGAGTCCAAACAGTTAATCCCACACCGATTAGTTTAAAAGGATTGAATCTGCAAAAGCAACGACTTTTTAAGTATTTTACCATAAACAAGAACATAGAAAATATTTCAAGATTCTGTTTTTACAAAAGTTTAAACCTTTTTGACAATCCAGCGAAGATTGGAGAAGCAACAAGAAGTCCAACCATAAACGCAGATGACAAAAGACCATCTTGAAAGTTACTCAAGTTAAACTCTCCTCTGCATCAACACACAAAAACAGAACAAAAGTCTCAGTCTTTCTTCATAATTTGATCAAATCAATCAATAAGAAATCAGAAAGAAGAAGAAGATAAAATCTTACTGAATCCCAGTTCCTGCTGAGCAAACCCCTTTGGGATCACATACTCTTGCGCTCCCATTAACACCATTACTCGCGATCACTCCTCGATCCACGTAATTGATCAAGTTGATGACACACAAGATTGCAACGAATCTACAGATAAAAAAGCAGTCGTCAGGAGTTGTTAGTACCAAAACCCATAAAATCTAGGGCGGGATTCGAATTGGGAAACATAGACGAAATCAGAGTTTGTTGTTCTTCACCTACTTCCCTAAACATGACACAACAACCCTAAAAAGATTCAATTCACGAAATTCTTGCCAATCCCCAAAATCCTAGATTTTCTATGTGTTGTCACGCTTAAATCGTTTTTCGCGAAATCATTATCGTCATCATCATAATTCGAATTCAAAAACCCACAAAAAAAGAAGATTTACTTGAGCGGAGTCCAAAAGCGTTTCTTCGCCGTCGGAGTGGAAGCTTCTGCTGTAGCCGGAGAATCTCTCTGGCCAACTTTCGTCATCAAGCTCTCTGTTTTTCTGTCTCAGATTTCAATTTCTCACACTCTGTCTTTCTTTACTAAAAAAGGAGAGAAAATAAAAGATTTATATTTATATATAATTATATATACAGCTCAGCTCTTATATTCGTAAATTCCGATTCTTGTTTGATCTGGGGTATATTCTCACTTCTGTTAACAACAAACAACTTGAGAATTTCAAACTCTTCTATTTAGGATTTATTCGAATTTTACAATTTATTTGTTTATTTATTATCACTTGAAAAACAACCACAGCGATATCTTCTCATACTCCACACTTGAATTTACAGTTTCTGATTTACCTTTTTTAAAATCAACACAGTTATGGGTTATGGCCATAGTTCAACAAGCACTACATACTTTTTAATGGGATTGTGGCCTTGTGCGTGCTCAGATTTTATCAAATCTTATTTTTTATGTGTATTTTGTCTTGCTTAGAACGGGTGGACTAAAGACCAGTATAAACCCATCGTTTTGGTTGCTCAGAATTATGGAGAAAATATTCACTCAATAGACCATGTACATACCCAAAAATTAAAAACAATCAAGCATATGTACAACCTAATCTCACTCAAGAGACCAATGTTTAGTTAAAAAACAATCAAATATATCTGTATGGACTATCCTTTTTACTTTGATTAAAATTTAAGAATAATGTTCCTAAGTTTTGCTTTTGTTTTGCTTTTATTTTGCTTAATAATTTCTAATATTAATTTCTAATATTCCAAACACCTCCAAAGATATTAAATCATACCGTTAACAATAGAAATGTAAGTTCAGCAAAACCATAATAGAAGAGTCAATCACAATCACAAGCACAAGAACCGTTAAGTGTCTCTTTTTCTTAAACTTTCAAATGGTGCATTAGAAGAATGGTTTATTTGTTTTGTGAAAAAGTGTTGAAATGTAATTATGGGAACAAGAATGTGACTCCCATTTTTTCAAAGACATAAAACTATTATTTACAACCTAATATCACTCAAGAGACCAATGTTCCTAAGTTTTGCTTTTATTTTGCTGGATAATTTATAATATTCTAGATGCCTCCAGAGATATTGAATCATACTGTTAACAATAGAAATGTGAATTCAACAAAACCACAAGAACCGTTGATCTCTTTTTCTTAAACTTTTAAATGGTGCATATTGGAATTGGAAGAATGGTTTATTTGTTTTATGAAAAAGTGTTGAGATGTAGGTATTAACTACTTCATCTGTTTCAAATTAATTGTCGTTTTGGAAAAATGTATATGCAATTATTTGGATGTATTTGAATGTGTTTTAAATTTAATACATCAAGATAATTGCAGATACATTTTCCCAAAACGAAAATAATTTGAAACAGAGAGAGTATCAGTTTAAATCACACACATAAAATGCACCCAAAAAAAAAATCACACACATAAAAATTTTAGGGGAGTGTATTGAACTTAGTATCTTAAGTGATTAAATGTGATTTTTAATTAAAATTACAAATTATTTGTTATTCAAATGTGAATTTTAAAAATTGTTTTAACATCCAATATTATTGAACTTGTAATTTTAAAATATATTTTAAATTCAGTATTATCGAAAAATATTTTAAAGTATGAATTTTAGGTGATTTAAAAATTATTTTGTGGGATTTCATTGTTAATTAAAATATGATAATTCAAATCTCATGATTTTAGGTGGGATTCTAAAATACTTTAACAAAATCACAAGGATTTCTCCAATTCACCCAATATCACCTTAAAAAACTCACTAAAAATCAAATCATATAAACTCACTTGAAAATAAGTTCATTCCCTTATATTGTATTTCACAAAACAGTACACACTCTTGAAAATAAAAGACACACACACAAACTGCAAATAAATCCAAATTACGCACAAAACAACAACTTAGGTTTATAATTAATAATTATGCGATATTCAGATCTTAGTCGTTAAGATATAAGTCGATTTTTAGAAGTCGGAGCTCATTTGCTCCAGTCGAGAAAGCGGATTCCCTCAAGATCACTTTTCTGAATTGGAGGAACATCCTCGGAAAGCCAAGTAGGCGGCCCTGTTAACGGCCATTCACCTTCCGGGCGAGACATAGGACGCTGCTCATGAGCTTCTTCTCCGATGGAAAAGCCAAAACCACCTTGGAGAGTCAAGCATCCACTATCCATATCGATGATTCTTCTAACAATAACTTTGCGTTCAACATGTTCACCAAGCTCACCAACCCGAGCTCTGGCCAAACCCTTGAAAGTTATGTAGACAAATGTTGAATGTTTGGTAACGCGCTGCGCCCAGTATTCAGCAAGTCCTATTGCCACTTTCAGAATATGCAACTGGGACAGAACGCTCTGCACAGAAAAAAAGAAACAAACAGTTTTCAAGCAGAATGGTTATTATAGCAACGAACAACAGTGTCCCTGCTCATGGTATATATGGTCCACAACCGAAACAAAAACTTACATCATCCGAAATCCCCCTATCATTTGCGCAAAGTGCAAGTTCCAGATATAGACGAACCCAATCATTGTTTTGCAGCTCTGATTCCTCCAGCTGCAATAAGCAATAAACCATACATCACTCGATCACTGCTTATATAGTTGCAAAACTGTACTGTGACTTATAACTAATCTTACAATGTGAAATCGAGTCCTATCACTGAAATCTGACGGCCAAAGAGGCAGTCCTCCACCATCCACCACCGCTGCTCCAACGTCAAGAGCTGTGAAGGGCTTTTTTGGGGGACCTTTACAACGATATTAAGTGAGATTTCATTAAACATTCTAAAATACATAAAAACGAAGGCTTGTTATTTACCTTGAAGCCTAGCACAAAAGCACATGACATACAATCTGCCATAAGCTTTTTCACCAACTCCAACCTGAAACGTGACCAGCGAAGTGGGGGTAGCTGGATCGCAAGCAACCAAAGTTATGTAATAAGAGGACAGGCAAGCCATCGACTGGTTGTACTTCTTCAGGTGTCGAAACACAAAATTAGTCCCCTGTAAAGATCGATCAAGACAGAAATTTGTAAAGATGCGTTGGTAAAGGAACCAGAGATGGACAAGACAAGACATAGACTAGTTTTTTAACCTTGGAAATGTTGTATCGATGAAGCCCCAATCTAGCATAAAGCCTGACCAAAAGCGGTTGATGATCCTTAACACGTTCACAATCGAACGGTAACAAGCCAGTGGTACCTTGTGGTACTGAGACACTTTCCAAATCGAAGCCCTAGTTAAGCGATCAGTAAAATTAGTAAACCCTAGAAACGAGAATTCCTGGGTTAGTTTTAATTTTGTCACAATATGCAAAAATTACCTCGGATTCATCCACTTGACGCCAATACTCCATTTGCCCTTTCATAAACTTCTCCATATCTTCAATCTTAAGCGACATTTTCTCCTAATGCGTTTTTGATCGTACTTTTTTTGTTTGATCGATTTAGGTTTCAGGCGTTGGATTTTTTTTTTTAATATTATAAGACGGATTCTACCTACCTATATACAAACATCTATTCAACCTTATTGGACCATTTCTCATATCTGCACAATTGGGCTATTATACGGGTTTTGTTTTTTGTCCATCTGTCAACCCAACAACACTGAAGCTTTAGAGATTTTCTTTCTGGTAACCAATAAAATAATTTATTTTTCTACTGATTTTTATATAATTTAATTTAAAAACTTATATTTTAAATTTTAGTCTTAAATTATAATATATTTCATTTACCAAATGATCTCTTAATTAACTAGGTATACTTATTTAGCACAAATTAATTATGTGAGAATTGCCCATACTTATTAAAATATACTACTTTTAAATAAAACAACTAAACATATAAACTACATTGAATAAACCTAATATCCAAGAAAATAATAATTATAATAAATAATACATGATTTTCATAAATGTTCAGAATCTCAGATTTTTTACTGAATTTTTAATAATAATGTATTAATTATAATTAGTATCTCA
Organism: Microthlaspi erraticum; assembly: GCA_902728155.2. Taxonomy (NCBI): domain Eukaryota; kingdom Viridiplantae; phylum Streptophyta; class Magnoliopsida; order Brassicales; family Brassicaceae; genus Microthlaspi; species Microthlaspi erraticum. The sequence continues at coordinate 269,873 of CACVBM020001151.1, read as the reverse complement.
GTGAGATGCTCTTATGAACCTCGGATTTTTCGGACTTTGGACTTGTGTTAGTTATGAACTAGTATATCCACCAGTGCATACGCACGGGTTAATTTCGTTTTTATAAATGTGTTAAAAAAATTACTATTTTTTTCTTAGAATTTTCAGAGAATTGCAATCGGAGTTATGAGAAGAAATAAAAGAATCCCCAAAAAAGCAAATAATTGTGTTCAAAATACAGGAGAGATAGAAGAACATAATGAAAATGTCACTATTTAGCATGTCATGTTTGTTGATCAAGCCCATTTTAAATAGAAATAGAGCACAATGAAAATGTCATTTTTCAATAAACGTACGTTTTAACTAAGAAAGGCCCACTAAAATGTCATTCATCGCTACTGTCTTATTTCTTCTCTGGGGCGTTCCAAGTTCCAACGAGAAAGCGGCCAATTCGTGCCTGAACTATTTTCAGAGGTTCCAATCCGTGCCCGAACTTTCAAGGTGTGCCAATCCATTCCCCAACTATTATAAACCATCCGATACGTACCCCAACTCTTTCTCGCCTGGCCATAACCAACATTGACCATCACCCCGTTAGTCAACTACGCGAATTCGTTAACGGTGCTGAGTCATCTTGCCACGTCAGCTGCCCCGTTGGAACGGGATATCAAAACGATGTCGTTTTTCCCTAAACGCCACCCGAAATTCAATTTCTGGTACTGCTCTGAATTTCGGTTTGTCAGCGGTTAAATACCGGTTTACTCAAATCAATTTTATTAATTGAAACGACGTCGTTTGGATTGAAAAGAAACCAAAACTTAAAATGGCGTCGTTTTGTTTCATAGGCTCTTCATTCTTCTTTGTCGAGTGCCGTTTTGGAGTTCGAGAGAGAAAACAAAGTAGGTTGATTTCGTACTGAAATCTGTTTCTTCTCTGCATAAGATTCTCCGGTTTCTGTCACTAATTGAAGAAGATTGCATACTATTTGTGCTGAGCGAAGCAATTTCTGGAAAAATGAGGTATGTAGAATTTTTAGGGTTTTTAGAAAACTGGGTTTGAATTTAATATTGATTTAGAATTATTTACACACTTTGCAATATAAAATTCGTCTGAAAGCTATAATATATTAACGATTTTGAATTCTTTAATTTGTTGTAGTGATGATGTCTCATTCACCATCTATTACGGTGGGAAGTTTACAAATATGTCGGATGACACACTTGTTTACAATGGTGGATCTGGGCATGAGCTCCTTACACAGCCAAGATCATTGTTTCAGGGATTGCCGGTTAGTTTGTATGGACAAAGAATTTGGTACAAATTACCATTTGAAGATTTGAAAGAGCTTAGGATATTGTGTGAGGGTACTGAGAATTTCGAGAGGATGTGTGAAGCAGCTAAGTGGACTAGGATGATTGAGATTTATATGGAGAAAGATGAAGATTGTGAAGGGGATCACGGTAATGAGGAAGGAAGAAATGACGATCAAAATATGGAAAGAGGCGCTGATCAGGTTGAGCAAAGAGGAAGAGATGATAATAATGAAGATGGAAGAGATAATAATACTGATGATGGAAGAGATCAAGACAGAGAAGATGGACGAGAGGTATACGAGATGTGTGAAGAAGAAGCTCAGGTTGAAGAAGTAGTGGCTAAGTTTTTTGAAGAGGAGGAGAATGATGACTACCAACGAACTCCTACTACATCAGACAACGAAGGAAGAAAAATCCAGAGGTGTCCTTATGATAGGTGGGTAAGAGGAAGTGGAGAACTCAAGATTAAGCAAGTGTTTGAAAGCGTGAAAGAGTTTAGAGAAGCTGTGATTGAGTACGCATTGAAAGGAGGTTGGAATATACGGTTTAATAGGTGGGGAGCTGTGAAGTCTGAGGCATTGTGTGGTATTGAGAAGTGCAGTTGGAGAGTCTACTGTTCTTATGAGGATTCAATTGCTATGTGGATGATAAAGACGTTTCAAGAGAACCATACCTGTTTCAAAGATGGTCGATGCAAAATCTTGTCACAACAAGTGATATGTGACATGTTCATCCATGAACTGAGAAATGATCCTCTACTCAAACCAGTCATTATGCAGCAGAGAATCCATGACCGTTACGATGTGGCTCCTTCACATAATCAATGCCGTAAAGCGAAGAAAAAAGCATTGGAGCTTATTGAAGAAGAATTCAAAGAACAATATTCAAGGATGAAAGATTACAGAGATGAACTTAAAGCGTAAGTATTTAAATTCATTGTTGGTTTCTTTTCTTTTTTATTGCTTGTTTGTGTGACATTTTATCTAAATGTCTCAGGAGAAACCCACACTCGACAGTGGAGGTTAGAACTGAGATTAATGCGGTTGGGGTAGAAGTTTTTGACAGTTTTTACATGTGTTTTTCTGGGCTGCGTGATACATGGAAAGGCCATTGCCGACCAATCTTCGGAATAGATGGCTGTTTTCTCAAGTCCAATTCCAAAGGACAGCTCTTGGCAGCCGTTGGGAGAGATGCAAACAATCAGATCTACCCTTTCGCTTGGGCAGTTGTGCAAGTGGAGAACAGCGAGAGTTGGTTGTGGTTCATTCGTCACTTGAAAAACGACTTAGGCCTTGGAAATGGTGAAGGATTCACTGTCATTTCTGATAGGCAAAAGGTATGTGTAGTAGTGATTACGTTTTTGTTTTTTTTTTGTTATGAAATGTTGTGATTATGATTTTTTAAATTTACTTTTTTTCAGGGACTACTCTTTGCTGTGAACCAAGAATTACCAGAGATTGAGCACCGTATGTGTGCAAGACATATTTATGGTAATATAAGGAAGGATCATCCTAGGAAGCCGCAGTTGAAGACCAAGTTTTGGCGTGTGGTTGATAGTTTCAATGAGGAAGATTATGAAATAAATCTGGCGCAACTGAAGAAATATGATAGTGATATCTATGAGGCCTTCATGAGTAGAAATCCAAGAAACTGTAGCCGGGCTTTCTTCAAGACCGATTCATGCTGTGAAGATGCACTTAATAACTTCTCAGAGAGTTACAACAATACACTTGAAAAGGCGAGAGCAATGCCATTGATTCAGAGTTTGGAAACCATGAGGAGGCAAACTATGATGAGGATAGCGATGAGAAGGAAAATGACGCAGAAGCATAAGGCCACACACTCTCTAAAGGTTGCTCTAGTGATCGCAGAAGAAGAAAAAGCGGTTAAACACTTGAGGACAATCGCTTCACGCCCTGGTCTGTTTGAAGTTATGGATAACGGTCAATCACACAAGGTTAATATGAAGGAGAAGACATGCAGATGTAGGAAATGGGATCTGACAGGGATTCCATGCCGTCACGCGTTACGCGTTGTGTTTGACAACCCGAAAACATACAAGAAAGAGGACTTGGTTTCTGATTGGTATTTGACTACTAAGTGGCAGGATCAATATATCGATTCTATTGGACCGGTCAATGGGATGAAATTTTGGAGAACAAGTGGAGAAACAACGCTTGAGGCACCAGATACAGAGGTACAAAAGGGTCGGAAAAAAAATCCACAGAAACGGATCAAAGGTGTTAATGAGTCACCAAAAAAGGGAAAAAAGGCCACAAACCATGGTAGAGATATGCATTGTTACCGCTGCGGTTTGGCTGACCACAACGCTTACAAGTGTCCTAATTCGGGTGTACCATTTAAACCTAGGCCGCCAAAAAAATCCAAATTGGCTGATGGTATGGAAGATCCAAGACCTGTTGGAAAGAAAGGGCGTAAACCCAAGAAGAAGAAGACAGTAACCGAGGTGGTTGAGTCTCAAGATCTTGCAGGTCCTAGTCAGCCAACTCAGACTTCTACTCCTGAATTTGGAGAATGGGACAGGTATGTCGCTGTTTATATGTAAATGGTCTATGACTGAGAAATTTTGTTTTAGGAGTCTTAAAAGAGTGAGGACATTGGTCCTCTTATGTTATAAAGGAAAGAGAATCTTGGTTTTAGGTGATTGAGAATTGTGGTTCTGTCATCGACGAATGAGAACATTGGTTTTAGTTAGAGTGAGAATTGTGGTTTTATCATGTTGGATGAAGGAATGAAAACATTGATCGAGAATGACAATTGGCTTTGTTTTAAGAGAATGACAATTGGCTTTGTTGTTGCAGGTGGACATGAGATTGAGAATTGGTTTTGTTGTTGGAGGTGGCTGTGAAATGGAGTGAAGTGAATTTATAGGTTTTCTTGTTATTTCGGCTTATTTAAGACATAAAACGTTAAGTTTTATTGTTTTTGTTTCAGACTTATGTAACACGGTTTGTGTTATCTTTGCTTTGACAATCTTTTATTTTATGCTAAACGGCTTATTAATGATATTTGAATCTAGAACGATTTTTCCCCAATTCGGTTTTTAAATCGATTTTGCCGAGATGAATCAAACCAAGCTCGGTTTTATGTTTTGGTTTCATTTCAATCCAAAACGACGTCGTTTTCAGAAATTGAATTTTGGGTGGCGTTTAGAGAAAAACGACATCGTTTTGATATCCCGTTCCAACGGGGCAGCTGACGTGGCAAGATGACTCAGCACCGTTAACGGATTCGCGTAGTTGACTAACGGGGTGATGGTCAATGTTGGTTATGGCCAGGCGAGAAAGAGTTGGGGTACGTATCGGATGGTTTATTATAGTTGGGGAATGGATTGACACACCTTGAAAGTTCGGGCACGGATTGGGGAATGGATTGACACACCCAAGTTCCAACTGAGATGTTCCATCTCCGTCAATTTACTGTTTCGTTTCTTATATTTAAACATCTACACTTTTCCGGCTCGCTTTGATATTTCAAGAAATCGGGAGATATTTCATCAATGTAACAGAAAATGCTTAAAGTTAATGATATTATAACGCAGTGGAGGTGTTTCAATCATCGGTCGAACAATAGTACAATACATAACCCAGATTGTAGCTTTTGCTCTCGATTCTATATTTCTATATCAACTAATACAAAATCAAGATTTTTGACGTTTATATGACCTTTTTTAAGGAGCTCATACGAATATCAAATGCAAATTTGAAGTGCGTGTCAGCGTGTGTTCTTCTTCTTCTTTGAAAGTCTTTACTTGTTCGATCTATGTTGTAATTATGAATTTAACTCCAGCCAGGTTTAATCGTAAAGCTCCGAGGTTTTTGATCGGAACAATAAAATATATGACAAAATTGTTTGGTGAATGTCTTTACAACCCAATCTCCTATGCGTATTGCGTCATATCTCCGTTTTAGTCTCAAAATTTTGTCTTTATTTTTAGAAATGGGTTTCTGTTAATTTAAAAAGCAAGGATAGTAAATTACAATGCTATGACTTGTATAGTCATAGAGATCAAGAAAGTAGTTTGAGATAAAGATGCATTAGCATACAAATAACTTGGAGTTTTGGATCGTAGATCATCATAAAGTCCTAGAAGATTAAAAGAGGAGCTAGAGAAACAAACTTTGAGATCTCTAATATTATATGGTCCACGACCACGGTTCCCGCGTCCACAATAGTCCAATGCATTTCTTGAACCTTTTGAGTTGGCTTGATGTGCCTTCCTCCTCGAGTCCTTGATTCAAAACCTGTTAAATCAAAGGTCACGAAAGAACTCGGAGCTACATCCCCACTGGCTTGTGGTGATCTTTAAGAGGAAGGAGTTCTGATAACATATTCTGCAGCAGAAAGAGGGACATAAGCAGTTGTTATATTATTAGTAAAAGGAACAGTCTCAATGACTGAGTTGATTCTGATCATTGATACTAAAAATAGTTAATTGATAAAAATAAGAAACACTCACAATTTGGTGTTCCGTGATGGGATTGAAGTCGCTTTAACTAGCATGCATACTGTTATCAAAACATCCTCCACAGAAAATTAAGTATAAGATGAGACCTTTACTTTGTAAATTAATATATTTCTATAAAGTAACACATAATTGTATACAATAGCTCGAGTCATATTTTTATGCAATTGAAAAGAATTCATAAACTACTGAAGCAATCATTTACGAAATCAAATTACAACATATTAACCTTATTTGTCCGGAAGAAGTCTTTTGAAAACCGATTCTTCTTTCAGTCAGGAAGTACAGAGACAACAGAAACTTTGATTTTCAAAATATTATTCTCTGCTTCTGCTTGCTTACGTCAATTTGGAAACGGAAAAAAAAACAAAAAAATATCAATGATGGTAAAGATTTTTGGATCGATGAAATACAATAATGCAGTAAAAACCACTGACAAAGGATATAAAAAATGATGGAGAATTTTCAGTTAAAGCTGCGTACGATTGGATAACTCGAGATGCCGCTCCAAAACAGAACATGGAGTCTTTCTTTGATCGAGTGTGGAGTGTAGCGGCACCGGAGAGGGTCAGGTTGTTTCTCTGGCTTGTGGCTCACCAGGTAATTATGACGAACGTGGAGAGGAAGCGCCGTCATCTGACTGACTCGGATGTTTGTTCAGTCTGCAAAGGTGATTTCGAGACCATTATTCACACTAGGTTTTTAACCCGCGCACGCTACACTCTGTTCTAATGATTTTTTAAATTGTTATATTTAAATTTATTTTCTTCCAAAGCTTCACAATTTTTTATTTTTTGCTGTTTTTTTATAAACTTATCTTTGTAATATACTTTTTAATTATTTTTTTACTTTACCAATTTAATTATTTTATAATTAATCATAATAAGTAAGGTACTTTTTAAAAACGTATTTTCTGTAAAAAACATACAATAGCCCTATCCTCACATTTCTTAATATTTATATGTTTTGTCAATTGCTTCATAAAATTCGACATAAGAATAGATCCCAAACTTTTCTTTTTCAATATTATGACAACATGATCAGCCTGAACCAACATTGTTTTTAAGTGAACCGTATTAGAAACTTGTGAAAAAAAAAACCTTATAATTTGGCTTGTCGTCTTTGTTCTAAATTGGTAGCTTCTTTTTCTTTTTATTTATTCTTATTCGTTTTTTTGGTCTCTTCACTCATCTTCTTTGCTCTTCTTCGTCTTCGCTCGTCTTGCTTCCTCTTTTGGTTTCTTCTCCTCCTTTCTTCTTTGATTAATTCTTAATTTTCAATTTCATCTTCGTGGTTTCTTATTCGGTGTTTCCGTCTTCAACTTTGTTATTCTTTGGGTCTTTTTTTTTCTTTCTACTTTGGTATCTTCGTCTTCGATAATTTTTAATTTTATCTTCTTAATGTTCTTCTTTCATATCCTCTTCATATGTCATTTTTCAGTCTGAGTATATGATTCAGCCATTTTCTTCAACAAACTTGTGGCAAATGAGAACTCTTCACTGTAAATCCTTCAAGGTGCAACAAAGATGATTACTTTGTCTCCAATAGTTTTATTGTCTACTCCTTTCCACCCTTGGATTTTTTGGCATCCGTAGAAGGCTGGTACTCTCTTCCTATTTGAATATTGTGAGTTACAGTAAAATAAAATCTTCCTTAAGGCTGTGAAAGATGTCCATGAATGAATGCCCGAAGTTCAGCTAAGAAAGCAGCCTCTTTTTATCCTCTGTTTGGCATGCATTAGAATATGGAACACAAAATATTGTTTTTGTAATGCAACTTGGAATATTTTCTTAGAAAAATGTGGTATGATATGGATTATCAAATCTCCCTTGAACTCTCATCTGCTCCGTAGAAGTGCAAGTATACTAATTACTTCGTTTTTTCTTCCTCTTCACTTATATTCACTCATCCACACTCATCATCTACTTTGATCTTCTTCGTATTTGCTCGTCTTGCTTCTTCTTTAGACAAATGTGGTATGAGATGGATTATCAAATCTTCTCCGTAGAAGTGTAAGTATACTAATTACTTCGTTTTTTCTTCATCTTCACTTATATTCACTCATCTACACTCATCATCTACTTTGATCTTCTTCGTATTTGCTCGTCTTGCTTCTTCTTTTTCGTTCTTGTTTGGTTTATTCTCCTCTGTTCTTATTTGATTCCTTATATATCAATTTCATCTACGTGGTTTCAGATTCGGTGTTTCCATCTTCTACTTTATTCTTCTTTGGTTTTTTTTTTTTGTCTTTCTATTTTGGTATCTTCGTCTTCGATGTTCTTCATTTTTATCTTCTTATTGTTCTTATTCCATATCTTCTTCATATGGTATTTTATAATATGAATTTGTGATTCAGTCTTTTTTTCAACGAAGTTGCGGCAAGCGAACACCTTTCATTGAAACTTCTTCAAGGTGCAAAAAAGATGACTACTCTGTCTCCAATAGTTTTATTATCTACTCCTCTCTACCTTTGGATTTTTTTGCATTTGTAGAAGGCCCATAAACTTTTCCTATTTGAATATTGTGATTTACATAAAGATAAAATCCTCTTTAAAGTTGTGAATAATGCCCAATTGCCCATGAATGAGTGATGCCCGAAGTTCAGCTAAGAAAGCAGACTCTCTTTACCCTCTCTATTTGGCATGCATAATAATCTGAAATGGAAAATCTTGTTGTGATAATGCAACTTGGAATGTTTCCTTGGACAAATGTAGTATGAGATGGATTATCAAATCTCCCAAGAACTCTCCTTTGCAATGCAAGTCTAGTCTTTACTTGTTTGACCAATATTGTTGAAATTCTTGTGATAAATAAAGTGTAATTTAGTGGGCTATATGCATATTTTTCTTTTCCCAATGTAAGTTGGATCTCGCAAAACTTGATCTCTCTTATCATCTCAAAGGAACTACACATGAATTTAAATGTCTTCTTCATGACATTAGCCGTCTTTATTATTATTATTTTTTATCTTTTTTTATTATTTCATATCTAGATTATGTAATGTTAATATCCACTCACTTGCAAAGTTGGCTATATTTACTTTGAACAAATCTTTCAGTTATTACTTATTAGGGTGTAACTTTCTCTTTTTGTTTTTTTTTTTTTAAGTTAGCTAAAAAAGAAAACTCACCATATAATTTTTCATGATTAATATAGTAGTTCCCTTAAAATATTTTTGTATAAATCTTTCAAATATAGTTACTATTTTAACAAAAATTGAAGCACTTTATTTAATTATTTTGGAATTTTGAAGTTTAATAATTTAAAATCGGTTATATATTAGAGTTACTAAAAAATTAATATTACAAATTTACAAAATCGTTTATATATTAGTTTCTTTTTATTGGTTTAGAAAATATAATTTCTTTATTTAATAAATTATTTAATACGAAAATAAATAATTCCCTTAAATTCGGAAATTATCTGAAAATATAAAAAGGAAATCAATTAATTTTACAAAGACTGTAATTAAATTTATATGATGATGTGGAATGAAACTATTGATTGTTTAAAATTGGAAAAATTACTTAATTTTGGAGATGTTAATGTGGACCAATTAAATCGCGTCTTTAAATCTTATGTGGACACTTTTAGAGGCTTATAGCCTCAACTTTTATATTCTCTTAAAATATTTTTGTATAAATCTTTCAAATATATTACTAAATCGAATTTAAGTTTTAACAAAAATCGAAGCACTTTGTTTAATTATTTTGGAACTGTGAGGTTTCTTAATTTAAAATCAGTTATATATTAGATTATTAAAAAAATAATATTACAAATTTAAAAATTGTTTATATATTAGTTTCTTTTCATTGGTATTTGAAAATATAATTTCCTTATTTAATAAATTAGTTAATACGAAAATAAATAATGCCCTTAAATTAGGAAATTTTCTGAAAATATAAAAAGGAAATCAATTAATTTTACAAATACTATAATTAAAATTATATGATGATGTGGAATGAAACTATTGGTTGTATAAAATTAGAAAATTACTTAATTTTGGAGATGCTTATGTGGACCAATAAAATCGCGTCTTTTAATCCTATGTGGACGCTCTCAGAGGCTTATAGCCTCAACTTTTATATAGTATAGATTCTCCGTGACTGTCCGGCGATGGCAGGGATTTGGGCAAAAATTGTTCCTATTCGGAAGCGACAACAATTTTTTACTCAATCTCTGTTGTCATGGCTCTTTGAGAACCTACAGACAGATGTGATGGTGGCCAATGTCCCGTGGGCCACTACGTTTGCGATGGCCGTGTGGTGGAGTTGGAAGTGGCGCTGCAGCAACGTATTTGGGGAGAATCGCAAGTGCAGGGATCGGGTTTTATTTGTAACAGAGCTACCAGCGGAGGTTTGGAAAGCAAACCAGGCCTTGAGTGTGAGAGTAGGCGCGAGTCCCAGGGTGCACAGATTGGTTGGCTGGAAGGCTCCGGTGGCGGGATGGATGAGATTGAATACGGATGGAGCTTCACGTGGGAATCCTGGCCTAGCGTCTGCGGGTGGAGTCATTAGGGATGTTCTTGGTAAATGGATTTGTGGTTTTTCCTTGAATATTGGCTTGTGCTCTGCTCCACTAGCGGAGTTGTGGGGAGTATACTATGGTTTGGTGATGGCGTGGGAGAAGAGGATCCCTCAGCTGGAGGTCGAAGTAGACTCGGAGCTGGTGGTCGGGTTTCTGAAGAAAGGGGTAAGTAACACGCATCCCCTAGCGTTCCTGGTGAGTCTGTGCCACGGCTTTATTTCAAAGGACTGGTCGGTCCATATTGTTCATGTGTTTCGAGAAGCAAATCGCCTGGCAGATGGTTTGGCGAATCATGCGTTCTCGTTGCCGTTAGGGTTTCATTGGTTCGAACTTGTCCCTCCATCTCTGGAGTCTGTATTGTGGGAGGACGAGATTGGTTTTACACGTCCTCGTGACGTTTGTTTGTAATTTGTTTTTTAGTTCTTTAATACATTCGCGGGAAGCTTTGTTTCCCGTCTGATCCACCAGAAAAAAAAGGATATAAAAAATGAAAACAATTTGTTATATGAAGTTGGAAGAAAGTTACCTTGAACTCAAAATATAAACGTGGGTAATCTGAAGCAAATTTAACCAAAAAAACTTGAAAATAGCTTTCAAGCTTCAATGCTATCTCCCTGTCACAAACCATTGAAATCGAAGAATACATTTAGTAAAAGATAAAAAAACATACAATAACAAATTCAAACATCTATATAATCACCTTTTCATCCACGATGATGACTTCGAGTCTTCAATGCTCAGGTTTATCTTTAGGATAATAAAAAAAGCCCAAATTCGAGACACACAAGCTCTAGTTTTCCATTAATTTTTGGAGGAATTGATGTGAGACATAGGAGTATACTCCAGAAGCATAATTAACCTTAGAAACGATGAAAGAATCAGAAGATAAATAAATGAGATAAACATCGAAATGATTATGTAAGATGAATAGTAAATCAAAATTTGGCTCTACTCGGTTTATCAGATTAAGAGAAATACAGGCACCCATAATAAAAGATCACAGACAACAAAACAGACGATGAATCTGAGTAAAAGTATCATGAATAGAGAAATCTAGTGGTGATATCGAATGTGAATCAGATTTCTCAGAAACAAAAAATGAAGGAGGAAGGCGATTTGATAAAGAGATACTTTCGACTCAAATCATGTCATTATTTTCAGTTGATGATCGTGGATATAATTGTGAAATAGTGGTGAAACAGGTGATCGCGAAATTAGGGCTTACAGTTTCTGAGATGCAGTTGGGGCGCTTAGTCAGTTAGTTTGGCCGTGTTGTTCGTGATATCATGTGACTTGGAATGAACACGTGCTTAATATATTTCGATCACCTGAAATGGGCTTGATATTCGAATGGGCTTATTTCTTAACAATTGTGACGTGGATATTTTGATAAAGGATTAACGCTTAATTTTCCCTTAAATTTGCCACATGTCACTCTGCCATTGGGCGAGTGACTTGTGCTTTAGTATATTAGGGATTAGTGTTAGAAAAAAGTGCTATTGCAGTTTGTGTAAAGAGGACTAAAGAGGACTATTTTGATAGAAAGTTCAAAGTTAAGTTAATTGTTGCTCAAGAAAAGTGGGTTTTGGTTGAGCAACTTGTAATATCATTTCACTGCTTAACTACTATTATTTTATTGATTTGTATATAGTATATACCTCTGATAGCTAAAACGAAAATAGAATCAGAGCCATTTAACAAAACTGGAATCTGACGTGGACACCTATATATTATACACCTACAATTACAAAATAAATTAAGAAACTCAAAGGTAGGGAAGCTCCATGCAGCTGTCGAAGATTGATTTCAGCCACAACTTGTTCTCGGGTCGAATCGTACCGGAGATCAGTCATTGCAAGCTCCTAAATCCTAACTTTCGTCAATATAATCCGAAACGAGCTCTCCGGTGAGATACCAAACGAGAAAACTGGTATGAGGATATTAAATTACTTGACTCTGTCGAGAATCATCTCTTGGGATCAATCCCTGGTTTGATTGCAGAGCTTAACATCACTTGATTTTCTTACAACAATATCTCCGGTTTAGTTCCGGGAACCGGACAATTCAGTTACTTCAACTGCACGTCGTTCTTGGGAAATCCCGATCTCTGTGGTCCTTGTAAAGACGGTGTCGCTAAAGGAAGCCACCAGGGTCCCAGTAAAGGACCATGAGACGAATCTGCTTGTCTATGAGTACATGCCTAAATCCTAATGGTAGTCTCGGTGAGTTGCTTCACGGTAAGAAAGGAGGACACTTGCATTGGGACACACGTTACAAGGTTACTCTTGAAGCTGCGAAACGACTCTGTTATCTTCATCTTGATTGTTCACAGAGATGTCAAATCCTATAACATCCTCCTTGATTCAAACTTTAAAGCTCATGTTACTGACTTTGGTCTAGATATATTCCTACAGGATTCCGGTACTTCTGAATGTATGTCTACCATTGCTCGATCTTACGGCTACGTACATAGCTCCAGGTAACAAAAAATAAATTTAAAAAGTCCAAAAATATTCCAACTTTACTCTGTTTTCTAAATTATTTTGTTGTTGTTGTGTAGGATATGCATATACGTAGAAGGTAGATGAGAAGAGCGACGTGTAGTGTGTACAATATGGACATACGTTAAACCATGTGTAATCTTTTCTACTGGCTTGACCTTTTGGACTTGGGTGATTTTAAACATTACTATACACGGAAACAAAAGAAGAGCAAAATCATATGAGGCTGGCTGTACACACACGCGCTACACATCGGTCAAGTGAATAAAGATCTTTTTTAAGAATAATACTTTTTGCAAATATTTAATTTCCAGCCTCTGTGTACATTGTGTTCTAAGTGAAAAACAGATGGTTGATCCAAACTTATTATTGACTAGAGAAAGAAGCTAAGTTTTCTCTGTTAAAATGTTCTTCCGTAATTAACCTTGTCAGTTCTCATGTTCCACGAAACTCAGAAACTCTCTATTTACGTCAGGTTTTAATACAATCAAAATCCATATGTAATAATGTTCGCTAATCTTTTCAACTTGTTTGACCTTTTGTATTTGGGTGATTTAGAAACTTACTATACACGGAAACAAATTAAAGAAGAGCAATGTCGTATGAGGCTATCCTATATTCCAATACACACACAAACAAACACAAACAAACAAACACACACTGACGTGTACACCTGTCATGTGAATATAGATCTTTTTAAGAATCAAATTATATTTTTGCAAATGTTTAATTTCCAGCTACATTGTGTTCTAAGCGAAAGATCAGAATAAAAAATATCACCGAAACAAAAACTGTAAAAAAATTTAGCCGCTGAAATCGAAAAGGAGATGGCTTTGGATGCTGTCGTTTTCGAATAACAATACCCTTTTGACTAAAATGTCGACCTTCCTAAAAATAGAGAGAGACTAGACTTCTCTGCTACGCAATGTTCCTTAAGAAAAACAGAGAGAGACTAGACTTCGCTTCGACACGCAATATCACACAGCTCTTCCTAAAAAGAGAGACGCACTCACATAGATATCACAGAACTCTTTCTATAAAGAGAGAGAGAGAGAGGCTAGACTTGGCTGCGACGCACTCACATAACCCTTCTTCGTCTTGAGAGAAAGAGAGAGAGAGAAAAAGTGAAGAGACTATCGTCATGTTTGATCGGAGACCATCTGATAACTCAATCCTTTACCTCAAAAATTAGCCTTCACTGCAACTTTCTTTGCTGGTTTATTCCAAGCCTCTCTTGGCCCCTTCTTAGGTACGTAAACATTTTTTTTTTGGTTTTCTACGTAAACATTTCAAGTCTCACATTCCCATTTCAAGTCTGTTACTCACTATCTTCTCTCTGGCTTAATCTTGAATCCAGGTCTGTCACTCATCAGAGATGGACCATCCAGTGGAACTTGTTGATCCTCAGCCTCACTCACCAGAGATGGACGATCCAATGGACTGTGTTGATCCTGAGCCTCAGCCTCAGCCTCAAATTCCAATGCACTCTCAACACCCACTCCAATTCGAGGGACTGCGCAAGATAAGTGAGGCAGAGATTGGCATTATTGTCGGAGAATCGGCCCTTGAGCAAGTTCAGACTAGGCCTCAGTTCGGCGGTGGTGGTTATTTCTTATCTAGTGATAAATTTGTGACTTCGCTCGTTTGGCGTGCAGATTTCATCGGATTGCCTTTTGTTCAAGTATTGTGTAACGGTTCATGGAGGCTTTTCTTTGGTGCCATTAGGAACCAATACGACCATCTTCTTTGCTGGGATTACGCAGCCACCGACTTGGCCAGCGCCGAGAGTATTATTTGCGGGTGGGAATCTCATTATTTTCCTCTTTCTGCTTGGCATGTCTGCGCCAATTGCCGTCCAGATCTTCTTGGAAAAGACCATAGCGCAAAGATTGGACATCGTTGTTATGGTTATCTCGTGGAGTTTGCTTTAAGACACATACAAATTCACGGTGTTCCACGAGAGATTATGCCCTTATTTCGCTGCGATGTGACGCCTCCTATACCTCTCGACATTCCTCTTCCTATAAGGTTTAATGAAAGGATACGAGCTGTTCGGCGTTTGGAAACTTTAGAAGAAGCTTTGTTTTATCTTCCAAATCACCCAATAGGGGCAGATGTCATTGTCTACCCTGAATTGTTCGAAGCGGGAACTACAATATATCATGGTCCGGGATCACCCAAGAAGACTGGTTTTTTGGGATATCATGCCGTGATTATCGAGTCAGTTTTTCAGCTTTTAGGAGATCTTGTGGCTGTGTGCAGGATGTCGAATGGGGATGAGGTTGCTCATTGTGGATATGCCTATGTATCTCTGACAACCATGTATATGATTGTTGGACTCGATGCTTGTCAAGAACCCTATGTTCGGAAAACACCTAAGCCAATGCATTTGTTATCCAATTTTGTGATCCTAGAGATGCATAAAAATTCAGAGAAAAGTCAAGAGGACTCTAGCATTATAGGTACTGGAGACGTCCAAAGTCCTATAATCAATCAAGATGTGAGGACTGGTGCTGGTATGCCAGTTTCTAAGGTGCACTTCTGGTCTGGTCTGGTCTTACTTGTTTTGAATGATAGATTTAGCTTGGTTCCGAGTTGTTTACTTTTCTGGATCTTTCATTCTAATATGCAATCTTTTTGCAGGATTTTCTGAAAGGAGCTGACAAGAACGTCTCAGCTTGTCTATTTGATCACCCAAAGGACATGGATGGTGCAGAACGTATGCGTCAGGTAATTTCACCATCAGCCTTTTCATCGAATGTCCATATAATTAGTTTGTTAGATACACACTGAATTTTAGAAAATTCTGTATCTGTTCCTGCGGATTCACATGAAGCCTTTTTTTATTGCATTTCGAGATGATATTCACATGAAGCCTTTTTTATTTTGGTTTTCTTCAGATCAAACCCACAGTTCAATCCAAGTATAAAGACTGATTTAAGCAGAAGATTCAAGGGCTTGCTTCGGCACTTATGCATCATCTCTTCTCACTTGGTTCTGATATTAACTAGTTTAATAATAACAGACTTGCCATAGCTTAAAACTGGTTTTATATGAAAGCCAGCTACATTTCAGACTCTTTAGATTATTGATAATAAGATGAGAGACCTCAGACTCAGGAAAGGTTCTGTGATTTAATGGTGCCTTGCAACTATTGTAAGAAGAATGACCTATTTATTTTATTACTAGTGTTCATCTCGTCTCCGGATGCTTATTATTTTACGGGTTTTCTTTTGTTAAGAAAAAATTGTTCATCTGTCAACCCAAAATTTGTTCATATCTTCAAAAAAATTCTCCATTTTTTCCCCCACAATGTTCTTAATGGAAGTATATGCAGAGACGTGGATGTCACGGCACAAGTCTTTCTGCATCGCTTCCAATATCTTTAAGTTCCACAGCCTTGGCTTCTTCTTCTGCAAGCATTCATCATAAGCCCCTAACACACATCCAATTCATCATTTCGTATTTTGTACCACTTATGTGTATTCCTTCTTCTCATCTACTTCCTATTTCGATAAAGTTTTTCTAATTTTGTAGTTAGTCGAGTGGTAAATTAATTAAGCAAGCAAACTACAAATGTAATACACTAATACCGTTAATCATACTTTATCATTTATGTGATCATTTCGTGCTTTATACCATTTATGTGTGTATTCCTTCTTCTCATCTACTTCCTAATTCGATAATGGTTTTCTAATTTTGTAGTTAGTCGAGTGGTAAATTAATACAAGCAAGCAAACTAATAATGCACACATATTTTTTGTCAGAACATATATATTGAATTGAATATTCACAACACACTTGAAAAGAGAAGGAAAAAGAAAACAACAACTTCAAGTTTATTATTTATATATAAGTAGTGAAATCTGATAGAGATCTTGGCGACTAAGGGAGATGGGTGCCTTTATGGAACTCAAAGGTGGAGATACTTTTTGAGATCATCAATGTTGCCAAACGGGACAGTCGTAGGAGGAGGTCAAGGAAGTGGATCTCCAAACCGCCATTCACCTCTCGGGTTACCCAGAAGACGCTTCTCAACTTTTTCTCCAATGGCAAACCCAAACCCACCAATGACAGTCAAGCATCCACTACCCTCATCCATTTTAATGATAACTCTGCGTTCCACATCCTCACCAAGCTCACCAAACCGAGCTCTGGCCAAGCCCTTAAATGTTATGTAGAAAGTTCGAGTCTTGGCTCTGAGCGGCTCCACGTCTTCACCAACAGCTTCTATCGCCACTTTCAGAATCTGCAGCTTGGACAGAAGGCTCTGCACAAAAAAGCAACAAAAGTTTAAAAACAGAACCACGTGTTATTAACAACATGCAATACTGTCACTTATGCATGGTATGTCCAAAAAGAAAAACAAACTTACATCCGAAAGCCAGCTATCAGTTGCGCAAAGTGCAAGTTCCAATATTAGACGAATCCAGTCACTGCATTGCAAGTCTGATTCCTTGAGCTGCAAGTAAGCAATGAAAACATATCACTCGATCGACCACTGCTTATATAATAGTTGCAAAACTAAGTTACTGTGACTTAATTAATCTTACCAGGCGAAATTGTTTCGTGTCACTGAAATCTGACGGCCAAACAGGTAATACTCCACCATCCACCGGTCCTCCAACATCCAGAGGTTCCGAGGGCTCCTTGGGGTCACCTTTTTCGACATTATTATCAACCAGCAAGTGAGATTTCATTTCATGAATAAAAGAAAAAAAAAAAAAAATGAAGGTTGGTTTGTTTACCTTGACGCCTAGCAATGAAGCACCTGACATACAATCTGCCATAAGCTTCTTCACTAACCCCAACCTGAAACGTTACCAGCGAAGTGGGGGTAGCTGGATCGCAAGCAACCAGAGTTACGTAATAAGAGGCCACGAGGCTCATTGACTTGTTGTATTTCTTTAGGTGGTGAAGCACATAATTTGTCCCCTGCAAGATCGATCAAGACAGAAATTGAAGAGACGTGTTGGTAAAGGAACCAGAGATGGACAAAGACAAAGACAAAGACAAAAAGGCTAGTTTTTTTATTACCTTGGACATGTTGTAACGATGAAGCCCCAATCTGGCATAACGCGTGACCAAAAGAGGTACAGGATCCCTAATAACACCCTCGCCTTCACAGTCACACTGCAACAGCCCAGATAATACTGTACCTTGCGGTGGTGCTGTCACTGTGACCTTCTCCAGATCGAAACCCTGATTAAGATTAAGACCGATCAGTAAAAAATAGTAAACAACCCTAGAAAGAAAGCGAGTTTTGAATTCCAACAGGAGATGCAAAAAAAATTACATCGGATTCATTCACTTGACGCCAATACTCCTGCTGCACACGCATAAACTCCATATCTTCAATCCGAAGCGTCATCTTCTCCAGATGCTTTTTATGATCGACTTGGTGTGATAAATATTATAGAAAATAATATATTATTGACTTCTGTTGTTGATACTAGAGCATAAGAGTTTAACATTGATATATAGATAACACCAAATAATGTAAATTTTCCTAATCCTTATCACAATAGGAAAATAATAATAGGAAAATAATAAAGAATATGTTCTTCTTTCTCCATTTAATTCACATGTTCTTAATGGAAGTATAAGCAGAGACGTGGATGTCACAGCAAAAGTCTTTCTCCATTGCTTCCATTATCTTTAAGTTCCACAGCCTTGGATTCTTCTTCTGCAAGCATTCATCATAACACACATCACTATAAGGTCCAATAACACCCATCACTATTGTTGGATTAACGTTACTCACTCTAAGGTCCAAAGCTTGGCGTAGAGACATGTTCCCAAACGTGGAGTCGCTAAATCCGGCGGTTTTGCGGTTAACTTCTATTGGTATTGTTCCATATCTCAAAGCTTTGACCTGCATCATCATATGACAGAATCATTAAACATTTTTCATTCAAATTTCCAGTCTCATCAAGCAAGCAATAATGGAGTTTTGAAAACTGACAGGGACTTGTAGAACTGGATCATGAAAATTCATGCACAGCATAATGTCTGATCCTGCAAAAACCAGATGCGAAAAACCTTGCTTGTCTTCTGTCACAATCTTCAAATTTCTTCCCTGTTGAAGATCATACAAACATCTCTTTTCAGAGCGACGAAGCTAACAGATGGAAGAAACAGAGAAAAGAATGGAATGCAGAAATGTGTTTTACTTTACCTCAATTTCATCTTGAATTGTCTCCACCTTCCTGCTTATCATCTGATCTTCATTCATTAACATTATAACAAACTGTTAAGCAGAGCAAAAAGAGAAAACGTTTGGTTAGATTCTTGACAAGTGTATTAATATCCTCAGAGTGGTAGAGATGGAGCATTATTAACCTGGACATCACTATTTTCTGTGTTCCGAACAAGTGACTTGAAGCTCTCAAGATCAACATCTGATATTTCTGAGAAAACGCACCCTACCTTAAAAAGAGAGTAGTAAATACGTTCTACTTATGATCATCACTATGAAATAAGAGGTATGTTTAATGCATTTAGCTCCACTTATAGAGAGCCAGAGAAACACATACAATGGTGGTTGAAGCATCCTCCACTAAACCAAGCTGACGCTGCAATTCAACTTTGCAGATTGATTTTCCTCTTATATCCTCAACACTGTAGTTTTCAGGGAGATAAACATCTCTTGAAGGATCCCATGTTGAGCTGTCCAATCCAAAGGGAGCAAAAAACAACTTCTCCCTAGATTCAAAGACAAGACAATGTAGTTACTATACTATTTAAGCTAACAAGAAAAAAGTCTCAAGAACTTACTTGTGAACAGCAAGAGTTGGTTCGAGACCAGGATGATGGAGTGTTCTTCCTTCAGAATCTGAGGATGGCATTACTACAACTTTGTTCGAGTAGACAATACCTCCCTAAGTAAGAAGACAATGTGAGAATAAGAGTGTAACTTGAAGATAACTCTTGCGTACTGTGTTTTACTTTACACTAACCTTCAAAATATTAACCACTTGTGGATTCGTGTTATCTTGTAAGCGATCAATACGATGAAGACTAGCTGGATCAAGCCCACATAGCTCCAACTTCTCAGGAGGCACAAGACACTAAAAACACAACAAATCCAATGATGTTTCTTAATCGATCTTGCCAATGTACAAAACACAAAGGGAGAATGCAAAAGTGGCTTGCCTTTGAGTCAAATTCTTGGCATGTCAAGAGTACTCTCGTACCTTCAAGTCCCTGCAATATTCTCAAGTAAATGTCAATAAGAAAACTAAGGAGTCATGATCTTCAAAATGGACTTTAGTTTTTTTAACCTGATTAGCAAAAACATCCCAAAAGAGAGGTCCAACGATTGCAGTTTGCCAGTTGTGAATGTGTAACACATCAGGCTGCTTTCCAGATTTTGCAATGTAATCCAGCGAAGCACGAGAAAAGTAGGCAAATCTGATTTCATTAACAACAATCCAAAATAAATCAAACAAAAGTCTAAAGACAAATGTAAGATAAAGCTAATGGAATAGAAGTTACTAGTACACATACCTATCTACATCGTCTGGATAGCCATATACTTTGTCACGGCTAAACATTGAAACGTAATACAATGGTTGAATAAGTGTCACTCCTATTCCAGACACAACTCTGCATACACAAACAAGGTCCTTGCTTGCCTTCAAATTGATAAAGAAAAAAATACCAAAACTTCCAACAACTCACTCACTCACTAACCCATTCCATATTCGGTTTGCATGCAGCTGGCCATTAAAGTAAGAATAGGCATCAGCTTCGATTTCCCGGAGCCCTTCAATTTCCTCCAAATCAAGTGTTGAATATCTATTAATGAAAAAACAAGATTCTATTTTCACAACTGAAGTTGGTGGATAATATAAATAATTATCTGAAGGATTTGATTCATACTTTGGCAAAATAACTTCAACCAAGTAGCCCTTTCCTTGGAGTGCACAAGAGAGTCCTGTAATGTATGAGGCTAAAGGGCCAACAGAGACTAATGGAGCCATTTCAGTGCATATATGAATCACGTGGAGACCATTCCTGCCTTTAGCTGGGAACCGTCTAAGTTCTGCTAAAACTTCAGCATCATCTCCTTGTTGCAGAACATGAATAGGAAACTCAGACATGTTAACTTGATGTTCCCTAACCATATTTCTCAACGATGAAGCTTCTTCAACGCCAGTCAACCCATTGATCACCATTGAATCAATACGGAGAAGCAACTCCCAGAGTAGAGAAGACTTGTCTGCTTTCTTGGTTACAGCTTGACTGCTCTCTGCTTCCAACTGATTAATCCTCTCAAGCAATTCATCTTTCTCCTTCTTCAGCTTCTCTAACTCCTCAACTGCAGCTAGGCGTTTCTTGTTTAATAAAAATATATCTAAAAATGCACAACAAAGACAATTATGTGAGTTTAACTTTCCGAATATTAAACCAAAACCAATGCTATCCAACAAAAAAAAAGTTTTACTTTGTTGAGCTTCTCTAAAGAGGTTCCATATGTCTTTAGGTTTTTCTTCTTTTGTAACATAATTTAGTCCAAGATTTTCCTGAGAAGGAACCAAAGTTACATTCTTCAAGAAAATCAGAGAAGATTACAAACTTCAAACCAAAGAATACTACTAACCTGAGAATTCTCAAACTCTTCATTCCCTTCTGATCTGGAATGGAAAAGAGAATAAAAAAGACAAGTTTTTAGCACAAATTCAAATTCAAACAGAAACCATAAAGATTAAAACTTTATTGCATAACCATCTAATCTAATAGCTTTGCATAATTCCCCTGAAGTTCTCGGCTATTCAGTGAATCTTCATTTCTAGCTCAATTATGCAAAATGTTACATCGGTGATCAATGTTACTATTAACATGAAGAATTCGGACAAAGCAGAGCAGAAAGAGAAATCTCAAGAGTCACGAGTGAAGAAAAGAGAGACGAAATTCGAAATCAACCTTAGGCAGTGAAGCGCGTGAGCCTTTCGATGCTTAAGGTTCAGTATTTGGACTTTGGAGGATGACCCGCGCAGCGACAGATTCCATATCACAGGAAGATTCGCCGCTGATTGCATCGTTTTGTAGAGTTCGAATCGCCGGCGACGATTCTAGTGACTTTCGGGAATTTTGCCGGGAACGACAAAATAGAAAGCAGCCGGAAGCTTTAATATATGGAAACTCGAAAGTACCCCTTTATTTATTACTATCTTACAACATTTACCAAAATACTTTCATTACTTTCAAATTTGACCCATCGACAAAATCGAAAGGGTTACAAAAGTAGTCAGCGAATCTGATGTTCTTCCCACAAATCCATCAAATAGATTAGCACAATAACTGATAATTTTCAGTCCCAACGTTGATCACTAAGGACCTTAGAAAAACACACAAACGATTCAAAAATGACCACACGGAGGGAAAGTAATAACTAGGTGTCTTTGACAAGCAATAAATTATCCTAGCTAAAGGAAGAAAATCTAAGGTAATCAAAATTTCTCAAACAATTATGAATTCGTATTTAGTTTTCGTTAGATCAAATCTTAGATTAAATCATAGATTTATAAGATCGAATCTTGGTCTTTGGGTTTAGTAGATCGGAATTTTTCGTTTATCATATTGAAACATAGGACGAATATACATATTTAGAAAGTTTGGCAGAGGTGGACCCCATCGTGATGGACGACAACAAGAATTGGAAGCTCGGAGAGGGTGATTCGGGTGGAAGAGGAGGATCTAGAGGCGGAGATTCCAGCGGAAGAGGAGGGTCTGTAGGTGGAGATCCAACCGTAGTGAATGGGGTTGGTTGCAAAGGCGAAACTGGATTAACATTGACAAAAATTCAAATGGTTGACAACAACATCATTACTATGTTTGTATCTCTTCGTTGTGACGGTAGTGGAGATTTTGGTAACCTAAGACAACGATAACATAAAAGCAAATGTTCGAATTTTGTGCATTAAAACTCTTTGGTTTTTTGCAGATTTGTCAGTATGGTTTGAGTGAGATCTTCATCATCA
Source organism: Microthlaspi erraticum (assembly GCA_902728155.2). NCBI lineage: Eukaryota > Viridiplantae > Streptophyta > Magnoliopsida > Brassicales > Brassicaceae > Microthlaspi > Microthlaspi erraticum. The sequence continues at coordinate 247,081 of CACVBM020001151.1, read as the reverse complement.
TGCTTATGGAAAAAACTCATCATATTTATCTTTTAAGATTATCCACGTTTAGTATAATACTATAATCCATTAACCATATGTAATTATCAATTTTGTATATTTACAAATCTTTAAACTAGGTTGTTGTTAGCAGCGTCCCTGGGAGCAAGCAGGGCAAGCAGGTGCTTGCGGCCCTGTTTCTAAATAAAAATTTAATCGGCCATATTTTGACAAAGTCTCCTATAGCTTAGTTGGTTATGCGTGCTGTTATGTTGGTTATGCGTGCTGTTATGTTGGTTTAAGGTGCAGAGTTCGAAGTCTCCTATGGCTCATGTAAAGTCAGGGACGGCCCTGATTGTTAGTGCGAATATATCCTAAAGTTTAAAATCAAATACTAATATTGTGATGGATTTGTGTTGTTAGTTGTTAACGAAATTTGTAAACGTAAATTTTGTATTGTTACAGAGAATTTAACGTTAGTTTCCACAATATTGTATTAGATCATTTTTCGTAATGTTTTAAGTTTTCACAAACGTACTGTTGAGAATTCAACATTCAGATGGGCCTGGTTCCACTGCCAAAAAATGTTTTAGGGTAAATTACAGCCTAAGTTATCAGCTATATAGGATACGTACTCAAAACATCAAATATCCGAAAGTTAGAATACTGCATGTAATTCTAATTCTATAGACACCTAATTTGAATATCTTATTGCTGATTTGGTTATTTACAAACTTACTCCAAAATATACAATATCCATGATCATTATGCACACTTTGGGATACAATTCTCTTTTTTTTTTTATGTCACCAAGAATGGCTACATAGATTACATAACGATGAAACTGAGGTTTGTACATAAAACCTTGAGGCTAAATTAACTGTTTGTTTTGCCCCAACTTCTTGGGAAAGGAATTGCGTCTTTGATATCAGGAAGTCCAGTCGCGAACAGAAGCATATGTACAAGTGCGAGACAGTTGTAAAATAGACACGAGCTCAATCTGACACCATTAGGTTTATACCAAAATCCTGCAAATGGAAAAAGGACTTGCGAGAGCTAATACGTAAAATCTTGACAACATTTTCCCTCTCTGGTTTGGTTCTCTGTGTTTCACAATACAAATTTACATTTTCAAGTATTTCTGTGTTATAAAGTTTTCATACTATAAAATTAAAAAAAAAAAAAAAAAAAAAAAAAAAAAGTTTTCATACTATAACTCGTAGCGATAGATTATGGGGGTTGTGTCATTGGACCATGTTCATCAAGTCCGTGATGGTCGGACTCAGAAACACATTGGTGATGTGAAGATGACAAGTTTATGGTCCCATTCTCACTTTTATTGGGTAGTGTTTCACCTTTCAAATGGACCACGCGACATTTCATAAAGAAAAAAAAAAACTTTTTTATAGTTTCAATTTCAAACCAAAAGAAACGGGAAAACAAAAAAAAGATGACTTTGTTGAGACTTTGTGTTGGTTTTTTTCTTTATCATGTGTCGCTTTCACTACATCGTCTATTATTACGTGATTTCAAAAGAATCAAAACATATCCCTTCCTAAATCAATACACTTTCAAATTCTTAGTATTACTCGAACCAAGTACACCACTTATGGTTCATGAAATTATATAAAAAGGAAATTATATCAAGTATTTCAAGATCTTGTGTGTGATAATAACAAATAAATCTAGAATCCTTATAGAGATGTGTAATTAAGGAGACAAAAAGGAACACTAAACGAGACGATGCGATAGGGAATAACAAAGTAAGAAACAAAAAAAAACTTGGTAATGGATACAACGTGCTTCCATGGTTGGATAAATTTAACTCTAGGCTTTGGATTCTTCCACTTATCTACTCTTAACCCGATGTTTTTTCTCTTCATGCTATCGCCTAAACATATTTTTGTACTACTTAAATTCCAACTTTCAAGGCAATTTCTATTGAAAATCAAAAGGTTGGAAATAGAGAAGAGAAAGTTAAGTATGATATCAAGAAACGAATCTCCTTAAACACCTACTTCCCACAAAACTTTCACCGGTCGTCATCAAACCCACTAAGTTTCTTACATAAAGTTTCCTTCACACGTGCTTACAACCAAATCAGATTGTAAATCATTCTGGTTCAATAATTTTACGAATTTGGTTTAAATTTACTTTATAAATCTATTGCAGGAAAAAGAAAAAAGTTAATTATTCTCCCTATCCAAGTCTAAAAAGATGATTACAAAAGAATCCAACTAATACGTAGGAATCCATATTTAATTAGGTGGTTCAGTTTACATGAGATATATCACTAGTAGTATAAATTTGACACTACTAGTACTAAATTAAATACATAAAAATGCGTATTTATTATATACTGTATTATACTGTGAAACGAGAAATGCAGAAATCATTACAGATGGATCAGTGACAGTGAACTGTAGCAACTGGCAAAGAAACCTCGTTAGCTGGCAAAGCAACTGTCTCACTTTCACACTTGCAATTACGACCGTTGTCCCTAGTCTCCTTTCTTCAGACGGCTGCATTAATGTGACCAACGAACTTGATCATAAGGGTGTTTTCGATTTTTCATACATATCCCAAAACCGACAAGGTCTGCTTCCGACTCGAAGGCTGGTTTGGTCATTTCCACGCAACGGAACGACCAGTCCCCGTTAAACTTCAAGGTTACGAGTGTAGTTTGCTACTTTATTCAGTCAAACAAAAATATTTTCGGTTACTTTCGCACCACCAGCAAATTATTACTTTTTAAATCATTTGCAATCTCTTTTTGAAAAAAAAAACCTTGTGTGTAGCTTTTCTCATTATAAACGTATTAGCTTCTTTTTTCTTTTGAGAAATAATTTTAGACATCATTTTCGTTATATGATTTCATTTCGTATATGAAGATACTAAAATCACACTGTATTTAGACCTATTATTTTGTCGTTTTTATCAAATAAATGATGGCATTGATAACGCAAAAAGGCACAATTTAAAAAAAAAAAAAAAAACATAATTATTCAAAACCCAGTTTTCGGACACGTGGGCCCAATCTTAAGGCCCAATTACTGTAAACCTCTCTTTCCAAAAGCGGGTCCCACGAATGGTAAACCTTTTGACTCACCATTGGATGGAATTGGGACGATAGCATCTGGACCGTTAAATGTAGCTTTAATTATTGGGTTTTTCGCTTTTAAGCATCATTATCTTACGTATGGGATTAGTTTACCAATAACGATCATTTTAGCTTTTGTCGTATTCCTTCAAAACCATAGGTTTAAGAATATGACCTGTCTTTTTTCCGTTTTTCTGAGTGATTTTTAGTTACTTTTCCTTTAGTTGTTTGTTACAATAATTTAGTACGTTTATATGCGTTACCAAATACCAAGTACTCTAGTACATTTAAAGATGTGCATATTACTGAGAAAAAAACACATGATTACATTATTAAAATGTATAAAAGTATGTAGTCGTATGAAACGAGAAATTATGGGACTTTTTTTGTCAAGACTTGAGAACACCACCTTTCAAATGTTTGAAAAACAACATGGTTCCAAAATAAAATAAATGAACCTTCGCTACTCATAGTATATATTCTCTCTCGTACAAGGTTATAAAGAACATACTCATTTAGTCAAAACATTATGGTGGGAATCTGAAATGTTTGTAAATTCTACTCAGATTGATAACAAAACAGAACTACAGAAGTTTCTTTTTTTTATTAGTAATGTAATTATTAAACAAAATAAACATAACGATAAATTTTTCTATATTTTGTTACTATACTTGTAAAATAAAGAAGCCATGTCAAAAGTTGAAATTATATCACTGATTATAATATTACTCCACTGCTTATCAGTAGGAACTACTAGTACTTTATTGATTTGTAATTTGTGTTTATCTACCTCCAATAGCTAAAACGAGCCATTTAATAAATTAAACTGGAATCTGACATGGCACCTATATTATACACATTCAATTACAAAATAAATAAGAGAATTTTCTAATAAAGTTATTTACAAATTTACAATTATAAAATAAAAATCACTCCCTCCCTCATCTTATTCTTCTTCTTCACTAAACCACACCACACTCACACCATCTCACAACCCTAATCTCTCACAGAGAAGAGAGAGAGAGAGTGATAGAGAAACAATGAAGCTTTTTCTTCTTCTTCTGTTTCTCCTCCACATTTCCCATTCCTTCACCGCCGGTAGATCAGTCTCCGAGTCCCGTGCCCTTCTCTCACTTAAATCCTCTCTCACCGGCGCCGGAGATGACACAAACTCGCCTCTCGCCTCCTGGAAAGTCACAACCAGCTTCTGCACATGGACTGGTGTCAGGTGCGATGTCTCTCGACGGCACGTGACCTCTCTTGACCTCTCCGGCCTCAACCTCTCCGGTTCTCTCTCTTCAGACGTATCGCATTTACGTCTCCTCCAGAACCTCTCGCTCGCTGAAAACCAGATCTCCGGCCCAATCCCGCCGGAGATCTCGAATCTCTCCGGTCTTCGTCACCTGAATCTCTCCAACAATGTCTTCAACGGCTCGTTTCCCGATGAGATTTCTTCTGGATTAGTGAATCTCCGCGTCCTCGATGTCTACAACAACAATCTAACCGGAGATTTACCGGTTTCCGTCACCAATCTCACTCAGCTCCGACATCTTCACCTCGGCGGGAACTACTTCGCCGGTCGGATCCCGTCGTCTTACGGAAGCTGGCCGGTTATCGAGTACTTGGCAATTTCCGGCAACGAGCTTGCAGGCAAAATCCCTCCAGAGATCGGAAACTTAACGACTCTCCGGGAGCTCTACATCGGCTACTACAACGCGTTCGAGGACGGTCTACCTCCGGAGATCGGAAATCTATCGGAGCTCGTACGGTTCGACGCCGCTAATTGCGGATTAACCGGAGAGATTCCGCCGGAGATCGGGAGGCTTCAGAAGCTCGATACTCTCTTCCTTCAAGTGAATGTCTTCTCCGGGCCGTTAACTTGGGAGCTGGGAACGCTCTCGAGCCTGAAATCAATGGATTTGTCTAACAACATGTTCACCGGAGAGATTCCAGCGAGTTTCGCTCAGCTGAAGAACCTCACGCTCTTGAATCTCTTCAGAAACAAGCTCCACGGCGAGATACCGGAGTTCATCGGAGAATTGCCGGAGCTGGAAGTGTTACAGCTCTGGGAGAACAATTTCACCGGAAGCATCCCGCAGAAATTGGGGGAAAACGGTAAACTCAACCTTGTCGATCTCTCCTCCAACAAACTCACCGGAACTCTACCGCCGAACATGTGCTCCGGTAACAAGCTGGAAACCTTAATCACTCTCGGAAACTTCCTCTTTGGCTCAATCCCTGATACCCTTGGCAAATGCGAGTCCCTGACCCGGATCCGAATGGGCGAGAATTTCCTAAACGGGTCAATCCCTAAAGGACTATTCGGATTACCCAAATTAACTCAAGTCGAGCTTCAAGACAATTACCTCACCGGCGAATTACCCGTAGCCGGAGCTCTCTCCGTCAATCTCGGCCAGATCAGTCTATCAAACAACCAGCTCTCAGGTCCATTACCTCCGGCGATCGGAAACTTCACCGGCGTTCAGAAACTCCTCCTCGACGGAAACAAATTCGAAGGTCCGATTCCTTCAGAGCTAGGGAAGCTCCAACAGCTCGCGAAGATCGATTTCAGCCACAACTTGTTATCCGGCCGAATCGCACCGGAGATCAGCCATTGCAAGCTCCTAACCTTCGTCGATCTAAGCCGTAACGAGCTCTCCGGCGAGATACCAAAGGAGATAACCGGTATGAAGATATTAAATTACTTGAATCTGTCGAGAAACCATCTCTTGGGATCAATTCCCGGTTCGATCTCGTCAATGCAGAGCTTAACCTCGCTCGATTTCTCATATAACAATCTCTCCGGTTTAGTCCCCGGAACCGGACAATTCAGTTACTTCAACTACACGTCATTTTTAGGAAACCCTGATCTTTGTGGTCCTTATCTTGGACCTTGTAAAGACGGAGTCGCTAAAGGAAGCCACCAGGGACACAGCAAAGGAGCTTTATCAGCTTCAATGAAGCTACTGCTCGTCCTTGGTCTACTCGTTTGCTCGATCGCGTTCGCAGTCGCGGCTATAATCAAAGCTAGGTCTTTGAAAAAGGCGAGCGAGTCACGCGCTTGGAGGCTTACAGCTTTCCAGAGACTAGACTTCACTTGTGACGATGTGTTGGATTCTCTCAAAGAAGACAACATTATAGGCAAAGGAGGAGCGGGGATTGTGTACAAAGGTGTCATGCCTAACGGCGACCAAGTCGCGGTGAAGAGACTCGCTGCGATGTCTCGTGGATCTTCGCACGATCACGGATTCAACGCAGAGATTCAGACTTTGGGGAGGATAAGGCATAGACATATCGTGAGGCTTCTTGGCTTTTGCTCTAACCATGAGACGAATCTGCTTGTGTATGAGTACATGCCTAATGGGAGTCTTGGAGAGGTGCTTCATGGTAAGAAAGGAGGACACTTGCATTGGGACACACGTTACAAGATTGCTCTTGAAGCTGCGAAAGGACTCTGTTATCTTCATCATGATTGTTCTCCGTTGATTGTTCACAGAGATGTCAAGTCAAACAATATCCTCCTTGATTCGAACTTTGAAGCTCATGTTGCTGACTTTGGTCTCGCTAAGTTCTTACAAGACTCTGGTACTTCTGAGTGTATGTCTGCCATTGCTGGATCTTACGGCTACATTGCTCCAGGTAACAAAGATCCTAACTTTACTCTGTTTTCTAAAATTACTTCAAAAAAGTTTCTAACTTTACTCTGTTTTTGTTGTTGTTTATGTGTAGAATATGCGTATACGTTGAAGGTAGATGAGAAGAGCGATGTGTATAGTTTCGGTGTGGTCCTTTTAGAGCTCGTGACCGGAAGGAAACCGGTCGGTGAATTCGGTGATGGTGTCGATATCGTGCAGTGGATGCGTAAAATGACTGATTCGAACAAGGACTCGGTTCTCAAAGTGCTTGATCCGAGACTCTCCTCTGTTCCGATTCACGAAGTGACGCATGTTTTCTACGTGGCGATGCTCTGTGTCGAAGAACAAGCCGTTGAGCGGCCGACGATGAGAGAAGTTGTTCAGATTCTTACCGAGATCCCGAAGTTGCCACCGTCGAAGGATCAGCCGGCGACGGAATTGACCGGGATAGAGAAGTCAACGCCAGAGAGTGAGCTCTCGCCGAAATCCGGTGGTCAAGGTCCGCCGGATCTCCTCAATCTCTGAGAGGGTTAAGTTAGGGTTCCGGTAGAAAGAAGAAGAGTAAATTCGTCCTTCATTATAAGAATGTTTTTTAGCGATGAGATTTGGTTGTTAATTACTTCATTATAAGTCTGGTTTGTGCCTTTGGTCCGTTTAGTATTTGTTTTGACTCTTTTTAAGTGTGTTTTATTTTTCTTAATCGGAATATGGCTATATTTTAGTTTTGTAATTTTATGAAAGAAGATGTACAGTTTGGGTTTTTCTTCTGAGGGAAAATGGTAAAATTTTAAATTTCGTCTTCAAAACAGCGAATATCAGTGTGTTCATGTATGTACAATGTGAAGAATAATGAAAGAGAACAATCCGTGTGTGAAAAGTGAAAGATATCAAAGGTATAAATGTGTGGTGGGGAGGATATAATGATTGGTGTTGAGTTAATATGAGAAAGGTAAGAAAGTGAAACATATCTCACTCACCAAAATTTCTCCCACATGCAGAATATCCATAAATCCATGTCTTAAATGGTATTTGATGAGATCTCTTTGTGTTTCCCTTCTCATGAAGCAATTCCTAGTCTATGTGAAGCATTTATGATTTCTTCATTCATAAATATAAGCCGCACCAAACTTACATTTATTCGGTGTTCATTTGGTTGTACGTATATTCCAATGATGATTGTAGATCTTACAGTTATAGTCTAGGTTTTTTATCAGAAGGTTTGGGTCCAACACATAAAATTGTAGCTACCTTAGTGTTTGTTCAAATCTAACCGAGTTTAGTGGCCTAATTGATGGGTTAAGTGGTAGCTCATAGCTTAGTAGGGATTCTCACGGAACCCTATCTAAGAATAACATATTGCACTAAATATATCAAACAAGACCAAAAAGTATTTTTGTTGTTTCCTTGATACACACACATCTATATTGCGTGTGTGATCACGATTTCATCACATAACCACTATTTTCCTTTTCACTATGCGTCCACGGAAATTTCATGTTTGATGGATCACAAAGGTGAAAAAAGAAAAAGAAACAGTCCATGTCTATTCATCTCATCAGCTTTACATTCTAAGATTATGCGTAATTTCCGGACAATAGATAAAACTAATACTACTAGAAACAAACGTTTCTCATCTCAAAGAATTTTCTTCTGTGACAACTCACTGCACTGAAAATAAGACTCCGAATTTAAAATTTTATTTACTCTGTATCTACGCTAGAGGTCTATCAGTTACGTAGACACATATAAATAAGGGCCTTCCCACTTTTTATTTTGTATTCGTATGTTTTAGCTTTTTAATCAGGGATGAAAATGCCACGTGAAAATATATGATTTTGAAAAGACAGAGACACGTAAAAGAAAAAGAAACGAGTACTGCACTGAGTTTGAATGGGTCCGTTTTGTCATTTTCTTGGCTTTCATTGTTTCCCCCGACACAGTTATGTCCCATCCCTCGGAGTTGCTAAGAGAATCCTTACACCAAGCTAAATTACAATAGCATATCAAATTTAAATAAGAAATAAACTGATTTGATACGTGAAATGCCGTTTATAGAAACACTATTTTTTGGGTTTTAGCCTCTAATTCTTGAAAAATTCACAATCGAGTGTATTATTTGGTGTTTACCACAAACCACACACAGAAAAACAATCTTGCCTGCTATGCACTAACAGTAAATACATACTATAATATGCGAAAGTGGCTAATTATGTAAGATCATGATAATGGTCTCACTTTTTAATTATGATTCATGCAGTTACTTTAACAAAAGGAAAAAAACAAGAATGATTCATGTATTTGTTATTTTTATTTGGTTAAAGAAAATGATTCATGTAGTGCATGGCAAATGTTGCGTAGGCCCAAGTCTACTAACTAAAATTACTTAAAATTGGCTCTCTAGAATATGATTAAAGTTGAGTTGAAATGCAATTAGTTCGTACGTCCATGATGACCAATAGTTTTTTCGTGACATGTGAGTATGTAACTGAGCTAAGTAAATAATTGGCGTTAGATAGTTAGTAGATGAAGTGATTCATGGTACGTCGCAGGTCAACATAATGTTAGGTAGAGAGTCGTCTTTATTTGTGCAGTATTACATTTTTAATCAAATATCTAAATCACAAAGTTAATCATTAATTCCAATGAGAAGAAACATTCTTACCTGAAATTCGTTCTTCCTTCACGACCAAGATGAAGCGGACAAACTGAGAAGGAACAAAATTAAAAAAACTAAGAAACCGAAATTATATTTCTTGATGTTTTGATTCAGTAATTCAAGAAAATACCATTTTACATTCATATACTTTAGCCTTTTAGGAGTACATGATTTATAACAATAGACTTATCACCCATACTAAAATTATGGTTAAATTTAGGTAAAATTTTAATAGTGAGGAGACGTTAGAAAAGACAAAAAGAAGAAGAGACATTGGTCAGGACCCCTCTTTTATTTGCTTACAAATGGTTTACAAATTCAACGTAATAGTCTCCTTTTTGAAAATTAAACACACATCTCTTTCGAATTAGTTACTTTAATATGTTAGCTGTAAACAAACAATATAAACTTTCGCATGTGACATGTCGTTCACGCTAACAACAGCAGAACACTTCTGAGTTATGATACTCTTAATGGGTATTTCTATTAAATGATCTTATCACCCTTCAAAATTCATACTAACCTAAGAAAATTAGTAAAATAAAACTAAATTTAGACTTGTACTCCATAGAGAGAGTCATTTACCATTTGCAGTGGAGTAATTGTCACATGTTCGATCAATTATATCTATGAGTTCAAAATATTGTATTGAAGTTATAATTGCGAATCAAAAGCAAAACTTTAGCTCTCTCTTTGAGCGTTCTTTGGATACCAGTTTCCACCAATTCTGAAAAGGGAAGACCCAGTCAACTTGACACGTGTACGTGTCTCATTAACATTCTTCACACCGCACGATCAATCTTAATAAAGCATCACGAGACTCATAATTAGAATTATGATTTTCCCCTTTTTTGCTGCTAATTTTAATGCTTTAGCATTATTTTCAAAAAGAGAGATCACACATTCACACGAGAGTGTACAGACACCGAATCATTATTTGTTCATATGTATTTGTGTCTCACCACCTATTATCAAACTGTCAGCATAAATTGATCCGGTTGGAAAAAGGTTTATAGCATCAAAATGATTCATATATATTTATGGGCCTTAATCTGTTACAAGTACAACAATAGAATAATGTGTCATATCACTAGAGTAATAATGGGCTTCGTTTTCAAAACAAAAAGCCCAATAGCTTGAGCAAGTAGAAAGTAAAAGAAACGTTTGCGTTGTGAAGAGAAATTAAAATGGCAAAAACACAATCAGATGTTCTCCCGTCTGCGACAGTATCAGGTCCCACCAGTCACGACATATGTAGTAAGCTGTTCTGTCCAGGGGCGCGGAGCTAGAAAAAATATATAATAGGGTCAAAATTTGAAAACTCATAATTAGTAGGGGTCAAAACCATTAAAAACTAACCAAAAAATCAATTTATATTACATTTATATGCCTAAAGTCAATAAAATTTAAGAATTAGTGGGGGTCATTTGACCACCTTACTTCTTTACTGCATCCGCCCATGGTTCTGTCTTTGTTCTGTTCGGTTTCGTTATACGATCATCCAGAGATTCAGGTGGCTATTATTTTTCTGAGTAAAAAAATTAATTTTTTTTTTCTCGTTTCAACAATAATTAGATATGGTCTTAATTATTTTATTATAACGTTTACGTTGTTAAAGAGAAGACACAACACATCAGTGGAAGAGAGTGACGTAGATAAGAAAATAAGATAATTAGATAAGAGACAAAAGGTGGCAGTTCAACAGCCTCTTAAAGTTATGGGCTTATAATTTGCTCATACTATTTTCTATCTTCTCTTTCATTTTTTTTGTTTTCCAACAAAATTTATACAACAATTTTTTTTATTGCTACGTAACGCACTAGTAAACACTAAACATTAAAAAGCTTTTCTTTACAGTAAGAATTAAGAAAGATTAAAATGCATTCTGGGAAAGATAAGTGTAAAGTGTTGAATAAAATACACTTAATTAAGACAGATGAGTCTTCACGACGACGTAGAGTCTTCCGGCGATTACAGATACCGAAGCAAAAGTAGATAGATGGATAGTAATTTCATTAGTTGGTGCCTTTCCCAATTAAATAACTGAAATTTTGGTAATTGAATGCTGCTTAAGTAGAACCCTCAAATTCCGATGAGTCGTATGTGAATGTGGTTCGAGTGTCTCCCCAAATGGGTTCCTCCATTTACCCTCTCTCTCTTTTTTATCCTTCTAGAAGATCGTTAATGACTAAAATTCGAAACAAAACAAAACAACATCGGTGGTAGAGAGAGAGAGAGAGCGAAAAATTGCAAGAGTAGAAGTCTCACTCCACTGTTAGATTGCTAATCTTAGGATTAGACATTAACTGCGCCTAACCGAAGACTAAAGAAGAGTTTGGATGAAAGTCTACATGGAACCTAACATTCTCTGTTCTACATGCATCCATTTAAGGGACACTTACCATCCATCCTCCTAGTCAATGCTACTGCTGTCCAACTAACCATCAGCATCAAAGAGAAATTCATTGTTAAATCAAAGCATATGCCATTTGCAAACCTAGTAGTATAAACGAAAAACAGAAGCCTAGCTAAAAATCTACATATATAGTAGAATCCAACTATGATTTTGAAATTTCGTACACGGCTAAAACCTCCACGTTATTTTAATAAATTTTTTATGATAAACTTACGTGTTTGTATATATACTTTCGGTTTTGTGGTGGAAAATGACAAAATGGGGAATACAAAAAGTAAATTTCAAACTCACTTCACATTCTTCTCCACCTTCCTTTTGTCTGTAACCCAAAAAGAGATTTGGACATTTTAACTCATGCTTTGCTCGCACTTCGCTTTTCTCACAAACTTACCGTTATATTTCTAATCACCTAATCTCTTGATAACAGTGACCACAAAATTTAAATTCTCATAAAAAAACTATACCAACTTTGTAATAAACGTACGAACAGATGATCTTTCTAGATTAGTCAATTTTACCATACATAATTTTTGTTAGGTCCACCAAATTTGCTTAAACACCCAAGAAATTCTAAAAAAATTAAATCATTTGGGAGTTTTCAAAGAGTGAACACTGAATAACTAAGCTACTAATAAAAGCTAGATTCCTTTTCAACTCAAATTTACACTCCACTCCAGAAAAAACTGTCACTAGCTAAACCTACTTCCCATGTGAATCAACAAAAAAGAAACAAAAAAAAGGCAAAAGAAGGAAGAGTCAGTCATTTGGAAAACCTTTAAATCCGTTCCATCTTTAAATATCAATCTCAAATCTCTAAACGTTACTTAAACACTCTTATCACATAAAAAACCTATGAAAATTCTATGAACGATGATCACCATTACTACTTCTCTCTTCTTGTTCATCTCTCTACTACTTGCTTTTTCTTCTTCACTCCAAGTTTATTCCAATGGAGACGCAGAGATATTGATTCGGGTAAAAAAGACCCGTCTTTTTGACCCGGATGAAAACTTAAGCGATTGGGTCATTAACGGTGACAAACGGAGTCCGTGCAATTGGTCGGGAATTAAATGCCACATAAAAAACGCTAGCTCCGTCGCCGTCACGGCCATTGATCTCTCTGGCTATGGAATCTCCGGTGAGTTTCCTTACGGATTCTGTCGTATTCGCACGCTCGTCAACATCACTCTTACTCAAAACAATCTCAACGGTACGATTAATCCTGTATCTCTCTCCCTCTGCTCTCGCATCCATGTTTTGATCCTCAATGAAAACAACTTCACCGGGAAACTACCGGAGTTCTCGTCGGAGTTTCGTCACTTGCGCGTCCTCGAGATGGAGTCGAATCTGTTTTCCGGCGAGATTCCGGAGAGTTACGGGAGATTTCCTGCTTTGCAAGTTCTGAACCTTAATGGCAACTCGCTCGGTGGAATCGTTCCGGCGTTTCTGGGTAATTTGACTGAGTTGACTCGTCTTGATCTCGCTTACGTTACTTTTGAGCCTGGTCCGATTCCATCGACGATTGGGAATTTGACGAAGCTGAGATATCTACGGATAACCAACTCGGGACTCGTCGGAGAAATCCCGGATTCGATTTGGAATCTGGTTTCGCTGAAGAATCTCGATTTGGCTACGAATGGTCTCACCGGAGAAATACAGGACAGTATCGGACGACTCAGATCGATTTATCAGATTGAGCTTTTCGATAATCAGCTGTCGGGGAAATTGCCGGAGAGTATCGGAAATTTAACTCGTTTGAGGAATTTTGATGTCTCGCAGAATAGTCTCACCGGAGAATTGCCGGAGAAGATTGCTGCTCTGCAATTCATCTCTTTCAATCTCAACGACAACTTCTTCACCGGAGAATTACCAGACATCATAGCTGAGAATCCTAATCTCGTCGAATTCAAGATCTTCAACAACAGTTTCACTGGGAAATTACCTCGGAATTTCGGGAAATTATCCAGAATATCTGAATTCGACATCTCCACGAACAAATTCTCCGGCGAATTTCCGCCGGATCTTTGCTACAGGAAAAAACTTGAGAGGATAATCACCTTCGATAATCAATTAAGCGGAGAAATTCCAGAATCTTACGGCGACTGTCATTCGCTTAACTACATCCGAATGGCGGGCAACAATCTCTCCGGCGAAGTTCCGGTCAGGTTTTGGGAACTTCCTCTTTCTCGTCTCGAGCTATCCAACAATCAGTTACAAGGTTCGATTCCGCCGTCTATATCCAATGCTCGTCATCTAAGTCAGCTCGAAATCTCCGGTAACAACTTCTCCGGTGTAGTTCCCGCCGAAATCTGTGCTCTCGGAATCCTCAGAACCGTCGATATTAGCCGCAATCGTTTCTCAGGATCTCTTCCATCTTGCATTAACCGATTGAAGAATCTAGAAAGAGTGGAGATGCAGGAGAACATGCTCGACGGAGAGATTCCGAGTGCAGTGAGTTCGTGCAAAAAGTTAACCGAGTTGAATCTCTCGAATAACCGTTTCCGCGGTTTAATACCACCGGGACTCGGTGACTTACCGGTTTTAAACTATCTGGATCTCTCCAACAACCAACTCACCGGTGAGATTCCGCCGGAGCTCTTGAAGCTAAAGCTAGACCAATTCAACGTTTCCGATAACAAACTGTCCGGCAAGATACCTCTTGGGTTTCAGCAACAGATTTTTCTACCGAGTTTTTTGGGTAACCCGAATCTTTGTGGCCCGAATTGGGATTCGATTCGACCTTGCCGATCCAAACCCGAAACCCGGTACATCCTCCTGATCTCTGCCATCTGCATCGTTGCATTACTCGGAGCTTTGGTTGGGATCTTCATCAAAACTAAACCGTTATTCCGGAGAAAACCGAACCAGGCCAACAAAGTAACCATTTTCCAGCGGATCGGGTTCACTGAGGCGGACATATACCCGCAATTAACCAAAGATAACATCATCGGATCGGGCGGGTCGGGTTTGGTTTACAGAGTAAAACTCAAATCAGGTGAAACGCTTGCGGTGAAGGAACTCTGGAGAGGATCGGGTCAAAAATCGGAATCTGAGTCCGTTTTCAGATCCGAAGTAGAGACTCTGGGTCGGGTTAGACATGGAAACATCGTGAAACTTCTCATGTGCTGCAACGGCGAGAAGTTTCGGTTTTTAGTGTACGAGTTCATGGAAAACGGCAGCTTGGGTGACGTTTTGCATTCAGAGAAAGAACATCGCGCCGTTTCACCACTTGACTGGAGGACACGGTTTTCGATCGCGGTTGGTGCTGCTCAAGGACTTGCTTATCTTCACCATGACTTGGTTCCGCCGATTATTCACCGTGACGTCAAAAGCAATAATATACTGTTGGATCATGAGATGAAGCCACGTGTTGCTGATTTCGGTTTAGCTAAACCGTTGAAAAGAGATGTCAATGATGGTGTCTCCGACAACATTCCGATGTCTTGTGTTGCTGGATCCTACGGCTACATTGCTCCAGGTTTGAATTCTAAATTCTCTGCCAAACCAAAATATAAACACTAAACCAAACCAAAATCGCTTAAACCGCTACCAAACCGGAAATCACATTGTTCTTTTGATTTGTGCTTGCAGAATATGGTTATTCATCGAGGGTGAATGAGAAGAGCGACGTGTATAGTTTCGGGGTAGTGTTACTCGAGTTGATAATCGGAAAAAGACCAAATGATTCGTGTTTTGGGGAGAATAAGGACATTGTTAAGTTTGCAATGGAAGCAACTTTATGTTACTCTTCTTCATCACCCGAAGAAGCCGGGAATCGAGGTTCACCAGGAAACTTCAAAGATCTTAGCAAGCTTGTGGATCCGAAGATGAAACTTTCGACGAAAGATTATGAAGAGATAGAGAAAGTTCTTGACGCTGCGTTGCTTTGTACATCGTCGTTTCCTATTAACAGGCCGACCATGAGGAAAGTTGTAGAGTTGCTCAAAGAGAAGTAATCACTAGAGTCAAGAGTGATACATTGTCGTTTTTTTCTTCTTCTGATATTAATCAATCATAGGCTTTGTTAGGATGATGTCTAATGCACCAAAAGCCAACTAATTAAATTGTTACTTATTTATAGGTTGGATTTTGCTCTTATTTTATTTCCTGCTTACAATCTAAAAACTGAGAAGGCTACTTTTTATGCCATTGGATTTTCTTTAATCTGTCAAAATTAAAAATATCAAAATTTTAATTTAGAAAGTTTATCTTCAAGAGTTTAGCAAGATGTCTTAAACATGTGGTATATTTAAAAGAAAATGGTGGTACTGGGCTATAGCAGGCCCATTAGTATATTAAGAGGCCTTGGTACTTCCATTTCTCCAATTTAGGGTTTCAGAGACGACCACGTTGCCTCTGTCACGGAACCGCCAGTGACGCTATCAATTTCATCTCCGATAAGCTCTAACCTTTCGCATCTTCTTTCGTAACCTCAGCTTCTTCTTCTTCTTCTTCTACAACACAGACGCAATCAAAGAGAATCAATCAATCAATCAATTTGGGGAAAAATCGGAAAACGCAAGCTGAGGTCTAGAATTAATGGCCTCCAAGGTTTTCTCTTCCACAATCCGCAGAGCTCTAACAAAGCCACAGAGCGCTTTTACCCGGCGTCATCACTTGTCGACCGCCGCCGCCGCTACTACTTCCGCGACGACGACGGCGGATGATGAATTGGCGATCGTGATGAAAGGGGTTCGAATTTCAGGTAGACCTCTATATCTGGATATGCAAGCGACGACTCCGCTGGATCCGAGAGTATTCGACGCGATGAATGCGTCTTCCATCTACGACTACGGGAATCCCCACTCCCGAACGCATCTCTACGGCTGGGAAGCCGAGAACGCCGTCGAGGTCGCACGAATCCAGGTCGCGAAACTGATCGGCGCTTCACCGAAAGAGATCGTGTTCTTATCCGGCGCGACGGAGGCTAACAACACGGCGGTGAAAGGTGTCATGCACTTTTACAAGGACAAGAAGAAGCACGTCATCACCACACAGACTGAGCACAAGTGCGTCCTTGATTCCTGCAGGCATTTGCAGCAGGAAGGATTCGAGGTAACATACTTGCCTGTGAAAACCGATGGATTAGTCGATTTAGAGATGCTTAGAGAAGCTATTAGGCCAGACACAGGGCTAGTTTCGATTATGGCTGTGAACAATGAGATTGGTGTGCTCCAGCCTATGGAGGAGATAGGTAGGATTTGCAAAGAGCATAAGGTTCCGTTTCATACTGATGCTGCTCAGGCTATAGGGAAGATACCTGTTGATGTTGAGAAGTGGAATGTTAGTTTGATGTCAATGAGTGGTCACAAGATCTATGGACCTAAAGGTGTTGGTGCTCTGTACGTGAGGAGGAGGCCGAGAATCCGTCTCGAGCCGCTGATGAACGGTGGAGGGCAAGAGAGAGGGCTTCGTAGCGGGACGTTGTCCACGCAGCAAGTTGTTGGCTTTGGGGTTGCTTGTGAGTTGGCGATGAAGGAGATGGAGTATGATGAGAAGTATATTAAGGGTTTGCAGGAGAGGTTGCTGAATGGGGTTAGAGAGAAGCTTGATGGGGTTGTGGTGAATGGTTCGATGGAGAGTCGATATGCAGGGAATCTGAATCTGTCGTTTGCTTACGTTGAAGGAGAGAGTCTGTTGATGGGTTTGAAGGAGGTTGCAGTGTCTAGTGGGAGTGCTTGCACGAGTGCGAGTTTGGAGCCTTCGTATGTGTTGAGAGCGTTGGGTGTGGACGAGGACATGGCTCACACTTCGATTAGGTTTGGGATTGGTAGGTTTACGACGAAGGAAGAGATTGATAAAGCTGTTGAGCTTACGGTTAAACAAGTTGAGAAGCTGAGGGAGATGAGTCCGCTTTATGAGATGGTTAAAGAAGGTATTGATATAAAGAACATACAATGGTCTCAACACTGATTCGAACCGGTCCACTTGAAATGTGCGGGACGAGAGGGAAAGTCGGGTCTGTGTGCGGCCCAGGGGACGAGCCATACTGAGAAATGAGTATGACTGATGATCTGATCATGAGTTCTGAGTATGCTCTGTTTGGTAAGTTATTCTGTATTGCTATATAGTGAGTTTTTGTGAGTTTTTGTAATAAAGCAGAGAGCCAAACTTTTTCTGGTTTGGATTGTGATCCTTTTGGATAATTTAACTTTCTAGGTGTTATGAACCTTAGTAATACAATAATATTTTTTCATAAAGAAGAAATTATGTTTTATTTTTACCTTTTTTACATGAATAACTTTTGTTGGAGAATAATGATTTCATGATTTTTCCACCTCTTGAATGTCGGCGACTCACTAATGTTTTGAAGTAACAGAAAATGATATTGGAGTATTACTTAAAACATTACAATTATAGGGACCTATACTAGTTAATGTAGATACGAAGTATACCATAATCCCATGTGATTAGGTACCAAAAGTTTGTTTTTAGATCAACTCTCGAGTCTCGACTCGAGCTTTGCTACAAACTCATATATGATCAAAAATATATAATAACTTTTTTCAATTAAAATTTGGATAGAAACAAGGATGTATAGCTTTTATAGGTGGCCCATGGGAGACGACACCAGTGGATACAGAACCCTCATATTATAAATTCTCTATGCCAAAATAATTAGAACAATGGGTCATCTTATGTACCACAACCATCATTTGATTGAGACATTACACCCTTTCAAGTTTATAAACCACACGTTCATTTTCATTTCCTCCCCTAACATGTCTTCGAATTGTTTCTTCTATTAAAAAAGAATCGAAACTAATGTATTGTAATTGCACATTTACGAAAGACTTTTAGTGAATTTGTTAGGAAAATGATTACATGATAATTGATAAACCTTTTTGTGACATATATGTTCTATTTTGGGGTTGTATATGTATTGTAATTGCACGTTTATCAGTAAACTTATCATGAATCTTTTAGGGTTGCAATACGAGCATAACACGATATAGCCATTCACATCCTTGTTAGTTGATTGCCATCAAATTTAGGTGTTTATTTTTAGAATAAAAATTAATAATAAATGAGTAGGCCACGAGACTGCTCGCAATTAGCTGCGTGGGAAAGCTAAACGATGTCTCCTTGCGTTAGATGCTTCCGTCCACGCAGATCCACGTCATCGCCCTAAATCCTTAGTTCCTACTGGCAACAAAAACATGGGTCTATAAATAGACATGCATACTTTTCAGTCTCTTCTACAATAACAAATTTTGATACTAATTTAATTAAGTCTCATGGCTAAGAAATATGTCTCTTGTTTTCCTGAAACTTCTTTTCTTCCCATTCTTGCTCTCTTTACGCTAATGCTCATCCGAGTTTCCGCTCGGCCTGCGACATTTGCCGACGATTTCAAAGCCGCATGGTCAGAATCTCATATCCGCAAGCTCGACGGTGGAAAATCTATTCAACTTGTGCTTGACCAGAGCACAGGTACAAAAAAAACAAAAAAAACAAAACCAACATTATATTAGAGTGAGCTTGTAACAATAACAAAATTAATGGGCTTTTATGAAATATAGTACTCTCTCACATGTTCGAATTTGTTTATCAAAGGAAGTGGATTTGCTTCTCAAAGAAAGTATCTATTCGGACGAGTGAGCATGAAGATCAAACTCATTCCCGGCGACTCTGCCGGTACGGTCACCGCCTTCTACGTAAGTCTTTCTTTGTACCCTATTAGTTTCAAAACTTACTCATTCACTCCAAAACATTTTGTCATATCACATTCTTGAAACATTGACGTTCGAATCATTCATGTGTACGTATAATATAGATGAACTCGGATACAGACAAGGTGAGAGACGAACTGGATTTTGAGTTCTTGGGAAACAGAAGTGGCCAGCCTTACTCGGTACAGACAAACATATTTGCTCATGGCAAAGGAGATAGAGAACAAAGGGTTAATCTTTGGTTTGACCCTTCTTTGGATTTCCACACTTACTCTATCTTATGGACACACAAACACATTGTGTAAGCTAGCTTCTCTCTCATATACTTTCAAATAGAATCATCCAAAAAGTTCCAAACTCTTCACCACTAACAAGTAACAAATATGTATTTTGGTTAATTAGATTTTACGTGGACGATGTACCAATAAGAGAATACAAAAACAATGAAGCCAAGAACGTAAGTTACCCAACATCACAGCCAATGGAAGTTTACTCAACGTTATGGGAAGCCGATGATTGGGCGACACGTGGCGGATTGGATAAAATTGATTGGAGCAAAGCTCCGTTTTATGCTTACTACAAAGATTTCGATATCGAAGGTTGTCCTGTTCCTGGACCCACCTTTTGTCCATCGAACCCTCGAAACTGGTGGGAAGGTTACGCTTATCATTCACTTAACGCCGTCGAAGCTAGACGTTACCGTTGGGTTAGAGTAAATCATATGGTTTATGATTATTGTACCGACCGGTCTAGGTATCCGGTCCCACCGATCGAGTGTCGCGTTTGAAGCCTTGAAACAAGACCATGTCCATACGTACGTACAATGAATGATAATGTTTCTTTCTTGTACGAAATGTTATCTATAGTTGTGGGGGGAAATGTGGATTGTAGTATCCTTTTATGCAATTGTGCATATACACGTAAGTACGTGGTGTGTGTATCAGTGTAAACATAGTATCCCTAAATATAATGCTAAATTTGTGGTTATTGAAAAAATTATAAATAAAATGTATCTCATGGAAAAAATATGTTTAATCATTCTTCTTACAATTTTCATTTTTGATTACCAAAGAGTTCTGAATCTTTATCCTACAACTTTTTCGTGTCGAAGATCATCAAAACATGTAAATTTGTCGCCTCCCCAACATGAATTCGTGACAATGAAACACCATTTTCTTAGAACATCTCATAGTAGTACACTAGTAAAAGTTACAATTTACAAAAAAGTATTCGATAAAGCCCTAAAATTTTGTATTCTCAGTAAGAAACAACCACAAACACACACCAACAAAAATCAAAACCTAGATAGATGTTTACAGAGATTTGTTGCACGAAGAAGGTATTATTGGTTTGTCTATATGATGGTCCCACTCCCAACAAAGGCGTCAGATTTGCATTAAACCTTAAGAAGGAAAATGTCTAATCAAGTTCAGAACTTGTTGAAATATTGTGAAAATCATTGAGAAATGCCAAGAAAAACAAGTTGAAATTAATGAGAGCTGAGGCAATATCTAGTATTTCAACCTTAGGATCAAACAAGTTCTCATTTACTTATTTTCAACCAAGTAATAAATGGTGAATGAAGTCATCGTTTGTACTTCGTACTAGATGGAATTTACTTGCTATGAGTCTACTTAATCTTTTCTCTCGCGTTTGATTGGTTTGGAAAAGGAGAAGTCTTTTTGTTAAAAGTTTAAGACTTGGAGCTCTTAAACACTAGATTGATGAAGCCACCGACAGTAGTACAGCTGGAGAAGAAGGCCTTGTAGCCATGGAGAAAAGGGCAAATAATAGTATTGAAATACTAAGTAAAAGAGTTATTGCTTGAAAGTCACATTGATGGTGATTGATAGATCAGGTTTGGAATTGAGTGGCCAGAAGGGAAAAACGAAGAAGGTACATTCACATTACTTATCTGAAAGCTACATGAGTTCTATACACAAAGAAAATATAGTGAAAAAGGGAGTTTTGTCCTCACTACTCATCAGTCACTCACAACATTAACTCTGGTTTGTCTTATTTACTCTGTTCATGTTGTTGATTTTGACTGCGACTGGGTCTGAACAGTAAGGGCAATTCCCAAATAGAACATCAAATGACCTGCAAGAAATTGGATCATACTTGAGCTTTAGAGCACAAACACATGTAGATAAGTGTGTAAGAGAGAGAGATTAAGGTTTCTGCTTACTGTCTTGTTGTTGTGATAGACCTTAACCAATCAGTGAGGCAAAGGCTATGAAAAGACTTGTTGCAACTCATGTTCTCGCATGTGTAGTCTGTTCTCGTCCCGCTTCTAGCTCCTAGCTCCTCATCTTTGTTTATAGTAAAATTGGAAAGTTAGCGAGCTATCAATCAACAAACTACTATTCTGAAGTCATAACTATGAATAGTTGTTCGGTTTGAGAAATCACCGGTCGGTAGAAACTGTGCATAGCAAATTCCGCAATCGACTTGCTGTTGATCGTTTTCGTCATGGAGACCTTGAGGCCTTGGAAGCTCAGTACCTAGAATGCATTCCAGGTTCTCAGGAAATGATTTTTCCATTGACCTGTGTGATTATAAGTTAATCATGATTCTTTCATTCGATGATTAATAAAGCTGCCAATTTCATGATATAGGATGTTTACCATTTTTTGCTATTTCTTCTCCATAACATATGTAGATTGTTCATATGACCAATAAAGCGGCACCTGTCTAAGCAAATTCAATATTCAGATATAATGTCGAAAAACAGAGAACTTTTATGAGTGTGTTTGTGTTTAGAAACATACTCTGGTAGAGATTTAGGGTCGTTGAAGTTGACATGAACAATGAGAATGCAATCGTTTCCTGAGAAAAAGTGAACCAAGTAGATATGATAAGTAAAAGTGAAACTAAAATAGGATAAGAGAAAAACAGAAAATGAGGTATAAAAAGGTGTTTAAACCAGCATGAATCCGACGGACAGGAGAAGCACGAGAAGGTTGCTTAGCATCAACAACACAAAGAGACTTGTCTATATCATCCAATACAGACCAAAATTCTTGAAGATTGTCCAAATGCTGATTACCAAAAAGAAAAAGAAAACCAATTATGTGTGTTTCTGATTAACGATCACTAAGAGAGAATCTAGCTACCTTTTGGAATTGGTGCATCACATCTTTCAGTCTTGAGCTTGTTGTTGACCATTCTAAAGCAAACATGTATGGCACATCCTGCGTCAAGCAAAAAAAGTTAACATTTTTAGTTGAATCTTGTTGAAAGAGAAACATAACAAAGAACAAAAAACAAACCGCGGAAACAGAAGGTGGAGATTTAGGATAGTCTCTGTTAAGTTGAATTTCTAAAATGTGCGCTCTTCCCTTTTTATCTCTGCAAATTTTTTTTATGAACAAAATGTCACTCACACGAAGGTTTTAAGCCATCAATGGAGAATCGATTAACAGAATGCAAAAGATTGATCACATTATCAAATTGTGGAGCTTACAGAATGTGAAAGCTGAAAAACGTTAAATCACCACCTAATCGCCTAAGCGGTTCCCATCCAATTTCCTCTATCTACAATCAATCGTTCATCATCAAAATCGAAAATTGAATATGTGAGGAGTCGATTTCAGAAACGGAAAAAGATGGATGATTAAACCTCTGAGTAAACTTTCCGATAAAACGACGAAGACTTGGCTAATTCCTCGCACCTCGCACGTCCTACAGATTCCTGCGAAGATTTGTTTCCAGAGGCGTTCATTGTTTACTTGGAATCTGCAACTGTTAAGCTTTCCCCATTTTCGAGTTTTGAGTTCGAATTCGAATGGTTCATGTTTTTGAAGAACTCAAGTCGCACGGGTTGGGCCGAAAAGCCCAATAGTTTATATCTTATTCGCACTAAGTATATACTAATCCTTGTAGCCAAACGTGGCCTTTGCAAGGCGGTGCACTTTCTTTACTTTTCTCTCTTTCCTTCCCTGTCTCGATTTTTCCTCGAGTAGGAGCCACTTCACTCTTTGATCCAGGTTCTTCTCCTCCTTCCCGATCAATCTTCCCTGCTCAATTTTGCTTTTATCATTTCCTTATCTCTCTGAATGCTCGTGATCTCTCATGGAAATTCTCCAAAATGAAAGTTGTTGAAAATATTTGCTGTTTCTAGAAATTTCCGATGATCTGAATTTGATCAGATCGCTTAGAAACTATTGGAATTAATAAAGTTATCTTCGTTTCAGATTTCTATGTTTTTGGTGCTTGCATGAGACATCCAATTTTTAAACTTATCCACTTTCGTTTTCTGAGTATTTTATTGTCTTTTGTTTAATGAATCATTTCAGGCTGAGAAACAAAAAACATTCGAAATTTCCACGAGACGCTGGGGTTTGTATGATTTGATAGATTCGAATTAAGCCATGGCTTGGTTTAGAACTGGTTCCTCTGTGGCAAAGCTTGCCATAAGGAGGACACTTTCTCAGTCTCAGTGTGGCTCATATGCCTCAAGAACAAGGCTTCTTCTGCCTTCCCAAAGCAGATGTTTCCACTCTACAATACTCAAACCAATGGCAGAGTCTGCTGCACCTGTTCCACGTCCAGTGCCACTCTCTAAGCTTACCGATAGCTTCTTGGATGGAACAAGCAGCGTGTATCTAGAGGAGCTTCAAAGAGCTTGGGAAGCTGATCCCAACAGTGTTGATGAGTCCTGGGACAACTTCTTCAGGAACTTTGTGGGCCAAGCCGCTACTTCGCCTGGAATCTCGGGACAAACCATTCAAGAAAGCATGCGTTTGTTGTTGCTTGTTAGAGCTTACCAGGTTAATGGCCACATGAAGGCAAAGCTTGATCCTTTAGGTCTAGAGGAGAGAGAGATTCCAGAGGATCTCACGCCTGGTCTTTACGGGTTTACAGAGGCTGATCTAGATAGAGAGTTCTTTCTCGGCGTGTGGAAGATGTCAGGGTTTCTCTCTGAGAACCGTCCGGTTCAAACACTGAGGGCTATTCTGTCGAGGCTTGAGCAGGCTTACTGTGGGACTATAGGGTATGAGTACATGCACATTGCTGATAGAGATAAATGTAACTGGTTGAGAGACAAGATCGAGACTCCGACACCTCGGCAGTACAATAGCGAGCGTCGTGTGGTGATTTACGATAGGCTTACATGGAGCACACTGTTTGAGAATTTCTTGGCGTCTAAGTGGACCACGGCGAAAAGATTTGGACTTGAAGGTGCTGAGTCTTTGATCCCTGGCATGAAGGAGATGTTTGATAGGTCTGCGGATCTTGGAGTAGAGAACATTGTTATCGGTATGCCTCACAGGGGTCGGCTTAATGTTTTGGGTAATGTTGTTAGAAAACCTCTACGCCAAATCTTCAGTGAGTTTAGCGGTGGTACTAGGCCAGTAGATGAAGTTGGGCTCTACACTGGGACTGGTGACGTGAAGTACCACTTGGGGACGTCTTATGATCGACCAACTAGAGGAGGCAAACATCTTCACTTGTCTTTGTTGGCAAACCCCAGTCACTTGGAAGCAGTGGATCCTGTTGTGATGGGTAAAACCAGAGCGAAACAGTATTACACGAAAGACGAGAACAGAACAAAGAACATGGGTATTCTGATCCATGGAGATGGTAGCTTTGCTGGGCAAGGCGTGGTGTATGAAACTCTGCATCTTAGTGCACTTCCTAACTACTGTACTGGTGGAACAGTGCACATCGTGGTGAATAACCAAGTTGCTTTCACAACCGATCCCAGGGCTGGAAGGTCGTCACAGTATTGCACTGATGTTGCTAAAGCTTTAGATGCTCCGATTTTCCATGTCAATGCGGATGACATTGAAGCAGTAGTGCATGCATGTGAGCTTGCTGCGGAGTGGCGCCAGACTTTCCATTCTGATGTTGTTGTTGATTTAGTATGCTACCGTCGGTTTGGCCATAACGAGATAGACGAACCTTCGTTCACGCAGCCAAAAATGTACAAGGTGATACGCAGTCATCCCTCATCGCTTCAAATCTATCAGGAGAAGCTTTTGGAATCTGGACAGGTAACCCAAGAAGATATTGATAAGATTCAAAAGAAAGTAAGCTCTATCCTCAATGAAGAATTTGGGGCAAGTAAAGACTATATCCCACAAAAACGTGACTGGCTGGCAAGTCATTGGACGGGATTCAAGTCACCGGAGCAGATTTCTAGGATCCGAAACACTGGGTATAAACATTTTCATTATATGGTGTTGGTCATTGCTTTTTGATGGATAAATAACTTTTCCTTGTTCTGTTGCAGTGTGAAGCCAGAGATTTTGAAGGAAGTGGGAAAAGCAATCTCAACCTTCCCGGAGAACTTCAAGCCACACAGAGGAGTGAAAAGAGTTTATGAACAACGTGCTCAAATGATAGAGTCGGGAGAAGGGATCGACTGGGGACTTGGAGAAGCTCTTGCTTTCGCTACACTAGTTGTGGAAGGCAACCATGTTAGGCTAAGTGGTCAAGATGTTGAAAGAGGGACTTTCAGTCATAGACACTCAGTCCTTCATGATCAAGAAACCGGTGAGGAGTATTGTCCCTTAGATCACTTGACCATGAACCAAGACCCTGAAATGTTCACTGTCAGCAACAGGTACGTTCTGTGTGAATCTCATGAGATCATATCCAGCTTTCAATTGTTTTTACATGATATTTTTTTGGTGTTTTGTTATGCAGCTCTCTTTCAGAATTTGGTGTTCTCGGATTCGAACTCGGTTACTCGATGGAAAACCCGAATTCTCTGGTATTATGGGAAGCTCAGTTTGGAGACTTTGCTAATGGAGCACAAGTGATGTTTGATCAGTTCATTAGCAGTGGAGAAGCCAAATGGCTCCGTCAAACCGGACTAGTAGTTCTACTTCCTCATGGATATGATGGTCAGGGTCCTGAACATTCCAGTGGAAGATTGGAACGTTTCCTTCAGGTAATGTTTATATAAGCTGATACTTACCATTATGCTTCCCTCTGCTTATCATAGTCTCAATTGTAAGCTTTTTAACTGCAGATGAGTGATGACAATCCTTATGTTATCCCTGAGATGGATCCAACTCTTCGAAAGCAGATTCAAGAATGTAATTGGCAAGTTGTTAATGTGACTACACCCGCCAACTATTTCCATGTTTTGCGTCGCCAGGTAAAATATCTATCCTGAAGTTATAAAAATTTGCTATATTCTTTTTGTTTGTTATTTCACACGCTTGATGTCATTCATTTGCAGATACACAGGGATTTCCGCAAGCCTCTGATAGTGAT
Organism: Microthlaspi erraticum; assembly: GCA_902728155.2. Lineage (NCBI taxonomy): Eukaryota > Viridiplantae > Streptophyta > Magnoliopsida > Brassicales > Brassicaceae > Microthlaspi > Microthlaspi erraticum. The sequence continues at coordinate 220,392 of CACVBM020001151.1, read as the reverse complement.
GGCTCCCAAAAACTTGCTTCGTCACAAGAAATGTGTATCTAATCTCTCAGAATTCGATGATGTCAAAGGACATCCTGGGTTTGACAAGCAAGGAACCAGGTTTAAACGGTTGATTAAAGATCAAAGTGGCCACTCTGATCTTGAAGAAGGTATCCGACGTCTAGTCCTCTGCTCTGGCAAGGTAAAACAGAATCTAATCTTTTCCCTTTATTAAAAAGATCCTTAGATTCTGTGATTTAGTTGGAATATGTTTATCCAGGTCTACTATGAGCTTGACGAAGAGCGACAGAAGTCTGAAACAAAAGATGTAGCCATCTGCAGAGTAGAGCAGCTTTGTCCATTCCCTTATGATCTCATTCAAAGGGAACTCAAGCGATATCCAAGTACGTCTCTTAAATATTCAAAACTCTGGCGTTGTGTGTTATGGTTTTGGTTGAATATAGAATTCTCTGAAAACTTGATGTGACTCTTTGTGTTTATTATTACAGATGCAGAGATTGTGTGGTGTCAAGAGGAGCCGATGAACATGGGAGGATATCAGTACATAGCACCAAGGCTTTGCACCGCCATGAAAGCAATGAATAGAGGAAACTTCAACGACATCAAATACGTTGGTCGTCTTCCTTCTGCTGCTACAGCCACAGGATTTTACCAGCTTCATGTTAAGGAGCAAACTGATCTTGTTCACAAAGCTCTTCAACGTGACACCATCACCCCTCTTATCCCTTAGATCCAGCTTTGAGCTCTCGAAGCCTTTAAAGAGTCTGTGTAAAGAAGAGATCAAATAAAGATTCATAAGAATCTTTTGTTATCAAATAGTGCCACTGGACAAAGAACTTATGTTTGCTAGACATTCACATCACTTGTTGCTAAAGAGTTTGTATTCGGTTTGCTTTTTCGGTTCAGGTTTAATTTGTGAACGAATGATTAATAAAAAATGTCGGTTCGATTTGGTTTATGCTGACCACTGGTGAGTGTAAATTCACACTGATTGGAGCGGTTGCAATTAGTTGACGAGAAATGGCGAACCAATTTTGGCTACTTCTGATTATCTCTTTCGTTTCCGTCGTCGCTTTATCGTCTCCGGCGAACGGATTATCAGTTCCGTTCAAGCGCTTGCCTCGTTTTCCTCGCTACAACTTCCAGAACCGAAACAGAATCAAGCCGCTCCTTCACGAGTACCGATACGAGACCAAGTTTTTCTCCCAGCAGCTTGACCACTTCAGCTTCGCCGATCTTCCGAAATTCTCGCAACGGTACTTGATCAACTCCGATCACTGGCTGGGTGCTTCTGCGCTCGGCCCTATCTTCCTCTACTGCGGCAACGAAGGCGATATTGAATGGTTTGCTACAAACTCCGGATTCATTTGGGAGATCGCTCCGAAATTCGGCGCCTTGCTTGTGTTCCCTGAGGTTCGTTGTTCTTCTTTTTCCTGTTTGAATAGCGAACAAATAAAGCAACTCGTTACTAATTTTAGGGATTTTGGTATAGCATAGGTATTATGGAGAGTCGATGCCTTATGGAAGCAGGGACGAAGCTTATAAGAACGCAACCACGTTATCGTATCTCACAACTGAGCAAGCTCTTGCAGATTTTGCAGTTTTCGTGACTGATTTGAAACGGAATTTGTCTGCGGAAGCATCCCCAGTTGTGTTGTTTGGAGGATCATATGGTGGAAGTAAGTGAGGAATCATTTGTGTTGGTGGAATGCTTTCCAGTGAGATTTTGGAGTGAATTTTTGTGTGTTTGTTGTTTATTGATGTAACAGTGTTAGCAGCATGGATGAGGCTCAAGTATCCTCACATTGCAATAGGAGCTTTAGCTTCCTCAGCTCCAATTCTTCAGTTTGAAGATATTGTACCTCCTGAGTCCTTCTATGACATTGCATCAAATGATTTCAAGGTATGTATAATTTTTTTTGCTTTGTTAGTCGATATTGACCTTCTCTTTTCTTGTTGTGACTTTATTTTTGGCTGGTAAACGTTGTAGCGTGAGAGCAGTAGCTGCTTCAACACCATTAAGGACTCTTGGGATGCAATAATAGCAGAGGGTCAGAAGGAAAATGGTCTTCAGAAGTTGGCAAAAACTTTTCACTTTTGTAGGTAAATACGAAAACTGGAGTTCACGTATGATGATGCTTGTAAAACATATCTATTAGGAATGGTTTAATGCTCTGTCGTCTATTATATTGGAGTTTGAATTGAGTAATGATTCTGTTTGCAGGGTGTTGAACAGTACTGATAATCTTTCAGACTGGCTGGATTCTGCTTATAGTTATTTGGCAATGGTGGACTATCCGTATTCTGCTGATTTTATGATGCCTTTGCCTGGACATGCCATTAAAGAGGTATAACTTGGGAAGTAACACTTTGGTGATTTGCTTGTTGCATCCGGCTATTTATCAGTCACGTCATTTGTTGGTCACTGTGATTTATCTTTCTGTAGGTCTGCAGAAGAATTGATGGTGCTAGTGGTGACGCCAGCATCCTAGATCGTATATATGCAGGAGTAAGTGTGTACTACAACTATACAGGAAAAGTTGGCTGCTTCGAGTTGGATGATGATCCTCATGGTTTGGATGGATGGAACTGGCAGGTGTGAAGAACAACTGCTTTATTATGTATCTTCGTTTTCCTGAATTTTTTTAAACCATTGATCATATTTTGGCCTCTGGTTAACAATAGGCATGCACGGAGATGGTAATGCCCATGTCTAGCAGCCAAGGAAACAGCATGTTTCCGACTGATGATTTCAATTATTCTTCATACAAAGAGGAATGCTGGAAAACATTCCGAGTCAATCCAAGGCCTAGATGGGTCACAACGGAGCTCGGTGGACATGTATGTTAGATTTCTTTATGATAAAACTCAAGATCCTTTCCTTTCTATGCCATTATCTGAATCTTTGTTCTCTCTGCCTCTAATGTAAAAGGACATAGAGACCACCTTGAAGTCGTTTGGAAGTAACATCATTTTCTCAAATGGTCTATTAGATCCTTGGAGTGGTGGCAGGTAAGAACATTACTCCCTTAACTCAGATCCCGAGAGCTATTGTTACAGAACAGAATCTCGTAATCCCGATGAATTCTTGGCTCTTAAAATGCAGTGTTCTGAAGAACTTATCGGATACCATTGTTGCTCTTGTCACAAAAGAAGGTATACCTAAAAGCTTCCACAGTCGATCACTTAACTTATCTGTTTGTTTCATTTGCATTTTGACTTAACCGTTTGATCGATCTCATAAACTGATAAACCCATGAGTCTAATCAGTGCTATTAACTAGTTTTGGTATCTATCTCAAAACATCATCATCCAAACTTTTTCTTTATCAGGTGCACATCATTTGGATCTACGACCATCAACTCCACAAGACCCGGAATGGCTTTTGGAGCAGCGAGAAGCCGAGATACAGTTGATCCAAGGATGGATCCAAACTTATCGACTAGAGAAAGAAGCTAAGTTTTCTGTGTTAAAAAGTTCTTCGTAATAGAACAATGTAAATAATCTTCTCAGTCCATGTTCCACGGAACTCAGTTTCCGCAAACTCTGTAATACGCCTGGTTTGAATAATATCAAAATCCATGTAATAATGTTCACTAATCTTTTCTACTTGCTTGACTTTTTGGATTTGGTTGATTTTAAAAAGTTTCTAACAATGTTCATATGAGGCTGGTTATACACCCACACACACACAACACATCTGTCAAGTGAATAAAGATCTTAAAGAATCATGTTTTTGCAAATATTTAATTTCCAGCCTCTTGAGTACATTGTGTTCTAAGTGAAAGACAGATAAGTACGAAACATTTAATGATTAGAGTAAATTACGAAAATTCAAAATTTAAATATCATAGAGAGAGCGAAAAATCGTGAAATTTAATTACCATAAATAATCACCTCATTTATAATCCATTGAAAATCGATTTTAAAAGGAAAAGGCTTTTAAATGGTGTCGTTTTGATATTTTGACTGGTCGAATAAAATCCCTTTTGACTAAATGTCGACCTAAAAAATAAGAGAGAGACTAGACTTCTCTGCGACGCACTGTCACAGAACTCTTCTTCTTTGTTGTGAGAGAAAAGAGAAAGAGAGAGAATAAAGTGAAGATACCGTCGTGTTTGATCGGAGATCGGAGGAAATTTGGGTTTGATTTGCCGTGTTTGTACAATTGGGTGACGCGATGACGACTTCTCGTTCGGAGCGATTTCCGATAACGCCGAGTACGGCTGCTAATAGATTGGCGATTACGCCTGGGTCTAGGGTTTTGAAAAGCCCTCTTACTGAAGAAGTCATGTGGAAGCGGCTCAAGGAAGCTGGGTTTGATGAACAATCGATTAAGAAGAGGGACAAAGCCGCCCTAATCGCTTACATCGCCAAGCTGGAATCTGAGGTCTGCCTTCTTGATTCTTAATGAAATTCTCATTCTCCGTTCGCTAAAATTACCTAAGGTCAAGGGTTAGCTAGCGTTTTGACTTAGAGTACTACGCGTGAACACAATGATACTAAAGTAAAGGAATTAGCTTTGTGCTCTAAAACTTTGGTTCTAAGTTCATACGAATTTGATTATCCCGGGAGTGTTAAGGAGTTACCCGACCGTTCGTTTTTGTGAATGCCCTTGATTTTTCATTTTACAATTCAGTCATAGTGTATACCGTTTTGTTGCTCGTGAGTCAATGCTGAAAATTTATTGAAAGGAATTGTTTTTACTGAGTTATAGCTTTGCTTAAAGTCCCGATTTTGTTTCCTCTTTTGAGCTTGATTGGTTGAGTGAGATTTGTTATATTGGTCAGTTTTTTATCAAAATCCTATTCGCGTTGCCAAATTGATCACCTTTTTGTGTGTAGGTTTATGATTACCAACACAACATGGGTCTTATAATTTTGGAGAAAGACGAATTGCTGTCCAAGTACGAGAGGGTTAAGGCCTCTGTGGATGAAGCCGACCTAGCACACAGGCGAGATCAATCTGCGTATGTCTCTGCCTTAGCTGAAGCGAAGAAACGAGAAGAGAGTTTAAAGAAGGATGTTGGGATTGCAAAAGAGTGTATTTCTAGTGTAAGAGAACGAGCAAATATTGATTCTTCCCCAAATCATCTTTTTTTTTTTTCTTTTTCTAATTGATTCTGTATTGTTATATTTTCTCACAGTTGGAGAAGACTTTGCATGAGATGCGTGCAGAATGTGCTGAGACGAAAGTTTCTGCTGAGAGTAAAATGTCTGAAGCTCACATTATGATTGAGGATGCTCTGAAGAAATATGCAGATGCTGAAGCAAAAATGCGCGCTGCAGAAGCTTTACAAGCAGAGGCTAACCGGTATCACCGAATTGCAGAGAGAAAATTGAAGGAAGTTGAAAGTCGTGAAGATGATCTTGCTCGACGTCTTGCATCGTTCAAGTCTGAGTAAGTCTTTTGTCTCGGTTAAACTGGACAACATGACTTGTACTATTAAGATGTGGTATTAAGTTTTTGTGTCATTCTATGGTGTAGGTCTGAAACGAAAGAGAATGAGATGGTTATTGAGCGACAGACTTTAGGTGAGCGGCGAAAGAGCTTGCAGCAAGAGCATGAGAGGTTATTAGATGCACAAGCTTCACTAAATCAGAGAGAAGAACACATCTTTAATAGATCCCAAGAATTAGCTGAACTTGAAAAGGGGTTAGAGTCTGCAAAGACCACATTTGAGGAGGAACGTAGAGCCTTGGAGGAAAAAAAGTACAGTGTGGAACTTGCCTTGGCTTCACTTGCTAAAAGAGAAGAGGTTTGTATACACATAAGCATCTGCTATTTCTGGTTTTGCTTAACACGTCAATAAAAAAACTTATAGGAGACAAAATAGTATTGTTTCATGTTTTATTTCCTTGCAAAAACAGGCTGTGTCTGAAAAGGAGTCTTCGCTGCTTCAGAAGGAGCAAGAGCTACTTGTTGCTGAAGAAAAACTTGCCAGCAAGGAATCTGTGAGTTTACTTGTTCAGCCAATAAACCTTCTAGTTATTATCATTCATACTTTTAGTTATGTGCTCATTTTTTTGCGGGAGTTGATGAAAAAGGTCTTAATCTATTAAAACAGGAACTAATTCAGAAGGTCTTAGCGAATCAAGAAGTGATCCTGAGGAAAAGAAAATCCGATGTGGAAGCTGAGCTGGAAAGTAAGTGCAAAATGGTGGAAGATGAAATCGAGACCAAGAGACGGGCTTGGGAATTGAGGGAGGTTGATATTAGGCAGAGGGAAGACCTAGTTGGGGAAAAGGAACATGACTTGGAAGTTCAGTCAAGGGTGTTGGCAGAGAAAGAAAAGGATATAACTGAGAGGTCTTACAATCTTGACGAAAAAGAGAAGAGTTTGAATGCTACAGAGAAAGATCTTAACCTCAAGACAACTCTGCTAGAAGATGAGAAGGAACGTCTTCAAAAACTAGACTTAGATCTGAAGGAGTCTTTGATGTCACTAGAAGACAAGAGAAAACGTGTTGACTGTGCGACGGAAAAGCTTGAAGCCTTGAAGAGTGAGACAAGCGATTTATCTATTCTTGAGATGAATCTCAAGGAGGAGCTAGATGATTTGAGGGCTCAAAAGCTTGAACTACTGACTGAAGCAGATAGATTGAAGGTGGAGAAAGCTAAATTTGAAGCTGAGTGGGAACTCATTGATGTGAAAAGGGAAGAGTTGAGGAAAGAAGCAGAATATATATCTCGACAAAGGGAGGCTTTCTCAATGTATCTCAAGGACGAGCGTGATAACATCAGAGAGGAAAGAGATGCTTTGAGAAATCAGCACAAAAACGACGTGGAGGCTCTAAACCGAGAGCGTGAAGAATTCATGAACAAGATGGTGGAGGAACATTCAGAGTGGCTTAGCAAGATACAGCGTGAGCGTGCTGACTTCTTATTGGGTATTGAGATGCAGGAAAGAGAGTTGGAGTATTGCATTGAAAATAAACGAGAAGAATTGGAGAATACTTCAAGGGAGAGAGAGAAGGCTTTTGAGCAAGAGAAGAAGTTGGAAGAGGAGCGTATACAGTCCCTCAAGGAAACGGCAGAGAAAGAGTTAGAGCAAGTTCAAGTAGAACTAAAGAGGTTGGATGCTGAGAGGCTGGAGATCAAATTGGACCGTGAAAGGAGAGAGAGGGAGTGGGCTGAGTTAAAGGGTTCAGTTGAGGAGCTAAAGGTTCAAAGAGAAAAACTTGAGAAGCAAAGGCATATGCTTCGAGCTGAAAGAGAAGAAATCCGACATGAGGTTGAAGAACTGAAGAAACTAGAGAATCTGAAAGTTGCATTAGATGATATGTCCATGGCTAAAATGCAGCTGTCCAATTTAGAGCGTAGCTGGGAAAAGGTTTCTGCGTTGAAGCAGAAGGTGGTTACTCGGGATGAGGAACTAGACTTGCAAAATGGAGTCAGCACTGTGAGTAACAGCGACTCTTCAATGGAAAGACAGAACGGATCCGCCACTCCATTTTCATGGATAAAACGATGCACTAGTCTGATATTCAAGGGTTCGCCAGAGAAATCTCCTTCAATGGATCATCATGAAGAAGAAGGAGGATTGCCTTCAGAAAAGTTGAAGCTAGACTCATCTAAAAGAGAAGAAAAGGCTTACACCAAGGGGCTGTCTATTGCAGTTAAAAGACTTGAAGCAGGAAGGAAAAGACGAGGTAACACATCTGGAAATGACACTAGCGAACGAAGCAGTAACAAGAAGATGAAACATGACGTTGCCCAAAAATCATCTGATGAAGCTGATCCCCAGAGGTAAATCTGAATTCGATCATTCAGTAGCAAATCTAATGCATTTATTCTCATTCTATTTAATTTTTATCGAAGCTGAATCTTACATCTTTTTTTTTTTCTTTCTCAGTGTCATTTCAAGCCCACAGAACGTGCCTGAGGACAAACATGAACTGCCATCAAGCCAAACCCAGACACCAAGTGATATGGTAGTCATCAGTGAAACAGTAAAGATCACAAAAGTAACCTGTGAGACAGAGGTCATCAACAAAGTGACAAACTGCTCAGAAAATCCTTCTGAGGGAGGAACAAAGTTGGTAGAGGAGACGCAAAACAGTGATTTCAATCAGGTAGTTTTCATGAACACACCCTTTTCAAACCAATATGTTTCTCATTACTTTCTCATCAAACTCTATAACGAATGAATACTCTTTGCCTATTGCTGTAGACCGTTACTGAAACAGTGACTCGGATAGAAACTGAATCAGTTAACAGAAAGGAGAAGGATTCTGAAGATGGTGGCATTGTAACATGAGTCGGCTTGATGAAGGATGAATAATCATTTTAGGAAAGCATCAAAAGAGAGATATGCATATAAGGTACGTCTCAGTCCTCCTCTTCAACAAAAGAGAGTTATTGTTAAAGAAAGCTCAAATTTTTCACTAACAAGAGTTAATGTTTCTTGTTTGTTGATGCAGAAAGTCTATGGATCCTTATGGCTTTGTTTTTAGATAAGGTTTGAGTATGTAAATGGATTTGATTGGGTTTAAAACTCTCTGTCGATGTGATCACTCGTAGAGTCAGTTTTATTCTTCTTCAGATTTCAGGTGAGTAGAGTGTTGGTTAGGCAAGGTAGGTAGGAAGAGAATCGTTGGTTTCTTGTGTGTTGCAGTGTGTTGTGTCTGAGAATAATATGATTTGTTGGTTTCAAGACTTGGAAGTTGATTGTTTCGATTTGTTTTCCTCCTATGGTAATCTCTTATCCGAGTGCCAATGGTAATCTCTTCTCCGTCACATTTAACAACATACGCTCTACGAGAGTGGGCAAGGCTTTCTTGGCCCAGTCTTTAGTTTTGCTAAATAGGCCCAACACAGAAATTCAGGGGCTAAGTTACAAGTAATAAAGCTAAACTGTCAAATAATGAGAATACGTTATGCTTTATAAAAAGTTATCATAAATGTAAATGTTCGAAACAAATGTTTTAACAAATGTTCGAAAACCTGTAGAAGTAGGAACAGTTCAAGTATGGTCTGAAAAAATGACAAAAATAGGTTCCAAACTAGACAATCATTGAGTTCTTGTGTAAAAACACATGTATTATGAAGGATGATGTAGATTGGTAAGTGCTAACATCAGAAAGCAATGGCGAAGAATTGGAAACAGTTTGCGTGTGAAATGGTGGAAGAGTGATTTGTGGGTGTTTATTCTTTCGCTTAGTGAGTAACAGCTTCTACTTTGCAAGTTGATGTGTTTTTATTTTAATTATATACTAATGGAGTATTATTTGGCTACCCAAAATCTAATCTAAAACCCACTGTCTTTGTCTTTGGACCGACACATTTCCCTCCTATCGTGATTCAAACTCTTAAACTAATTTATTTCTGAAACCAATCTCCAAATAAAATTAATCGAGTTTCACTCTCTTTTTTTTCTCCTGAAATTTTATTTGGATTATAAATTTTACATGCTGTATGTGCTTGAGGAAGATCTTATTAAACTGATTAAGCTTCTACCGTCAAGAGGAGACGTGGAGCTTGCTTTACATAAAAGGATGTCATGATTATCTCATGATTACGATATAATAACATGATTTATGGACTATTAATTGATTGTTAGACTAAGCTTCTAACAAAAAGAGAGTGTAGATACTTGTCACGAGGGTCATATCATAGAAGTCGCTTTGTTTTTTTGTTTAATCTTTAGGATACTTCCAAAAAGTAAATGGATCCTAAAAAAGGTATGAGAAAAAAGATAAAATCATAGAAGAGAGAAAGATGCCTTGAGATATATTTTACAGTGTGACCTTCCTCTTCTCTACCTTTAACTTTTGTTTTGACCATTCTTCTTCTCCCTTTTCCCTTTCTGCTTCAAGTTGTTTGTTTAATGGATCATTCATTTTTAAGTCAATCATATGTATGTGTTATCATCTAAGCAGCTTGATCCCGCTAATTCAGCACAATCTAACTAATCTAATTCCTAAGCAATTACAAACCATAATATTTAACTATTTGTAACTTGACATGTTTGTTATTGTTGACGAATTAAGACCCTAGGCTTTATTAGGCAAAAGAACGAATATATCAGCGTAAATGTCATTTATATGCATGGTAAATAGGCAATAACATTATAAAAAGCTCAATAATATAAATTTTAGGGTTAATGAGTTTATGTTTGTTTGTTCTTTCTATGGGGAAATTGAAAAAGAAGGGATGGCCTACTCTGCAAGACCAATTCCTGTTTCCTACTAGTGTTGTTGAAATCTGAATACACTGTTTTTTTTTTATTACCTTTAGCTTTCAAAGTTCAAACTTTACTTAACTTTTCCATATATAAAGATATTTTATCCGTGATGATGCATTATTTTATTCCACAAAAACATATAAACACAGTGAATAATACCTCAATAATTTGGAAGACTTTATAATTCTCCAAGTGCTTTGACTTTTACTCCTTTATCAACCATCACAAGTCAAGTCAACCTTTTTTGTTTCCTCTAGAAGCCTTTGGCTCGCTCATTTATTAAACATCAAAATGAGCCAATATAAAGTTACAATTCAAGATTTATTTGTTTATGAGTGGCATCTTATTAATAGGCTATTCACGATGTTAATGACGTATATGTTATCGCATTTCACTTGTTTTGCAAGAAACTAAAGAAATTGTATTAAACAATACACCAAAATTGACCAATATTTGTTTTACAAAAAGATTCAGAGAAAAAATCTAATTATCTCAAAAATCTAAACCATATACGTTAATACAAGAAGGTCCAAAGATTGTGACGCCACTTAATAAGAGGTAGTGGGTTTTCTTGTTCCTTAATCTCAGCTGCCGTGGAAAAGAAGCGTAATTAGTAAATTTACTATTAAACTTTAATTGTTAGATTTATAACATCCCTATCAAATCTTTGATTAAAATTTGATTTTGGGTCCATGGGACAGGCGTCATTAGGTTCAGTTTTAATACTACATGATTATTAAGTGGCTACATTTTTTAATGAAATAAACCAACCCATCTATCAGTTCATATTATTGTCACCGTGAGTTTGAAATCTTGTCATCTTATAATCCCTATATCATAACAAAGAAAAGGAGATTAATAGATTATATCATACCTGATCCAGAAAACTTATAATATCCATAAAATTGTTGGTGGTAAATTTTCTCCAAGGGTTGGCAAAATTTTGTTCACCAACCATAACGGAATTCACTCTCACAAATTTCAATGTCTCTCTACCTTTCATTTCATCTATTTTGTTACATATCATAACTCCTATCCTTTTCAAAGGCAAATAGTATATAGTATTAATTTAGCAACTGAGATACCATCCACCAAATGTGATCCTGTGATTGGTGATATTTTTTTGGACGATTTCATTGCTGGACGTGAAAATTTATCGTAGTAATTTGATATACTATGAATAAGTTGATTTGTGTCTATCAAAAAACGTTTTGTTTAATTAGCGAGAAATAAAGTGGACGTTTTTTTCTCTTCCAATTGATGCTACTCTTTTGTTAAGTTAATTTTTTATTCGGATCTTCGAACTAACGATTAGTTACGTGTTAAATAGTATTTTTTAATAAATATATAAAACTTCAATTAAGTTACACTTAAAGTATATCAGTATACTCGTGTTCTTCTTGAACTAGTATATATTTATATCGACCACTGAGATATTGCTCAATAAGAGTCTGTGTATATAAAAATATTAATAAATTTTTATAGTTAATTCACACATTTCTATCACCAAACATTCGAAGTATTTGTCTCTACTCGATCGACAACATAGAATACACTCCCTTGTACTATACTACAAAATTAGTCACTAAACAATATTGACTAGATTGTATATATACGTAGTACATACATGTCTAATTCAATCACTATTGGTTCAAAATTTTGAAAAAAAAAAAAAAATATTTTATTATTCTTGATGACCAAGTCTATACCACATGTAATAAAAGTACGCATAATCGGTCTTTCTTTCTTATTCATAAGCTGCCATGCAAGTGGGGCTTCAAGCTTATGTAATAACTATATACATACACTACGCACTGGTATGCATATTATTTAATCCATATGTCGTCCCAAAATAATCGAATTCAAAAGTATTTGTAATTTTGCATGCTATGTATAATATTTTTCTTTATCACACTCTTAAACTGCGGATCAGATATCATCACCAAGATTAAATAATTTACAAGAATAATGCACTACTTGCTAGCACATGAATCATGAGGAAACCTATAGCGTGTAATATCGTACAATAAATTATTTTTATGCGTATACATTTACTAGAAACAGTTTTTGTTGTTAACGTACATTTACTAGCTAGATACATAGAATGGCGGAAATTTGAAAACAATTGACTGGAAATAAACAGTGATTAGACAACGATTAACTTTCAACATATAGGTTACGTAACCTATATATTTTCGAGTCTTATATATGTGTCTATTTTTGAGAAAACTCAAAAAGTGATAAGATACATTTTGAATCAGATGCAACTCATGTAGTCATTTAAATTTACATCAAAAAACAGATACACATGCAATCATATTACAAACATATTGTGTGTATATATATATATATATATACATATTGTTCTTCTTTTTGAATAGAGATATATCCATCGTGTTCTTTCAGCTTAAAATTTGTTCACATTCATTAAATTGTTTTCAATATATACTGTAACCAAAAAAAAAAAAAATCATCCATAATGGAATGTAAGAAAATAATTTGAAGTTAGATGAACACAGATTAATAAGATCGAGAATAGAGGGAGGATCAAGAGAGAAATAGTCAAATACTGGCGGGCGGCTAAGCAAAATTGATATTTTCCGTGTTTTCCGAATAAGAAAAATGTGATAAAACTCTGTTAAAATGGTGGACTATGATTAAGAAAAAAAATTCCAAATGTGTTTTATGGTCAAGACGTTTAAATAAGTAATGACATTGAATCTCTAGATTCTGATATATGAGCAAAGACAAAGAGAAAAACATTAGTCTCCCCCATTCTCTGTCATTTCTAAATTCTACTAATATTTTATCATGAAAATTTTCCAATTCTATAAAGTCACTTTTTGATTCATTTTTATTTTAAATCCCTACTTTTTGACATCTTCATCACATGAACGACTATCTCCTCCAGCTATTATATACTCTCTCTCCTTTTATTTCTTCATTCACATATACTTTTCTCTCCTTTACACACATTTCCATGTATGTATATATAAAAACCTCACACACACGCACCATCATACACCATCCTCCTCCTCCTCCTCTTCATCATCATCAACACAATTGAGAAAGATAGAGATATACACACAATAAGAACAAGATCAATCAAGAATCAAAAAACAAGAAGATGGGAAGAGCACCGTGTTGTGATAAGGCCAACGTGAAGAAAGGGCCTTGGTCTCCTGAGGAAGACGCAAAACTCAAAGATTACATCGAGAATAGTGGCACAGGAGGCAACTGGATCGCTTTGCCTCAAAAAATTGGTATATACTCAAATTTACTTTTTCTTTAAAATTTCGAACAAAGTTTTCAAGTAGTTTGAGACGGTCTATATAAACATAAAACTTTCTTTGATATATAAAATTATATGCATGGTATAGGTCTAAGGAGATGTGGGAAGAGTTGCAGACTAAGGTGGCTCAACTATTTGAGACCAAACATCAAACATGGTGGCTTCTCCGAGGAAGAAGACAACATCATTTGTAACCTATATGTTACTATAGGCAGCAGGTATTATATATAATCATCAATTAACACACTAAGTCTTAAATTAGAGAATCATTATGTTTATACATTCAATGATGTTTTCTTAAAGGTGGTCCATAATTGCTGCACAATTGCCTGGAAGAACAGACAACGATATCAAGAACTATTGGAACACGAGACTCAAGAAGAAGCTTCTTAACAAGCAAAGGAAAGAGTTCCAAGAAGCTCGGATGAAGCAAGAGATGGTGATGATGAAGAGACAACAACAACAACAACAACAACAAGGGCAAGGTCAAAGTAATGGTGGTACGGATCTTTACCTTAACAACATGTTTGGATCATCACCATGGCCATTACTACCACAGCTTCCTCATCATCATCATCAAGTACCTCTTGTGATGATGGAACCGACAAGTTGTAACTACTACCAAGCGACACCGCCTTGTAACCTAGAACAAAAGCCATTGATCACACTCAAGAACATGGTCAAGATTGAAGAGGAACCGGAGAGGACAAACCCTGATCATAATCATCAAGATTCTATGACAAACACTTTTGATTTCTCCTTCTCTCAGCTTTTGTTAGATCCCAATTACTACTTGGGATCAGGAGGAGGAGGAGGAGATGGAGATTTTGCTATCACGAGTAGCAGCACAAACTCTCCATTACCAAACACAAGTGGTGATCAAAATCAAAATCAACAGCAAGATATCCTTCAATGGTTTGGGTGTAGTAATCTTCAGACAGAAGCAACCAACGATATGTTCTTAAACAACAACATAGTGAATCTTGAGACGAACGAGAACACAAAATTCTATGGAAACTCAACACTAGCCGGAGCCGGAGCATCTTTGGCCGGAGGAACGACAAGTACATCGGCGGATCAAAGCACAATAAGCTGGGAGGACATAACCTCTCTTGTTAATTCCGAAGATGCAAATTACTTCAACGGCCCAACTTAATCATGTGTAACTTTTTTTTTTTTTTTTTACTTATATATATAAAGAGGGTTTTTTATTGTGTAAAATTTTGTGTCTTCAGGGGGGGGGGGGTTTCGAAAATTTATAAGGATTGAGATTAATATTCATGCAGAGATTTGTTTATTTTAGTCTAAACTTAGCTTTATTCACGAACACTATAGTATATGATCTCTTTGAGTTTTTTTGTGGTTAATACTTTTATATTAATGTGAAAGAGATTCTACCTTTTAGCTTCTTCCATTTTTTCCCTAATTAACTAAGGTCTTTATATAATCTTTGCAAATTACGATACAGCTGACACATCAAAAGAAGGAAAAGCTATGAATCTAAATTTTAGAGCCTAAAAGAGGATTGTCTTTTATACGCACCAAACTTTGATCACCAATTACTCATCATAGGTACTGAATAATTCTTCAATTTCTAAATAAAAAGTTCATATATTTTAATGTTAATTATCTTATATGTATACGACATATATAGTTATTTGATATATTAAACAGTAATTGTTAGGTGCCTATAGTAATGGAGAATCCAAGGATGATTTTCTGCTCTGTTTCCTATTCAACTCCACTCGAGTCTGTTATATACAATACCTATTTATGTATATGCATGAATTATGATTCGTTTGTCTTTTCTAACAGTGAAAACTTTTATAACAGTCAAATTTGCCAAATCAAGTCATATAACTTACCTAACCAGTTTTTTTTTTTTTTGCGTTATCACGAATGACTTCGGGTGCTTTCAAGTTTCAACACTTGAATCTTGTTACATAGATACGTATTTGGAATTTTAATCTATCATCAGGGAGCTACGAAACATATACAAATTTACATTAAAAAAAATATCTATATAACTCGTTCCTAAAAATTTCACCACTGTGTTCATTTGGCTAATTACAACGTACGTACGTAGAATATTATATATATGGCGAGAAATTAAGTAACCTAAGTTATTCAATAATTCGTGTAATTTTTTTTATGCACATATACGATCTGAATATGCGTACGTACGTAAGCGTAAGTTGTGTTATATGTAGGTGAATAATCATATAAAATAATTGCAGCACTATGGACACGTACATCATTGCATGGTAGGATCTATATGGCTTCGTCTGATGAGAGATACTCCGACAAACACTCGAATACACATATGTGTGTGTATGCACAACTATAAAGGTTAATTATCATTTATTCTCTTAGTTGATTAGTATTTTAATCGTTTAATAACTTTATAAAGATATATCTTTTCCCCCGGTTCAATAGGACTAAGCTACTTGGATCTCTCCGGTTCGCAATGCAAAATGTAGCTGGAAACCATTAATGCGTTAACAATAATTTTTTAAAAAGGTGTATGAATGTTCCTCTTTTATAGACTGTTAATCAATGATAATAAATAAATACCTAACAAAATGAAGAAGAGTTGTCTTACCAATTCAACGGAAGTGTACGTACAGCTTCGAAACTCTCTCTAGTCAGTTTGGTTTTGGAGATCACAGAATCAAATGATGTCACTCAAAATTCTCTTTCTTTGTTTGAGTTTGGCACATATCTTTGCCCATTCAAACCTCCAAATAAAATCATTATCATTTCTTCCCATTTGTATCTAGAGTGAAGTCGAAAAAAATCCTTCAAAAAAAAATATATATATATTAAATTTTTTGAGTGAAGAAGTCATGCACATTGTTTCATTTACTAAAGCAGAAAAAAGTTATCACGAGCATACAATAAATATGTTTTATCAAATTTCTTTTAAAAAATTTGACAAATATCAGCTATGAACGATAATATACTTTAATTTGACCTAAAATACTAATGTATCATACTTTATGTTTAGGGACGAAACATTCGTATTCTACATTGACTTTAAAAAAGCTACATATATAAAGAGATAGGTTTATCAGCCCACTCAAAGAAAGACAATAAAAATACTATAAGTATTCAAGATGTAAATTTCAATAGTTCACATGATCTAACAGATATACGGCACTAACATGGCGTTCACATTTCAGTTTATTTGCGGTCTACATCTTATACACACGCACAGTAGCAAATTTAAATTCAGATAATAATGCAGTGGTGATACTAGTACGAGTTACGAACCAATGAACTATTATGTTTACAAGTAAATTCTTTTATAAATTAATTATAAAAGTTAG
This sequence comes from Microthlaspi erraticum, assembly GCA_902728155.2. Taxonomy (NCBI): domain Eukaryota; kingdom Viridiplantae; phylum Streptophyta; class Magnoliopsida; order Brassicales; family Brassicaceae; genus Microthlaspi; species Microthlaspi erraticum. The sequence goes on along the minus strand of CACVBM020001151.1, from coordinate 203,585 downwards.
ATGCACCAATTGCACAAAAAAAAAAGGGTACTGATATGACGACCCGTTCCAAACAATATCTAACAGTCCAATACATTTTAAACCTTTAAATTTTTGTTTGAAGAAAACAACATTTTATTTCAGTCTTTTTCTATTGCCATGCTTGATTGATTACTATACGTAAATATATAACAATTAAGAAGGAGAATGTTTTTGATAATCTCAATTTTGTACATGTATACGCTTAAGGACAACAGAAGCAAGGTGTGTTTTGAAAGAATAATTGAAAACATATACTATTCTCTGGAAGACATGTCATTTTGTATGTTCCAAACATTCTCTACAAACAGAAAAACGACAAATCTTATAATGGAGTTATCCAAAATATTGATAGTAAACTTAAATCCAAATTAGGATAATAATTTGTTGATCAAATAATCGTAATCTATGGAGGAAAGTTAGGAGGTTCTAGAGATGGTGATGAAGATTATGTATGTAAGCACTTGCATCAGTGGCTGGCAAGACGTGTCATCGCCATGGTCCATGGATGCCGTATAACTTTTATAGTTTTATCAAAATATACCCGTAATTCAATTATACATATGTACAGTATCTATGGATGTAATTACATGAATAAGTTACTAGTATATAAATATCCTTCTTGGGTCAAGATAAAGCGATATATGAAAAGAAGGAAAAGGAATAATTATCGTTGAGAAGAAAGCAAGGAACAAAACGATATATGAATTAACGAGAGGCTATGTACATACATGAATATACATACTCGCTTATGATTAATAGTTTAATCCATTGATTAATGGTACATTCTGTCAAATCTCTAGAAGATAAGTAAAACAACACCATATAAAACCTTGATTAGCCTCGCGACAAGTCGCCCCGCGACGACCTTGTTGTATATTTTTATAATTTATTTTCTTTGTTTAACCATTAAATTTGGACCATTGTCAAAAAGGAACCAACGTACTTAATAATTTTAAATTTTTATATAATGCAGCTGATGCTGACACTCACTAACACGTTAATATAATTCACCTTGATTTTTTTTGCCTTTTTATAATAATAATAATCATCTTTTCAACTTTGTGTTTCTGTTTTCTTTCCGTTTAAAAGTTAGGAAAACTATTATTATTTACATAAAATAATGAAAATGTTTTATCGTGGAAATGGGAGTAATGTCGCGTCCGTCTGATTGTTTTGTACGTGGTCTTAACTTTTTATTAGTTAATTTATAATATTGTTTCCATTACGTAGATGAGTTTTGGCGATTTCTTGTTATCTGCTTATGGACAAAGAAGATATATATGCGGGAAAAGATTTCCGCTACTTTGAATAAACTACTAAAATATAATTTTCTGTAATTGTTTTTCGTAATATCCTTTTGACTCCAGCTCTTGCTTCGGCTTGTAAGACCCATTAAAGCCCATCTAAGCCCATTTAATGGAAAACATATGGCACATTATAAGATGTCAACAATATGCCTCTCGTAAGGCCCATATGATCACATTATATGATGTCGTGATTGAAATTTGAAAGATTTGAGAACTAAGCATCATATGTCATTAAATTAATCAGATTGAAAAGCAGGAAGAGCCGACTAAATTTCATGTCTTTGGAAGAACAATAAACAAAAAGTCAAATAATAAAAATAAGATAAAAGAGAGATAAATTTGGGAGTAAACAATGTTCGAAAAGATGGGAAGAAGAGGATGAACATTGATAGACTCCATGAATGAACATTAATAAATCGACTTTATATTATAATTCATGACGGTGCATCTAAGCCAAAGCAACAAATCTTTGTGCGATTTGATGCTGGTTTCTTACGTAACAAACGTGCGATGAATCTTCTTAATAGTGCACATACTAAGTAGATGTATATACGAAGCACATCACTAATTTCACATTTCAGTCCTATTGGAACTATATATAATTAATTGAAAATGTACTAATTTTTTTTTTTTAAACTATGCATCAAGTACGATAAAAGCTAACGTGACCCACATGCCATATTAGAGCTTATAAAATATGAAATTTTGAAATCCCATTTATGCACTGTATATTATATAGTCTATATGTATTGTAACTTTGTAAGTAGCAATGCCATGCGTAGATGGTCCCTCATGCATTCATGAAGAACATCAAACGGGTCCTTCGTATAATTGATGTAGTTTGTAATCCAAATTTTTTGTCCTATTGGTCGAAGTCAAAGACGGAGAAACAACCAAATCGTTACAATTCTCTTATTGCTAAGTATATGAATTTGTTCACTATATATGTATGAGAGATGTTATATGTCTTTGTGTCATGACATGTGCAGTTGTTATATGGCCTTACTCGTGTGAAGGCCACGTGACTCAAAGCTTGGTTCAAACTTGACATGTTACATATGTATCGACTAAATTTACAGTACGTTTTATATAAATAAGATAAACTTACATTTCATAGCAAATCATGACCTATCAACATTTCTTTGGGTCGAAACTGAATTTAATTCAAAGCTCTTGATGAGTATAACAAAGTCGATAGAAGAGATAGGGAATGAAGCACGAGCCTATCCATATGTCATGGAAGCTCAATCTCTTTAAAACCATGCGTAGGAGGAAACTCCATTCACTTATGTCATAAGCTTTGCTTAGATAAATATGCGTATACTTGTTTACGACAATTCTCTTTGAGTAGAATTCGATTTTCAAATTACTTGATAGTTTTTTCATCAAGTTCTTTTTTCCTCACACCTTTAACTAAATTTTTGTCTCATTGCTTAGCAAGGCTTATCACACTTTATATTATAGGTTAATTTTTAATCATCATATAAGATACCGGTCTATGTGATTATAGTAGACTAAGTTGACGAACCAGTTTATTTCGTATACGTATAACATCACATTATCATTCCATGGTTCTTACTGATAAAATAATTCCGTATTGCTTAAAATATTTGCTATATAGTACTACGAGTCTACGACCATGATTAATGACAACAACAAAAATATTCTGGTACAACGACTACATAATCTCAGTTTGTATAGTTATGGTCGGTCATATGCAATTAAGTACAATACTCAAATCAGTATATTACTCATCACGGATTCTCAAATCCAACCAAATTCTCACTCTCTCTTTTTTTTTTTTTTCCTTTTTCTCAATTCTCAAAGTACGTCCATATCTCTATTGTTTTTTTTTAATGAATTATTAAATTAACTCATACATACTTTGGGGAACTCAACTACCACATTAATGCTCTTCACATGTAAGGATCATTAGCCGCGTATCATGCTAGAAAATTAAAATAAAATACGGTTAGTAAAGTTGCATTATATAGTAGTTCGTAGTCTTCGTAGTACCACAAAGCTCATTGGCATTTTCGAACTTTTTTTATTTTGTAGAGATTATAATTCTATCTATAATAGACTCAGCATCATAACGTAACGTTTGACCGGTATCTTATATAATGATTAGCCTATGATATGACACTTTATCCCACTTTATCCCTCCGCAAATGATAACGAAAAAAAAAATAAAATGGTTATAATGCCTTTTCTCTTTAAATGATTGGAAGCTTTTAAGCTCCAAAATTTTGAAAATTATTGATTTCGGTAGCCATGATTGGAATTGTATTGTAATGTACAAATCTCAAATCATTGTAATCATTGGAATATATTGATCAACCAAGGCATCTGTTAGCACTTATTGAAGAGTTGATAGTTTATACGTCGTCCATTTCTCTCAACATTCTTTCTTTCTAATGCAATGCAACACACATAGTCAAATGACTCAAATCCAAGTCCAAGACTTAACTGCCGTAGAAGGCTAGAAGCTACTTTTCCCTCTAAATTATTTTTTAAAAAAACCATTTTTGGAGAAAGATGTAATCCTCAGTTTGGTTCATTTATTAATTTGGCTTCCTGGAACATTTGGGACAAAGAGATTACTACAGACCAAGTGACGTCACCTATGACTTTCCTCATCTGCTTTCTTAGTTGACCAATTCCCGCCATTTGCAATTGATCAATTCGTTGATTGACATTAAATTAAACCTCCTTCTCATATGCCTTAACTAACGTTAACGATCATTATAGACTTGTATAGTCAAAGGAGAATTGTATCGCAGACTCACAATCAAATACTTTCAAGAAAAACCCATAATTATGATTCAAAGATAAATGTATTACAATGAGTGAATTACATTTTATATATGGGTACAAACATGCAAACTTTTTCTTAAAATTACAACGGGATATATATGTATGTATATATATATATATAGCCACTGCAAATCCACATTCGGACTGAGTGCAAGAACACTTACAGAAACAAATTTACACCCGAAAAATTGCATAAAAACTCACCCAAACATATATGAATATTACATATAAATATAATAATATATTATATATATCTTGGAAAATGAAAAATATTTTTCCAAAATATAAAAAAATGAAGGGAATAAAGAAGAAGAAAAAAACCGTGAAGTATTGTTTCTTTTTTTTGTTCGTCGTCTCAAACTTAGGGAGATGAATAATTTCATCGTTCATCAGGTACACGGTCGGTCCATGAAACCCGGAAAACCCAGTTAGAGACTGTCTTCTTCCTCAAACTCTTGAGCCTTTCATGGCTGCTTCTTGAAATCATGCGTCCACAATCTGTGGACTCTACGAAATTTTTGAGCCTCTTCAAGGCCAAATCAAGTGTATCCTCGCTCATATTAGCGAAACAAACCCTAAACCAACCCGGTTCGGTGCAGTGACATGAAGAACCGGGCGAGATGTTTAGTTTCACGTTGTAAACAATCTTTTTCCAGAGGTCAAGCTCTGCTTCGAATGTGTTTGTGTCCAAGAGGTGCCTCATGTCGACCCAACAGAACAAACCCGCGTTGCTTCTCAGGCTTGTAATCCCCGCGGACTCGAGACCAGACACTAGGCGTTTCTGTCTGGACTTGAGCCGTTTCTGGTTCTCCTCGAGGTATGTGCTTGTGAACTTTTTGTCGGAGAGCAATGCAGAGAGAAGGTATTGTGTCTGAGAAGAAACAAGACCGAAACTCGACATTTTCGTAGCTGCGGAAACGATCATTTCGTCGTTGGAGTAGATCGCTCCTACACGGAAACCAGGAAGTCCCAGATCTTTGGAAAGGCTATAAACGACGTGTACTCGTTTCGAAACCTCAGTGTTTTCGAGTTTCTTGTCTTTCAAGACATCCATAACGCTTATGAACTGTTCAAACCCGAACATGGTGCCTGAGTAGATCTCGTCGCTGATGAGATGAATGTTCTTGGAAGAGATGAAGTCAACGAGAAGGTTAAGTTCACGTCTGGTCAACGCAGTGCCAAGTGGGTTAGATGGATTCGTGACAAGGACTCCTTTGACTTTGAGATCGAGTTTTTGGGCTTGTTGATAAGCTTGTTGCAGAGCTGATTCCGTGATTTGGAAGCCATTAGAGCTTGAGCAGTGAATTGGCACAATCTCAGCTCCGGTTCTCCACTTAAGATCTCTATCAAATCTGTTGTAATCATCAAAAAGGCGCCAAAACGTAAGCATATTGTTTAAAGTGGCTATCTTGGAATCCAAGTAAAGTGGAATTAGGGTTAGAATTGTAATTTACCCAGGATAGTAAGGAGTAGGCAAAAGGAAAGCATCGCCAGGCTCTGCGAGACAAAACATGAGAGTCTCGTTCGCAGAGGTCGAACCAGCGGCTAAAACAATCTTTTTCGGATCGAACGTGACTCGGTTTCCTCTAATCTCCTCCATAAACTCAGCCATCGCCTGTTAAAACAAAAATTCATGAGAGTTGAGAAAATTATTCAATTGGTTTCTTGTATTACACGTTAGCTTAAAACAAATGAAGCCTACCTTTTTGAATTCAGGCATGCCGTGATAGTCTTGGAAGAGAGCAAGCTCTCTGAAAATGGATTGACCGTTCCTCTTGAGGCTAGCTGCGTCTGGGTTCTTAGCTAACCATGACTCGATAAGATCGAAACATAGCTGATTTTCTGCGAGACCCATCTGGATCATCCCATTAGGGTTCTTGATCTCGTCGTAAGGGTTCTTCTCGTACTCTTCCCATCCCAGAAAGTAGGACGAGTCTTGTCCATGACCATTACTTGTCACTTTTGTCGAAAGCTGTTTCATTTTCTGATCGACTTTAAAGTAAAGAGATTTTGGTCGAAGAGAAGATCAATGTGGGTGAGAGAGAAAGAGATCTCTTGATTAGGGTTTAAGTTGGTGAAGAGTGAGATGTGGTTGAAGGAGTGATGGGTCTGTTATATATAGATAATCATACGACATTTTTATCCCCACCAAAAATAAAAAGTTTGACAACAGAATCGAAGATTTTTTGACCGCCCTGACATTAACATAGTCTTAGTAAATATTCGTTGAGACATGTTAGACAACTTCTTTTATTGTATTCTAATAATACGTCGCTAATAATTTATCAATTGCAATAGTTCTTGTTGTTATTTGAAAATGAGAATGATCCATTATTGAACCTCTGTTTATTATTGGATTCACACATATATACAACAATAAATCTTAGTATTGGATGTTCTCAGAAAATATTCTATATACATACAAAGTGGACACATCTTGAGCTTATTTCCCTGATTTATTTGTTTGTTTTTCAGGATTTGAGTAGATGAAATAATAATTTTATAAATAAATGAGAATGGAAAAGCTAATTATGATCGATTAAAATAATGATATTTAGTATAGTTAAACTTAAATGATTAGCCTTTACGCGTTTCCGTCACCGACGGACCGTCCTTATTATGACCATTCTTTAGGGACCAAACATAGCAATTAAAAAAGCAAACTCAAATGCCACAAATATCAAATGGTTTATTTGTTAAAACTTAACTTTAATTTTTATGATTGTTACTTTAAAAGTCCACACTTGAAAACAATCCACTCTGTGGAGTAAAATATCAACTCGTGAACTTAGTTAGCGCGTTGGTCCGATACTAATGCATCATATTATACATTATATGGAAGACATTATAAATGATGTATAATGTGAGCATATTTTGACAAAAAGTTTTGAGCATTGTATATGAAACATTTTTATTATCAGAAATCTGTAAGAAACTGTCATCACTTTGACTTTTTGATATTAATAACATAAAACACGGGTGGTAAACGTAAAGTTGAAAATCAAGGAAAATGATACATACAAGAAAAGGGAGATAACAGAGACAAGTGGTAATCAAAATGTAATGCCATACCGACATCAAATCGCTTTACGAAATTGGTTTAGCTCATTGAATGAATCTTGAATATGTTGAGCAAAAAAAAGTATGTATGTATGCATATACGTAAGCATACATTAATACGTATAAATATATATTAGTTTATACGGAAGAAGGAGGTAAGTCAGATAGGACCATTTATGCTCCCTAAACTCAAGTAGTCCCAAATGTTTTGGTCCGCCATTATTTTTTGATTTTTTTTTTTTTTTATTCCTCTATTAATATTTTTTTTTGTAGAAGGATATCATTCCTCTATTCATTGGCATCAACTGATTTATTTGGTGGGATCAATTTCATGCAAATATACTTTATTTGCTGACTAGGATGATTTCAGTTTTGTAGTTTTACGATTTATCGGACATGTGAATTATGCGGCATTTATTGATGTACAACGATCTCATGCCAATAGAGCCATAGAGGTATAGTTCACAGGAAGGAGTTTTACTGTTTTAGCATAAAGAAGTTGATCAATCAAATTCTCAGTTAGCGAAAAAGAAAGAATTTCAAAAAAAAAACTATATATTTCTATGGAATAAGCACCAGTAGGATGCGCAGATATTTATTTAAAATGATATAATTATTAATTCGAACCTAGAGTGATTAATATAATAACAATCCAATTGAAGTATATTAAGTAACAAAATCAGGTGGACGATATCAAAGCCAATGTTGGTAGCCGTTAGTTATAACTGATGCCCCCAGATTTTCAGGCGACGTTGTTCTGTTTAAGTTTGACGCCAACTGTTAACTAACTTAACTGGAATATTCTTTGGTAGGTAATACACATAGTCACATATTATCCTCTATATAAAAGAGAATAAATTTGACGTCAGGAAATCGTTATCATTTCAAAATTATACCACTTTAATAAATGAGACGTTGTGATTTCCTCAGATTAATTTTAGAAAGCTCAAATTGATTTGGTGCGACCAAAATGGGTCCTCGTATAACAACTCTTGATAATGACAATATCCAATACGACTCTGAAAATGGCATGTGAAATAATGTTGATATCAAGCAAATAGTTCGGTATTTATCATCATTCTTGATTGCGTTTTCTGAAACAACCAAAAGATATCATATCAACTCATAAATGCAATCATATAATTAATTTCACAGAACATTTTAAGATTCCATATTTTGAAGAATCATCAAGATAGAACACCATATGCGTATTTCTTTTATATATAAAAGTATAGAGTTCTTTTTATATAAATTATAACAGGGTTGTTATATGTTCGGCCTATTTTATAGATTAAAAAACATCAATGGAACTAAAAAGGGACCCAAATAAAAATAGCACTTCTGAAATTGATAGTTTGATACCATTTTGTACTTCATGACCGAATTAGTATTGTCTCAACGATTGTCTTTTGATAACTTTAATCAAACAAGTACTGTATAAGTAATTTTTGAACGAATCCTACTCTGAAATTTTGACAAATAACCGCGATAATATTTCACAAAAAATATTACTAAGAAAATATAAAAAATAGTAGAAACTGGCAAAGTGTAAACCATATGTATTATATAAATAAATTCTAGTTTTAGGTAGTATATTTTTGTAAATTACAGAAAATTTATGTACATATATTTTTGTAATTGTTTTATGAGAAAAATATACATTTTTGTAATTTGTTATTTTAAATTGAAGGAAGAGGTAGCGACGTGAGGGCAAGCACATGGAGATGCAGTAGAAATAGGGTTTAAGACTGCATGTGAAAAGTATAGGTTATAAGACCCTACCCACCCCAAGACCCTACATCAAACAACAACATTTTGTGACAACCATCGTGATCAATATTTTTTTTCTTCTTAATTTCAACTATTCATGTTCCAGAAATTGAAAACGCGGGTCCCATTTAACAGTCTCTCAAAACCTGATATGTGTTTTTTTTTTTTTTTTTTGACAACACATGATATGTGTTTATGTATTGCATATATTTTTTGATTTTCTTTTGCAGTTTCTTGAATGTTATTCAAACACAAACAGTGCAAACTCTTAATCCAGTAATTTTGTGCCTTACCCTGTTTCGTGGTCGAATATCTATTCCAACTAATCTCTCCCCGACTAAATGAGGTTGTATATTTGAATGTATTAATGAAGTGGCGACTAGTAAGACTTGCTTCGTTCAAAGCAAATATTTATGAAAGTTATAGTACAACCAATTCTTGGAGGTCAATATTAAAAACATATTAAAGGGTTCAAATCAAGAGAGAGAATGTTGTCCATAAAAATGTTGTTTTATGTATATACAAGTTGGTCTTATATTACAACTGGGTAGGTCATATGATCATAGAAAAGCCAATAAACCAAATAAAAACTTCAAAACAAGAAAAAAAAACTCCCACCTGCATTGGACACCAAGTTAACAAACAGTATGGTCAACTTATGTTTATGTCTTCCTAATAGTTTTATACTTTATACCAGTCTGTGTATCTCTCGTTTTCCATATTTGTAACTAAAATAAAATCGATGCTGTATTTTTGTCTGTATGTTATCTTTCTGACAAAAGGTTAGAGTTTTGCAACCAAAAACAGATTGCATACAAATGGAAAATGATTCATTTAGCTCCTATTATTGCAATTAAAAAAATAAGAAAAACTCGAAACCGAATGTATCATGTGTTTGTCACTTTGTCTGGCCGTAAACTCATTCTGTCCATAATACATATCAGACGATCTAATTAACGTATGAGTTTTATCATTGGGCCTGGCCTTTTTAACCAAATCTAATAGAAGTTGGAAAGTAGAGGAGGCCTCATTCAAATGCGAGAAACAGTGATACACCCCAATGTCTCAAAGACTCAAAGCCACACACACACACAAAAACATTTGATCAAGTAGATGATGTCTTAGCTTAAAACAATAGAAATGCAGGCTAGTTTATTAAATAGTTAAATTATGAATCAAATAGCTGAGAAAACGGGTTACAAATTTTGTGGAACTTTTGTTTCTTTCTATAGTCTTAAAAAAAAGAGAGACATATAACAGAGAAGAGATATATATCTGGTTTGAATGCTTAAAGACCAGAGTAATAATAATAGTGTTTCTAATGTAATGGCTTGACGTGGAAGACTTGACAAGTAGGTTTGTATGAAATCTTGGAAGCTGCTTGCTCGAACTTCTTGCCTGCTGCTTCGTTTTCCTCCAAGTTCACTTGTGAAAAGAAACGAGTCCACCACGACGAGCTACGCATTTTCGCCTGCAAAAACATCAAAAGTCAGCGAAGAGGGTGAGTGAGCCAAGTATAAACCTAAACCAGTTTTAGTGAACTTACCGGTTTCCCAAATTTCGACAATTCGGCAACTTTAGCCTTTTGTTGACCAGGATTGCCTATTATACACAACGAATCAGGATCAAGTTACACATCTTTTAATCAGGATAAAGTTACAAAAAAGGGTTTGGTTAGTAGTTACCTGCAAAGAGAAGGACGCCATCTGAAGCAACACGTGCAAGTTCAGGAACAGTTTTGTTCAAGTATCTAGGCGAGAGGTAATCAAGAGCATCTGAGACGATGACGAGAGAGAAGGACTTTGCTCGGTAAGGCAGAGGGAATTTGATGTCGGCTACACGTACAACGCCTCTGTGCAAAAGACCTTTGCAGCTCGAGTCTGCATCCTCTACGTCATATGGCTCAACACCCCATGCTTCAGTCTCATCTTCCTTCAGTAAAAGAGAGACCACCGAGCATGTGTCAGGACCCACGTGTAAGACTCTGCGCATGCTATCTCCGTACGCACTCTTAAGAAGAGGAATGGTTCTTTGCACTTCTGATGTGCATGAATAGTAGTCCCCTGAACAGAGACAAGTGTCACGAGCTCTTCGCAGGCTAAATCACTATCTTTATCTTAAGCACATGGATTGAAGATGAGAAACAAGAATCACCTGAGATCTTGCTGACTTCTATGATGCTTTTGAACATACCTGTAATCACAAGAACTTGCAAATCAGAGGTTTTCAAGACGAGATCAGAAGCAAAGCAGAGAGATTACAAACCTGGACCACTGTAAGCATAACCAATGAGAAGGCATGCTCCCTGTAAATATAACATTTTGAGAAAAAGGAATCAATTTGCGAATGACTTTGAGATGATTAGAGTGAAGCAAGAAAATGATGATACATACCACGAGAACAAGGCAAATAGATATTAGAGGAGACGAACGTGATTTTGAGTGTAAAGCTCCTACGAATGGGAAGCTTCCACCATCACCTACACGCCTCGTCGAACCTACTTGCCTTCTTGACATGCCTAAGATCCCTCAAAAGCTCTTCTTTAGACCTTTCATAGCAAAATAGATTAATCCACAAACACTATTATTCTAAAGCCTAAACACATCAAACGCTAATTTTCCAGCATTACCGACAAATTTCCACGAGACGCAGATTTTCAGCGAATTTGAATTAGCGTTTAACTAGTGTGATACAATAATCATTAACGCATCAAAAAAAATTTACCAGAAATGGAATCAATTTTGAAAAAAAAAAAAAAAAAGAGCGAGATCCATGAAAAAATGAGTATGCCGAATCTGGAATGCAAATTACAAGACGAACAAAACAGATTTCGCGGCAAGTTCGTAAAGGAATCATTCAGTCATACAGTAGTAAAAAAAATCACCAAACGGAAGATGAATCACTACAGAAACAAATCAATACCATGAATTGAGATCCATGAAACACGCTACGAGACAATCCTGAGGAAAACAATGCATACATTACATACCTTGAATCAATGATTTCGAATTAATGATGTTCGGATCCAAAGATCTTTCGTGTGAAAAAAAGAGCTTTCTTCTGTGTAGCTCGAAGAAATTCACTAAACGAACGAGAGCTTCCCAGTGTTATTATTGTCATTAAACAGAAGAAAAAAACAAAGCGAGAGCTGTAACTACAAAAACGGCGTCGTTTTTGATTATGCACACTAATTTAGAAATTAATTCGTTTCGAGTGTTGTGTGTGTCTCTCTATCTATTTGTAGGTTTTATGCAAAAAGAAACTATTTGATGTGCCAAGAGATTTTTGTTTTAATTATGGACCAAGAGATTCACATTGTACCTACAATCTTTTAAGTTTTAAAAAATCAAGGTATCTATCTATGTTTAACATATTCTTCAAAGCGAAACAAATTAAATATCGTAGTGGTCTTCCTGATATATAAACTTAGTGTAAGCTATATATAAACTTAGTGTAAGCTAGCAATAGCATATATCATCCTTGCCATATTCTTTCACCATACATTAATATTATACTTCATACTACATGCACCGCTCGACGATTATCTTCACGGCGTGAAATGCTACGTACGGCCTTCAGGCTTCATCTTAGACGAAATGTTTCCGGATTTGGGAGGAGTATTCATTTGTTGCAAGAGAGAAATTCTCACCATTCTCTATTCATCTTTTCTCAAAGATTAATTGCAAAATGACTTCTTTATTACCTTTTTTTCTTTGTTATTTTCTTATCTTGCAATTTTGTTAACATAAGAAATTAAATTAAATTAAATTAATCAACTAACTATTAATAACTTCAACCAATTAATTTTTGGGAATCATATCAATTGGTTGTAAGGCATAAAGAAAAATGTCGTTATAAGTGGTGTTCTATAAAAACATTTGATTATTAAAACAAAATTACTAAACAATTACATTTTAATTTCAAAAGTTACCATAGAACTTTTGTTTTACAAAATATAAAAGAGAAAGCATACAGACCTTTGTCTTAGCGAAACAAAGATAGCAGTAACTAGTAAGTTTCTTTGATATTTTGTAAGTACTATAAGCTCTGCCATCGTCTATGGCACATTTCTGCACCGTACTCCTCCATGCGCCATTAGTCATTTCCGACCTTGGCGTTGGCGTTGGCAGTCGCTGATGGTCTCCCTATTCGAAACCTTATAAGCGCATTTATTAATAGTCAGAGTGTCTTCTGTCGACTCGATTCTGATAACGAAAGTGGATAGGACAGATATTATTAAGAGACACCATACTACTATTCCTCTCCATCCATTACTCATCTTGTCTAATTTCTAAAACAACACAGTAGATTAATCACAACACGTTTTTGATTATCCCTTTTTCTCTCTCTTTTCGGTAACTTTTTGCTGTTTTTTTTTCTTTTTCTTTTTTAGTTTCTTTCAAGCTACGACTATATGTTTATATAAGGAATGAGATTTACTAATAATAGTATAGAGCCTTTTTTCTTTGTGCTGGTCCTCATGCTAAGTATACGGTGCTCCTTTATCCTCCAATAATGGACTTCTTGCCGTTTTGCCGACACTAACAAGTTTCAAAAACAACATGCACTGTACAACGACTTCAAAAACAAAAAAAAAGTGTTTTCCATTACAACTCTCTCAGTTATGGAGTCGTCCTCCGCTTCTTCTTCCCTTCTCTATCTTTCTTAGCTTTAGCTTTCTCACTCAAACTCTCCACTCCTCTCCTCTTATACATCTTAAAACTCACCTCTCTCTCAGCTGCCATATTCCTCACTTTGTCCGTAATCTCTACAGCGAATTCCTTATTGTACAGTTTCTTTACACCCTTCATAAGCTTAGCAAATGTGTCCGGTTGTGGCATAAACTCCATCTCCATCATTTCAAGACAATAAGCACACGCCTCCTTCACAAAACCTTTCGAGAACAAGGCATGGACCCATATCGTCCAAGTCGATACATTCACCTCTTTACTTGTGATGATGCATCTCCAAACATCTTCACCCATTTCAAGCTTCCCATCTCTTAAAAGACTACTCACTAATGACTTCAGAGTTCCGTATTGAGGAACAGAGAATAGTCCTCGAGTTACCATTTCTTTAAAGTGATCGCAGGCTTCGAGTAAACAACCTTGGCTTGTTAAAGCACTGATCATGATAACAAACGTATCTACTTCAGGAACCAACCCGTTTGCTTCCATTTCCTTCCATAACCGAACAGCTTCTTTCACTTCTCCCAATTTACAAGCCAATCTGATGACCACATTGTAAATGTCAAGATCAAGACGATAGCCTAACTGCTTCATCTTCACCATCAGCTCCAAACACTCTTCATACTTTTCCTTCTTCTCATGAGCCACCATGATATGCATATAAGTCAACTGAGACGGCACGAGACCTTTCTTCATCATATCATCTAACACATGATAACACTTATCCATCTTTCCCCATTTGCAAAACCCACTAACCAACGCAGTGTAAGTCACAGCATCAGCCTCACACTCATACCTCTCCATCTCAACGAAAACGCTCATCGCTTCCTCCATTCTATCTACCTTACACAGCGCCTGGATCAAAACAGTGTAACAATTCGCGTTTGGCTCAAACCCTCTCCTTCTCATATCTTTCATTAGATCATAAGCATCTGCCATTTTACCCGCATGAGCATACCCGCTTAGCAAGTTGGTGTAATCAACGACGTCTGGCTCAAATCCAGCTTCCTTCATCTGAACCAAAACATGTTTAGCTTCCATCATCTTCCCTTCCCTGCACCAACCACACAACAAGCAAGTAAAATACCTGAGATTTCTCGGAAATCGAACTCTCATGTCCTCGAAAAGCTTTGCAGCGTCCTTAACGCTGCCGTTTTTACACAACGCGTCGAGCAAACACCCAAACACGTACTCGTCCGGCGCTGAACCGAGCTTATGCATTTCGTCGAGCACTTCAACGGCTTTCTTCACCATAACCGCAGACGCGAATCTCCGCACCAGAACCACAAACAATTCCGGCTCAATCAACTGCGGATTCTCCTTCCTCATCTCTTCGATTAAACCCCAGACGGCTTCGAATTGCCGCATTTTGCTTAGAATCTTCACCATCGATCTGTACACTTCGTAGCTGTGGCAATACCCAGGTCGCTTCGCCGCCCACACGAAGAATCTGTAACCTAGATTCCCGGCATCCCCGCAACGATTCAGTACCCGTTCGATTAACCCGGGTCTGAGCTCAACGCCCGATTCGTCAAGCGCGAGTTCCAACTTCGGGACCCTCGAGTGAAATTTCCGCAGAATTCTGTATGCTTTCTCGACGTCACTCGCGAATTCATCGTACTTGGAGGTTTTCGTACGCTCGCTGTGGCTCTTCTCGAGACAAACTAAGCCGATCCCGTTGCTTCTCCGGAAATTATCTTCGAGAACTCTAGAAACGTGAAAATTTCTGTGAATCAGATCAAACCGAGACTTGAATTGGGAAGAAGATGCGAAGACGAATTGGCGTTTGCTGAGAAAACACTCGAATATGTGATAGAATCTACGCATCTCGTAAAGTAAACGGCAGCATTGATGATAATTTGCCTCCACTTTGTCGCATTTTCTTGGGAATAAAAAATAAAAAGTCGTCCTTCAGAGAAAATAATAATATTCGGGCCTAGCCTTAATGGGCTTTATCAGCGATTTTGGGCCCATTTAAGTAATTGGGCCGTTCCGACATAAATTGTGCCGTTCGGACACAGACATTTCCGACATAAAATAGGGAAACCGGAGTTCGGACATAGACTATTCCGACATAAATAGAGCCGTTCCGACATCTGATTTTCCGAAAAAAATTAAGGTTGTTCCGACATAAAATGGTGACGTTCGGACACAAACATTTCCGACATAAAATGGTGACGTTCGGACAGAAACATTTCCGACAGAAATAGAGGCGTTCGGACATCTGATTTTCCGACATAAAAAGGTCGTTCGAACATAATTTTTTCCGACAAAAACGGGCTGTTCGGACATACAAATTTCTGACATATAATAGGGACGTTCGGACATAAACTTTTCCGACAGAAATAGAGGCGTTCGGACATCTGATTTTCCGACATAAAAAACGTCGTTCGGGCATAAATTTTTCCGACAAAATAGAGGGCTGTTCGGAGTTAAAATATCCCGACGAAAAAATTGGGTTCTGTTAGTTTCCGAAAAATAATTGGGCTTTCTATTGGCCCATTTCAAAAATCAATTGGGTTAGGATCGGCCCATCCATACATAAAATTGGGCCCGTTTGGACATTAAAATTTGATATAAATAGTGTCGTTCGGACATGTAGTTTTCCGACATAAAATACGGACTTCGGACAAAAAGTTTTCCGACGTAAATTTGAGCCGTTCAGACATAATATTTTCCGACATAAAACTGAGCTTTCCATCGACCCATTCTGACCTCAAATTTGGATTTACCCAAGTTACAAAAACATTTGTTTAGTTTTTTACGAGAGTGAAAAAAAGAATTCTAATTAGTTTATTTTTCAGTAATCAGGCATTGAGTGACTAATCTTTCCTTCACCTTCCTCCATTTTCTTCTCCGTCATCTTCAACCAAATACAGACTCCTGTGAAGCTAATCACTAAGCTCGCGATTCCACTTCCAAGCCCAATCCCAACGATCGCTATAACTGATAATCCCTTGCTCTTCATCTCCTCCAATGGGTATCCGTACAACTTCTTGTTCCCTACGAACGAGCTCGAATTGAACCTCGGGAAATTTCCGTTTCGAGTCGCCAGATTCACCGGAATCGGACCGGATAATTTGTTGTTCGAGACATCGAACGCCGTTAATCTCGCGAGAAGCCCGAATTGTTCTGGGATTTGACTGGAGAGTTGGTTATCGTGAAGATCGATGACGTTTAAGTAAGCGCAGAGAGTGAGCTGAGGTGAGATTTGACCGGAGAGACGGTTAGATGAGAGGTTAAGAACAGCGAGGTTGACTAACAGCTGTAACTCCGCCGGAATCTCGCCGGAGATTTGGTTGGAAGATAGATCTAGAGATTGGAGATTTGTGCAGTTAGAGAGGAAAGGAGAAATGGAGCCACGGAGAGAGAGGTTGGTCAAGGAGAGCTTGTAAATTCGGCCGTTGTTGCAAACGGCTCCGGGAAGATAAGAAGTGAAACCGGAGCAAGGATTGGAGAAGAATGGTTTAGTCCAGTTAATGAGGTTATTCGCCGGATCCTCTAAGCTTAGACGGAGATTCGCCAAGCACGCTTCGTCGTTCGGGTCACCGGAGACTAAACGCTGTGCCGTTTTGAAACAGAGAAGGAGGAGGAAGATTAACCGGTAGCTAAACCGGTGATTCGCTGGCATTGGAGAGATTTTTCAAAAAAGGTTAAAGAAGAAGAAGGTGGTTTCACGTGAGTGTTTAAAAACGAAAAGAGAATGCAGAGAAGAAACAGAAAATGTGTTCTTGGAGGAGTGAGTGATCATCTTTCGGCCGGGTTTTAATGCGCACGTTAGTGTAAAGTCTTGGGGAGGTGCGCAAAATAGAGATTTGACAGATCAGTATTTCTCCATTAAGGGATTAAAAAACTGATTATATAAATTTCGTGTACACAATAGTCTCTATCAAAATTGAGTTTCTTTATCGTTTTCAGCTTTTAAAATAGTTTGTAGGAGGAATAGACCAAAGGTTTCATGCTTAGTCATGTCACACCGCATTAGCAATTTAGTATGATGCAGGGTATTGAATTCGGTAATCTTAGTTTTGAAGATTATTATTCGACAAATCTTTCTCTCTTTTTTCCTATATAAATAATTAAATACTGTGACAACATTTGTTTTTTGTTGGCCAGGGATTAGAACGAGATTGATACCCCATAAGTAGATAAGTTCAAATAAATATATGCACGTTTTCTAAGCACTATTGAGAAAGACAAACCAGACAATTGTCTTTACCTTTACGCTAAAAGAATTGTGTGGCTCAATGAATTGTCAACATTAACAAAAACTACACGAACGGATAGAAATTGGAATTGGATGGGCATGTTGTTCTTTTAGTGTTTCCACTGTTTCCAGTTTCTATATATAAACCAAACTATATTTGATAGCTACACATATTTATACAGTGATTTAAGTATTAAGAAGGAAAGACAAACCGAATCCAATGTTCAAGCAACAGCGGCTTTGGAACAGACATTGATGACATCATCTAGAGATGGATGATCTCCAGTTCCTTCGTCTTTTCGACCGTACAATAGTTTCTTGCCTCTGAACACAAACGTACCTCCCTGAGAAGAAGAAATAGCACAAAGGATCACAAAAATGCAGACAAGTTTTATCTTGTCTTGGCGACGAACCAAACAAAGAAAGAAACAAACCTGTTGCAAGACACTGCTTCTGTCTTCAGGAGTGGCTTCAATGGTGTAATTCTTTGTAGCTGCTCGTAATTCGTCAAATCTTGAGAAGACTTTAGCCTGTAATAATCAAAAGTTTCTAAGATGTTCTGAGGTGAAATAGTATATTACAATCTAAGTTGAGGCAGTCCATACGCTAGCTGGGTTGAAGAAAGTGCGGCCTAAACCATAGTATAAACCAAGAACATCATACGCCTGCACAGATTAAAGCAAAAAAAAAACCCTCTTAAAACAATCAATCAGCAATACAAGACGTAAGATATCTAAAGAAAAACAAGCTAACCTTGCGTTCAGGATCAGCGTAAAGGCATTCCATGGGAAAAGGTAACTAAAGCATTGGAAACAGATACTATTAGACTCATGTCATTATCATCAGAAGGTGAAAACGTTAGACCATAGACTCATGGAGACACATACCCTAGTGGCAAGCAAACGAGCCTTATCAGGAGTCCCAACACCAACAGCCACCAACTTAACTCCAGCCGCTTCAAATCTAGGTTTCGCCTCTCTCAATGCTGTAGCAAGCTCCCAACTTTCATATACATATAATTCAAGCTTATCATTGTTTTGAAACTAAAGAAACAAATTTGCAAGTGTTGTTTAAGGATTTCAATGAAATTACCAGCAAACGCATCCGAAATGCCTCAAAAGCACAACAGCAGCAACTCCCTATGTAAATCAAAAACCACAATTCAAAAGCTAATATCCGAAATGAATCACAAGAATTCGTGTGTTTGAATTAGTAATTACTGCTGAACATACATCGTTCTGATCCCAGAGATCACTGAATTGAACGCGCTCGCCAGAAGCAGTAAAAATGGAGACATCGCCGAGGATTTCGCCGATATCTTCCCTGTAATCAGTGACGGCATCAGTGGTTTCAGTGCTAGCTCTCGCGAAAACCACACGAGGTCTCAAGGTCGGCGAAACGGAAGTGCGATTGGATTTCAATCCGGAGAAAGGAACAGAAACAATCGAAGACGAAAACGTATATGGTAAAAGAGAGGATCGTTTAGAAGAAACAGAGGAACAAATGAGCTGCAATGAGCTTGAAGAACGTAGAGAGATCATCGCCATAGCTTGTGACAGAAACCTAAATTCAGCTTTTTTGCGACTGAACCAAATGGACAAGACGAGTAACTAATAATCAGAGCCGTGGAAATTAAAACACGTGGCGGAGAAATGACCGAGAAACCACTTGACGTCATTTTAATAATGGGCCCGTCTTCAGCCCATCTTCATTTCTAAAGTCTAAACCATTCAAATCCAAGCCCATACTAAGCTATGTAGATATGTCTTTCACTTTTGGAGATGTTTCACTTTGATTATGTGACACTAATGACTAAACTAACACATAAAACTGAACTGTTTTTATTTCATACATCAAAAAATTGCTATAATCATCACTCACTAAACTGACAAACAGGGAGATAATAAGTATCAAGCTGCCAATACTTTTGCTTGACACCTTCCCAAACCTCATCACCAAGACAATCCTTCACCGGCAACGGAATCAGCTGCGTACTAAACCCCAAACTCTCAATCTCCAACGTCACCAGATTGCAATACACCACATGGAAAAACGCATTGCTCCCACAAAACCCATTGAAATAAGAATAAACCCCAAAAGGCTTCAACAGCCTCGTCAGCTTCTGATGAAACTCCCACAAATCCTCGTAATACTCTCCATACGTATCGAAAAACACCCCATCGTAACCACACTCATCAAGCTTATCAACATGGTCTTGCCATCTCCCAAACACAATCTCCACATTCTCCTTTTCACCCCAACCGGACTCGATCATACGCTTGTAAACATCCGGATGCGCTTCGATGATCGTGTGTTTGGTCGGATTGTAGCTTTGGATCGCTGTGTCGACGAGTCCCATACCGAATCCGACGTTGAGGATTGATCCTCCGTTGGTGCAGATCGCTTTGGCGTGAGCTTCCATTAGTGGCTTCTCCCAAGCCATCATCACTCCTTTGCTCTCGTTGTCCATTAGCTTGTCTTCGCTGAAACTGACTCTGTCTTGGAGATAGTCTTGGTTTGAGTATTCGCTTTTGGTTTCTTTGCGAGCGATTGTTCCTAGGATTAGCTCCGATTGGATTCCGGTTTTGAGGAGGAGGTCAAATGCTTCTTGGTGTCCTGCTTCCATGGCGAAGTCTCCTGCTGAGAGGTTTGACGGAGAGAGAGCGTTCCATGGAGCTCCTGATTCGAGTAAGGCGGAGACGATCTCGGCGTTTCCGGTTTTGGCGGCGTGCATTAACGGCGTCAGACCGTCGCCGTCAAAGTGTGTGACGTCTGCTCCGGAGTTTATCAAAGTTTGAACCTTTTTCAAGTCGCCGGATTTAGCCGCCTCGCATAGCTGGTCTGCTTCTTCCATGGCTTTTGATTGTGATTTAGACTGAAGAACAACAAAAACAAGTAAAACGCTGATTAGCAAATCTGTGAACTTTTGTTTGTGGGATTTGTAACGATTAGGCAAAAATTGAAAAAGAAAATGATTTGTGATACTTGATTTGGCTCAGACACGCACAAATGAAAGTCATCAAGAAAATTTACAAGAGTTTGTTTGGTCCCTCTAGTAAATTTCAGGATCGAGAAATGCTTTTTTGTCATCATCGCCTCTAAACGAAATTGGAACTCCGATATAAAAAAATTGAAAACAAAAATCACGGAAATGAAAGTGAAATGGGATAAGAAAAAAACGAGATTGAAATTGAAATTAACAGAAAAAAAACGACATGAGAAAATAAAGATGGAACTGAGTTAGTTTGCCTTACTTGCAGAATTGGAGACTATTATGAAATGAGTAGTGTGTCTACTGGCTACTTATATATCTCTGTCGGTTTAATTTGTTGCTAGGGTTTTGGTTGGGCTTTATGGGCTAATAATTATTAATAAGTTAGTAATTTAGTGGGCCTATTCCATATTTTGATAGACCTTAGTGAAAAATGCAGTGAAAATCTCACAAGTCATAACTCAAATGATTCTGAATTTTTGCCTCTACCTCTAGATTTCATCAACCCCTCCAGCTTTTTGCCCAGAGTTTAGCCTTTACAGAGATCAATTTTCCATAACAATGTCGAAACTAACTGGTCCAGATTTTAAGAGGAACCAGTGTCGTTTTGGATAAGTTAAAGAGCCCTTCAAAAAAAAAAAAAAAAAAAAAAAAAAAGATGTAGTGTTGACGAGTTTAAGGTTTTCTTTGCATTTTCACTTAGGTGTGTCATTGAGCTTCGGCCGACTAAAAGTAACAAAAGGGAGAAAAAAACAAATGTTGAGGATTGTGTGGACAAGTTAATTTCGACAACGCTTTTCTAATATTGCGGGCATTCTTTGGAAATCCTCTATTTAAGTTAGTCCATTAAAGTACAGATTATATTTATATGGAGGGATTAGGGGTGATGTCATCAATGACAGTTAATATCTCGTGGTTAAGCTCTTAACGTACTTTTTTTTACTGCAAATTTTACATCTTTTTCTTTAGAACGCATATCAGTCTTACTGCAAATTATCATACCAATGTTAGCTGTATGTCCAATACAAATTCGACTTCAGATAAAAAACTCGGACTCTCTTGATTGGCCAGAGAACAAAAAAACTAAAAATTAAGTAAACTGAGAAAGATTAAGAAACAAAAGTAGATGATTGAGAAGAGAGCTCATATTCTATGGGTGTATAATGAGTCTATCATGCCCATAAAATGAGCAGATCAGAAATTTTAATCTTATTTTTTATAATCACCGCTCTCTTCTCCGATCGATTTTCAGAAAAATAAAAAATCCAGAATAGCAAAATTTGTTAAAAGTTAAAACCATGAACGTATACGCGCAGCAAAAGACAAATCACATGAGCTACCAAGTATCAAAAACCGAAAAATAAAATAATAAGCAGAGAAAGAAAACTCTTATAAATTCTGTTCTTGGTTGTAAATTGTTAGACGAATTATATCGAAAAGAGATTTTCAGTGGCTATTTATATACCTGCGGTGGCTCTCTAGTCGTCTGGAGCTAGGGTTTCATTGACCCTTTATGGGCTTTTAACAATATGAATTGTGTATAAATGCGCCTAACTGTATGGGTCTTATGTTGCCATGTCTTGTGATAAAAATGCGAAAGGCTCACGAATTCAGATCATTAGGTATAGAATAAGCCCAAATGTAATGAAGGCATAATTAAGAATATAAAATATGTATGGTCTTCTGATGTCGTTTCGTGATATTGCGCGCATTCATAGCAAGTCTTTGTATTTGTTGTTATAGTCCTTCAAACAAAAATGAAATAAAAACGAGTTATTTACATTGGGACACACTTTTAGACTTACAGTTTATAAAGAAAGGCACTTTCTGATTACGGTGCACTTTCAACACATGCAAAGACAACAATAACCTTCTGTCATCTTTCACCTTCTCTCGCTCACACATTTTCACCTTTATGCTTTTCAATTATTCACACAAAAAATTACAGCTTGTTTACCTTCCGCCGGCGACAGCTTCTTCACCTCCGCCATCAATTACCCAAAATTTATGTTCGCTTTATCCCCATTGATAACCCAATCCATCTCTGATTTCACGTCATCACCACAAACCCATAAATTGAGTTGTTCATGTTTTCTTATATGGCCTACAGACTCCGTCGTCATAACCCACCTTCTCTTTTATGCCTCCATACTCCACCACATGGAGTCCTCACCGGCTCTCAAAGCACCAGCCACCGTCACTGTGGAAGGTACTCATTGTAACCAGATTTGATTTTTTGATCTGCTATAATTTTGATTTATCTCAATTGTAAGATTTGCTTTTACTAATATTTGTTACCTGATTTATCTTCAAGTTTCGGAGAGGTTTCTTCTGCTCCATATGCTTCACCAACTAATAATCTGCACTATCAGGTTCCTAGATCTTCCTTCTTATTGAATCTTTGATTACCAAATCAGAATCGATTTTACCCTTCCAAATCTTTAAATTTGCAGAGTGAGGCATGGGAAAGTGGAGCAAGCGCATTGTCCATATTGGTTTGTTCATCGAGAGCTTTCAAATATGTATGCTATCCACATCATTGTGTCCATAACTCAATATCCATATGGGTATGAAATTACGGGTCATCTCGTAGGCATGTTTCACGGGATCGTATCCATATGACCATGTCCATACTCCTATATCCATATGTATATCTAACACTTTACACCTATATGCTATATCCATATCCCCACGGTTTGATGTTGCACTTTTTATCCTATTCTAATTTTTATGTAAACAAGGACATTACAAAGCAGCTTAGTGTTCTAGAGACGCATCAGGAGAAAAAACTAAGTTTATTCTTTCTTTTTAAGCAACTCAAATACAAGCTTTAGAGGAGATAAATACAACTCAATCAACTCAAACCATTTTTGCTGTACACAGATAAATATCCACGTATATAGGTCCATAACTGTGAACAAGTGTGTCCATATATCTTTGCTTTTTCTAATGTTTTCCTTTCCATACGCCATTGTCCATAACAGTTTATCCATATGGTTTTTTGTCAAATTTTGTATTTACATCGTGCTGCAGAGTCAAACCTATGTACAATCTTCATATGTCTTGCTTTTGTTTTGTCTTAATGTGTCCATATGAAGTTCTCCATTTGGATGTTTCATACAAGACTCTCTGTTTTATGGATATATTATTTATCTACTATTCTGTTTTGTTTGGTTCAGATTGGCTACGTACGAGAAGATTGTTGTTTCCTTTTACTATGTCACTTTATGATATAAGAAGTTTCAAAGCCAAATCCAAATGAGAGTTTTGAAATGATCAAAGCATAGAATGCAGACTTAGATTCACAAAACAAGTTTTAACTAAATCCAGATAACTTCTTAAGAGTTTATGATAATCAAGACAGTGCCACAAAGAATACAAACCACACACTACTAAAGGACCATTAATTTGTCCATATGAGATTGTCCATTTGGATGTATCCAGTTTTCTGCTATAATGGTTCATTTACACTATCGAATGTCCACATTATTTTGTCTGTCCAAAGTTCTCCATTTGGGTGTGTCCATTTTGTTATATTGGTTCATCATAATGGTTCTTGTAATGATTTTGACAGTACAAAGCACAAAGCACCACATGGTCCACATCCGTTTATAAATTTTGAAGTTCATTCTATGAACTCAAAGCACTTGTATTTGTTATATGTACAAAGAGAAACATGACAATCTGAGAAGACTTTTAATGGCAACAACAACAATCAGAAAGTCAGAGATCAACTTTCCTTCACCAGTATTTGAACATACAATTTCAATTTCATTAGGATCATCCACAGGATCTCGTCCATAAGTTTCCACTATTGTATGTCCATATTGACGTATCCACCTCCATACATACTATATATTTTTCAAACCCCTATATTTATATGGATATAAAATTATATCCATCTGTTTGTATCCATATGGATGTATAACACTTACATATAACATCTGGTTCTGTTGGATGATTGATTCTTTTAGGAGACTGTCCATATGAATAGGTCCATTAGAATGCGTCCATAGTCCTATATCGGTTTAGTTCATATCAACTAAGATATAAGTTACAATGTCAGTAGGCTGTCCATATGTTGAGAATGGATCTTACTCGAATACCAAAGATTTTTTTAAATTGGTGGAGACGTTCGTCCATTGATGGTTACTTACATGTTCACGTTTTCATGGATAAAGTTGATGGTTACAGCAATGGACACATTGTACTGGACAACAAATGTTGGATATGCATTGATGGTGATATGCATTGATGGTTTCGAAAGAGTCATAGTTAACAATTTTAGTGGATACTACATGATGTATACGATTAATTGGTCAGAATGCTCATTTTGTTTGTGTGTACACGAACTCATGCCCAATGCTCTTTTACATGTTTGCACGTTCTGAGCCAAACCCGAATTGGGACAACAAATTAATTTTTCTATTGTTTAAATTAGTATCCACATTATACTTTCTATTTGGATACAAGACAACTCTTCACTAGATCAATACTTTACATCTGTCAAGTTTTCATATACACAAAAACCATTGATATGTCTCGAATCTACCAAAACCCAGATCTGATTCTTGACAAACCCGAGTTACCCGACAAACCAAACTTGTTTCAGTTTCTATTTGAAAAACTCTCAAATCTGAATAATAACCCATGAAATTACAAGTGTCTCACCTCCCGTTGTTTTGGTTTCATTCCATCACTAACGGTGACCAAGCAATTCCTCCTTTTAAATCGTTGTGGAAGAACACCATAAACAAATCTGGTGACGGCAGCATTGGTTTATAAAAAGGAAAATAACTGTGGCATCTATTTTACGGTCACCGGCTAAATTCATTTTTTCTCTTTACGCACAATATCTCATTAAGGGTATTTTTGGTCATCCATGGTACAAAACTTCATCGAAAACAGAGAAAAGTGCACCTTATTCACAAAGTGCCTATTAATGATAGGAAAGTGAGAAAAGTGCTCCTTAGTATAAATAACTCAATAAAAACGGTTAAATAAAAGCTAATAAGCATATCATGATATGCCGTATGTGTGCGGATAGAATTAAAGTAGACCTATGTCTACGTGTTTGAAACGAATCTTGCAATGCGGATCCCCTTTTCCTTCTATTTTTGACCAGACTTTTTATTTTGTGTGTGCAGAACATGCCATGCGCCAAGTGTTATTGTCGTTACGATTAACCCCTTCCTAATTATCACAACGATTTTTCAAAGTGATCATGGTTTTAAAATACTGTAACTACACCTCATGAAATACTATTTACGTGGATGAAAATGTCAAACACAACAAACAGTACTGTACTACTGTCTCCTTTCATTTTGTTTGAATCACTCTTAACATTATGGCTATACCACCCCATATTATATAATTAGAAAACACAAAATCTATACATTTAAACATATAAAAATAATGCCCACACGGAAAAATCATTCGGTGAAACTCAGTATACGGATACATCGGCCACCAACTTTCTTCAATATATGTGATGTCAAATATTTAAGATGTAGTTGGCTCCATATCGATCAATTTCACCAGAACTGCCTGATTAACCAACCAAAAAAACACTTGTTGGTTAGATATTTATATATACATTTTGAGCATATTATGAAAATACATGTGCGTGTTTGGTATGGTAATGGTTTCATGACGTACACTTACTCAAAGATTATATGGCTCACGTTTCTGCACAACTTTTATCTCATCTCGTCTTTTCTCTATAAATACGCCTCAAATATATGCATGTAGCTTTACTCTCACATATCTTCCTCCTCATCTTTATTGATTTAATACCTCTCTTAAGTATATTTGATCTCTATCTCCCTTCTTCATAACAGCTGTAGAGTACTTAGTCTTATAAAATGGCTAAGCTCACAGCTTTCTCCTTCATCGTCGCTCTTCTTCTCTGCTCCACGCTAACATACGCATCAGCCCGGCTCAATCCAACCTCCGTTTATCCGGGAGAAATCTCCGTCAAGGTCTATAAACCTCATTGATTCTCTCACAGTCTCACTCATGTATATTCATATCATTGATTGTATACATGTATAGTGAAATGATAATTATGATCGAGTTTGCCACTTTAAGTCACGTGCGTATATTATTTTCTGATGTGCAGCAGAACGTCGAGCAAGGAGAGGAAAGCTGCGAAGGTGTTGGAGAAGAAGAATGCTTCTTGATACGAAGAACTTTAGTTGCTCACACTGATTACATCTACACTCAGAACCACAATCCCTGAATGATTTTAGCTTATCATTGTTGGAATCATTTGCTAAATCATATATTTAATATTTAGTGTATCAACTTTCAACACTTTAAGTTTTATTCTGTGCGCACTATTGTACTCTCTTAATTATTATCAAACTACTTCATATATGTAGTTACTGTATCATTGTCACTTAAGCTGGTACTAATTAGCTAAATAGTGAAAATCATTATTCTGTTTTTTTTTCCTTTTCATTCATTTAAAAACCAATACTATATATCATAAATTCATAATACTAGTTCGTCATATTGCAACCACAAAAGCAAATAATCATCTTCATTTTATTTTGTCTTATATGAAAGCAGCTGACTTTCTTGTGAAAATTAAATTTCCTACTTGTGATAGCACCAGTTTCTCATACCTCACACACACATTAAAGATAGTAAAAGCATACAGCTATCAAATAATGACATACATACTTTGAGATTGATGTGTGTGTGGATGTTAAAAATGTAACCATAAACTTATCAATAACTAGCGCTATGTCAATGAGATACACATGGTTATTAACTAATTCTTCAAAAGTTGATTATAACCAATGAAATCAGAGTTGAGATAAATTAGGAACACATTGCCATAAAGTTTTGGAAAGGGTCAAAATCAAATCACGAGCTTCAAATCTTAAAAAGAAAAAGACAGGTGAGAAGAATCGAAGAGTGTCCCATTCTCTTTTCTTTCCATCGTTGAGAAAAAATGAAAAATATCAAACAAAAGGCTTCTTAATGGGCCGAAAATGTTAGATTCAATAAACTTTGTGTCATGCCCATTTTGAAGTTAGCACGTGATAAACCGGAATCTGAAACCCTTTTAGGCTTTTAAGGCGGAAAGATCAGCTCAAGCGACGGCGACCGGAGATTTACTCGAGCGGGATTTCAGTCTGAAACAATGTTCCGGAGGAATAGGTTTCTGTCTTTACCGATGGTTATCGGAGCAGTTGTGTAAGTACTCGTTTTATCGTCATTCGTTTCCTCCTCGAAAATCTTACTCTGAAAATGCTATGATTCTGTGTATACTTCCTCTAGATTATCGGTTTCTTCGGGAAGATCTGATTGATTTTGCCCCAATTGAATTGCAGATGAGTGGGATTAGGAAATTGTAGATGATTGCTCAAAGTTTTAAACTTGTGAATGATAAATTTCGGTCTGTTTTCATTTAGCTAGATTCGTCGAAGGTTTTGTAGGAATTCGATATGATTTTGAAGGATCTGACTTCAGTTTCTCGAAATCGTCACGAAACAATCATCATTTTTAGCATCAAAGATCAGGATTTGCGTAAATTGACTTAAACCGAGATAATCAATCTGAACATTTTGAGATAAAGCCCAAAATGTTGATCTCTCCTGAATTTTGTTAACCGGAACAAATGACCGAGTTATTCACAATGTTTGTTTGGAATTTGTCGCAGGATTGGTGTCGTTTCAGGGAAAGCCATTTTCGGGCCTCCACTTGATGATTACTGGAGGAATAAGGTCGAAGCAGAAGCTGCTGCTAAAGAAGCCACTGAAAAGAGCTCAGATTCAAAGCCTTGACCTTGAGCATCTCCCTAAAGATTTAAGGTTTATTACAAGAGTTATGTAAACATCACAGACCATAACTTAAAGAGCTTCATTTGCGAATCTAGAAGGAAGTGATTGTTTATTGTAGTAGGCGATAGGAATAAAGGTCAGAAAGTGTAACAATGTAAGTGGCTTGCGTATCACGTTTTGTAAAACTGAAGGAGAATGACAAACCCTAAAAAAAGCACAGTTGTTTTTTTTCACTTCTTCTTCTTCGTCAGGCTTCAGAGCAAACTTGAAACCCCTTTTGGGAAATTCCCAAATCAATTAAATTACACTTTACAGACGATCAAACTAACCAAATCTGAACTCTTTATATCATTATTGTCATCGATTTCATCAAAAGTCTCCACCTTTTTCCCCAGTTTTCAGTGAAAGCAAACAGCTTATGAATTTCTTACAAGTTACAACAATCAACAGAGCAAGTTGAGAACTTTTTAACAAAAACTTTCGAGGGGAAAACGAAACCTGTAAGAAAATATGTATATTGGATAAGAGTTTGGGAAGATGTCAGAAGCCGTTGCAGAATTCTTAACAGAACAGAATACTTTCACTTTCACTTTCTCTTTCGATATCTTTTACAATTTGCATACGGTAGATATAGGTTTTACTGTAACAAAGGTATATGTTTGTTGTTAATTTGAATCGTTGATTGATAGCTGTTCCAATGTGTACTGCTTCATATGTGACTATTTTATTTGATTATGAACATTGAAAACATGTTACAAATTATTTAAATCACTGTTCATAATCATATGACTGGTTACCACGTTTATCCATTTCCTCAGCAACAACAAAATAAACTCCAATTTGAATAGGTCTAGAATCTAAATGATTAGTAAAAAAAAAAAAAAAAATAGAGAAAACAATACTATCACCGTATCACGTTCACGTGTTAAAAATGTTGTAATTAATTTCGTAAATCGTGATCATTGACGGTATAACTAACTGAACTAAAAAGAACAAGACTGACTCTATCAAACCAAAAAACATTAAACTGTCTTTGCCACAGATTAATTTTACTGCTGGAATGTTACTGGTTGCTTTTATCTACTCTAGAGGAAATATATGACATTTACCTGAAATGAAAGCGAGACACGTGGACACCTGGCTTTTTGCGATTAGGAAGAGGCGAGCCGTCGCGCCTCTCAGAGTACACCCATATTGCCACGTCGCTTTAAATTATTACACGTGGCAAATCTCGTGTTGGTCGGCTACAACACATCAATCTTTGCTAAATTAGACGTTTAATTTTCTCTTTTTCCTATCTTTTTAATTTTAAATTTTTGATTGAAGTTTAGGTATTCCCCGTATTCTCGAGCAAATCCAAGATCCCAAGGGTTCGGAGAATCTACGGCCGTCTTCTATATTTTTACCATTCCTTTTTATACCAATAAATAATCGAAATAAAACCAATTATAGAAAATATCTGCATTTCCAGTGAATTTGTCTTGATTTTTTCATTTATCATTATCAGTTACTATAAAAATCTAAAAAAACATTTATCACCGTTAGCTGTATAAGGTCAATTTGTCAGACTTTATAAAAAAAATTCTAGTTACGCAAAGATTGTCCCTGTGTAAAAACATATAAACAAATGTATGATGTATGTCAGTATGTGGGGGCTTCGTGCGTCTATATACATACACAAGTTTCACTTAGATACGATTTGGCTTCAGTTTCGGCTTCTCTCTTTTCTCCTCCACCAACATAACTATTTTACCCTTTTTTCAAGCCTGATTTTTTTCTTCCATAGAATCTCTCCATTTTTAGGATTCTCTTCCATTAGTCTCTCTATTGAATCAGAATCTTAACTCAGGTATATCTTTCACCCTTCGTTTTTTTCGTCTTGAAATTCTTGAGAAAAAAATTACAGAGTCTCTCTGGGGTTTTCAAGACGTTTCGGATTCGGATTTTCATTTGGTTCGTTCGTCTGCACAACGATTGAATCTTTATTTTCATCTCCTCAAGACAGTATTGGGTTCGTCTTCTGATTTTTCAATTGCTCTGTTTTCTAAACCAAGCATGGTTTTCAAATGCCAGTTAATTGTTGTTTGTGTTTCTTCAGTTAATAATAAATATCTCTCAGTCTAGCAAAAACCCAGATTTTTCGACATTTCAAGGAGGAATTTTGATCCAGAAGACGATTAAACTGAGCATAAGCTTAGTTTTATATAAACTTTTTTTTTATTAATTTTAAAGTGCCAAGAATGGTTTTAGATTCGCTTCTAAAATCTGAACCGAGGATATCGGCTGCTTCTTATTTATCTTAATTTTTTTTTACAATTAAACGTGTTTTATTGCTGTTTAATTATCTTTTAAGCATCGTTTACTTCGTGGAGTTATACAATCCTAATTCAAATACAAATACAAATATGAATACATTGCTCTTCTTCTTCTTGTTCGATTAATAAAACAAATTATGCATTTGTGTATATATAGGTTTGAATATTGGGAGCTGAGTAAATAACATTAGCGGCAAATAATAAGATGATGGAAATAGCTTATCAGCCTCGGATTGATTCCGAGATCGAATCACTCGTCGAGAGAATCAATCCTCCCAGGTTTGTACTTTGATGACGAATAATATTTTCATATATTTTTAACTAAATTATTCTACTAATCTAAACATATTCTTGGTTTTGTGCGCTAATAAGGGTTTGTATAGACAACGACACAGACCCAGAGTGTACACTTGTTAAGGTATCTTAAAGCTCTTGCTAGTTTACTTTGTCATGCTTTTTAATCATCATGCTCACAGTTAATGATTAATTAGTCCTAATTTATTGGTGTGTATAAATATATTTTAGGTGGATAGCGCGAATAAGTACGGGATATTACTGGACATGGTTCAGGTTTTGGCTGACCTCGATCTCGTTATCTCCAAATCTTACATCTCATCTGATGGTGAATGGTTCATGGATGGTAAGTCATCCTCATCATCATCACATGTCATCATGGTGGGTCAGAAATATGACGCCACTCTCTGAAATATTTCTCTTTGTTAGTGTTTCACGTGACGGACCAACTCGGGAATAAGCTCACCGACCGAAGCCTTATTCTCTACATCCAACAGGTTCATTTATTTAAATGGAGTTATTATTTAATTTATTTTATTATAATTTTTGTTATATTGTCTAATGTTTTTGTTGATTTAATTTCAGGCAATATGTTCTAGCAGAACGGGAGGTATAACAAAGGAGATGCAGAGTAATCTAAAACGGGAGGTGCAACAGCGCCACGTGTCAACAGAGCACACGGCGTTCGAGATAACCGGAATCGACAGACCTGGTTTGCTGTCCGAGATCTCCGCCGTACTATCCGACATTGGTTGTCACGTGACTGCCGCTGTCGCGTGGACCCACCACGAGCGAGCGGCAATGGTGATTTATCTAGAAGACGGCTTTCACGGTGGGCCCATTATCGACCCTATAAGAAAGGCCCAAGTGAAGGATCACCTGGATACTGTTATGGAAGCCCACCACAGAGTCGGCGATGAGTCTCGGGTCGTCGTGAGTGTGGTCGAGGCTAAAGGCGGTCCGGTCGGGTGGGCCCACACTGAGCGGAGGCTTCATGAGCTAATGTTCGCTGAAGGAGACTTCGAGAATTGCTTTGGCTGCGACTGTTTCATTGGAGACAGGTGTGATGCGTTGTGGAGGGGAAGGTGCGAGAGGATACACGTGGCAATCGAGGCTTGTAATGGTTATTCAATGGTGAACGTGAAGTGTAGAGACAGACCAAAGCTATTGTTCGACACGGTATGCGCTTTGAAAGAGTTACAATTCGTGGTGTTTCACGCCGTGGCCGGAGCTAAAGGCTCGACGGCGGAGCAAGAATATTTCATAAGGAAGAAGAACGGGTGCACGTTAGAGACGGAAGGGCAGAGAGAGAGACTGAGGCATTGTTTGGTAGCTGCGATCGCGAGACGCGCTTCAAGCGGTTTGAAACTGGAGGTTCGGACAGAGAACAAGATGGGTTTGTTGTCGGACGTGACGAGAGTTGTGAGAGAAAACGGTTTGTCGATAACGAGAGCTGAGATGAGCACGCAAGGAGATCTGGCGGTTGGTTCGTTTTACGTGACGGATGTGAACGGTGGTGAGACGGATGCGACTGCGAGTGCGGTTGAAGCGGTTGTGCGGGAACTAGGTGGAGCGGTTGTGACGGCGGTAAAGGCGTTTGGGATGGTGTCGACTAGGTTGGGTTCGTCGAGTGTTGATGTGGAGCGAGACAGAGCTAAGTTGTCTATTGGGAGATTGGTTTGGTCGAAATTAGAGAGATTATCGACGTCGATAAGATCCTTGTGAAGTGTCTTGTAAACTCTTTCTTTCTTTTGGCGCGGTCGTTGTCGTTGTACATATAGCTGGACTAGGAATATTTTTTCAGGATGAAATGAAAACTAAAACTTATTGGATTTATTCAACCAAAATCGCAACACTTGGTTTTGTTCTTAGTAGGAACGTTTAATCGGAATGGATTCATCGTCCAGCCAGATTGTTCAGATCAAATTGAAAACTCGCCAATAATTTTGAAAACTTGAAATGTGTAATCCAGAGTTTAATTTTAATCCCAAACAGTCAACATTTCGGTTAGTTTTGGTTTGATTGCTGAATTAGCGGTTACGTACTTACGTTACTGAATTAACAAACTCGAGGGTATAAACGGGAAGCTATTAGAGACCTTTATAAACCCTAATATCTTTTTCGTCGCCGCTCGATTTCGAGTTTGAGGAGGTTCAAAATTCTTTATAATTCGAAGAGAAAAGCCCAGCAGTGACTATCTCCAAGCCATTAGCTCATTCATCTCAATCTCGAGCTTTGCAGGTATATACTTTTTGTGTTGATTCGATTTTACTGTATCGTTTCCATGACTCAATTGTTTACGAATTTTGGTTTGGGTGTTGATGTAATCAGCAGACGAATTTGGATTTTCTAAATTAGTGAATTTGGCGGCGAATAAGCAATCATGGCGAATTTGGAATCGGAGCAGCATTCATCTGAAATGGAAGAGATGAAGAAGAAGAGTAAGAAAAGAGCCAGAGACGAGGCGAAGAAACTAGAGCAGCCAGCGGTGGATGACGCAGAGAGCGAAGAAATAAGAGCGACAAGTGATGAAGAGTTGAAGAAGAAAAAAAAGAAGAAGAAGAAGAGTAAAAAAGTGAAGCTCGAAGAACAAGACAATGGCGAAGAAGAAATAACAGCGATAAGCGATGAAGAACCGAAGAAGGATGAAAAAGCGAAGCTCGAAGAACAAGACAATGGCGAACAAGAAGAAGAAAAGGAAACTAGTGGGAGTGGTATAATGACAAACGAAACGTTTGAGTCATTGGGATTATCTGATCACACTTATAAATCCATCAAGGAGATGAAATTTTCACGCATGACTCAGGTAACAATAATCGGAAATTGAAACATCATGTTTTTGTAGTATAAGCTAACACTCGACCTCTTTTATTAAAACCACTTCTGAAATAAATTATGTTTGGCAGATTCAAGCTAAAGCAATTCCACCATTGATGATGGGAAAAGATGTACTTGGAGCTGCCAGGACCGGTTCTGGTAAAACCTTAGCTTTTCTTATTCCGGCTGTAGAGCTTCTGTACCATGTTCGGTTTTCTCCTCGCAATGGAACAGGAGTCATCGTTATCTGCCCAACAAGAGAGCTCGCCATTCAGGTCCATATTCTTTCTCAATTAATACGCAGATTTTATCATTTTGGCATTGCTTTGTGCTTTTTTATCAACTAAGTAGGTGATTTAATATTTCAGTCATATGGAGTGGCAAAAGAGCTTCTCAAGTATCATTCACAGACTGTGGGAAAGGTGATTGGTGGTGAGAACAGAAAGAAGGAAGCTGAGATTCTTGTGAAAGGTGTTAATCTGTTAGTAGCAACCCCTGGAAGACTTCTCGACCACCTTGAAAACACTAATGGATTTGTATTCAAGAGGTTGAAGGTAAACAAACACAAACTCTGGTTTCAGTTTTGTGCTACACTATTGCCTACTGGTGTTGCCATGGTTGTTTTGAGTTAATGTAACTCTTCTTTCTGTGTTGAAAATTGCAGTTTCTTGTGATGGATGAGGCTGATAGGATACTGGAACAGAACTTCGAAGAAGACATGAAGAAGATCATTAAGCTTCTACCAAAGGTATAGTGAAGTATCCAGTCATTTCAATACGGAGACATTGTCTCTAAGTTTAACCTGAATCAATGAGAGTCAAATTTTCATTTCATGTCGAAGTGCTGTTGATAATGGTAAACTCGTCTTTGTTTCTATGATGTAGACAAGGCAGACGGCACTGTTTTCCGCTACACAGACTTCCAAGGTTTGTTTACTAATCAATATAGTTCCATCACTTGTTTCTCTATTAGTACCGGTTTATTAATATTTGGTTAAACCAACAGGTTGAGGATCTTGCTCGGGTGTCACTTTCGTTACCTGTTTATATTGATGTCGATGAAGGACGAAAAGAGGTTAACGATTGTCACAATTTTCTTTTATTCTCTTCTTACCATTTTACTTCATTCCTCGAGACACTTCTTTATCATTTTTCTTTGTGTGGGAATTGGAAAAACTGTAGGTTACGAATGAAGGCTTGGAGCAAGGTTACTGCGTTGTGCCATGTGCGAAGCGGTTGATTTTCTTGCTCACCTTCTTGAAGAGATTCCACACGAAGAAGAAGATCATGGTGTTTTTCTCCACTTGCAAATCGACAAAGTTTCACGCGGAGCTCTTTCGGTACATCAAAATAGGCTGCCTTGAGATTCGTAGAGGGATTGATCAGAGCAAAAGGACTGCAACGTTTTTCGAGTTCATAAAGGCGGAAACTGGTGTCTTGTTGTGTACTAACGTCGCTGCCCGTGGTCTTGATATTCCTCATGTGGTATGCTTCCTTCCACTATCTTAGTAATTGTATCAAGATTTTGGTTGGTCTTTAATATTATTTTCTGCTTTTTCAGGACTGGATTGTTCAGTATGATCCTCCAGATGATCCTACGGTATGTTACATACAGTTTCTAGGTTTGTTTCATGGCAATTAGGGCTTAGGAAACCACTCAACATCTTTGGTTTTTGTACTTGTTTAGGAATATATTCATAGAGTTGGTAGAACAGCTCGTGGAGAAGGAGCAAAAGGAAAGGCTCTGCTTGTGCTAACTCCAGACGAGTTGCAGTTTATTCAGTATCTCAAGGTGATTGTTTAATCAAATGGAACGTTATGACACTGTTGCGCAGACTAGAACTCTAGAACTGAAGAAAAGAATCTGGTTCTGGTTGTAATTTTGCAGGCGGCGAAGATTCCTGTTGAGCAACACGAATTCGAGGAAGGGAAATTGCTCAACGTGCAGGCTTTTCTGGTAAAACATTTGGCTTTGAGGAGACAAAAGCTGAGAGCTCTATTTGTAAAATTTGTTGGTTAATTTTTTGGGACAAATTGCAGGAGAAGATGATGAGTGAAAACACTGCATTAGGCCTGTCAGCAAAAGAAGCATACAAGACTTACATATCAGGATATGATTCTCACTCTATGAAAGATGTCTTTAATGCTCACCGACTCGATCTCAAGGTAACCAAAATCTGCCACTTGTGAAATTAGAAAAAGTTTCCTGGTTTTCTGCAATCTGATCTCTCAACCGGGAAATCTTTGTTTTTCTCTGCAGGATGTTGCAGCTTCTTTCGGTTTCACATCAGTACCAAATGTAGCTCTGAAGATTGATCGAGAAGGAGGAAGAGGGTACAGGAGCAAGAGAGAAGACGCTTATCGCAGACCTCGTGGCGGTAGATCCGGCTTTAGAGGCGGCGGTAGAGACGGCGGTAGATCTTACATGATGTACTAAGAAACATGAAAAGCAGAATCACGATGTCGTATTTTGCTCGAAACTCGAAAGCAAACCACACGAGAGACCAATTTTGTCCCTAATAATTTAGAAGCATTGTTACTCTTTTACATTCAAACATTTGGGATCGAACGAAATTTTGTTATAATTATAAATTTATAACCATCTTATTATAAAACGAAACCTGTCTTATATACAAACGTTGCACTTTCTAAAAGTCTTAAAATGGAAGACGTGGAGATTGTGTATTTAATGTTTATACAAGCAAGAGAAAATTAGATATCACTCATGTCACTTCCGTCGACATCAACCCAATCGTTTGATGACTCTCTGTTCTCTTTTAGCTGACTGGTCTTTGAGTCTTTTAGCTGAACCCATTCTGGTGAATCAGAGTCAGTAACTTTCTTGTAACTCACTGCCACGTCTCCTTCGTCGTCCCCTTCTTCTAAATCACTGAACGATACATCTTCTTCTTCATCTTCACCAAGAGGGTGCTTTGTGGTTTCTCTTCCTTCCATGCCGCTAACAGATTCAGAAGTCTCTCCATCGTTTAACCAATCATCTGTGTCGTCTCTCTCTTCGTCCTCCACTTGCGCATTAACAAACCTAGATGAAGAAGCAGTTGATGTGTTTCTTTCTTCAATGACAGATTTGTCAACGACTTGTATCTCCTTGCTCTCAATTTGGTGCTTCTCTGTTTCAAAGTCCAATGACTCCTTGACAGTTGCTGGTGGTTCCGGTGAAGGGTTATAAGGCACATCAAGAGGTTCCACAGCTGCAGCATGAGCTTCAGAACTCTCTGCTTCTACCGGTAATTTGTTTCTTTTCTGTAGCTCGAGGGACAACATTGCTCTTGCTTCGAGTACCTTCATATGGAAATGCCAAAAAAGCTAGTAACACACGCAATAGGTTCGCTAACCTATCAATCATCCCCTAAAACCTAACTTAGAACCGCTGAGAAATCAAGGAAACCTAATCGACATGGAGTTTGAGAAATCAACTTTACCTGAGGAGTGGAGAGAAGCAAGGCATCGTGTTTGTTGAGTTTAGGATGCAAAAGTACAAAGTAAATCCTCCAGAAGCAATTCTCATTCATATATTCTGGGCAAAGCTCAATCCTCAGAGAAGCCAAGCTTGGTGCAAGCCTCTCCACTGCCATAGCATGCTCGTATTGAGCATCACTCATCTCAAAGTCTGAAATTCGAGTTAGAGACTTCACATCAAATTCGCTCAAAATAGAAACAAATTAACAAATCACGAAATCGTATCATCTGATGAATGAGCTCAACATGCGGTATTGTTAGTTTATATACTCAGAATAAGCTAAGATATATCTGAAATCCAAATTGAGCTTACCATCAAAGCTATCGTCGTCATCAGGCAAAGGAAAATCCAACCAAGTCTCAGGATGCATCGCGAGATCCCTCGCGAAAGCAATTAATTCCTCCGTAACTCCGATTGCGTCTCCA
Source organism: Microthlaspi erraticum (assembly GCA_902728155.2). NCBI lineage: Eukaryota > Viridiplantae > Streptophyta > Magnoliopsida > Brassicales > Brassicaceae > Microthlaspi > Microthlaspi erraticum. The sequence goes on along the minus strand of CACVBM020001151.1, from coordinate 165,599 downwards.
ACATCGTAATCCTCCGGATCCACTCCATCTGAGCCCAGTTGTAAGAAATTCGAAGCGAGCTTAGTGAACTCAGAAACCGGTAAGTTTCCAGAGAGCTTGGAAATCCCCGTCTTGAATCTCCCACCAATCTCCGCAATATCGTTCCTAATCCCAGCAATCAGATCCTCCTCGTCGTCACCTTCCGGAGGATCGGGAGCCTGATTTCTCTCCTGAAGATCCGGAGCTGTAGACGGCGGCGAGAGAAAAGAAGCTACGCCCCAGAATTGGCTTCTCAAGGTCTTTGTTAGCTCGGAAATATCTTCCTTAACGCCTCTAGGAGACTGTGACTCCGACGCCGATATCGACGGCGATTGATTCGGACCGGATTCATCATTACCCCGTTGCTTTTCATCATCTTCATCGTCCTCATCGAGATTGAGTGAGTTCGCAATGGATCTAGCTAACCAAGCCATAGCTGAATCAAATCTCTCTCACACAAAATTTGCGATCGTGTGATCTTTTTTACAACTCGAAAAGCAGCAACCGTGAGCGACAATAATACCTCCATCTTAATTATCTTAAACCAACTTAAACCGATGTCGTTTCCTCTAATTTCAATTTGAAAGAACGACGTTTTCGTTGTCCGTCAATTATTACTGGACCAAAATCAAAGCCCACAAAATTTAACCAAGATATAAATACGGTGCCGGTTTGCGTAATTCCACGTTTCGGTGACCGTCAAATAAATATGGGCCTACTAAATTAAAAAGCACTTACAACTCCAATTGAAGCCCATTTCGAGATGTAAACGAAGTCGTTTTGGCATTGTTTTAAATCCAGTCATACAAAAAATAGAGATGCAATTTATTTGTTGTTGTCAAAGATGCAAAACAACAACAAATTTTTTAAATATTTCGTTTCCAAAATATTTTTTTTGTTAAAGCGCTTCCAAAATATTACAAGTACAAATGGTACAAGATTCAAATTGACTTTCGTTCGAAAACTTTATTGTAGGTGGGGCAGGTTATAATCAAGAAAAATATAAAGTGGTGATATCTCAGCGTAAAATTTATTGCTGACATTTCAAGTTGCATATACAATGAATGAATCCGTGTAAAATATTTGTTAAATTATTGTTAGGTTGTTTTGATAACGATATTTGTATTGTTGGAACCAAATTTAAAGTCCTCATGGGCTGAATAAATTGTGGACAAATGTGAAAAGAAATGGGCTTAGGCTCATGTAAAATGAATGAGAAATTTGAGTGAGTTAAATGAAGGAGTACTTGATTTTGTCCCACATTGGAAAGAAGGAACTTTTTCCTCTTGTTTAAATATAGACATTTCCATACAATGTTCAATAGCATTTAGTGGGAGACTATGGACCTTGAGAGAAAGGGGGCCATTATGCAAAAAAAAACCACACGCGCGCGCGCCGCCGCCGCCGTGCCGTGCCGAGCCGGGCCGGGCTCGGGTCTTGGTGAATGTGGGCTTCGCCCACAAAAGCCTATTCTTTTTGGGCCAAATTCCTATCAAGGTTTTTGCTAAAGCCCTACCCGAAATTGCATAATGTGTAGAATAAATCTTCCAGAAGATTGAGTTCGTTTTTCGGTTTCCTTGATAAACTCGAAAAGATATTCGGAATATTTCCGTATCCCTTTCGATAAACATAAAGGAGAATATCTTGCGGATATTCCTTCCTTGCCGACCAAGTCTTCTCACAGCTATAATAAAGGGCCTCACCCCTCTCATTATTGATTCACTCGAATATCAAAACACTCCATCAAAAATCTCTCGCATCTCTTCTCCTCTAAACGTAAGTCTCGAGAGTATAGCGTAGTTATTTAGTTCGTAGATTCTGTAGTCCGGTGTTGGGACTATAGTCTCACGTAGTTGTATCCTGGGATTCAAAAGTCTCATGCAAACCGCCACACTGCGGGAGATTTATTGAGTTAAGGAAAGAGATCAAATCTCGCCTCTGCGTAATTCGTCTATTTCCAATCGTATTTTTAATTATATATTATTTATTATATAAGATTTTATTTCGTGTTTTTCCAATCTGGATTTTCGCGGTCCTACAGTCTTAACTCAATAAATCCGATCTTCCTTATCGCCTGAATCGGATTGGAATATAGCGAAACAGTTTTTTCTTATATGATATATAAAACGGTTTGCTTATAGATCTAAAACAGTTCTGCGAAAGCTCTCTAGCTATTCAGCAGAAAGTTTCGATCTCAAAAAAGACGAATATCATTACTTGATAAAACGATTTACGCGACAGCTTTTAGCAGGATCGCGAAAACGTTTTTTCAACTTTATTATATCTGATCTCTGATCTAATATAACGTTTAAGAGCAAGTCTCTGTGAACTTAGCGAATATTTTCGCACACCCCACAATACTGACAAAATCTGTCTTTGTGATACAGATCCATAATGTCTGGTACTGCTAATGGAACCAACGGGACTGCTGGGGATCAGCCTGCGGCTAATGTCACGGGTCAACTGGCTGCACTCGCTGCACCAACTTTGCCTAGTAACATAAGCGCAGCACTTTCGCCTGACAAATTCGATGGCACGAATTTCAAGCAGTGGCAACAGAAGATGCACTTCTTCCTTACCACGCTGAACCTGGCAAAATATCTTGTTGAGACAAAGCCTGAGGTGCCTGCTACTCAAGAGGCAAACCCAGATCCACGAGTACACATGACTCTGGAGAACTGGAACCAAGGAGATTTCCTGTGCAAAGGTTACATTCAAAGTCGCCTGGTGGATCAACTGTTCAATGTGTACAGTGAGGTCAAAACATCCAAGGAGCTGTGGGAAGCCTTGGATAAGAAGTACAAGACGTTCAATGTGGGCTCAGGAAAATTTGCTGCTGCAAAATTTCTCAACTTCGTAATGGTGGACTCAAAACCCATCATGGACCAAGTGCATGACCTGCAGATGATACTCCAAGAGATATCAGATGAAGGGATGAAGATCTGTGAGACTTTCACAGTGAATTGCTTCATTGAGAAGTTACCCCCTGGATGGGCAGACTTCAAGAACTATCTTGCCTTCAAGCAAAAGGCATTGACTTTGGCCAACTTGGTTTCCAGGCTGCAGAATGAGTCACTGTATCGCTATGATCATATCAAGTCAACTGTAACCAATCTTATGCGTAAAGTACCCTATTTTTTCTTCCAACCAATTCACTCCCCATCGTAGTTTTCATTAATTTTAATGAGATACGTAAAATTTGGTGTCATATCTCAATCCATCGAATAAGAATAATAATTGATACTTTTCTAGTTTATTTATTGAGTTCTCTGATAACGTGTTCTTAAGGACATATGGACAAGTGCTTTGGCATTTGTCATCTAACTATTAATATCGCCAGCAAGTTTAAGCTTGAATGGATAATTTCAGCTTGGAAACTTTTTATAATAATTTTGAGTATCTTAAACACTCCAGGATATGCACTTCGATATTTATAAATTATCATCAAGAATCTGTCGTTCTACAAATAGCAATTTCAGCTTCATTTGAATCATACAAAATAAAATAAGATTCATATTATACTGTTTCTAATAAGATAAGTATCTCCCAAACTGTAAACATCCAACTATATACATTTATTTACATATATACACCCCTTATTTATTTTTATTTGATTCCGTAATGAAAGGTGCATTTATAATGAAGTCCATGGAAGGCGTGTTGTTTTGTCTCCTATATAAACTGTTTTCGTTTCAATAATTCAGTCTTCGATTTTTCATTTTCACTTTAAATCATGAAAGCAAAAAAGACGAAGAAAGAGAGCAGCTTGGCAAGATTGGTAAAATCTCCGGTTCGTTTCTTGATCATGGCACGTGACGCTTACATACGTAGCATGACGTCATGCTCCGCCGGTTTCATTACCGGAACTGGTGGCTCCGGCGGTTTTGGTTTACCTGCTGGTAGTTTCCAAATCTGCGAACCACCAAGCACCACTCTCCCTCGTAGCTTCACCCTAAATTCGTCCACGACGACGACGGCTACACGTGAACGCTGCCGGTTTGTCTCAGGTTACTACTCACAAGGCGGTGGCGGCGGAGAAACCACGGCGGCGACGAGACCGTTGGATCTCCGGAGAAATTATAGTTGTGTGGTGATGGGAAGGATCGATGAAGAGAAGTCTTGTGATGAGTTTGATGAAAAGGATTTGTTACTTGATCCATGTAAAAAAAGAAAAATCGGTGGAATATTTACTATTCGTCAACAATAAAACAAAAATAAAGCTATTGTATTTTCGTTTTTTTCCCCCATTTCTTGTTAGTATCGTTTTGAACTTCGAAGGGGTTGATTTTGTGCCATTGTTCAGTTGTGCAATTGTGCTTGTAGATTTCTTGCGTGTATATAAATTTTAGTGTGAAATACACATAGGTTGTTGACAAAACTTAAGAGTAGACACTAGACTAGTAGAGAACCTCCTCTTTAATCTTCAACTTAAACATAATTACTCCGTACACTATATTACATAACGTTGTGTCAATTTCGATGTTTTTAGTAACATTTCAAGTTTTTAACTAACACTAGAATATTATTATACGAATGACATATGAGATCAATGAAGTTTATCCAAAAAAGGGTCAAACAAAAAAGTTTAGTTATTAGGCTTTTTTTATCTAGGCGTTAAAGAAGTCCTTCAAGTTCACATCAAATGTGTATTTTCTCTTCCCGTACACGACACAACGTCAAGTCGTCAACGTTTGTCTTGGTGTGTGTTAACTCAATTAACGAAAGTTTCGGGGCTAGAAAACAAATACTACTATAGTAAAGGGGTGCAAAAGAAAAAAGTCTAAAAACTTGTACATCTTAGAAATCGGACGGAGATTTCGCCGCCGAGTGTAAAGCGATCTGCGACGATGCTACGGCGAGAAGAAAAGCGACGCAAACTACACGAAGCTCTCCTTCAAACGCTGTATCCTCCTTCATCGCCTTCGTCTCCTTCCTCTTCTCCGTCTCGGGTATTTTCTCATTTTCTGTTTGTTCTCTATCTAGTTTCAATTGCATCCGAGTTTTTTGAATCGATAATTGCTTACGACTCTGTTCAATTCGAATTTCCAGACCGAGTTTGATGAAGAACCGTTCGATGTGACACTCATAAACCCAGGTACGATTGATGTAATTTTAACCTGATTTTCGCGTTGAATTTAGAGTTATTATAACATCACTCCCAATCTCGGATTATTTCAGAGGATTACGTGAATATCGATAAATCAAATAACGGCGACGGCAACGAAAACGATGACGCTTCGGGGATTGCAGAGAAACCGAGGCGAGCGCAGAGGAAGAGGGTAAGGAAGAAAATGCTCAAAGAAGAAGCATCTCGACGAAAGAAAATGATCGGACCTTTACTTCCTACTACAGAAATGTGTCAGACTCCTGATGAAAGACTTGCAGATGCTAGTGGAAGCAACGTTGAAGTTGAAGAAGCTTGTGGTGGTGAAAAAGAAGCGGATTGCTTACAACTTGTTCGATCAAATGTCCAAGAGAAAGAAGGTATTATAAGTTTTGACTTTGGACCTTATCTTTAGCTTTCATACGAAATTCGGATCAACGATTTGAAAAGTGTCAAAGACTTTTATCAAATTCTACTAGCTCAAGCTGGCCTTTCATTGTCTTGTGTGATTATTCAAAGCTGACATTTTTGTGTGTATCGATTACATTGCGTGTCTGACATTTTTTACGTTTGGTAGGACAATTCAGTGGTAATGAGAAGACGAGGAAAGTGAAAAGGAGGAGAGATGCAAAGAAACAGGCCAAAGTGATTTCAAAAATTCCTTGATTAGGGTTGAGAAATGAACGGATCTTTATGTAAGAGCTAATTTACATTTCCATTAGAAATACAAGGGTTCTTTACTAAACTAATAACTTTCATTTCGAAGTTTTGTACAATTCCCTTTTTGCCCTTAGTTTTCGAGCTACTTAAATCACATCGAGTCTGCCATTGTTAAGGAGCTTCCCTAAACCCTAAAACCTCAAGAGTTCTTCTTTCTCAGAGCCTCGCCGAAGACGATAATTGAACCATGGCGGAGTTAAGGGTATCGGAGAGTCGTGACTTGACCAGAGTCGAGCGAATCGGCGCACACTCACACATCCGAGGACTGGGTCTCGACTCAGCTCTCGAGCCGCGAGCCGTCTCCGAAGGAATGGTCGGTCAAGTGAAGGCGCGTAAAGCCGCCGGCGTAATCCTTCAAATGATCAGGGAAGGTAAAATCGCGGGTCGGGCTATTCTAATTGCGGGCCAACCCGGAACCGGTAAGACGGCGATTGCGATGGGTATGGCGAAATCGCTCGGCTCGGAAACACCTTTCGCGATGATTGCAGGAAGTGAGATTTTCTCCTTGGAGATGTCCAAGACTGAAGCTTTGACTCAGGCTTTCCGCAAAGCTGTTGGTGTTAGGATCAAAGAAGAGGCAGAGGTTATTGAAGGAGAAGTGGTGGAGATTCAGGTTGATAGAGCTGCTTCTTCTGGTGTTGCTTCCAAGTCTGGGAAGATGACGATAAAGACGACGGATATGGAGACTGTGTATGACATGGGAGCGAAGCTGATTGAGTCTTTGAACAAGCAGAAAGTGCAGAGTGGTGATGTGATTGCCATGGATAGGGCGAGTGGGAAGATCACTAAGCTTGGAAGATCGTTCTCGAGGTCTCGGGATTATGATGCTATGGGTGCTCAGACTAAGTTTGTGCAGTGCCCTGAGGGTGAGTTGCAGAAGAGGAAAGAGGTTGTACATTGCGTCTCACTTCATGAGATTGATGTTATCAACAGCAGGTTAGTCCACACTCCCTGAATTGTGACATTGCTAATCTTGATTTTGGTTGAAAAATTGAGGCTTTTTTGTGGTTAGATGATTGTAAAACCACTTGATTAGTGTCAGGCTTTATGTTCATTTCAACATCTCTTTAGCGCAGTGTAAAGTCAGAGCAATCTCTATAAGTATAACTTAGACACTGTGATTGTGGTATTGTTGCAAACTTGAGGTGTGAAACACTGATTTGTATACTTAAACGAAGTAAAGTTTTTTTATTTCTTGTTGCCTTGTTTGTTCGTCTGCAGGACACAAGGGTTTCTGGCTCTGTTCACCGGTGATACTGGAGAAATCCGATCAGAAGTTCGTGAACAAATCGATACAAAAGTAGCGGAATGGAGAGAAGAAGGAAAAGCCGAGATAGTTCCAGGTGTTCTCTTCATTGACGAAGTCCACATGCTCGACATTGAATGCTTCTCGTTCCTTAACCGAGCTCTAGAGAACGAAATGTCGCCAATCCTGGTCGTGGCAACGAACCGAGGAGTGACGACGATCCGAGGAACAAACCAGAAATCGCCGCACGGGATCCCGATCGATCTCCTCGACCGTCTTCTCATCATCACAACTCAGCCTTACACGGACGAAGACATAAGGAAGATCTTAGAGATCCGTTGCCAAGAGGAGGACGTGGAGATGGACGAAGAGGCGAAGCAGCTTCTGACGGTGATCGGACGCGAAACTTCTCTAAGGTATGCGATTCATCTGATTACTGCGGCTGCATTGTCTTGCCAGAAACGGAAAGGGAAAGTGGTGGAGAGTGAGGATGTTCAGAGAGTTTATCGATTGTTCTTGGATGTGGGGAGGTCGAGGCAGTATCTTGTTGAGTATCAGAGTCAGTATATGTTCAGTGAACAAGTCGAAACCGGTGAAGCTGCTGCAGAAGACGAACAAGATGATATGCAAACCTGAGGATTCCATCTGTGTTATGATATCTATCTATGTGATTTGGATTTATGTTTGGAGTTATTTAAAAAAGCTGTAATGAGTGTTTGACTTGACTATGGATCGGTTTAGTAAGAAGCATTTTAGAACTTGGTTATTGATTTTGTTTCTATTTTAATATTTTAGTCTGGGTCGTCAAGAGTCAAGAGATGGCATGGGCTTTACAGGTGTATGCGCGTGTCTTGTTTCCTCACAGAGCAGATTTTGACACGCATTACTGTTTTTCCATCAGAGTAAATTAATTTCGAGTGTTCTCTTACCAGACTTTATCGGTTTTTGGTGGCGTGTTTTGGTGTAACGTATTTAATTTTCTTGTTTGGTCAATTTCATCAACTTATTTAGTGAAAAATTAACTGATTTTATGGAAAAAACGTTTGTTCTCTCTTTTCTTGTAGTTTCTAAAAAGTAAACAAGCGGATAATTACAAGAGTTAACGATAAGCCGCCAAAGAAATGGATCAAAAGTCCTAACTCAGGGGTTGATTTCGTTTACTAACGTACACGCTGGTGAAATTATAAAAGAAAATTAGCATTGTGGTTAAAATCCAATATTAAAGGTAATTAAGATAAGATCTTTCTTTCTTTTGTTTTGTACTAAAAGGTAATGAACTTAAATTTCCTCGTTCACCGTCTTGCCTTAAACGGTTAAACCAAATGGGCTACAATATCAGGCGGTGATGAACTAATTCAAGCGCTCTGAAACGGTAGATGAACAATTAAAAAATAACCATTTATCTTTTTAAAAACAACGAACAAAATCTATCGAAAATAGAGACACTAAAGAGTTGCAGTGTCTTTTTGGTACTGCCATTATGGTAGGGTATCATATACCTCGTTTATTAATCCGACGCTCCAGAATGAGAACTACGTGAATCCAACGGTTGTCAAACAATCTGATTCGACTCGCTTTGGGTCCCACACTATCTTTCTCTCACTAGTCACTGTTACCGTAACTCCAAATCAACACGCTTCCTTTGTAAATATGGAAACCGCAATTACTGTAATATTTTCTTATTCATATACTCCTGAAATGAAACGAGATTTGGGAAGTTAAAACAAAATTATTTTAAAAAATGGGATTAAGTTGAGCTAGTGAAAACTACATGGTTCATGCAGAAAAGTCCAAAGTACTCATGAGTAAACATGAAAAATATTTTGATATATGACATTTGAGTTTCTTATGTTCACGTGAATATTCAACAAAGATTTTGTAAATATCAAGTACATTTAATGATTTAAATATGTAAATTGTAACTCAGCTTTACGTGTTGCTCGGATATTACTTGGAGCGTCATATCGCACATTAAAGCCCTAAAGCCGCACTCAATACATACGACAATAAATGTGTATATAAAATTAAAAACAAAACAAAACAAGAAAACCTTTTTTTTTTTATCAAAAATATCGATAATTTGAAAATTTTCTAAATAGTTATCAAAGCGTCAATACTTTCCAAATGTAAATTGTTGAATAGCATTGGTGAGAAGATGGTTCATTATTAAATTTACAGTCTGGTTTAGCCTTTTAGGCTTAAATTAGATACCATAAACTCTGGTCAACTTAATAATTCGAGAGAATTACACATACTGTTAATCAACTCATTTGTTGCGATATGCAAGATCCTGAATAACATTTATTAAATTCCCATGGCATTTTATCTGTCATTATCATTAAATTTTATGAATTAAATAGATCGACCACCCCCAACCTCTTTATTTATTCTTCTCATAGCTTAATCTCCGTCGACATTTTAGTTTACACTTCTTCTCTGTTTCTTCCTCTGCTTTTGTTTTTTTTTTTTTAGTTTTGCTAAAACGTTTTTATCGATCTCCAGCGACCTCTTTGTCAAACCTGACAATCCCAAAAGTATGAAGAATTCTGACGTCACTGTTTATTAAAAACCTGAAAACTTTTCTTATTTTCATAACTTTCTTCCGTTATATAATTTCAGAAAGGACCAAACAAAGATCAAACTTCTTTTCTTCTTTTACAAATTTGGGTGAGAACAAAAAAAAATGGGGAATTGTCAAGCGGCTGAGGCAGCGACGGTTGTGATCCATCATCCGGCGGAGAACAAGGTGGAGAGGATTTACTGGTCGGTGACAGCGAGTGATGTCATGAAATCCAATCCTGGCCATTACGTTGCGGTGGTGGTGACGTCAACGACACAGAGAAACGAGAAAGGATCGCCACTGAAGCAGCTTAAGCTCCTTCGTCCTGACGACACTTTACTCATCGGACATGTGTATCGCCTCGTCAGCTTCGAAGGTATACATACATACTTTCGATCTCTCTCTGTCTTATCTATTTATTTTCAATTCCTCTGTTTTTTTCATACTATTAGATTTTATTTATTGAATAATAAAACTTTTTGTTTTATGTGCAGAGGTTTTGAACGAGTTTGCGACGAAGAAATGTGTGAAGCTTGGGAAGCTATTGAAAGAAGGAGGAGGGCTTGAGCTGAAGAAGAAGACGAAACATGGGAAAAAGACGGATCGGGAAACGGGTCGGACCAACCCTAATTCGGATCTGAAAGAAGATGGGGCTAATGACACGGTAAGTGCATGTCAATGCTCTGCTTTTGAGTTTTGATCATTTTTTAAGCTTTTATTTTGAATCCTAGAATATTTTGTATGATGCATATCGTTCACATGCATAAATGAATCAAAGATCACGTTGATTGATCATTTTGGATCTTATAGGTCGCCGAAGAAGACGGTGGAGATGGGTTTATGAGGCGGAGCCACGGCGGAAGAAGAGGAGGCGGTGGATGGAGGCCAGCTTTACGCAGCATTCCGGAATTTGGATCCTCGTGAGAGAAACTCTTTAAAAGCGTAGATATTCCTTAAAGCACCCATCCGACAACATTGAATGTTTTATGTAGAGCGATGTTATTGTTAATGAAAAGATTCAGTTTCTAATAATATTTTCAAGAACTTTAATTGTTCTAACGATTTAAATATCTGATACCTTTAAAATCGCTTGGTCTACTATTTGCAAATTGCAACATCATCAAAACATTTTCAGATTCAAAACCGCACAAATCATTAATTAATTTGTTTCCCTGTTTATACGGTCGCATTGACTTGCAAAATAACTTCCCTTAAATACTTATGTAAACCGACAGTTCGTTGGACTAGTGGATATTGTTGTTGTGTTCGATCTAATTGGATTTTACTATGTAACAACATAAATATTATCGAAACATCCAATCAGAACGATGTTAGGCGTAAACCACTGATCAACTAACCGAATGATAGGTGTGTAGCCATGTTTTAAAACCAACTAGTCAGAATCTTGTAAGTTATTCATTTGCAATTATAGAAAAAGAAAATGTAACTGCTTTATATAAAATGTGTTTGGCAGCTCAGCTGGTCGGCTTTCTTTTGTCAATCATAGTTGTGAAGTCAATAAACCAATGACTGATGCATAATTTCCCCTTGGTTCAGTTAACTAGACGTAACGTAATTAACGGCTCAATCATTTTCAGTTTCATTAAATAATCCGACCTTAGGTTAGCGAAGCAACCTTATTTGTAAGCATCACGCATTGGACCCAAGTCATAACTACATATGTGTACGGTGTACCATACACACAAATCAATAACCAGATTTGTTCATATCATGAACTTCAAAGAATGGGCCACAACTAGGCTACTAAAGGCCCATTTACAATATCGAGAACTGACGCATGTTTTGCTTCTCAGTTACAAACTTACAATAAATGCCCTCAGGTTTCCTTGTTATTCAAATCCGCGCCACTTAAACCTTTTCTTCGTCGTCTGTTTTCTCCTGAAACCCAGAAATCGATGGGTGATTCTCGTCTTCTCCGACTCCCCAGCGTCGCTGTTGGGATTGTCTTGCTACACCTCTTTGCTTTCTCCTCTCTCGTCTCATCTGATGAACTTCTGTTCGGTAAGTTTTCTCTTATTTTTCTCTTTATCATGCGGTTTGGGGATTGGGGTTGTCGAATTGGAAGTTGAAATTTTAGGAATCTAGGGTTCTATGATCCTCTCTCGCTTCAGTAAGTTTGAGAGAGTAAGTTAATTTTTCCAATTGGTACTCAAATCTCGATTATATTTGATTCCTCCGTTTTAGGTTGTGTTAAGAATCATAAATTTTGATTATTTTAGATTACTAAGACGAATTGGTGTATACATTACTAATCTAGTTGAAGAATTTCGGTTTTTTACACGGAAAATTATCAGCTTTGGGTTGTTATAAGATGCGTACAATTGAATCGTGGTTTTGTTTTCTCATCTCTGTGGTGTCTAATTTATGCACAGTTGTGGGAGAAACCAATGAGATTCAAGTGACTCCTAGTGTAGAGGTTAAGGCTTCTCCTGGACTGAAGCCAGATAGAACAGCTCTATGTGAGAGGATACACATCCGTGGACTTCGAAGGTTTAAACATATGGACAAGTATGCACATTCTCTGAAGCTAATCGTTAACGCCTCAACCAGTGGGAAAATCAGTAATGTCGACGTTTGCTTCCACAGGTCAGCTCACTTTTCTTTTTTTGTCTTGATAGTATGAATCTTTTGTAGTCCAAACCAGTCTCTGTAAGTTCTTTGATATAGAAGATAACAATGTATGATTGATTAGATCTCGTAGCTCTCTGTTCCTATATCACTAATGTTTTCGATTGATTTGTATCTTTGAAGGAATCTGTCGCGTGCAGTCGGAATGTGCCCTCAGAGTCGGTGGGAGAAAGTTTCTAAAGGTTTATGGATTCAGACAATGTCACCCTTCGACCACAAAGTGCTTGATGTAAGAAGTGCTAGCTCATCCAATGTCACTCTGGAAGTCTCTGCTGTTGAAGGTGACTTTCCTGTTTCCCTTTTTTCTTCCTTTTCTTGTTTTGCATTTGGTTCTGTTTTCTAATTTATAAATTCTGTTTTCTTTCCTTGCAGAATTCTATATGTACCGCATAGTGTTCCTAATCCTTGGTAGCGTTTTGCTGGCTTCGGCCTCTACGCTGAGCAACTCATTAGTCTTTTACTATAGTAGTGCCATGGCTGTTGGCATTCTCCTTGTTGTGCTGCTGGTTCTCTTTCAGGTAACTTCCTTTCTCTTGTTCAGTGTGTCCTATTGTGTTAATCCGTAAAAGAGAGGGTATTTACTTCCAAATTTCGTTTTTGTACACAGGGGATGAAGCTTCTACCAACTGGACGGAGCTCGTTTGCATTATTCATATACTCTTCCCTGGTGATTATTCAATAATTTGTTTCTTCTTGTGCTCCCCATTTTCTCCAACCTCCTTGTTTTATCTAAGACAAGATTTGTTTCCTTTCTTCTTTCGGCCAGCTTGGTGTAGGTGGTTTCCTTCTTCGCTACATACCTGGTTTATTTCAAACTCTGCTAACAGAGATGGGAATCGACGAAGAAATGTATACACCTGTATGTAAGTTTTGATACTGTCAATATATGCTGGTTGAGAAACCCCAATGTTAAACTTCGTTTTAAGAAGGATTTTCCTTTTTCTCGCATTTTGGTTCTGCAGGTAGCGATTTTCGTGGGGGTGTTTCTATCTTTGGGTGGAGCCTTTTTTGGATTCTGGACTGTGAGGAAACTGGTTCTGACCGAAGATGGCTCCATTGACATAAGCACTTCACTATTCGTTTCTTGGTCCATCCGGATTTTGGCCGCGGTGTTGATTCTGCAGGTTAACTATTTCCAGTGTCCCTTAAGCTATACATTTTCCTTTTGACCAATTGACAATCATCATTTGACAAGAATCTATTGTTTACAGAGCTCCATAGATCCTTTGCTTGCTGGAGGATCACTAATATCTGTGATTATTGTGTCATCGAGTTTAAAGAAGATCTCTAGATTGAAGTTTCTACTACCTTTATTTGAGTGAGTTTGCAACTGATCTCTTCATTACGCAGCTATTATCCCTGAAAATTCACAGTATTGAATATTGTTTTTGCACAGGATTCCAATGAATTTACTGATAGGAATCTGGGAGGCAATTCGTTATGCTGAAGTACCAGCTGTCCCTGGATATCTACATGACTTCATGCAAAAGAGTCCTGATGCTTCTGAATTTGGCAGCCGTGTTTCTTCATCAGGAGGTTAGTTTGTGATCTCTCTTAAAACACATCTCAAACGCAAGTTGAAACCAATAAATAAGCTTCCTGTTTAATGTTTTTTTCCTCAGGGATGAGACGAGCTCCACCGTCTGAGTCAGATACTTTCGCTTCCACTTTCCATAAAACTCCTGAAAGGACCAAACTATCTAAAGAAGAGTGGAAGAAGCTCACTAAGGACAGCACTACAAAGGCGGTTAAAGAATTGGTTTCTTCGCCTGAATTTAGCAGATGGGCAGCTTCAAATGCGGATAGGATCAGTGTAGCTCCAAGAAAAGGGTCTGGTAGCAAAGACCGGCCTCGGAAATGGTTGGGTTGGTTCTGAACCAAACCGGTTTAGAGAGAAAAAGAACTTTGTAGGTAAAGTTGCTTTGCTTCTTATTTATGACTTTGGTAGTGTTTTAGCTTTTTTTTTTCTGTGGATGACATTGCCACGATTTGTTGTAACGATCCTAATTGGTTTTTTAGGTTGTATCATGTTTGTGTGTAGACAATGCAACGAACATCGTTTCTTGTTAGGGATCTTTAATGGTTTCTACTTTTCTATGATGATGTGAATCTTATAATAGTGGTATTATTATCCGAATATTTAATGAGATTATCAGTGTCATGGGAACCTGGACTGTCATGTGGGTGGATAAAAATCATCTTGTTTTTGGAATTCTGAAATTTTTCTCTTAACTTTTTATTTAAGCGAGGAGGTCGTATTAGATTTGGTTTTTGTGCCGACAACCAAAAAGGGCTTTTGTTATTGTCTCTAGTACAAGACTACAAGGAAAACGATGAAGAAAATTGACCGTCAATTTTAGTAATCAGTTTAATTTTTAACAGTTTCCTTTTAAATAATCTGCTTGATTTTCCGAAATACACATCATGCAACCTGTTCATTGTTTAAAATACCGTGAAATAACAAAAAAAAAAATAGTTTTAACATGCGTTAGTTACTTAATTCTAGTAGTTGTTGAATGTTTTGTACGGTCAAGTGTCAAGATATAAATCACCTAATTTTCAAAAGAAATTTATGATGCATGAAAGACTTTTTAGGAATATTTTTTCTGTAGTTTCTGCTTTATGATATCACTAATCCAATAATATTAAAAATTTAAAGAAAAATGTATTTGACAAAAGAAAAAAAAAATTCCTCACCGGCATTGCTTCGCTATAAAGGAAAGAAACAGAGTTTGCTTTAAAGAGAGAGAAAGAAAAAAGCTCAAAGAACTCAAATCAAAGAAGAAAAGAAGAAGAAGAAAGATGTATCATCAAGAACAACATCCAGTCGGTGCTCCTCCACCACAAGGTAATTTTTGTTCTTTTTCGTTTGCGATTTATGATCTTCGCTGGTGGTTTAATTTGTTCTTGAATTCCGGTTTAAAGGATATCCTCCTAAGGACGCTTACCCTCCGGCGGGTTATCCTCCAGCCGGTTATCCGCCGCCGGGATATGCTCAGGGATACCCTGCGCAAGGTTATCCTCCGCCGCAGTACTCTCAAGCTCCTCAGCAAAAGCCACAAGCCGGTATGCTTGAAGGATGGTATGTTCTTGATCTGATCTCTCTTAATCTTTTTGGTTTATTGTTTTTTTATTTAGCTCTCAGTGGAATGATACTAAAATTGTGCTGCTCTGTTTTATACATATACATCACAGTTTGGCTGCGCTCTGCTGTTGCTGTCTCTTGGATGCTTGTTTCTAATCGGATGAGGATTATGCGTTGATTGAGTCAACGATTCTTCTATTTGATTATATGTAATGTTAATGACAGACTTGTGTCTCCTTCACCTTCAACAATCTCTCTTATGTTGTTATCTTTTTTTTTCGTTTCGAATTTGTCTTTATATTTTGTTATCTTATGGATTATTGACTCGATCATTATCATCTCTCTCTTTCCTTCACACATAATCGAAATTATTGAGAAAGTTTTAAACTAGTAAATGATTCAGAAAAACTTGATGAAGTATCAAAGGAGTGTTTGTCGTCATCATATTATTGCAACAAGGAAACATACAATAAGAATTCAACCAAGGGTAGTGATAATTCATACAAAAGCTCACAGGTGCTAGATAACAAAGAAAAATGAGAATCCATTATTATCCTTTTGATGGAGAAATGGAAGACGAAGGAAGATCAGTTCTCTGGTTGAGGAAAGCCTTTCCACTTGAAGTTGTCCGAGTAGGACTTAGCCTGCAGTTATGTTAGATGAACCATTAACGTACGGGGTAAGTGCTAAAGCAGTTAAGCAGTTCTTAAATGGCACTAATCGTAAGCTATAGATAAAAACAACAACTCAAATCTTTCAGAATTCAAGGATTCTAGGAGTTTAGATGGAGGAGATTTGATCTTCAGATTAGGCTTAAACACTTCTTATAACTTGAGCTCTGTTAGTCATACGAGGCATTAGCTAAAAGATAGTTACTAACCTTCAATAACGGCGTCTTAGGCTTCTTGACCTGCCACGAGTAAGATATGTATATATCAGTACTTAGATTCTATATCAAGGATGATATTCTCGTAAAATGTGAATGTGACAAGAAAAAAACTGAGGCAATAACAATGAAGGAGGAAACATACCACATAATCCCAACCATGACGCTCAGCAAATGACTTTGCAGCTTCTTCAGAATCGAACCCAAGAGCCGAGTCACCAACATTGGCATAGGGATCTCCAGTAGAAGTCCATCCCATCAATGGATTCTCCCACCTACAAAAACATCAATGCCATAGAGAGAGATCGAATAAGTGAAACCAGAAGCTATTAGACTGCTAATTGAGAAAGCGAAGAACTCGAATTTAGCATTGCAATGATAGGACATTAAGCATAAAACTCATATGAAGATTGAAGATGATATAACATGCATCTCAAGGTGAATCCACAGATGATCGAAAAACCATTTTACTAATAGATTTATCTTGAAGTTACGATAGAAAACTAAGGAGTTATGGAGGTTGAACGAAGAAGTTGCATACTTTAGGGTGGAGACGAAGTTAATCTTCCATTTTCCAAGTTTTCCAGATCCTTGCTGGGTAGCTGTTCTAGCTGGTGAGTATATTATCACCTGTAAATTCCACATATCTTAGGTCAATATCACCAATCGACTGATAAACATATCTTAGCAAGCTAAAAGAAGACAATCTAGCTCAATTTATCGGACAAAGGCTAATTCTTCGATCACGATTTCGTTATTCCGCATTTCAATCCGGAGAGACCCTAATTCCCTAAACCCAATTATAGGAAATCGAATGCTTATGTACCTTTCGGGTAAGATGCTCCTCTGGGATTCCGGAGACCTTTCCGATCTCCCCACGCTTGTAATCCGACTCAACCACCGCGTCAGTAGCGAAAGGCCTAGCGACACGCCGGAGCGCTGCCGCGATGCGGCCAGTCCCTTGAGTAGCACGAAGCGCCATCGTCACGTATAAGAGAAATCTGGAAAATCTCTGTGCTTTTCGATTTCTCTTGTTCCCGTCGATTTGATGAAAATGGCGAAAGGAAGGGGAAAAGTTAAAAACTGAGAAATTTTCAAATCAGCCATCAAACAGTTGCTAAATTATCCTATCGGTCTTCGAACTATATAAATATCCATAATATCCCCTAAATTGTCTGTAAGATCAACTAACCCCAACCCTCCTAATTTTCTTTAATTTTCTTTGGAATTAGAATATTAAAAATTACTGGCATCAATATCATTGATATATTAAGGTTTTCAACTAGTAAGCTAAATAATCATTGAGAAGATAATTATTATTAAGGTGTTTTGTGTAGTTTCATACAATGTGAGGCAAATTTATGGATCTGGAGAAATATAGGGCTACAATATCCTTCGTAATTTTAATAGGTGTTATTGTGTAATTTTGATACAACAGAAAGCTCAAGGCTTTTTTTTTGTTCATTTCTATGGATATTCTTCCTTGCACTACTCAATGGTCTTCTTCTTCGTTCGTTTCAGCGAAATTCTGAGATTCACATTTGATCCATGACACATCTACACGGAGAATTAACTTTCATCATCGAGTGCCTCTCTCGGAAACTCTCCTTTGCTTCCGTTTAATCGGGCATGCTTCTTCCCCTCCATCCTCAATTTTGGTTTCTTTTTTTGTTCTCTGGGTTCCATTTTGAGATATCTCGTTTTCCGCAATCTTCGCATTTGATTTTGGTCAATGATTTGCTTTTGTATTGGATGATTCGTCTATGATGTATGGTTTTGGCGGAACTTCCATCGATTATCAAGTCGATAATGATTTTCTTTTCTTGGTAAAATTACTGGAAAAAATAGGATTTTTTATCCTCTTTTGGTTAGAATTCGCTCGAATCAATCGTTATTTTGTTGAATTGTGCTTTGTGGGTATCTAATTCTCAGTCTTGTGATTACATCTTTATGTTGTGTATATGCTGGATTAAATTGATCTACATTGTAGTCGTTGTGTAGAATATTACTTGAAAATGGCAAAAGCATCCACAAATTGCTATATAAGGTCTAGCACAAGTTCTTGGAATTGTACGAAGCTTGTTCAAATGGTCCAAATTTAGATTCTAGTGAATGAGAGAATAGTTTAATGTTCAACAATTATGTAGCTTGTTGTCAAGCTTCATAGATGTGAAACATTTTCTTCACAACCCATTTCATATAATCTAAAGGTTGTAGTGTTTTGATCTCTTGGCAGAAAAGAGAAGTATCTCAACTTCTTGACCAACACTTTTAGTAACTATCGATGGGTGCCCCAAAGCAGAAGTGGACACCGGAAGAAGAAGCAGCCCTTAAAGCTGGAGTGCTTAAGCATGGGACTGGGAAGTGGCGTACGATACTCTCAGATCTTGAGTTTAGTTCAATTCTAAAGTCTCGCTCAAATGTTGATCTCAAGGTAAACAAATACAACTCAGAAACAAGAAACCATGGCACTTGAGTTTGTGATCTTGATACTTCAAAGCGTAAACAGGACAAGTGGAGAAATATAAGCGTCACAGCGTTATGGGGTTCAAGGAAGAAGGCTAAACTTGCTCTTAAAAGGACTCCACCAGCTCTTAAACAGGATGATAACAACACTACAGCTCTTAGCATTGTGCCTTTGGCCAATGGCGAAGAACAGGCTAATCCAACATCGCCTGGAGGTTCTGGTGGTGGATCTCCTCGAACTATTGCTTCAAAGAGATCAATTACAAGGTTTGGTTCATGCTAAGTCCTGACTCATGCACCACATAAAGATTCTTAAGATTAGATCTTGAGCTATTGTCTGTTCTTGTATAGTTTGGATAAGATCATCTTGGAGGCGATTACTAACTTGAAGGAACCACGCGGATCTGACAGAACATCTATCTTTCTGTATATAGAGGTAACTCTCTCTACCATTTAGAATTTTATGTTTCTTTGGGGGTTTTGCTTAATAGCTGCAAAATTTCAGGAGAATTTCAAGACTCCGCCGTATATGAAAAGGCATGTGGCAGTAAGATTAAAGCATTTATCATCAAATGGACCATTAGTTAAGGTAGCTCACAACTTTTGTTTCAAGTTCCATGCTTACAAACACTTTCATCATTTCAAATGCTTACTTTTGGATCTTTCACTTTCAGATAAAGCACAAGTACAGGATTCCTACTCAATTTATTAGCGTAGGAGCAAGACAGCTTCTTTTGGAAGGAAACAACAAAAAGGACACACCAAAACCCGAGGAGAACGGCGCCAACCTTCTCACCAAGTCTCGAGTAGACGGAGAGTTAGTTAAGATAAATGGCATGACAGCGCAAGAAGCTTCAGAAGCTGCTGCAATAGCAGTTGCAGAGGCGGAATTTGCCATTGCAGAAGCTGAAGAAGCAGCGAAAGAGGCAGAGAGAGCAGAAGCGGAAGCTGAAGCTGCTCAGATATTTGCAAAAGCAGCCATGAAAGCTCTCAAGTTCAGGATCCGTAATCATACTTGGTAAGAAAAGAAGCCATCATGGGGAAGTTGTATAACAGAGCAAGCCCTTTATATATACATAACCGGTTCAATCTTGAATCAGGTGGTAGAAATCTCAGTCACCTGCAGAGTTTAAAAGTTTTCAAAACCTTTCTTCTCTTTTTTTAGGTAGTAACAGTGTAAATCCGCGGTTTGATCATATGTGTATGTTGTTAACTCTGAGATTCTGTAAAACCTGAGTCCTTTTTTGTTTTTGTTCTGTTTGTTTATGATCTGCTTAGTAATGTTGAAACTGGTTTGAAGAGAGATGAATAAGAAAGGAAATTTAGAACTTGTTTTTTCTCTTTTACTAGATTGAAGATTTTGAGAAATTTACAAGCATTTTCAAGTCTCTTCCCATTCTTTCAGAATGTCATAAACTGAAAGTGAATCAGATTCACTAGAATCTTCATCGTCATCATCAATTTCGAGTTGTTCTAGACCCAACGTCTCTAGTTCAGTCTTCGTAAATTCCCAAGCTTCACCATTAGCATCTTCCATTGTTGTATCTTGAAGAAGCAAATCTTCCTCTGTTTTCTCGCTGTGACTTTGAGTTGTTTCATCAATAGCTAACAACGGTTTCGTTGAAGAAGAAGAAGAAGACCCACAAAGACAATTCAATGACTTTGAGAGGTTTATGACCGTTGGTTCACTTGCATACTCACAGTCAAGGAGATGATCAGACAGCTCCTGTAGTTTCTCCTGAGTAACCCGGTCTTGATTCTCCTCGAAAACATCGGTCCATTGTTCCTCACTGATCTGGAAAGAAGCGAGAGCCACCGTGTTGATCAGCGTGATCGCTCTTTGGTAATCGCCTTTAGCTGTCGCATGACACAACATTTCGGTGAAGAACAATGCGTTAGGGACTTCTCCATCTTCAAGAATTGCGTCGAAGGCGTGCTCTAGAAGAGTCCACTGCATTTACATACAAAATTTACACAGCTCATGCTTCCATAAACACTAATATAAAGCTTAACTATGTGAAGATTCGTTACCTTCCCAGCTCTTGATGCTTCTATAAGCATTGGTGTGTGTTTCGTTTGATCAATTTGATATCCGGAAAGAATCATCGTCTGGTACACATGCTCAAAGTATTCCCATTGGAGCGATCTAGCTGAAGCTTCAAGCATAAAGCTGTATGTGTACTCGTCTGGCATCAGATGAGTCTCTTTTTCTCTGACAATCTCTTCAAACAATTCTTTAGCTTCCATAAACATATCATTCCTTCCGTAAACTCTCAGCATCGTGTTCACGGTGCCTATATTCGGGTCGCATTTATCCTTCATGTATTGAAATATAGCCAAGCAATCATCAACATGGCCACCGTTCAGTGAAGCCGCTATGAGTCCCGTGAAGGTGATCTCGAGCGGCCTGCAATTTTCAAGTCTTTTCATCTTCCCCACCTGCAAAAAACGCATTCTGAAGAAAGTTAATTTCTCGGTTTTATATGAGAAGCAAAGAGGGTAAAGATATGAAGGAACTTGCCTCAAGCATTGCATCACGCCAGCGCCCGTTACTGCAGAGACAGCATGCCAATTCGTAGTAAACTGAGCCTGATCCTATAACTCCTTTCTGTTCCATATCTCTGACTGCTTCAACAGCTTCCTCGATTTTGCCTTCTCTCCAGAGAGCTCGGACTAGAACTGAGAATCAATCAAACGCTATTAAGAATCATCACCTCACAAATACCACAAAAGAAGATACTTAGAAACAAAGAGAACCAATAGCTACCTTTGTATGTAATTGCTTTTGGAGCTTCACCACTGCTTTTCATCTTCCTAAAGAATTCGTAAACACGATCATACTTCCCTGACTCCAGCATAACCTGTCACAAGCATATCTTCAAGACTGCTCCGAATACATATTTGAGTGTTTGCAATGGAAAACAAGATCATTACTTACCTCCATTGCAAGTCCATATGTAGCTCCATTAGGTCTCAGACCATTTTTTCTTAACTCAATGAATACCCATGTAACAGCCTTCCATTGGAGTAACGGAACACAAGCATTCAGAATCTGGAAAACCATTTAAGCCAAGAACGGATCAACAGTGATTCCCTGCATACAGATATCGATTACGTTTCACAACTCGAAAATGCTCACTTACAGCATTGTACACAACCACGTCGGGTTCAAGCACAGGATCCCAGTTCTTTTGACGCAAACTCTTCATTAATTTCGTCGGTTTCTGTCTCATACACTCGATTAGTTTCAGCAATTCCTTCAAAAAACCAGCTTGACCAAGTGTTACAGCAATACTGTGGTATGCCGCCATATCAGGATACAACTGGCGATCACCCTAAAGTGACTAAAGGATGAGAGTTAATCCAAAAACTGCAACCAAAATGCTTATTGTATGATGTTCATCTGCATCAACCTTGTTATCAAAATTGACTCAAAATCAGAAGTCACTTACAAGCATCTGATTGTATATCTGGAGAGCTTCCTGTGGCCTCCTTGCAAACCCAACAACAGACAAAAGCTTCGTGTAAACAAACCTATAAATGTTAAAGATCTTTCGATTAATAATAGTCCAACACTCCCATGAAATCAATGAACAAAGGAACAAAATCGCCAGAGAGAGACATCACCTGCTCCTGAGATGTTTACGCTTCTTATCAGAATACACCCAATGAACAACAGCTGAAGCTTGTTTCCAGCTCTTTTTACGTCCCAATCTATCAACAATCTTAAGCATCTGATCTTCAGTGAACTGAAGCCCTGATTGATTCATCATCCTCACAAATTTCCAGTGCTTCTCAGTGATTTCTCTACCACTCAATCTAATCCACAATCAATCCAACAGAATTAACAAAAAAAAATCTCTTCAATCAAATTAAGGAAATGAGAAGAAAATAGTATGAGACCTGTCAACGAGAACTCTGACGGCTTCTCCTTCGTTACGCCACCGCTTTGCAGGATCAAAATCTCTGTCTTCGTTTCCCGCCAACGCGTACTCTTCTACGTCAACGTCGTCATCGAGAACCCAACGGAGATCCTGCTCAAGTATCTTCTTAAGCTCTTTTAGATTCTCTTTCCTCAGTTTACCACCACTGACCTCTTCTCGCCGGACACCACTGACGAGCTCCTTCAATCTCACTCTCTCGATTCCTTCCCATGGATTCCCCACCATCAAACCACCGTCAATCCTTCCCCCTTCGCCGCCCCTTTTCCCGGAAATGGTTCTATTGAATTGCTTGAATTCCCGCCTTACGGTTTGGAAATGAGCTTCTTCCTCCATAGATTGTTTCTGCGCCTCCGTATACACCTCCGCCTCGGAATCGATTTGGCGCTTGGTTTTCCGGTTGTATTTTTGAATTTCCTTCTTCCGGAGAGTCTTTAGGATTTTGGGAGTAGGATCAACACCGTACTTTAGCAGCCTCCGTTTAATCTTCTCCATATCTGGTTCAAATTCCGGCGGCAGTCTCGCCGGCGATTGCGAAAATCTCACCACCGAAGCATCCATTGTTGCTAGGATAGTGCAAGTGACGAAGTGAGCCTTGTTTTTTATCTTATCGCTACACTAAAATCTCCGTTTTTGCATTTATCGCTCTAAATGTTTTATAATTATGAAATACGTCTCATGTTTTTTGTTCTTTCAGTATATTCAGTGAATTCGTAAAATTGACAAATCCGACCCTGAAGGAAGGTGAATGATCTCATTGCTTAAGAAGAAGAAAACCAATCAAATCTAGTATACAGATTACAGGGAACAGCAGCAGACGCAGAAGGAGAATACAGAATCAGAAGAAAACAAAGACAAATCTTGTTTTTTTTCACAGGATTGAAAAGAAAAAAATTGTCTTCTTCCAACATCACCATCATCAAACACAGGAAGACTGAGAGCATATCAAGAACTTGGTAGAGAGTTCTCTTCTTCTGGGAGCAGAGCTTAGGTCGCTGACTTGGAGTGCTTAACAAGCCAATCAATCACTTGATCAATGTTCGTGGAGTTCTTGCAAGATATCATGAAGCAACATACTTCTCTATCAGAAAGAGACTTGAGTGCCCTGTGCAAAAACAATCGAGAGAAAATGATCAGAATCAAAGTAAAAAAAAATAGCAAAAGTCTTTTGTTTTGTTTCGGCTTACATTTCCTCAGTCAAGGCATCTTTGGACAGTGCTCCAGGCTTGTCGATTTTGTTACCAAGGACCAGAAGTGGGATACCACTAAGCGACGACTTGCTCAACAAATCATGGAGTTCGCTTTTCGACACGCTTAGGTTGTCAGGATCAGCAGCATCAACTACATACCTAGAATCATAATATCAGCAGGAAGAATCAAATTGTGATAAGAGTCAAGAAGCATCTGAAACTTTTAAGCTGACCAACAAAAATTAACAAAATCATTAGATGCTTACACAATGGCAGAAACAGAACGGCAGTAGCGTTCCCACATGCTGCGGAACCTAGGTTGACCACCAAGATCCCAAAGTTTTATCGTGACACTTCCTTTCGTCACTTTCCTCATGTTGAAGCCAACCTAAAAAGAGTAGGAGAAATCCTTTTGTTTAAAAGCCAGCAAATCTTTCATTACTTGAAGTAAACAGCATAAGGAGGAAAGATAACCAACCGTAGGGATCATGTCTTCACTGTATCCACCGGTCTGTGCAAGGAAAGATAAGAGGAAGTCGTTAATGAGTGTTCACGTGAGATATATAGAAGGAAGGGTTTATGGGGAAAAGCATACTTACTGCAACAACGTTAACAAGTGATGTCTTTCCTGCATTTTGAAGACCTATCAATGAAAGTTCCATTTCTTGCTTGAAGAAGAGGCTGCAAAAAAAGCATATTGAAAACAAGACTAGTTACTTAAGAGGTTACAACAAATAGCTACAGCTCTCAGCCTCTCACAGCTAGTTTAAGAAATCTCATCACACACAACACCATTTGCTTTGCTCTTTGTGTAGCAATCTTCATCTACTGATTAACAATCTAGATTCCAAGATGGAATATCCAACTCTATTGTCTAAACATTAACACAAACATGATTCACAACTCTATACGAGAGATTGAAGATCACATCAAAGCTGAATTTTGGCTTTCTAATCTTAACTAGAGATTGATGTGTCCGTAAGGCTATTCCTCTGTTGGTTTTTAAAAAGTTACTCTCAAAGAAACTCATCAAATATGATCAATGCATCAATAATAAACGCTCTTCTAAAAGCCCTGATTTAGTCGTTAAATCACAAATGAGGACTAAATTCGGCGGAAATGGTTCGATTTTTACCTGCCATTGAACTCAAATACCAAGGGAAGAAATCAAATTCCCCCACGAACCAAAAAAATGGAAATGGAAGGAAGAGGAAATAGGAACTGACCTACGAAGCCAATTGAGAAAAGCATCCCACAAACCCATATTTATGATTCAGAAAAACTCAAGTTTCCGACAGAGACAGAGATTCGAAGACACAGAGACGACAGATCGGTCTGCTGGAAATTCTCCTCCACGGATCTATGAGCAAAAAAGGAAGGCTTTTCTCTACCTCTCTCTCTCTCTCTCTTTTTTTGTTTTTGTATTTTTGCCTTCTTCTGCTGCTGATATTATTTCATGAAAGATTTTTTTGTTTCTGTCAAAATCGAAAACCCAGCAAGAGAGAGAGGCCGGCAAATTAAAACTTAAAAAGTCAGGAAATCTAGACCGTCACATTTACGTAGGTCCTTCTGAATCGTACGATTAACGGTCCCGATCTGATTAGGGGAAACTGAAGCTGTGTGTGACAGAGCGAAAATCATGGAGCTATATACATTGTTAATTATTAAATTTGTGTGTAGCCACTAGCCAATCAGAAGAAAGATTCGATGGGACAGAGAGAAGTTCGGGAAGAAGAACAAAGGAATTTGAAGATTACACAGCCAATCGCGTCCAGGAGGCGCGTGCTAACACACGAGCCAATGATCAGAATGAGTGGCGGCGCGTCCACGACAAATTGGCGGTGGGGATTGCATATTGAGTTGGATTGGAAGTTGCAGTGACACGCGCCGTTTTGCCTAATATTGGGGTTTCATTATGGGCTTTTAAAGCCCACTAGAAACGGGTTATACACTTTGTTTTGTGAGATAGAGTAAAAGATCAAACTTCTTTCATTTGAGAAGTTTGTATGTCGAAGTCGAATTTTGTAATTTGTAAACATATTTCGTCCGACCTCATTTTCTCTACTTTGTAGATAAAGTGTATATATTGGTATTTGTCATCTTCTTTTTACCTTTCTAGTTAAAAAGTAAACCAAAAAATGAAGAAGAGAGCGAGTCAAATAAAAACCCAAA
Source organism: Microthlaspi erraticum (assembly GCA_902728155.2). Lineage (NCBI taxonomy): Eukaryota > Viridiplantae > Streptophyta > Magnoliopsida > Brassicales > Brassicaceae > Microthlaspi > Microthlaspi erraticum. The sequence continues at coordinate 139,562 of CACVBM020001151.1, read as the reverse complement.
GAAAACGGCTCGAGATACGTTACTCTAATCACTCTCCTTTCTTCAAATTAACAAAAATAAAGAAGAAAAACTTTTTAAGAACAATGTAGCCACAAGCTATCCTTGCCTTAGTAAGTAAGCCAAACACACGAAGAAGAAAGGGAACAAAAAAATATATATATAAAAAAAAAGGTTCCATAAATCTCTTTTTGTTTCAAGAATCTAATAAAAACAGTTATAAACAAAGGAACATGATTATCGATCATCAACTTCTTCACCATGACAAAATCAAGAATAATCGGAGTTTTAACGGCCGTGATCTCTCCGGTTTTGGCGGCTTCCGGGTTATCGGACGGTGGAGATCACGGGAGGTTTAAGAGGCGTGATCCTCTTAACAGCTTTAGGTATTACAATGGAGGTTTCGACGTCCGAAACAAACATTACTGGGCAGTGAGTCTCTCCTCTTATTCTTCTTCTTCTTCTCCTTCTAACTTTATGATTCACATTGAGGATTTGTTAAAATGGTAACTAAGTGGTATAAATGGAATCTCAGGCTACGGCATTTACCGGAATCCACGGTTACGCCGTCGCCGGAGTGCTGATTATCGCCGGCGTTTGTTTCGGACTTTACGTAGCTTTCTCCGACAAAAGAAGAAGAAGACGTGTTTCTTCCACGCGCTGCCGTTATCTTGACCGTTACTACATTCCTCTGTTCTTACTTCTTCTCCTCTTCATGCTTCTCTCCATGTAAGCTTATAAATTTAAAACACTTTAATCTAAATCCCAAAACATAATAAATATTAAATGAAAAAATGAATAAACTATGTATAGGGCAACGACAGGGATAGTGATAGCAGCGAATCAGAACGCGAAGAACAGAACAGAGGAGATGAAAGAAGCAATAGACAAAGCTGGAGAAGATGTTGAGAGAAACATCCGAACAGTCATAACGTCGTTAACGAAAATACAGTACTTGTTGCTTCCGTACGATCAGAAAACGACTCATCTTCTCAATGTCACCACTCATCGACTCGGAAAAGGATCTCGCCTTATCCAAAGCTTCGTTCTTCATAAAGGTCCTTCCATTGATCTCGCCATCAAAATCTCGTAAGTAGCTTCTTCTTGTTTTTATCTCCTCTGTTTCAGAATTCAACATTAATTGTTTTCTCTCTATGTAAAAAAAAAAATCAGGTATGTAACTCATCTTATGATTGTATCGACCAACTTGTTCGTTCTGCTTCTAGCCTTTGGTGAGCTCATTCAACATTTAGTGATCCTTTTTAGGATTTTAAAAAATTCATGACTGATTAGTAGAAAACTAGTTTTAATGGATGTTTTGCTCTCTCAGCTCCTCTCTTGCTTCATTGGTATCCTGGATTCATCATGTAAGCAAAATCCATAATCGAATCAAACATTTTTCTTGTTAAATTGGGTTTTAAACCTTTTAAAAAATAAACTATTCCTTGCTTTATTCTTTGTTCCTAAACAGGGTGATCTTCTTGTGTTGGATTTTAACCACTTTTTGTTGGGCTCTAACTGGATTTGATTTCTTCCTTTGCACGTAAGATAACTAAACCCTAAAATGCGAAAACATAAAAAAACCACTTGTTCCTGATGCTAACTCCTATTTTTCCACTCAATGCAGCTTCGCAGAAGACGTTTGTTCAGCTATTAATGGCTTCGTACAAGACCCTCAAAACAACTCGCTGACTAGTCTTTTCCCTTGTATGGATCCTCTTCATTCTGATAAAACCCTAGGTGTAATCAGCCTAATGATCCATAACTTCATCACCCAGGTATAAAACGATTTAAAACTAATAGGGTAGTTACATAAATCAATGGCTAATGGTAAAATATAAAACCCCCTGTTTCTTGTTTCAGTTAAATTCAAAAGTAGCAGAGTCAATGCATTCTTCATATGCGCTAACTGCTCGGAGCAACACAGTCCCGTCGTCGCCGGAATCTGGACTGATATGTGATCCATTTGTCGGACAGCAGATTAACAGCTACACACCACAAAGCTGCTCCAATGGCGCCATTCCAATCGGTGAATTCCCAAATGTAAGTCTTTTGAATCTCTATTAACTCTTTTTCGGTTAGGATTATGTTCTTAAGACAAATATATAAGTGAATTTTTGTGTTCTTAGATGCTTTCGAGATTCACATGCCACGACAAGGATCCACCGGAAACTTGCAGAATCACCGGAAAGTTCATTACCCAAGAAGCTTACCTCAAGGTCTATGCTTACAGCAACTCAGCTCAAGGGATGCTCGACATCTTGCCATCTCTTCAAAACCTAACACAATGCCTTGCCTTAAAAGACACGTTATCGAGCATCGTCTCTAACCAATGTAAACCCTTTAAGGGTTCGATCTATTGGCTTTGGGCATCGATGCTTGCTCTATCTATTGTCATGAAGGTCCTGGTTTTGCTCTTCCTCGCTAAAGCTTTCCAGGAGAGAGGAAAGAGTTTTGCCTGGTTTTCGATTAATCCCATTTCTTCTGGGGAAAGACGACACGTGAGTATATAGTGGTTAGTGTATATGTTATATATGTTTTTTATCTTGGAAAATACCAGTGAAAGATATCGAGTGTTATTTAAGAAATGTAAATATGACATTGTATCAAACATTTGTAATAAGTACGACTCAACAAGTATTTGTCTACATACATTCAATAAAAATGACCATCTACCATATATTTTATCATTTATTTCCATTAGAGCTTAGTTTTGTTAATCTAGTTGAATGTATAAGTAGACTTGAGAGTGAAAGGTAGAAAACGAATTTGTCAACCACTCAAGAAGCCACATTCCATGTGTATGACAGTATGCGTTATAAAAGATGCATGACTTTGAGTAATAAGAAACTAAGATTATGCTAAGTTTTTAATACAGCTGTAATTTCATCCTTAATATAGACTAAAGTAAATGATTAATGGGGAGAGAAAATTACTAACCAATGATATGCCAAAAAAGATAGTTGAAGACTTTTTTAAACATTGATAACAGAGAGATAATTGCACTAATTTAATCACAAGTTCACCACCACGCCACTTTTTTTTTTCAATTATTAAATACAACGGGAAAAAATCGCGGAGGAAGAAGAAAACAAAAAAAATTCAGAGCTGAATCAGAGGAGAAGAAGACTAGAATCATCAGTCTCGTCTTCGTTCACAAGTCGAAATCATCAAACAACCTCTAACTCTCTCCATTTCCCTTGATAGATCCATCTCAACCAGACTCCACTTTACCCATTTCTGCATATCTCTCGAAAATCGAGCTCTAAATTCCTCGATTCAGCTTCTTAATCTCGTTCCCAAGACCAAGTTTCTCCTTCTGATGCGGAGCATCTGAGAGAAGTTCCGGATTTTGGCGTTTGATCCAGAGAAAAGCTAAGCTAAGTTGCGAATCCTCTACATACATGTCCGGAAATTCGGCTTCTGGTGGTCTCCGGGGGTTTTCAGGTAAGATTCCGATGATTCCGTCTCCTACTTCGTCGGATTTACAGAGCTTAGTTAGTTGTTAGGGTCAAGCTTCTTCTCGTTTGGGTGTTAGCTTCGGATCTGATAGCTTCAGCATAACTCATCGAGCTGTACTGTTTAGCTTAGTGAATTAACACTAATCAATTCGAAACGCAGACTTGATGCGTTCATATGGAATTTTTCTGCCGGATGAATTTTGAATTAGATTTGAAAACTGTGTGAGAATATAATTTGCATCTCTGATTGCTTGAGTTTCCTAGTGATCGTGAGATTTCTAAGATGTGATTTGTATCAGTAGATATTTTGTTTGGATCTACAGAGTTTTGGGGTGTTTGTTTGTTTATTGACAGTGTTTTCTTGGAGATAAAAAAGAAAAGAAAGAGGATAATGAAGAAGAAGAACAAACACAATAAGAAACCAACATCTTTGCATTGCAATGATGCAGGAGGTTGCAGATACTCATTCCTCACTTTAGTATGGACCGTCGTTGGATTCTTCCTTGTGGCTCATCTCCTCTCCCTCTACAACAGAAAAGACAACATTGATCACCAAGAAGCTCCTTCTCATCATTTACAACTCCATCATCGCCACCATCATCATCCTATTGTTCATGAGCTTGTGAGAGTCGAAGAAGAGATGCTGAGAATGCCGCCACCTAGGAAGCGTTCTCCCCGCACAAGCAAACGGAAATCAAGAAAACCGATCCCTCTCGTTGAGGAGTTTCTCGACGAGAAGTCTCCGATTCGGCATCTCTTCTTCCCCGGTATGGAAACCGCCGCGTTTGGTCCTACAAAGGATATGGGAAACGATACATTGCATTACTTCCCTGGGAAAATCTGGATGGACACTGAAGGTAATCCGATTCAAGCTCACGGCGGAGGGATTCTCCACGACGAGAAGTCTAACATTTACTATTGGTATGGTGAGTATAAAGATGGACCAACCTACCACGCTCACAAGAAAGGACCAGCTAGAGTAAGTAGTAGCACTGTTTTTTCACTTGGTGGTGGTATTTTGGGGATAAGTTTTTGATCTTTGTGTTGTTTGTCTTCAGGTTGATATTATAGGTGTTGGTTGTTACTCTTCAAGAGACTTGTGGACGTGGAAAAACGAAGGGATTGTGCTTAGAGCTGAAGAAACAAACAAGACTCATGATCTGCATAAATCAAATGTTCTTGAGCGACCAAAAGTGATCTACAACGAAAAGACGGAAAAGTATGTCATGTGGATGCATATCGACGATGCAAACTACACGAAAGCTTCGGTTGGTGTAGCCATCAGCGATAACCCGACCGGTCCGTTCGAGTATCTATACAGTAAACGTCCACACGGGTTCGATAGTCGGGACATGACTGTCTTCAAAGACGACGACGGTGTTGCGTACCTGATTTACTCGTCTGAAGTCAACAGCGTGCTTCATATCGGACCCTTAACCGAAGATTACCTCGACGTGACGCCGGTTATGAAGAGAGTCATGGTTGGACAGCACAGGGAAGCTCCAGCGATCTTCAAGCATGAGGATACTTATTACATGGTCACTTCTTGGTGCACCGGTTGGGCTCCAAATGAAGCATTGGCTCATGCGGCTGAGTCGGTGATGGGTCCATGGGAGAAGCTGGGGAATCCGTGTATCGGGGGTAACAAGGTTTTCCGGTTAACGACGTTCTTTGCTCAGAGCACTTATGTGATTCCTTTACCGGGCGTTCCCGGCGCGTTTATCTTCATGGCGGATCGGTGGAATCCGGCGGATTTGCGGGATTCGAGATACGTGTGGCTACCGTTAGTTATAGGAGGACCAGCTGATCAGCCATTAGAGTCCAACTTCGGGTTTCCGATGTGGTCGAGAGTGTCTATATACTGGCACAGTAAATGGCATCTACCTTAAAAACAGACAAACAAACAACGAACTATGCTCTTACCGATCTCTTTGTGCTGATCATTGTTGTAGATTAGGCGATTTTCATACACTCCATTAAGGATTATAATTTCTAATCAACGTTTTTACTGAATATCAAAGATTTAATGCTTTTGAACATTTGAGACTAGTCAAACAGTTTTACGACGTTGGGTGGAGAATGTTTTCACCTACCAGCCAGAGAAATCTTTAAACCCTGTGGAGGCTGAAGCAGAGGTTGTTTTTCTTTTCTTAGACACTCCTCCAATGGTTGCAAGATCAGAGTCTATGGCACTACTAATGTCTTTTGTGGCTGTATTACTCTTAGCTTTCAAGTATTTGCCGACACCACCGGCACCGGCTCCAGCTTCTGCTGTTCCGGATCCTGGGTTGCTGTACCACGACCCGACTTTATCCTGATACATCACAAATGTCTTATCAGACCAAATCGAAAGCAAGAGAAAAGAGGAGAGCTTGTGTAAAGTGGAAGAGTTTGATACTAACAATGTCTTTGTCTTCGTTCCTCTCTTTCTCTTTTTCTTCCTCTTCATCAGGCTCCGTGTATGGATTCACAAACACATTTGCTTCGATTATTTTGATCTCCACCTGCAGAAATTCCAAAACACAATCTCAGAGGCTGAAACTAGAAAAAATGCTGCTTATACTCAAAAACACAGTGAGTGAATGTCTTTGGAACTTACCAGAGGCCGGTCGGTATCATCTACAGGTACATTCTCCATTGCTGCAATTGTTGACAAACCACCAACAACTCCACCAAACACAGTGTGCTTGTAGTTTAAATGCATAGCTGATTTGTATAAGATGAAAAACTGAGAACCGTTTGTGTGTGGACCACTATTAGCCATACTAACTACGCCTCTTCCCGTGTGAAGTAGCTTCGAGTTTGGCTCGTCTTTGAATGGCTTTCCCCAAATGGATTCACCTCCTGTTCCTGTGCCTGTTGGATCGCCACCTTGAATCATGAAGTTCCTATATAAACAGCACGTTTCAATAATCAATAAGAGCCCGATTAAGCATCTTAAACCCAATAAAAAAATTAGAAGAAGATTTCAAGGCACGTATATACTTGATGCTTCTGTGAAAGATCACTCCGTTGTAATAACCTTGTTCGCAGAGAGTGATGAAATTCTCACATGCTCTAGGAGCTATATCGCAATGGAGCTCAATGTTCAAATCGCCATGTGTTGTGCGAAACTGAACGTACCCTTTCTTCTTCGGGTTTTTCTCGACTTTGATCAGCTCGAAATCGTTTTCGGTGACAGGAGTAAACGCAGTGGAAGTGAAAGAACGAGAAGCAGCACCCGACGAATAACGGCTCTTCACCTAAAAACAGAAAAAACACACATTTTAACAAGACGCACACAAAGCTCAAAACCAAGTTGATTTAGTACAAGAAAGAAACTAACCATTTGAGTATTAATAGGTGCTCTATCTCCAGCCATATGCATAGCGATTCTTGCAGCTGTTTTGTCACTAGAACCAGCTCTAGCTGCATCAGCACTTCTTCCGTGAACAGAAGCAGATGCAGCATCCACGACACTGTAAGTCTGCTTTGGTTCTGCTTTATCCTCTTTGATTTTCGACCTTGACTCTAGAATCGCAGCAATCGCAGCGGCTCTTTCGTTACGTGCCTTGTTTCCACCTCCACCGTGTAGAGCAATCTCCTTTGCTTTTTCAGATCCAAGATCTGCAAGCATGTTCTTGATATCTCCAGAGACGTTAATATTATAAGCTGGATCTGAATTCATCTTCTTTAACTCTGTACAAAAACACACAGAGAATAGACTCATAAGTAACTAAGAAAAAACATGGATTATGATACAATAATAAATTGCTTGGTCGAATAAGAAAGTGCATCAAACCTTCATCATCGATCTTCAGGCCGTTCTTAACATGATCAAACTCCACAGTTACTTTGCTGTCAACTGCATTAGGATTCTACAAGACATTACCAAAATCAATTAAATACTCTCTAATGACACTCATGCAAGAAAAGCGTCAAGCAGAGAGAAAGAGGTTAGTGTTACCTGAATTGTTATAAGGTCGGCTCTTTTGAATGGTTCTTCTGTTAAAAGCTCCTTCCAATTCTTGGTCTTGATATTTAATTCTTTGACTGCCTAAATTCATAAAAACAACAATAAGATTCATGAAATGAGAGTAACTCTAAGAACACCAAAAGAAAGAAAGAGAAAATAAAACAGACCTCGTAGCAGAATACATTTCCGGTAGTCTTGACAGCAACTATATGAGTAAATTCGGTGAAGACTTTGTTGAGAACAGGACAATGAAACTCTTCTACAATGGCAGCCACATAGATATGTTTTTCAGCATATCTTAAGGATGAAAATCACAAGGAATCAGAGAGAGAGAGAGAGAGAGAGAGAGAGAGAGAGAGAGAGAAAGAAGGAACAAAAACCTTCAGAGTTCTTGTGAAAGACGAGAGGAATTAGATCTTCTCCTTTCAATGGTGCTCCTGTAACTGGATGTTTTCCAAATTTCCTTATGTAAGGCACTATACTTCTGCAAAAATCCAAAACACCCAATTTCAAAATCAATACAAAAAGCAAGCTCAAATACTAAGTAAAAGCGTAGTTAGAAGACTATGAAGCTACTCACGTTAACTCGAAAACACTGCCGTCGCTTGTACACACTGGATCCTCGAATGGCAAAAACGTAAGCCTGAATCAGAAAATTAATTGACATTAAGGATTGAATCAAAATTCGGAAATCGCAAACGAAAATCATGCAAAATTGTAAGAATTGACATACGCGCAGCAGTAGAAAGGAAGACTCTTGAAAGGAGTACGATTCTCTTTGGATTTAGCGCCTCCCCATTCTGTTGCCCACTCCGTCTTCGTTATGAACATTCGATCTTTGCTATGCTGTTTTTTCCCCATCGTTACCTCTTCTTCTTCTTCTTTCTCGACTTTGATTTTCTCCGAATTGACTCAGGTGATCGGAGTTAGGATCGAAATAACACGAGCTGATAGATTTCCAGATCGATTTTCGCAGCTGAAACCCAGACTTTACGATTGAGTGGAGATCTGAGACGACCGCCCTCGCCACCGCGTGTTGTTTTATTATAGAAGACGCAGTTACCAGTCGCCGCCGTAGAGCCTGATCCGGCCCAAATAGTACCCGACCCGGTTCTCGAAAAGGTCTGATTTTCAACTTGGGCCTAAAATTGTAGGCCCAAACTATTGATAACGTTATTCACCCGGAGAGTTGGCGCCAAATTAGCGGCCATATGTCTCATTCTCTTTCTCTCGTGTGAATCAGTCATTTGACTAATTTGGTCATCCAAAAGGTTGAGGAATGTTACAATTTAAGATTTTATTATTGCATTCGAACAATGACAACACGAATTAATAGCTGATGATCACACGACATGAGATGGTAAACACTTTTGAGCCTCTTACAACAAACGTATACAATATACAAAAATCATATACATATGCAAGCATTAAGCAATACAATATATGACCATTTGGTCATCCAGTGATCCTCATATATGTGACTTTGTGGGGTGTTTCTACGAGGGCTTGAGGTATCCATTTTGGTCTAAGTAGGACACAACAATCTCTGCCATTTCAGAAGGAGAAGAAGAAGATAAACCCTCGTGATTGTTGTTCTGTATCACAATCTGCAAGCGTAACGTAACAGGCCATTTATTCAGGAAAACACTAAATTCAACCTTTTAAAGAATGAAATAATAATTTGATATACGAACCTCGCAATCCAAAGGTGGTTCGTATGGATCATCTATTCCCGTGAAACCTGAAGAAGAAATGTTTTAAGGGAACAATTTTGGATCATGAAGGTATGACTAAAGAAAAGAAAAAAAAAATGCAAAGCTTACCTTTGATTTTCCCCGCGCGTGCACGTTTGTATAAACCCTTTGGATCTCTAGCTTCACAAACATGGAGTGGCACATCCATGTATACCTAACAAAAAAAGAAAGCAAAGACTTCAATACATTTAGACAAGTTTTTCTTTTATGTTGTTGTCTATGGACCCAAACCTCAATGAAATCTCCTTGCGGTAACAATGCACGGCAAGTGGCTCGCTCTTTACGGTATGGAGATATCAAACTTGCAATACAGATGATTCCAGAATCTGCAAACAGTTTAGCAACTTCACCAACTCTTCGAATGTTTTCAGCTCGATCTTCTGCTTTGAAGCTAAGATCGCTGTTTAAACCATGTCGAACATTGTCACCGTCAAGAATATACGTAAGCTTTCCACGATTGTACAATGCTCTGCTTAGAGCACAAGCCACACTACTTTTCCCTGAATTTATAAAAATAACATTTTTATTTGAAGGAATCCAAATCAAGCTGTATAGTTAGAGCTACAATCAGAGTTATAGAAACAACAAACCTGAACCACTTAAGCCAGTAATCCAGATCACACACCCTCTTTGCTTAATCAATTCTTGCCTATCCGATTTAGTGATGGGACAATTATGCCACACGATGTTCTTTTGCTTCCCGTTGATTTTTTGTTGTGTTTCACCTACTTAACATTATACTATATGATTAGATCCATTCTGATATACTTAAGATGAATCAGATCGGAGTTATGTGATTAATTACCGGCGCAATCAGAGGACCTCGACGAAATCGACTCATCTGTCGCCATGATCGGACGGAAGAAGCTCACTCTCCTCTCTCGACTTTGCCGGCCAAACTTCAGACCACCACTACCGGCGGGATACGGAGTAAGCGAGCTAGAGAAAGATAATCTCGGAAATTTCCGGTCGGATAACCGGAGCGGTTCGGATTCTGCAAACGCCGGCGAAACATAGCATCTTCCCACACATCTCGCCACCGACGCAACATCCATATCTAATAGATTCACCGCAAAGCGAGATTCAACGATTCAATTGAACATGCTTAACGGTATCTGATTAAACGCAAAGCCTTGGTGTCACTTCGCAATCAATGGAAATTGAATCATTATGCTACGAATGTTTTGCTCCAGCTTATAAACGAACAAAATGTGTTGTTTATTGGCTCGTGGAAGCCGAGTGGTTAGCCACGATGGACGAGAGTCTTAACGACGCGCTATCTTAGGAGCGTGATCGGCACGTGACGACATCAGTGGCGCTTGCCTAATCCATTTGTTAGAGATTCTTGATTAAGATGTGATTTGGCAAATTTTGTTTTCATTGTAACTGATAAACCTTATCAAATCATATCAAATAAAGTCATATTTAAATTGATCTTCTGTGATTTCATTATCCAAAACTAATTAGTAACCATTATCATTTCAATCTACTTTTAATTTTTGATACAGATGCAAGCACATGAATCTCCCCAAAAAAAAATTACAAAATCCTCAAGTTCTGGGTACGGAGTGAATAACAAGGTTTAAATTAGGCCTTGGAATTGATTTAAAAGCCCATGTAAAGCTTCTCAAAGCCCATATAAGAAAGCCTAATTCTTACTTATATAACAAAACGCGACGTTTAAGTAGACTTCGTTATGCCATATATACAGTGGTTTTACACTTCCCCTCACTCCTTCAGCCACACCCAAAAGAAACCCTAATTTCTGCATTTCCGCAGTTGGCGAGGACGAGCCAGCGAATTCGGAGAGGATGAAGTTCAATCCGCGTGTGACCTCTTCTCGCCGGAAGAACAGGAAGGCTCATTTCTCGGCTCCTTCTAGTGTGAGACGCGTGCTTATGAGCTCGCCGTTATCCACCGATCTCCGGCAGAAGTACAATGTCAGATCGATGCCGATTAGGAAGGACGACGAGGTGCAGGTTGTTCGTGGGACGTTCAAGGGAAGAGAAGGGAAGGTGATGCAAGTGTATCGCCGCAAGTGGGTGATTCACATCGAGAGAATCACAAGGGAGAAAGTCAACGGAACCACGGTCAACGTCGGCGTGAATGCTTCAAATGTGGTGATCACCAAGCTCCGTCTTGACAAGGATAGGAAGTCTCTGTTGGAGCGTAAGGCTAATGGACGCGCCGTCGCAGATAAGGAGAAGGGGACGAAGTTCACGGCTGAAGATGTTATGCAGAGCGTAGATTAAGAGAAGCCAAGTCAAGGTTTATTCTAGTTTTCTATTTTTTTACTAAGTTGTATGGAATTTTGATTCCGAATCGATTATGTAATGAGGATGATGATAGTTCAGAACTCGAATTCGCGATTGCAGTTTTGGTACCAATGTACGATTTGGATATCACATGGTGATTTAGAAATTGGATTGAGTTTTAAATCCTGTTGGTTCGCCTTTCATAGGGGAAATTGAGGTTATGCCTTCTGCTTTGTCCATATTTATGATTTTGCCCTTTGGTTTGTTGATATTTATGGTTTCGCCTTCGGCTTATTATATTTTCCTTGATTCATTCCGTAATTTCGATTATGCCCTCAATTTTATTCCTATTTGTCGTTATATCCTCTGAATTCTATGTATGTACGATATTGCTCTCTGTCTTTTCGTTAATTATGATTTCGCCCTCGGTTTATAATTGGTAATTGTGATTCTAGCCCTCGAATTTGTCTATAGTTATGATTTTACCTTTTTTTCATGATCTGAAATACATGTTGCCAATATCCGTACCAAGAATATTGCTTAGTGAAAAAAATGTCCAAAAAAACCAAACATATCCGAAAAAGAATTATCCGTCAATTTCATAGCGGAACAATTTATTCCCAAAAAAGAAAAAAAATCAAGTAAACTCTCGGGTCCTGCCGTAGAAATCAAAGATGAGAGAATACGGGAAAGGTACGGAGACTCAAGCAAGGTCTTTGTGTGAGTGTTCTCAAGGTTTGAGAGCAAGAGAGAGACCAAACCTTGGATGCTTGTCTAAAGCCTTGGTGTCGATCTCGCTGGAAACAGTGACTAGTGATTTGGGAACGACCTCATGCTGAAGGAGAGCACCGAGTGTGCCATGGTTGTTGAGCTTAGCTTTCACTGAAGTCGAATGATCAATCGCATACAGTCCACCAACGGTTATCGTGTTTTCATTAGTCGAGAATTTCCTGTAAACCTCACCAACCGCTGCACTTCTCTTGAATTCGTCCAAGTGGTGAAGGTAAGACGCTTTGATCGAGTCTCCTTTGTCTCCCCTGAAAAAAAATTAGATCAGATCCACACCACAAGACATATATATGAATACTGAATTACTGATCACTTTATTTGAGATTGGGATTCTGCTTACAAAATTATGGAAGCGCATGCATCTGGTTTTGTCACACTGATACCGGCGTTGTACTTGGTGAAGGTTTTGGAGGTGGTGTCATATCCAGCTTCAGCACCAAATGAGATGACTGGTGAACCGAGAGTAGCTGTTATGTCGATTAAAGGGCTTTGCTTCAAAGCTGCAGCAGCAGTGACTGTTGCGTGGTCATGGAAGTATTGGACCTCAAGCTGTTAATGGAATTCAAAAGTTGATGGGGTTAGTTTCAATCCGCTGGATAAGTGAATAAAAACTTTGTGATTTCATACGAATGGATTCTAAAGATTTTAAACCTTGGCAGAATTGTAGTCAGGGACTTTGAAAGAGGCGATGGCTTTTGTTGATGGGAGGATCTCGGTGAATGTGACTGTTGTCAAAACCTGCCAAGCCAATAATAATAAACATACAAATCAAAACGCATTCCAACGAATTCGTTTGGTTATATGACTAAGTGTTCACTGTGGATCTACTAAAACACTTACACTAGAATCAGTGTCGATTTTGACATCAAACAAAGCATTCTTGTACTTGTACTGAGTCGCAACATCAGCAGCATGCACTCCTCCTTTCTTCAGAGCAGTAGATGTAAGGGCCTAAACAACACAACACAGGCAAGAAATTAAGGCTCTCTATTCATGCAAATTTCAACACGGAGTTTAGTTGCTAAAGATCATTTCAGAAAATCTTTAAGCTATTAGCTAACTAATACTTGCTTCCTCAGAAACAACAAATTCTACTAACTATATACGCAACTCCACATACGAAATCGTACAATGAGATCATATAGTAGAATCCTTCCCGGAGAGATTTTGTATCCAAAGACAAAGCTACACCAACGTTGATCTCGTTTTCACTCTTTATCAAAACTTCTAGTTCTTAACAGAAGTAATTCAGTTCCATCCTCTCTCTAGGATCCCTTGAAATCATGAAGTTGATTTTACCAAGGATAAGATCGATCAGACCAGGAATATATACTCTAAGCGCTTATAAATTCACACGATAGAGCACAATGTCAAAGAAACTTAATGAAAGAAGACGAAAGTCAGTACAATATTCGTTGATAACTATTAGTATCGACCACGGATCGAAATCGAACGAAAATCTGGAAAATCGAATCTAAGCATAGCCATTAAACAGGGATTAGATACATCAATATAGTACGTACCACGCCGGAGGCACTGTAAGTGGAAATGCTGAATTTCTGATCGGAATTGTAGTCTCTCGTCAACAGATCTAAAACGAAGGGAAATATAAAATCAACAGAATCAGCTTAGAAATCAAAAGAAACACCCAAACGCAGACGCAAAATCGAACAATATTTTGCACCAACACTTCGAATTGATGAACAGGAAGCAACATATTCCACAAAAGCACGCGATAGTCGCGCGATTTTAACCGGAACAAAAGGCGACGAGAGCTGGATATCAGAAGAAGAGCGATAAATTGATTTTACCTTTGGCTTTTTTGCCGATGTCAGTGAACAGTCCTGGACCCTTGCTCATGGTTGATCGGAGATGTAGAGAGATCGGCGAAGATTTGGAGGAGAAGCAGCGGTGAAGATAGAAATACGACTCGATTTTTTTTTATTCTCCGTGCTAGACGAGATATATAGCGAAACCGTATTCGATAATAACAGACTGTGATTTACTTCAGTAACAAACCACTCACAACCGTTGATGTGGCACAAAAGCAAAACATACTGATGAGTGACCATCATGGGTTTAAAAAGCAATGTATCTGAGCTAGAGCCTATTGGGCTTATACTATCAAATTACGGCCCATATAAATGACCATCAGAACCCTATAACACAAATCGCCTAGATCGGTTCCTAATTCTGATTTCACGAACACATTTAACAATGGCTACGAACAAAATCGTCCGTCTGATCGCACCTAGCGGATCCGCCTGCACCAGATTCGTCGAACCTGTGTCGAGATTTTTAAGCTCCGGTGCTTCTCCTCCCCCGCAGTCTCCATCTCCGTCTCCGAATCAGGATCCGATTGAGAAGCCAGATCAAAATCTCCAAGAGAATCTACAGTTGAAAAAGGAAGAGGAAGAGGAAGAGGAAGGAGGAGGAGGTGGAGAGTTTTTTAACGAAGATACCGGTGAGATTGGAGGTCCTAAAGGTCCTGAGCCGACTCGGTACGGCGATTGGGAACAACGTGGTCGATGCTCCGATTTCTGAGACGATCCATGAATCTCGGTCCTTTTTTCTTTTCAATATCTGGGAAAATTGGAAATGAATTCGTTTTCGGTGTTATGTATTTGCAAGTGATAGAGAACAGTGAATAAAGTTTAGAAGAACTTCAAATTCTGATTCTTCTGCGATCGTTGTGTGCTTACCTTTGCTTTGGGCATGTTTATTTGAATACATCATTTCCATAAAGTTTTATGTTGTGAAATCTTGGTTTTGGTTTCCGTCTCTAATGTTGGCTTTGATTCTGAGTAGTTTAATTCCGAATGATACATCAATCATTTTAGTTACAAAAACAGTTGAAATTTTACTTCTCGATTTACTAATTAGGTGTATGATGTCCCAAAAGTCTAATTACTAATTTTGTGTTAGAAGACAAACAAGGCACGTCCACTAAAAAAACATTTATACATTAGCATGCACTTAGTTTCTACAAGTACGACCGTATGTTTAATAACATAGATCACTAAGCAAATGTCATTGACAAATAACCTGTACATTCAGATTACGTGTACATGTAGGAACCAAGTTTTCGGTGTACATTTATTCGAAATGTTCTATATACTAAAAATGACAATAAAATACAAGAAAATTATCTAGAAGTTAAAACCAAAAAAAAAAAAATTATCTAGAAGTCTCGAACGCATTTTGTTTGATGGTTTAGGTTATTCTAGAAGAAGGAAGATTAGGTAAAAAAAGGTTGGGCAACAATCAGATTCAACTGAACAAAATAAATATCAGGTACGTTACCATCTTTTGTACCACATATATAGTATTAAGTTATTTACACTTTCACTTTACTGTACTAAACTGAAGTTTGAACAGAACATTTTATAAACCGAACGTAATGTATTTGAATCCTTATCCTTATATATAGTAAACATAAATCATGTGGATAAATATAGTAACTAATCTAAATTAGTCGAAGAACAAAAAAGGATGAGAATACGGATAAAAATCAAAGAAACGAACAGCTAATTATGAGCTGTGAAGCGCCGAACAAGAACAAAAAACATAGGACAGACCGATCTGTTTTTGTACGGCTCTTAAAATGAATAAAAAATTTAGAGAAAAAAATAGCAAAAACATGGAGAGTCGTGTCTCAATTGGTAAAGCAACAATAAAACCACTTGACGAAGAAGCTTTAAAGAAGAAGAGAAACGAGGAAAAAAGCCGTTAAGGCGCGTGGATTCTCATCCGTCCGTTCCGTAACCGTAGGCTCCACGCGCCTCTCGGTGTTTTCCGCAGGTGTGTGGTTGTGGTGTTCTTAGAACAAGAAAATATCTTTGAATTATTTGACGAATACAGAAAAAACTGAGAATTGAAGGAAATAAAATAATTAATATCACTTTTACTGGATTTTTTTTGTTTCCGGAAAAAAACTGTCGTCTTCTGTTTGTTCGTGAATCGTGAAGTGTGTTTATATAATGAGAGACGAGATCTATATGATCTTTGAACCTTTTCTATAGAGTCTCTTCTTCTTCTCGAGGATAATTTTATCTCTTTGACATTCCTTCTCGATTGTTTGCAGGTATGTCGGTGAAGCTGGATCGATTCTGTTGCTTACATTCTCTTTCTATCAATCTGTTTTGAGCTTTTTTTGTTGAGTCAATCTCTATCGTTGTTTGTTTTGATTTTGTTGATTGTGTGGAGGAACAATTATGGTTTATCGATTGATAAAGTCTAGTGGAATCGTGAAAATGTTTGTAGATTTGCTCTTCTCTGTTTCATTTCCTAAATCGTGAATAAGATCTGCTCCAACATTTTCGAATGAGTCTGTTTTCTGAATCAAATTCCATTGATTGATGCAGGAAAAAACAAATTAAGCTAACAAAGAGAGATATGGTGACTGGTTGTGTTGATCTTCTTCGTCAATCCTACAAATCTGCAGATTCCTCAGTGCCGATTCCTCCACCTCTTCCATCAAAATCCGATAAAAGACACGGCGGCAATGACGTGGCAACAGGACTCGGAAACGGCTGCGTTTCAACAGCCACAAGAGACACGTGGGATCGTCTCTTCAACGATGGATACAAAGCTGATGTTGTCATCTACACAGATAACGGCGGCGTCGTCTACGCTCATTCCAACATAATCGTAAGCGAATACGGAAGTGTTCTTACATCCAAAAAGCTCTCTACACTTAGTTTTTATTTTGACATTGTTCTCTCTTTGCATGGCTTTACAGGGAACAGCTTCTACTGTGATCAAAGGAATGTTGAGTCAAGCCAAAAGACATGGCAAATGGCATACAATCTCAATCCGTGGTGTCCCTCATGACGCTGTTCGAGTTTTCATCCGTTTCCTCTACTCTTCTTGGTATGTATATAAAATCAAATCCATTTCACATTTTACCTCTTTTAAGTCTTGTTTTAGTACTGATTAGGCCTTGCTTTGGTTTGTTGTAGCTATGAGAAAGAAGAAATGAACGATTTTGTCATGCATTTGCTACTTCTCTCGCACGCGTATGTGGTTCCTCAGCTGAAACGGCTCTGTGAATGGCATCTAGAGCACGGTTTGCTCAACACTGAGAACGTGATCGATGTGTTCCAGCTCGCGCTTCTCTGTGACGTCCCAAGGCTTAGCGTCTTATCTCACCGTATGATCATGAAACACTTCAAGGAGCTTTATGCGACTGAAGCATGGATCGCTATGAAGAAAAGCCATCCCTTTCTCGAGAAAGAGCTCAGAGACTCTGTGTTCATCGAAGAAAATGTAAAGCTAATTACATATTCACTGACTTTTTTATTTAAGTCTCTGCCTAGTTACGAAATTCTAAATCTTGAACATGTTGAAACGTAAACGCAGATGCGAAAAGAGAGTATGAGAAGACGCAACGAGGAGAGGATATATTCGCAGCTGTATGAAGCAATGGAGGCTCTTGTTCATATATGTAGAGACGGATGTAAAACGATAGGACCACACGATAAAGATTTGAAACCGAACCACGCGACGTGTAACTATGAAGCTTGCAAAGGGTTAGAGTCACTGATCCGGCATTTCGCAGGCTGTAAGCTTAGGGTTCCTGGAGGTTGCGTGCAGTGCAAGAGAATGTGGCAACTCCTTGAATTGCATTCTCGTGTTTGCGCTGATTCTGATCAATGTCGAGTCCCACTGTGCAGGTAAAAAAACCGCCACAGAGTCTCTGGCTTTTACTGTTCATATGAGTAATTGATCTTGTGTCTGATTTGTGTGGGTTTTTTTGGAAGCAGAAGCTTTAAGGAGAAGATGGAGAAACAGGGCAAAAAAGATGACGTGAGATGGAAGCTTCTGGTGAAGAATCTTTTGGGGAGTAAGAAAATCGGAGGCTCTCGTTTCTTTTTACGGGTGACGACGACTAGCTCTTCCTCCTCCGTTTCGTAAACCGTCGTCTTAAGAATTTCACCGTTTTCTCAGTCTCAAGAAGGCGAGTTTTAAGGCGTTTCTTGTGATTCACTCTTAAAAGAAAATGTAACATGATAAATTTGTCGGCAGAGGGTAAAAATTTCTGAAATCAAATTCCGGTTGAAGTGGAGCTTGGGTTATTCGTTTCGGTTTAGTGGTTTTGTCGTTTTAACTCAGTGGCAAAATCCGTAATAAGCTGAGTCATCTTGTTGAGAAACAAACAAGACACGGAAAAAACAGAAGATCTACTAAATTTAATACGACCCTACTTGCTTTTTGTTCTTTTTAATACCTCCAAAATTTGAAAACAGAAACGAAAAGATCGTGGTGGGAAAATAAGTGACGCAGAGACGGACAAAAGCAATAACAAGGAGAGAGAGAGAGACGTGGTACAAGTGTACAACGGAATCGGTCTCACTCACATCACATGTTTCTATTTCATCAAATAAGTAATTAGTGTTGGAAACATCCATTGTCACAACAATTCACAAACCCAAATTCCAATACTCATATTTTTTATTTCTAGTAAAATTCTCTTTTATTATCACTTTCGTATTGGATTCTGATTCGTTCTCTACAAAGGAAAAAGAAAGACGAATCCGAAACCTATCTCTTTTTCCAACTAGCATCACCATTTCTGAAGAAGACGGTCTCTGTATAATTGTTTTGAATGATGAAGCTTATAAAAGAACAAAGAAACAAAAATTCAGCCAAAATCAAGAAACTACGATAATTTCATATATCTATCTCATCTATATATATTTAAACCAACAAAAAAAACTAATAGAGAAAAAATAAAGAGCTCCTTATTTGTTACGAAAATTTGATGATTATAAGAGTATTTTTGTTACTATATTAACCGGTCCCTGTTCTTCGACTTAACCAACTCAATATCTCCTCCGGTTTGAGAACGACCAATTTAATTTCATGCCTCGGTGTAAAAAACTGTACAGCTTTGTGTTTTTCATCACGTGGAAGAGTTGCTGCTTTGTTCATCATCTGAGCTTGTGTCATCTTGTCTTCCTTTATTAAACCTATGAAGAACCGGTAGCGAGGCTGTAGATGAAATCCTGAACGATCTTGCTGAAGCCGAACCCATCGTTGTCGACATTTCCTGGATCGTCTTCACTTCTTTACAGACGTTATCGAGAACTCCGAGAAAATCTCTCACGACCATGAAGATCCTTAGAGGATGCGCTCCTTCTTTCGCAGCGTCTCCATGGAAATACTCTGTTACTTCTTTAACCATCAACAAAGCCTTTCTTTCTCCTCCTTTGATCTTCCGGATCTCTTCTTCTGCTTCTTTGAGAAACGTTTTCATCGAATCAAAGAACTTCCCTTGACTCGCTGCAGCTGTTGTTGTCTCTGTCTTGAGAAACGATCGGAGTTTGTCAAGACCCGTTTCGAGCTTCTTAACGTAACCACTGAGGACATCGGAATCCATTCCTGCTGATTTCTTCACGTTGGCAAGATCTCTACTGAGTCCGGAAACCACTTGTAGCCCTTGCTTTCTGAAACCGTCTTTGTTTCCAGGGAGGATGGTTTCGTCGGTTGTTGTTGTTGTGACCTCGGATCTTGTGAGTTCTTGGACGACAAAGTGAAGCAGTGTGGTTTTGCCATCGACTCCTTTTATGTCTACGAGCTTTAAAAGTGTATCGAGCTTGAAGGCTTTCGCATCACCGCGATTAGTGCCAACGTTCATTCGATTACCCGTCATTAGAACAGCCTCAAGGAGTTTTAGGAATAGCCTGCTTGCCTTTAGTTCTAAGCTCGCTTCCTATAAAGCAACCAATGGATAAGAAATTAGGAACATTCGTATGAGAGATTGAATCATTGAGTGTCTTTAAGAGTAACGAACAACAAACCTCTAGCGTTTGAAAAGAGTTCCTTAGATACTTGACTTCAGCATCAAAGTTGGCTCTATACAACATTGCTTCTACTCTTCTGAAAGCGAAAGGGATATCGAGAATGGTTTTGAGGAATCTTTCAGCTGTTCCTAGTTTCGACACATCACCAGAGTACTCTCGGAGTTTTATCTCTTCTTCCTTTGTTGGAGCCATCTTCACCAATGTCTCTAGAAGCTCTGCACCTAAGCTCTCCGGATTACCTGTTACCATGCCAAGGGTTTACTTTAGATTCAAATAAAAGAGATCACAAATGCTAATTTTAATGATTGTGAACTATACAGCTCTACATCATGCTTGCTACTCCTGATTAATCATATTATAAGCAATATAAAGCAGAGAAAAATCATTTCACATGTCATTGTTCTTTGCAATGATTATAGCTTGTGGACTAAGCCTTTTAGTTATATCAATCATTTCACCACTGATACCTTACGAGCATCTCTATTACTATTTCTACTATCAGAAAGATCCCCATTAGCCCATTTAGGCACCATTACTAAAATGAAGGCTTATGTGCCAAACAGAGGAACCAGAATGTATTAGCTTACTAAACTTATCAATATCAAGACGGATGCAACAAAATCTTACTTTATGCAAATGGAACTTTACCCCAAGAGTAGTAAATCAACTGGGAGACAAAAACTTACCATCTAAAAGAGCCTCTGACACCTCTTCACGTGTAACATTCAGTGCTCGTAAGAGGATTGCGATGTTCTGCGATTTCTTTGGATCAAGCACTCTGTTCTCATTCTCAGCTGGAGGAATCAATGACCTTCTCACAGGTTCTTTTGGAGCTGAACTTCCCGAATTGCAACCAAACAGATGCTCCATCCTATCCTCGTTTAATCTGTTCAATACCATAAGATGATAAGATTCAAAAAAGTTATTGAAAACATCAAGTTCGAACGTATGTGGCCCAACACAATGTAGAACGAAAATAGTGGTACGCACTGGAATGAGCTTGATTTGAGCTGGTCCCAAACGGTGGCTCGATCGGAGCTCGCGCGTACTTTGTCCCAGTGGAGTGGCTTTAACTTTGGCTTGCTTGGATCCGTGTCCCCGTCTCCTGTTTTCTCAACAGAGCCGGCTGCTTCACTCTTGACCTGTTCAACAGCTTTCGATTGAGGACTTGGAGTCTTGAATGTTTCTTTTCTTGAAGGATCCTCTGACTTTATCGGATTGGTTGCTTCGGAAATGCCGAGTTTTCGTGGTATCTGGTATTGGTAATCTCTCGCCCGTATCAGAGGAGGTGGAGGAG
Organism: Microthlaspi erraticum; assembly: GCA_902728155.2. NCBI lineage: Eukaryota > Viridiplantae > Streptophyta > Magnoliopsida > Brassicales > Brassicaceae > Microthlaspi > Microthlaspi erraticum. Next base: position 118,249 of record CACVBM020001151.1, on the reverse strand, counting down.
GTGGTGGAGGTGGCGTATGGAGTGGTGGAGGTGGCGTATGGAGTGGAGGAGGAGACCGCCGTGGAGAAACTCGTGAGCTGCGAGGAGACTTATCCTGCGTTATCGCCTGAAACGCGGCTCTGTTCGGAGGCGGAGGTGGCTGCGAGAACTTAGGCTTGTTCTGTGAATACGGAAGAACTTGTTCATCACTTTCCAAGCCCCTTAGAGGTGGAGGTTGGACTGGCGGCGTTTTCTGCTTTATCGACGGGATGATTACGTGCTTCATCTCCGGCGACCTAGATGCCGCCGTTCCAGCCGTCGCTGATGAACTAAACTTGGACCTCGGAGATGTCCTCTTCGAGTGAGGAATTGATCCGTTGCTGTTGCCGGACCGATTAAATAACGTGTAGTAGCCGTCATCGCTGCTAATCGCAGATCCATGCGGCGTGTAAAACTCTGTGTCACGGCATTCCCCGTCGGTAGATGATGAAGAAGGAGATAACGCCGACGGGGAGTTGTCAGACGGTTGGGGCTTAGCTAACGGCGGAAGCGGTTGAAGCTCCGGGCTAGGCCGATAGCGATCCGATCTCTTAGCCGAATTCAATTTCCGGTACGGAGACGAATTGACCGGTACACTACTCGTGCCATTAGGCTCGCTCACTGAGTCACGGCTCGGTTCAACAGTTCCCATGTAGAGAAATGTAGACGACGTCGGTGGTCTCGGATCTTCCTGGAATCTCCGTGAACCGCCATCGCCTCCTCCTCCACTAACGAGTTTCTGAGTCTCGCTCGCGTGCTTTGTTTTATGCCGATACAGGAAGAAAGCTAGAGCAGAAAACATACCTAGCGTGACAATTCCAACAGAAATGACGATCGCAGCTTTTTTCCCATGTTTCGTCGGTTGAGTAGTAGCCGTCGGTATCGGTAATCCGCCATTGTCGGAGGCGATAGTAGGAGGAGGCGGAGGAGGATACTGACTCTGGTCAGGCGTAGTCGGATTCTCCGGGAAAAATGGCTGATCGGGAGAGTCCGGAGGTATAGGAGGAGAGAGTGTCGACTCGAAATCGGGTGGTGGAGTAGAAGTATCTGGAAAAAGCGGCTGATGAAGAATTCTTCGATGAATCTCGTCAACTTCACTATTAAACCGATTCAGTTTCGCGCCACCAACGGGGATACAGAAGCAATATACAGAGATCGAGAAGAAGAGGAAGAAGAAGAATCTCGATTGAAGAGCTCTCATGGCGAATTCTGATTAACTGTCTTACAATTCTCGTCTATCTCTAAATTCATCTTCTTCCTTTTTCGTTTTTGTTCTCTCTGCTTCAGATCGTATCTTCTGTGGAAAGAAAAATTAATGGTTAATGAAAAAAGAAAGAAAAACAAAAAAAAAAAGTGAAAAAGGAAAAGTAAGAGCAGCAGAGGAGAGGAAGCGAAAGTTCGTTTCGTTTCAAGATCTGAGATTTAAGATGCTACGTCAGCATTCCGGGATCGTTTAAGCTACTTTTACCTCCTTTTAATTATCCGTTAATTAATTAGTTACACATACGTAAATTTAAAAACAAAATCGCATTATTTGTGTGCGACAAACATATGTTACGAAAACCAAATTAATAAATTAAATTTTCTAACTGCAGTGTGAACAATTTGGAGGTAAACGACATTAAAAAATAAGAATAGACAGCCTCACATTTCACATCCAGCTCCAGGGGATATTGATTTTAAAGACCACAATAAAATTCAACTTCGTAATTACATTATGGATGGGACTCTCAGGGTCATGTTGCTTTACCTTAGATTTCATTTTATAATTCGACAAAGTATATGTAATTTGGAAATCCTCGCCACGTGAGATTCAACAATCTCCCGTTGCCTGCATAAAGACGAAACTGCCCCTATATCTGTATTAATTAACTGAGAATGTGACTGTCCTTTTCCGTCCCGACGTCGAAATTTCTTACTTTGTTTCGTTGATACCAAGACGGAGGAAAAAGACACGTACATACCATTCCATCATCGACTTTTCGATTTTGTTGTATTTCTCATGTTCCCAAATTGATCTTATTCTTCATATAATCAAAAAAGTACAATATAAATTACAACTAAAAACTACGGCTGCCGGAAAGCGAATCCTCTGTGGTCCAGTCAACCGTAGATCATAATATGGGCCAGCAATTCCAATTTCATATGACTTTTAAATTTATGTTCTTATTATTGACAGATGTTTTTCTGAATTGAAAATAATCTGTAAACCAACTCTATGAATATCAGAAACCATGGATAATTGTCTAGTATTGCTTTAAGAACTTTAATTTTTACATGAAACAGTTAATACGTGTAAATTAAGTTTATGACGAATCTCTGAAAATGAAAGGGAAGAAAGAAGACCCATACATGTAATTTTGGAATAAAGTGACACAACGGGCTTAATGTTACATCCCTATCTTTTATCTTTTCCTTTTCATTTTTCTTCTTTTAGTTTTTCGTTTCTTTTGTCTTTTTGGGTGAAAGAAAATAAATGGTTTATAGATCCACCGACTCTCAGGCTATTGTTTATGTTCATTAATGGTAATTGACAAGTGCATAACCAAGGGGTCAAGCACACGCTCTCTAGCGTTTTGCTTTATTGTTTTTGCTTTTTCTCTCTTTTTTGTTTTTGGTTTTATACAGTTAACTTTCTCATTATCTTTCATCTTTATACTTTTTTCAATTTTCTTCATTTCATATGCTGTGATGCTCATTTCTTTTCCTTGTATTTTCAGTTTTCTCCTTAATCTTTTATTCTCTTTACTCACACGGATTAGGCATGAACGTAGGCATGAACGTAGGTGCTAATTATCGAAAGAGCAATTTGTATTAATTTTGTTCCAAATAGTAATTTTAAGTGTACTTGTAACCCTTTTGCTGCTTTGTGTAAGAATTGGCTAGTACATTGTCATTTGTCAATAGGAAGAAACAAATATTCCTCCTGACGGAGACAACAAAAAAAAGTTTTCTTCTGTTCTACGTAAACATAAAATCTGCCAAAACACTTGCATCATAGACTTCTAGTTATACTTACAGCTCAAGATAAATAATATGCTCAATACTTTATACTCATTTTCTGTCATTATTGTCACTCTTATGTGTTTCTATTGAGACAAGCTAGCCAGAATTGTGGTACGATTGCCTTTTGTTAAGTTACGTACTTAATAGAAAAAGAGTCGCGTGAATTTGAATTTTTCTGTCATTGTTGTAACCCCTTACATGTTTCTCTTGAGACAAGCCAGAATTATGGTTCGATTACCTTTTGTTAATTAAAGAAGTTCGTAGAAAAGAATCTCATTAAATTAATTTCGTGTAACTATACTTTCACCAACAACTATACTTTCAGTCGTGTTTTGTTTTCAATGTATTGTTTAAAAATAAAAATAAATCATGATGCAGTTAATTAACGTTGGATACAACTATTAGGAGCATGTAATGAGTCCAATGACACCGACAGATCCGAGAAGATCATGGGTCGGAATGCTTGGATTTCAAACCCACTGTCATCTTCTTATTTGTTTCTAGTTTTCTTTAATTATCTGGTTAGTAACGTTAGTTAAATAGATTAATTATTGGTGGTAATCATGATAAAGCTGGTAGACAAATCCCTTGCTAGTGTTGTCATAATGATTATGACGGGATTATTCAAAACGTTCAAAGCAATTTTAGAATCCACACCACACCACTTCACTCAATAATAGTATAAGTCTAATCAACCTTTTAAATAAAATAATTCAAACAAAAGATTCAGCTTTGTGGTCTTTGAGTGATACTATCTTTATAACAAGAACCAAAAATGACGTCTGATTAGGCCCATTATTGATGCTTTCATTATTGGACCTAAGGAAATAAAGCCCATCATGTGCAGTTCGTTTTAATCACACAAGGTCTACTACAACATGACGGCGCGAATGTGAATGATTTATTAAAGTAAATATGTATATCCATCAAAATGTTTATCAGAAGCTTCCACATCGAGGGCCCACGATAGTTACTTATTCCTTTCGTGAATTTCCCTCTTCTATGAATTTTAAAACAGTGTCGTTTTTTATATCAAACCTATGGTAATCGAAGAAAACACAGGAAACAAAATATTTGGTGAATAGTCGAATGAAATTCGAGACCAAACAAGCCGATTTTCACCAAGTTGTTTCTACTTCAGAAGCTAATTTAAACTCCCTGATCGAATGAACAGTCAACAGTCAAACAAAGTAACGAACTTTTCTTTGCTTGTGTCCACTAAAGACACGCGTCACAGTGTACGGTTTCTTAAAACAGAACAATTCAACAGCTCAACGGCAATAGTTGTTTTTCATGTCAGTGTATACAGTCACTTTTTATAGAAGATATCATGAAATATATACAGAATTACGGATTTCAACCAACAGGAAATACAGTCACTAGGCAATATTTTTTCTTTTTTTCTTTTTTTCGTTTTAGCTTTAAAAGTGACAAATGACCATATTTGATTCTTCCTCTGTACTCTCTTGAAAACACACACCTTTTATAAACTTCCCATATGCTGAGAAAAGAGACCAAACAGAAGCAAAGAAAGAAAATGTGCCAAAGCAAAATGACAAATCTTCTTTTCATGTTCTTCTTCATTTGCTTTCTCGGTTTTGCAGGTAAAATCACAAACAAATACGCTAAAGATCCTTCTTTATCTCTTTTTTATTTTTTGTAATGTAACTCACAGCTATAATCTGTTTGCAGGAGCTAGCCAAGAATCAACACCCATTGAAGCTCTGAATCTCCATTCCAAACTCCTTCAGCTTCCTCAAACGACTGATCTCGATCTTGCAGTTTCCGTGGGAGACAACAAAACCATTGCAAAGATTTCCTCAAGCATCATAAAAGCTGAAACTTGGCTCAAAACCCACGTCCTCTCTCGTTACCCTTCCACCAAAATCACCACCATTGTTATCTTTTCCCCTGCTTCTTGCCAAAACACACAACCCAGCTCTGATCTTGTTCTGTCTTGTCTGAAGAACCTTTACCATTCTCTCACAAGATGGGGCCTTGAGAAGAACATCAAAGTCTCCTCTGGCTTCTCTCACCAGTGCTTAAGGAACACAGAGAGTCCAGAGATGTTCAAGCCTGTTCTTGTCTTTCTCAAATCCATAAACTCCACTTTCACCATAAACCCACCTCTAAACTTTCTTTCTTCCCCTGAGAATCATCTCGATCTGCTTCATTCCGTGGAAAATTTCGGATCTTTGAGCTTCAACAAGGTCAATTTCTTGAGCCCTGAACCAGAAGAAGCTACAACGACGATGACAAGAAGAAATTTAAGATCTTTAATCAATTACAGCAGAAAAATCACAATCTCTTTCCCAACGTTACCCTCTCCGTCACCGGAAAATCCACCAATTCACTCCTCAGTCGGATTTTCTCCTCCTCCCCAATTTGCGCCGGAGCAATCTCAATCTCAGTCTCCCATTTCCTCTCCTTCACTATTTCCACCTGAGTCGCCTCTTCCGAGTCCAAGCCTCTCTCTTCCACCGTGCCTTCCTCCTCCGACGCCGTCGCCGCCTCCGGTGAAGAAGAAGGACGTGGAAGGGCTGTGGTGCGTGGCGAAACCGAGCGTAGCGGCGGAGACGTTGCAGCAGTCTTTGGATTTCGCCTGTGGACAAGGAGGAGCTAATTGCGACGAGATTAAACCTCCTCACGGGATATGCTTTTACCCAGATACGGTCATGGCTCACGCTTCTTATGCTTTCAACAGTTATTGGCAAAAGACTAAGCGAAACGGAGGCACTTGCTCTTTCGGTGGCACCGCCATGCTTATTACGACTGATCCAAGTAAGTAATTTTCACATTTCTATCGTTAGATTTGATTAAAGGTGTGTTTTTTCTTTACGATTGACGAATTTTTTTCTTTCCCGCAGGTTATCAGCATTGCCGGTTTGTTCTGAGTTGAAACTAATTTCTTAATTGAAACGGAAACCATGGAAGCAAGAAGATGGAAGATTTTCACGATCTATCTATTAGTTACGAAGTTTATCTCTAGTTTTGTTAATCAAATATCATGTGGTTGGTTTAATAAAAACAACTAGTTTAACTACGGTTACTTAAATCCCAACATCATTCGGGGCCACTCTCATTGTTAATGGGCTTTGTTCTAGGGGAAATTCGAAAAAAAAAAAAAAAAAGAACCGATTTTTATCAGAGCCAGGTTTCGATCCTGGACCTGTGGGTTATGGGCCCACCACGCTTCCGCTGCGCCACTCTGATTTTTTGATAATTTGTCACACTCACTACAGTTTTAGAATTTTAATGTCATTTGATTTGTAATTCCTTCCACCCATTTATGCTTTATTGTTTTTTTTTTTTTTTCTGGCCTTAATATCGAACTCATGAGGTGGAGCCATCATCATTGCCCACAAAGCAAATGAACTACACAATCAGGCCCAGTTAATCGCTAGTTAGATTTTTCTTCTCGAAAGTTTTCGAACTTACGAATATTCAAAAGACTGTTTCAACTTTCAAACACTAGCCTTCTTTTAGGAACTATAACAAGGAAATTAAGATGATAATTAGCACATAATTCATTCCAAATTAATTATTTAAATTGTTGCTATCTATCTGGAGAACGATGCACTGAAACTTGAGCGAGTGGCCGAACAGCTGAAGAAGGCAAAGGGGCAAGATGACGGTGCAGACGAGGTTGCTGCGGAGGTTGGATTGGAGCCTGAGTTTCGGGACGATGCGGCTCTTCTCTGGCAAGAGGACGATACACTCAGGTAGCCGCCGAGACAAATTGAATTGTGCCGGAACCATTTTCTTGCTTATCTGAAAAAAATGAAAAAATCGAATCAAATACATAAACTGAATTATGTTGATGTCCATGTACAATTTACGTGCATGGCATAATCAATTGGGAATACAATTACTCTTATTTCTTTTGTGTCATCTTAGTTTGTTTAGGTTTATGTGAATTGATTGTATACTCTCTAGTCTCTACTCGTATTCTGCAATATATAAATTTATCTTCTCTAACTCATGCTTTACAACAGAAAAATCCATAGAATATGTAACTAACGATAAGAGATAGATAAGGGAATGCTCACACATGTTACACATATTTTTCAACATAAGTCTCACATGCTAAGTTTTTTTATTTTTTGCTTTAAGTTTTTTTAAGATTTGAACCAAAGCAAATGTTGAGTTCTATGGCAAAACATATTTTCTAAATACTTTCAAATTTAAATGGGAGTAAAGAGAAGAACAATTTGGAATGGAAACAGTTCTTCAGTCCAAGATCATCTCTGGTTAGAGTCATATAAAAAAAAATTGTGCTGATGGCTTGCAACTTGGTCCTTCTTATGGGGTTTTACACTTTGGATTGATCTTTTACGTGTGTTTTTCCTTCTCATATAAGCAGACAGAAATTCTGGCAGGGTTTTTCTTAGGGCTTTCGCTGGGAATCATTGTTCTGATTACTGTTGATGACTAATGTGGGCTTGGTTAAAAAAAAAAACATATAATCGACCGAATGAAAAGAGAAATACTCCTTTACTTAATGGGTCTAGTGTCCATATTAATATCTTAGAAAAATTCCAAATACTCTTGCACATAACGACAGCTTCTTTGAATCGTTGAAGCGTTTTTTTGGCAGTTGAATTGACTAAGTAGTACACATAGAACTCGTATGAGCAACGACGACCCATAATGCAACAACCCGAAGACTAAGACCCACTCCACTTTCTTTTTTATCCTCGTCAACGAAACCCAATTGTTACTATTATACTATTTATTTAATTTCAGTTTCTTCTGTTTCTTGGGGTTTCTTTTGTTGTAATTCAACATTTGATTGTGTTTGAGTTGGTGGGTACTGACTAGTGGGCAAGTTTCACACACCCACACAAATACAATACATCATCTTATGGGAAAAAAATAACCGAGTGTGATATATTTTGACATAAAAAGGGAACCAATCGAAGATATTCAAACACAGATAAGTGTATGAGACGGTGTTGACGGTGGTGCAACGAACTGTCAACGTCGCGTAGCCTGAGCCTTAAGTCTCGTACCAACTTTAACTATCCACCGAAAATTCTGACCATTCTTGTTACGCCACGTGTGCCACCAGAAGATCCAGCCTTCTTTAACCTATGAGAGAATGCCAGATAAGCAATGGCCCAATGCCACCACATACCACAAAGTGAAAAAAGATTATACTCTAGAGTGGCAAAAGCTTCTTCTTTCTTCTCTAGTTTAAATAAAATACAAAGTTATACAACTCCGAAGATATGGCACTCCATTTGAAGAACAACTGTCTTCCTAATTTCAGTTTTAATTACAGCTTTTACATTCCTAATCGTTTTGCATTTTTATATATTATCTAAATCCAATCAAACGAGTATAATGTTTGGGTGACTACCGGAAAAAGTGTGAGAATCAACTTGAAAGTCGTGAAATATTCGATATAGTATTTTACGTTTGTGTGGAAAAGTTCTCAATCAAGTGGTGAAACTTCGTCTTCTACGTATGAGAATCTATAGGGTGATTCTTGGAATAGTCGAGAGGGAAATTTTAGATAATGCAAGTGGGAAAAACAAACTATTTGAATCAGCATTCAGACGAAAAAATCGTAACAAACTAAACTCATAGAAAGTAGCTACAAAAGTTAAGAGCACCCAATAAAAATCTAACAAAAAAAAACCTTAATAGTGGGTATGCAATTATGCATGTATATATATTGTGGAATACTTGTCTTTTACAATACAACATACCTATTCTTCTAAGAAACTTCATAGATGAAATAGTTAATGTGGGGTTACCATCTATAAGTTTAGCAAGTTCCAACTAAAAACAAAGCATTGACTTGGTAAATAAATTCCTCTAATATTCCAAAATACATGACAACATTTTTAATATAATAAAGGAATTTAATGGATTGAAGAAAGCAAGAGCAGCACCACTTGGTCACTCATAGCCCACGTTCCCACTCTCAATCTCAATTCCAAAGATTTCTTATGAGAAAAATATACATATATATAAATCAAAACTAACTCTCAAAACACACAACACAACAGAAACACAAGACGTGCTCACAATACATCACACACTTCACTCTTTCTTCTTCTCTTCTTGTATATCTCAAAATTATATATGGCTCTCGAGACTCTCAATTCTCCGACTTCAGCCACCGCCACAGCTCGGCCTCTTCTTCTCCGGTATCGTGAAGAAATGGAGCCAGAGAACCTCGAGCAATGGGCTAAAAGAAAACGCACCAAACGTCAACGTCTTGATCATCAGAGCAAGAGTCAGGATCAAGAAACGAATCCGAGCCTTCCTTCTGAAGAAGAGTATCTCGCTCTTTGTCTCCTAATGCTCGCTCGTGGCTCCACCGTATCATCTCCACCACTTCCGCTGTCGTCACGTCCTCCGTTGTCCGATCACCGTGGCTACAAGTGTACGGTGTGTGGAAAGTCGTTTTCGTCGTACCAAGCCTTAGGTGGACACAAGACGAGTCACCGGAAACAGGCGGCGAGTAACAACTCCAACACTCCTGGTAACAATCATCACGAGCCGTCTAATAACAGTCACAGTAACAGCAACGGCGGTTCCGTTGTTATAAACGGTAACGGTAACAGTACTAACGGAGTTGTCAGTCAAAGCGGAAAGACTCATACTTGCTCGATATGTTTCAAGTCGTTTTCGTCTGGTCAAGCGTTAGGTGGACACAAACGGTGTCACTACGACGGTGGTAACAATGGTAACGGTAACGGCAGTAGCAGCAACAGCGTGGAAGTCGTTGCTGGTAGTGACGTCAGCGATGTGGATGATGAGCGATCGTCGGAGCAAAGCGCAATCGCCCACCGTGGATTTGACCTGAATTTACCGGCCGATCAAGTCTCAGTGGTGGTTTTATCTTAAAAGTTGACTCGGTTTGCAAAAAAAGTCAACTTGCAAGCGAGGAAGGGGTTAGTAGACGGTGAAGATTAACGGTCGTTTCTTTCCAGTTGCTTCGACTTGACTGAGTCTGTAACGAAAATGATTGGAGTGGACAATTGCATTATCATTGTTATTGTTATTTTTTTTTAAAGAAATGTTTATTTGTTGTTCGATTTGTTTATAGAGGAAACAATTGGGATATTGAAATAGGAAAATAATAATAACATAGAGATGGATGATTGGATCGTACACGTTATTATGTAGTGGACCATTCTGGAATTATTTATTTTTGATAAGAAAAATGAATATTTTCGTAATCTATACTTCATTTACTTCCGCAAGCAAAGGAAAGCCACTTGAATTCTGTTACTCACAGCTCCTAGTGATCTGTTCCTTGACATTAACTGTTTAATTAGAATAATAATAGTCAATAAATACCTGTCATATGTTTTCTGGTTACGACATGAACGTTTCACAACACGGATTAGTCTCATCAATTAGAGATTTTGAACACTCTCTGACTTGTTCAGAATGTAGCTCCACTATGCAACTGGAGATTGTGGTTAATTAGTTTAAGGAAATTTCCATCTTAATTTTGGTTTTATCAATCAAGATGTTAAAGTTTGGTAGCAGAACTCGGAATTCGATCCAGAAAAATCGGAAACTGTTTATAACGAGACAAAACCTAAAATTTATTTTGTTTACAAAATAATCTTAACTGATTAAGGGCCAGATTAAAAACTTCAAGCACCTCAAAATTCAAATATAAAATCGTATTCACGAAACAGGCCCTCCAAGCATCTCAAAATTCATATATAAACCCATATATTAAGTGAATTAACAAAGAAAAGAGTCTGCTTAATAGGCCCATATAACTGTTTATTGGGCCTTTTCTTAAATGACCCAATACTGAAAAGCAGAAATGCACACTTCGATCAGAGATTGCAGAAATGCATACTTCGAAGTTTAATGTTATGAGAACGAGAAATAAAATAAAACAAGTTAAGTTTTTATAGGGGAGGGAGTAAAATTGAAAGCTACAAGAGCTTTGACCGTAATGATTCGAACATGTTACCCACACACGGAGGTGGTGAATCAGCATATATGCATGCATATGATCTTGTTTGTCTATGAGAATCTGCCTCTCCCATGTGCTATTTAATCTTGCTTTAGTAATTAATTCAAATTATACAACGAAACCAAGAACGGAACTAAACGATATTAATCGTTAAAAACTGTAGTTAGAATTTGATGTTATTCACATGAAATTATATCTTGCCAACTATTTTTAAAAGTCGTTATTCTATCTGTACCTAAAATGTCATTTGGCAAAGATCAACATACAAATTCTGACTTGGTATAAAATCCGAGATAGGACATTGAAAAATCCACAAAGCACATGTGATATGTACTAATTATGTGTTCAATCTATTAAAAGTCCATTGACCAAAACCGTTGGAAGTAATCATCAGCTTTCCCCTAACCGACCAAACTCTTAATAACGATACCTTATCTTTCTCCATAATCATGTGACTCATTTTTATGTGCTCTCCTTTTTATTTAATGCAATTATTATGCTTTCCTTTAAGAAAAACAAATTTTGAGTTCTTCATGTTCATAGTTTTGATACCTAGTTTTTACATCATGCAAATGAATATTTGTGCCTAATGACTTGACAAAATAAATTATAAGAAAGCAAACGTACTTTCATCTATTTATTTAATCACAATATAAACAGCCACATGTTTAATCTAATTAATGTACGTAGCCTTACAAATTATGGTGATGGCCTTCAGATTCCTTATAGGAAAAACAATTTTTCTAGTATATCTTTATAAAGTTAGTGAAACAAATTCATGGTGACGTGGTACAAATTTCCATGTTGAAATATTAGAATGAGTAATTTATAATTTTAATCGACATTGGATCCTTTTGGATTTCAGTGTTGGGTCAGTAGAAAGAATTAAAAGGCAGAAGAAAGATAAACAAGTTTGTCATATATAAATGCCTATAAACCAAAAACAAATTTGATATATAAATAGTTTATACTCAGTTACTTGCATTTATATAATTTAAATGTTAGATATAACATTATATATCATATATTATACATTTATACTACATTAAAAAGAATGTTTCGTGCGGTCCCCTTTCTTCCACTATGGCAAAAGACGGGTTTACCAGTTTGCTTATATTATCGGTCTATCATTTATTAGATAGATCGAATAAAAAAAACAAATTGTCTATTTTCCTCTACTTTCTGTTTGAATGTTTGTAATAAAATAGAAATGAAAATTGTTTGTTAACAAAAAAACTGCAAATAGATAGACATTTTTTGCCATATTCTTGTCCCTTTTTCGTCTTCAAAATGTCTCGCTAATTCTTTTTTCATAACAAGAAACACCAATCACTTATTTTGTTGTTTGATAGTACTATGGATTATCCCTCATAAATATGTGTTTACTGTGACGGAAAAACATTGGTTTCGTTGGTCAACCCATCCAACCAAACTATTGTCATAAATACACTAATAATCATGTTTCCAAAAAGACTGAATCTTGACTCGCAATTTCCAAATAATAGTACTCACTAAATTATTTGTTTTACTATTGATAAACAATGTTCAATTTATTACAAAAGAAAGAATAAAAAGAGAGTCAGAATGTGGATATAGATAAAGGAAGCAGACCATAGTTTTTCTCTGTCAGATTTAGCGTGACTGAATTTATAAATACACGCATTAAATCGTTGCCACTTGCTAGTTGCTACTAGTATTACTTTTGCATCGAGTTTTTATCCATTGGAGAAAAGAAGAAAAAGCATACACTTCACTGAATTCGATTGAAAACATTGAGACAAATCCTGGGTTATTATCAAAATACAGCTTTTTAATTTATTTAATCAAATTTAAATAAAGTTTTAACTTTTAAGGCTGAGTGGTGGAGGCGGTGGTGCTGATTCGGAGAGTGGGACATTTGGGAAGAGAGAGAGAGAGTAAGGGGACAGAACATTCTGAGGGTTTCAGATTTGCACTAAGGCGAGAAAGAAGAAGAAGAAACACATCATCTTCTTTGATTCTCTCTTTTTTTTTTTTTTTTTTTAACTTTTTAGGGTTGTTTTTTGTTGGATTGCTGTTTTGTGTTTTGTCGGATTTCTCTTGGATTGGAGTTCTCTGTCTGAAAACAGCAGCAATATAGCCCACACTTTGTTCCCCTCTCTTTGTTTGTTTCTCTCCATAGACTCATCGAATTGATCCTAAAGGAGGTTATTTTTCCAACAAAGGTATGAATTTTGGTTTGTTGCAATTCATTTTTGTTCTAAAATTTGTAGCTTTTTGGCTGTTGGGGTAGATTTTTTCCGGAAATTTGTTCACAGGTCGATATAAAACCCTAAAAGTGATGTCTTTTTTTCTTCCTGCGTAATTTAAATTCTTTGCTATGTAGATTTGAAACTCGAATTTCATGTTTCGATACTTATGGACCAAAGATTTCAACGACTTTCTATAAATAGCTCTATCTGATTCTTCTTATATTAGCATAACCGATTTTTTGTTTGTTCTGCTCTGTTAGCAACTCTCCATCAATCTCCATAGTTTTTTTAATTTAATTTCTGTTTAATGTTTTTGTTCTTCAACACAAACCAAGAACTGCTTTATTCTCAATCGGATATTCGCACTTTTGTCTAGGGTTCTGGGTTTTTGTTTCTTCTTCCTTTGATGCTTTCTGAACCTGAAAAGATTCGATACATAAAAACAGAGAATTTGATAATAAAGAAATATGCAACGTGTCGGATTTACAAGCAAGTGGAGAAGCATCTCTCTTTTTGTTTTTGCTTCTTCCGTGTTGTTTTTTTCTTTAATCTCACTAAGCAAAATAGGTTTCTTCTCTTATAGTCTAAGCCTCTTTTAAGTCAAGTTTCACACATTGTAGTATGCTTCAACAACACTCTGCTTGTTTATACTTTTTTGCATCCAATTAGGATCTCAGATTTCGAATCCTTAATCCTTTCTTGTGGCAACACCAACTATTTCGCAGATCAGATTTTGAGAGAAAAAGAAAATGAAGTTTATGAAACTTGGATCCAAACCTGACTCGTTCCAATCCGAAGAAGATTCCATAAGGTATAGTAATGTCTTCAAGACTTTGGTTTCTTCTCATATGATTTGCTTTGGAAGCTCACTTTTCTCTTGGCTGTTTACAGATATGTAGCAAGCGAGTTAGCGACCGATGTAGTTGTAAATGTTGGAGATGTCAAATTCTATCTTCATAAGGTAAACCAAAATCTTGATTTAGAAACCAAGAACTCGTTGGAACCATTTGTGTCTTTATACTTAATGAAGAACTCTCTGTTTTCTGGTTTTCGAAAAAAACAGTTTCCTCTTCTGTCCAAAAGCGCTCGTCTTCAGAAACTCTTCGCAGCCACAACGGACGATGAAGAACAACCAGACGATGAAATCCGCATTCCGGACATCCCGGGAGGACCTCCAGCGTTCGAGATATGCGCGAAGTTCTGCTACGGAATGACCGTGACACTCAACGCATACAATGTCGTAGCTGTGCGTTGCGCTGCTGAGTATCTAGAGATGCACGAATCGGTCGAAATCGGGAATCTTGTTTACAAGATCGAGGTTTTCTTGAACTCGAGCGTCTTGAGAAGCTGGAAAGACTCCATCATCGTCCTCCAGACGACAAGATCGTTTCATCCGTGGTCTAAAGATTTGAAGATCGACGCACGGTGTTTGGAGTCTATCGCTTCGAAAGCTGCTATGGATCCGGAAAGAGTAGACTGGTCGTATACGTGTAACCGAAGAAAGCTTCTTCTTCCACCTGAGAGTAACAACAACAAGAATGGTGTGCCTAGAGATTGGTGGGTGGAAGATCTCGCTGAGCTTGATGTTGATTTGTACAAGAGAGTGGTTTTGAGTATCAGACGTAAAGGTGGAGTTTTGCCTGAGGTTATAGGAGAAGCTCTTGAGGTTTATGCGGCGAAGAGGATTATTCCTCAAACCGATGATGTGGAGGAACACAGATCTTTGTTGGAGACGTTGGTTTTGTTGCTGCCTAGTGAGAAACAGAGTGTTTCTTGTGGTTTCTTGATCAAGTTGTTGAAATGTTCGGTTTGTTTGGATTGTGGAGGAGAGGAAGAGAGGAAAGAGTTAAGTAGACGAATCGGAGAGAAGCTTGAGGAAGCGAATGTGGCTGATCTGTTGATTAGAGCTCAAGAAGGGTGTGAAACTGTCTATGACATTGACATTGTTGAAACCTTAGTCGATGAGTTTATTACACAACAGACACAGAACAGAGACGAGCTTGATTGTTCAGACCGTGCGAAAGCAAATGTCGCCAAGTTGATTGACGGATACTTGGCAGAGATCGCGAGAATCGAACCAAATTTGTCTTCTTTAAAGTTCATAGCAATTGCAGAAAAGGTTTCGAGTTTCCCGAGATCATCACACGATGGAGTGTATCGAGCCATTGACATGTTCTTAAAGGTAACGTCTTGCTCTCTAAATTTCCTCTGTTTCGATTCGAATGCATCCAAATTTCTGTTAATTTGAAATTCGGATTGATTTTGCTTGCAGCAACATCCAGAGATAACGAAGAGCGAGAAGAAATCGATATGCAGGTTAATGGATTGCCGGAAACTATCGCCGGAGGCTTGTGCTCACGCGGTGCAAAACGAGCGGTTACCTTTGCGAGTCGTCGTGCAGATTCTCTTCTTCGAGCAGGTTCGTGCCACCACGAAACCTTCTCTTCCAGCGAGCGGCTCTCACGGAAGCTCGAGGACGACGACGGAAGAAGAGTGTGACTCAGTCACGGCCACGGAGGAGACGCCGACGACGACGAGAGAGAAGACGAGTAGTGCTGAGAAGACGAAAACTAAAGGAGTGGTGATGTCTCGGATTTTCTCGAAGCTATGGACAGGTAAAGACAGAGATGGTGTCGGAGATGTTAGTAGCTCGGACACTTCTGAAAGTC
The DNA here is from genome assembly GCA_902728155.2 of Microthlaspi erraticum. NCBI lineage: Eukaryota > Viridiplantae > Streptophyta > Magnoliopsida > Brassicales > Brassicaceae > Microthlaspi > Microthlaspi erraticum. The sequence goes on along the minus strand of CACVBM020001151.1, from coordinate 102,368 downwards.
CTGGCTCAGCCACCACCGTCGATGATAAATCAACGCCGTCGACTCGCCGGAGAAGATCATCGTCTTGACTTCGGTTTATTTTGATTAGGGCTTTTTATCAAGTTAACTTGGTTTAGATCAAAATTTGGGTTTGTTTTGGTTATTTAACCGTTACAATTTTGAGAAATCCAAATTCTAACGTTGCCGGTAGTTTCTTTTCAAAAATAAACTTTAGGCAAAGTTGTAATCTACACATTTCCTCAATAACACTAGCCACTAGGCGTGCGTCACTAGCTCTGCTCCCAATCCTACATTGTCTAGGACGGTCCGGTTTAGCTTCAACAAGTCATTGCAACCAAAGCAAAACCGGGCTAATTTGGAAGATTATTCCCTCGTGGATCATATGGATTTGGCTCCTCTCTCTTTATCTTCCTAATGTACTCTTCTGAGTTCCTTTTTGAATGAATAAAGCGTTGAATGAAACCGAATGTCGAAGAAATCTTTTGAAGATTGCTTGCAAACTTCGTATCTATTGATCGAAGCTGTTCCGTCTTTGTTAATAATAAGACTAGCAATTTGCAAGAAAGTATATTTTCTTTTTAGCCGGCAAGGTTTGACCGTAGAAAGTTAGAAACTATAAAGAAAAGTTGGTTTATTTTCCATGAGCTTCTTGTTTTACGTCATCCAATTTATTATATACTTTCAAAAGTTTACGTTTGTTCCATTTTGTTATTATTTGATTTGACTATGAATTCATTAACCTTTTCCTCATTGACCAACAAAAGAGACCTTTTCTTTTTAAAAATAGTACGACATAAACAACAATAGAAGCCAGGACTTTAGTTTTGATCACTTCCTCTGCTATGTGGATGGAGATTTACATTCTACAACATACTTGACTTAAATAGTGAAACCACTAATTTCGTAAGCATTATCATACCTATACCAGTCTACTCGTACACTAGCAATCCGATTTAAAGTTCGGATAACGACACATACAAAATAAAGAAAAAAATAACGATATATAGTTCAGGTAACACTTTACAAACATTAACATATATATACTGGATTTAGATGTTTTACACTTTTACAAGCTTGTGCTTGTAAACAGTTTTATTTACAATTTATTTAGTATGAAATTACAGATAAAACAAAGTGTAGGAAGACTGAACAAGTATATCACTGAGATTTAGTACTGTGTTTGGTAGTTCAGATTTCTCGAAAATGTTCTACACTATCATATCTCTCTAGGGTCAACGAAAATGGACAATCCAGGCGCTGACTTAGTCCAGTCGTCGTCACCTTCATCATCTCGGAGACGTTTCAAACACCACAAATCCTCCGGCGAAAGAACTTTCCAATGAGGAATACCAACTCTGAGTGGCTCACAGGACGCCACCTCAGCAGCTACGACGGCACAGCCGCTTTTTCTAGCGATATTATGCGCGTGTGAACAAAGCGCCTCCACCATCTCTGCCGCTCGTGCCCCTTCTCCGCCGATACCGTACAAGAAATGCATCGCGAACGGCTTGAAAAGATTAGGAAACGACGGGATTTTGAGAAACGGAAACGCGCCGTCGAAAACGCGCGTTGTCTTAGCTAACGTGCGTTTTAGACACGACACTCCTTGAACTTGAAGCTTGTACACGTCTTTACTGTTCCATATACTTATTACGGCCCATGAACCGGACGGGTCGGGTAAAGACCCGGGAACGTAGTCACTGCCACGTGGCACGGCCAGGAAAGTGCCGAGGGAGAGTTTGTTGGTGAGGATGGAGTTGATATCGGAAGGGAAAAACTCGGTGGAGGAGAATCGGCTGCGGTAGAGTGACTCAGCGTCGGAGGAAGCGAGTTTGATGATTTTGACTCGGCGTGAGACTGAGACTCGGTGGTTAAAGACCGGGTTGACCAGGAAAGTAGGTGTACGGTATTTGGAGTAACCGCTTTTCTCGGTGAAGAGTTTGACTGAAGCTGCGTTGTCGTTTTCAGTTTGCACGTATGCGTAAATGGCGTCGTTTTGTCGAAACCACTCTTCGAGTCTTTGCACCAATTTCAGTCCAATTCCCATCCTCCTACAAAATAATTTGAATAAATTAACTAAATTTTTTAAAACCGTTAATAAATAGTCCAAACTTCCTTTTCCGTTAGGCGTTATGTATCATCAAAATATCATAATTTAACGAGTAAGCATCATAGAAATTTTTTTTTATAGAGAAATGATTGTAAGGATTGTGTACTTAATCATTTACTTTTGTTACCATTTAACTAATACTAAAGATAATAAAACTGAAAACACGAACCTGAAAAACGGAGAGACTCGGAGGCCGGAGACGAAGGCGAGTTTGGTGGTTCTTATTTCCGGCGAAACTCCGTCATGTTGATGACCAGGATCAAGTAATGCATTTCCACCACGTGTTACCATCTTGATCGTTCCTCTAATCATTCCCACTATCTCGTTGCCAATCTCTGCCACCTGTCAAATGCATTGTACATAAACGAGAATAAGCAAATCAAAATCACTTGACAGAAATCATATAGTTTACTGTTTACACATGTAGCTTGCTACGTACCAGCATGTGAAAAGAAGGAGATTGTCGGATCCGGGCAAGCGGGTCACCCATGAGATCCACTAGTAAAGACCCGACTTCGCAGCTTTTCTCAAGCTTTTCCACACTTGTTAAGTCGCTCCTTGGATCATAATCTCTCACCACCACTACTTGAAATCCTTTCACCATGATATTAGACCAAATTATCAGCTAATAAACTTAGGTATTAGAAAACGTATGGAAGCCAAAAGATTTTTGTTTTTCTTGCAAATTTTTCAGATTGTTTCTTGTTCTTTCACAAAGTGGGTATTGTCATTAGTCTATTTATAGTTAGTATTTTGCTTTCTTCTCCTACTTAATTAGTAGTATATGATTAGTGTTCCTTTATTTAATCATCACTATCTCTCTCTCTCTGTATTTAAAATTTTTTAATGGTTTGGTTAGTGCTCTCTCTTTGGAGCATTGTCGATTCTTCTTCGTTCCCGTGTGTTTTTTAATTCGCATATTTGGTTATATTTTATGTTGATGAACCGGTTAGGATTCGTGTATAGCTATATTTTCCGGGAATATCACGGTTCATATGTTAATTCCGTTTAAAAGTATATAGATATGGACAGATTCGTAAAACAAATAACACACGATTCTAACTTCTATCATATATTATAGTTTGTACATGGCACTGCGACTTACATACTTGATACTTACATCCCAACTTGAAACTATATATAAAACCAAACAATTTTCTATATACGTGTACACCAATTTATGCCTTTTTACATCTCCTGCAATAAAATAAAAATACAGATATTTGATAGTACCTTTTTTTGGGGTAAAACATTCATAAAATATGAAAATGCCTCAACTTATTCTCGCAAACATATATGCTAGATCAATCTATGCTCCATTGCATGTATGAAACTAAAAATGGTGTGTGTTCGTATTCGTGAACTGTTTACATAGCGCTTATTAGTTCTTTTTCTATCCATTTTATTCTTGCTCTTCAACCAATCATGTTGATGATTGTTATTTCGATCGAAATCTTTGAGGAATATATTTTAGGAAATTAAAAATAAAAAGGCGATAGAAGCACAACAAAAAAGCTGAAATGGCGGCGGAGATACGTGGTGGGTTTAGAATTAGCTACGATCCCTAGTTTTTAAAAATATAAATGATGGATAGAGACTTCTATCATTTGCTGAGATTATAAATATAGAACTCGATTAGAACAGGACATGTTACATATTTTTGTAATTGATGTCATAATGATTCCATATGATCATCATCTCCATATTCGGTTCCCTTTCAAAGTCTTTTTTATCTTTATTTACAATGCATACTCTACTTGTAGATATGTCACAACTCACACGCTAATGATTCGTGATCTTTTGCACCTCATGTGTTTCATGACCAGAAAATTTTCAAATTTGTGAATCGTAGTGTACCAAACAAAACAATCAAAAATTAGGATCGTGTTGTTCACTTGTTGTACCAAACAAAACAAAAGTCCAATTTTTAAACTGGTTTGTATGTGCTTTTTTTTATCATTTTTGCTGTTTTCCTGGTTACATACAGTAATAAATCTCACATAACCGTGGCATTAAGAAAAAAATTGAACTTTAGGAACCACGTAAATGTTCAACAATACAAATTTCAGTTAGGACATGTAAAACCGAACCAGGTTTCCGTTCGGCTTGGTTCCAATTAACAAAGGGAAGGGAGAATCTGCACGTGGCATAACGAGACTGGTGGTCCTGCAAGTTTCTCCTGAAACTTAGGCCGTCGATTTTTCTATACGTGGGCCCACTTAGAATAAAAGTGATTACCTTTTTGTCTTTTTAAATATTGTTTTAAAATGCTTATTTAAGAGAAATGCAAAGGAAAGGTGCTTCGCAATCTTTAACTTACGGTGGAATATTATCTTTCTGCGCTAATCATAATATAAGGAACGTGATCTGACGGCTTGCTTTTTCCACGATATTCTCTCACTTTTTTTTTTTACTTTCTTTATTTATTGTTTCATATTATTTGGATTGGATTCGTATCTTCCAGTTTCTTCTCTATCTATTTCGCAGTTACTAAAATGTTTTGTTTCAGTGAGAAATTATACTTATTTTTTAAATTCATTTTAATCACGGGATACACACATTTTTCTTCACAGTTAAAAATGAAAAATTATTCCAATCAGATATTTAAACTTTAGTTGATACAATAACTTAATTATTGATTCACATTTCTTTTGCTGATGACATTCTTCTAGCTGACAAATTGTTTATTGATAGTTATAATATCGAATATAGAAACAAATAATAGATATATTTACATTTTTATATGTGGTATGCTATATGTGTGATTGAGATCTTGAGGCTTATATATCAGTTTGTTATATAGGTTAATTAAACTGAATATTACTTAAAGCAATATATTATGTGTGTCGTGCAACTGCCTGGAACATTACTTTGGAATATTCATGACTTTTAATTTAAATCTTGTTTGTTGTCCACATAAAAGAGTTGAAAGTTGATTAAGAAATGACGCATTAGAGATAATCATTATCAAATGGGCATGAGAAGTTGTAAACCTCTAGGGTCTTTCCTTTTTGAAAAAATATAAAAAGGTTGAAATGCCAAAATTGTACATCACGCTACGTAGGTACTGTCGTTGCTAAAAGACATCAAATGTCTGCTGATGTATTGGACTTTGTGACCTCACTTACTTCCCCCCGAATATTAGCATTATTTTTGTTAAGTTTCTTCCTTAATTTAGGGGTCAAGCAGCCTAATATATAACAGAAAAAATAAATAACTCGGTCCAAAAACGTATACATGAATATGACTATATATGCTATTTTTGTATGGTTAAAACTCACTTAAATGCATGTATCTGCGTTTGTGTTATTACTTTATCCAGCTTATTAAAACGGGCATGTGGGTAAGTCAAGATGTAAACTCATATGTAGTCCATTTCAAATTCTTGTTCAAAACCGCATAAGATATTGTATTAAGATTGGTTCCAAATCTAGCACGGATATATGATATATTTGTTAGGTATAGTGTTTCAGGGAGGAGTTATTTTAAAGTTTGTTTCTAACGGTTTAGATATTATATGTTTTTCCTAAATTAAAGTTTGATTCTTTTTTCTCAACTGTTTTTCTTTCAAATATTTTTTTCTAAATATTACCAAAACCGCAGAGTTGTATTTTTCAACTGATACACAAAATCATTTCAAGCCCATTTATGTAAGAATGGTGTTATCTTCGTACCAATTCTTAAAAGTCCCATATCGTCATGACTAAAAATGGTTTCAATTTGAAAAACGCCGCCTACAAAGTTTGAAGAGTCAGATATGAGCCATGTGATGAAAAGCACAGTTTCATGGGCCGGCCCAATAAGAACATATAATGTAGCAGTTCAGTAGGTAATGGACCTTATGAAGCAACATGTCGCCGTTTTATGTTAATTTTTATCATTAGTAATGTGGGAAAAAGAAAACGTTCACTACGTCACCCGTGACATCATTGCATGCAAAGCCTCGCTTTAGCAGTGTGGAGAGTGAGATTGCAAAATTAATATTTAATTAAAACATTATGATAGGTAGGTCTCTTAAGGATGTTATAGGGTCAATAGCTTCTTTCTTTCTTTCAGGGGTCGACTTAGAGGTCAGTCCCCTAAATTAATTATATTTTTGTATACCATAGTTTGTCCTTTTTAGATCTTGTAATGTTATTTGACCCAAAAGACCTTGTAATGATCTTATTAAACTAATTAAATCCAAGCTAGGTGATATTATTGGAGATTATGGTACAAAACGCATAATTTACTCTCCATCTCTCCTGTATTGCATATTTGCATTGCATGTGATCTTTTAAATATCACACAAAAAATGATTAGCATTCCATGTAAAAGATTAAAGATATATAAGCTACCTAAAAAAGCATAAACATCATTAGATTTTAGTTCACCACACACATTAAGCAGCATGGAAGTAATTACTGACGCTATTTTGCAAATCCCATCGATTACTACCCTTAAATTGAATGATTAAGGGATTCGGTATCCGTTTATATTTACATGATTAGAAATAGTGTTTGGACATTTTTCTTGAACATTTTTAAAACGATTTTTTTTTCTTATATATATTATTATTGGGCTAAGAAGCTCCAATTTCACTTCACAGTTGTCATCAATCATAAGCTGCGGTCCTGCGGATAATGTACAAGAAAAAAGGAAGAAGAGACTAAAAATTGTATCAGAAAGTAAAAATAATTTTCAAAAATGAACGGCTGAGAGAAGACACAACTTTTCGCGGAGACACGGAGCCGCTCACACCCATCATCTTGGAATCTCTACCACTCTCTCTCTAAGGTCACTTCACAAACGTCACAAAACAATAAACATATTTTTATTAAAAATGAGTAATCCATTCCAATTTATACAAATTGTGGAATTAAACAATCGCAGTAATTATTTGTTTTTTTAATAAAATTTTGGTGTAAGAATCTTCTACGATGGCGAGCCTCACGCACCAATAGGCTTGCCTTCCTGAGATCATATGTCTCCTAATTATTTTATTGCTCAAATAAAAAAATAAAATAAAAAATCAATTTGGATTTTTATATATATGTATCTATGTGTGTATATATATAAGTGGTCTTCCCTATCTTCAGAAACATTTAATCTCTCTTTCTTTCTGTGCAAAGATCACTTTCTTGCTCCCAAAGCAAATCTTCTTCTTCTTATTCCTCAACTTATTGTGATCCTCCAAGACATCAGCAAGAAATCATCAGAGGAAGAGAAATTAAAAGCTTAAAAATAACAAAACTCGCCAGAAAAATTATTTAATTAACAATCAGAGAAAAATGAGTTGCAATGGCTGCCGTGTGCTCCGGAAAGGTTGCAGCGAGAATTGCATCCTCCGGCCATGTATTCAGTGGATAGAAACCGCCGATGCTCAAGGCCACGCCACTGTCTTCGTCGCTAAATTCTTCGGCCGCGCCGGTCTCATGTCCTTTATCTCCGCCGTACCGGAATCTCAACGTCCCGGTAATTAATCTAAACCAAACCAGATCTCAACCGGTTTTAATTTGATTTTAAATTTCGCCGCGGTTTACTGATGATCTTTGAATTTATTTTCCGCAGCTCTGTTTCAGTCTCTGCTCTACGAAGCTTGCGGAAGAACAGTGAATCCGGTGAACGGAGCAATCGGAATGCTGTGGATGGGAAACTGGAATCTCTGTCAAGCGGCGGTTGAGACGGTGCTTCGCGGCGGATCTCTGAGACCGATCCCGGAGCTTCTCACTCACGGCGGTGGATTCGCCGGGTTTCCATCGGCTACGTCTGAAGAAGCATCTGAGATCTGCACGGAAATGTTGAATCTCCAGCAGAATAACTCCAGCGACCGTAACATCTACCATCATTCCCGGTTTTCGAGCTCTAGATCCAGATCCACGACGGAATCTTCTCCGACGAAACGTAAGCGATCAGCATCGGAACAGGAACCGTCTTCGAAGCTTGATCTATCTCTAATCCCTAATTTCCCCATCAAAACAACGCCTTCTTCCACGCGGCGGAGATCGGGAACACCGTCGATGAACTCAGAGGAATCCACGACGACGACTACTACTACGACGTCGTTTTGGGATAACACTGCAACCGGTGAGCTGTGCGGAAACGGAGTAGAAACAAGCAAACTGCTCAACCTTTTTGTCTGAAGGAAATGAGTTGTGTTTCTCTGAGTTAGTTAGGGTTAAAAATGTAATTTTAAACATTTTCTTCCCATTTTCGTGGATAAACCCCTTTGGGATATATTATTGGACCGGCGAGTTAACTACGTGATTTTGTTTTCTTGGTTTAGAGTCATTAACCAACAAATGTAAAACTTTATTAAGTGATCATTTTAAATTTTCGACCGTGTTAATCTATCGTACTTCATTTCTTCATGATAATTACCGTGTGTCCTAATTATTTATTTGGGTTTATATAGAATCAACTCGAATTAGTTACTAACGCCAACAGATTCATCACTTATAACATTAGAAATCACTAGCTGCAATAATGCTACATGTATATGCAAATTGATCAGTGTTTGTTTCTGTGGATATCCAACGTAGTAGGCTTTTTAGCATACAGAATATGAATGTATATATTTGCAAGTATATATCCGAAACAAAACTCCAATCAGTATTAGAGAGTATAGTAGTCCGTAATAGTTGGCTCGTACAACATTAAACAAACTTAAACGACGGAAAAAGTTTGGAAAGAATAAAAAGAAATATAAATAAATTTGCGCCGTACATATCATAAATTAAAAAATGCGTTGTATAAAGTGGATATGTACAATATCTAAGCATGTGGTTGGACTAAATGGTTGGAGAGGAGGCACACATGACCACAGAGCCATTTTGTTTCTAGAGGCGGCTTTTAGACGACGCAAAGAGCCATTTTCCACCCATAAGCACACTCTCCTTTTCTCCATATATCTACTTCGTTTGGCGAAGGCTGTTTTATATTTATAATTTTATATATATTAGTCCGGTGATTCGGGATCGACTCTCCAATCTAATCGGGGGATGATATTTGATCAATAGTTCTTTCACTATATAAGATCACAAACGAGATAATAATGTGTACAAGTATAATATCATAACTTCATAAGTCGTTCTTTCTTTAGATATAATATAATACACACAATCGCCACTAATCCATATTCCAGTCATTCTCTAAAGCTTTTTTTATTAATCGTCGCTTTTTTTCTCGAGTTTTCTTGTTTGTTAGGTATATGCGTTATTTATTAGGTCATACTGCATATGATTACTTTACTCTTGGTTGGTCACTAATTTGTACTTTTGTAATAAAAAAAGTTACTCTTGGTATGTGTTATTTATTTGGTCATACTGCATATGATTTCTGTTTTACAGTTTAATCCCCATTATGGTAAAATGGAGAATTAAACCTTTTTTACCAAGTTTATTGTGCGCAAGGTTTTTGTATAGTAGCACAATTGACTGTAATCCTGGAAACAAAAAACTAAATACATTACACGTAATTGTTGACAGCAAAGAAAACAACAAAAAAGTTATAAGTTATATTTTGAAAGAGTTATAAGTTATAATTCGTCTCTAATTGGAATATTTGGCGTTTTATGATAATGTTTGTATAGTTATATCAAAAACAAATAAAACTGGTAATGTCTTATAATTATTGTAAACTGATAAAAGGATATTAAAATACGGGACCCATAATTATTCTTCTGCCAACCATCCAATGGTAAGAAAAAAGGCAGTGGTCCACGTCATCCTTCTTTGCTTTTCCTGACTTCTATGACTTTTTTATAATTTTAAGTTATCTATTTCTCCCAATCATAGCTTCGTACTGCCTCCAGTATACACAAGGTTTTTTTTTTAAAATAACCGGAATTTATATATTATCAAAATTTATAGGTCAGTCAATAAATGAAAAAAAAAAAATCGTATTTCACCAAGCTCGGAATTTTACGGAATCCGATACTCATTTGTTCATCTTGTTTTACTTATTTGAATTATTATTCTATTGACAATATATACTACAAGAAATCGATGTCGTTGATAAATTGTCTCCATCTGTCATAATCTATTCCCTGGTCTGAGGATTTATCTCCACCGATGTTTGGAACGTGAAGGATGGTCCCACGTCATCCTCCAGATTTCAATCTGCTTCGTTCAATTTAAGCTTAATAATTAGTTCCACCTACAATTACAATATCTCTTACAACGGTAAAAATGGTTAATATCATTATACTCGGTTGCATTTGATGTTAATGTATGTTTCTTTACTAAGGGGAAAATCATGTTAACTGGGGATTCCATATTGAAATCAGAAACATGTAATAATTTAGTAATCCACGATGTCTGTGATAAACTAAGGTTTTGTCCAATGTCCAGTTTTACCTGACTCATTTCCAAAGATGATAACATCAACGACTTGTATTAACTCTCGAGATATCGATTGAAGTCAAATCAGTATTTGGATCAGAACGACTCGTGCTGGATGAAAAAAGCCGTAGCTGTAATTGGACCCTCGTGGGGCCAATTAAGTATTTTTTCATTCACCTCACGTCTCCGAGCCCACTTGCTGACTTCATAATATTTAGCTTTATCCATTATTTCCATCAAGAATGATACTCCGTGGACATAGTTTTATCAAAAGGCAGTCGACTTATCAGTTATCACAATGAGCAATTTTTTCTCTCTGCCAAATTATGACAGAAATAAATTTGAATCCCTATCGGAAAAATTATCACAATGTCAATGAAAACTCTGTACTTAGACCTAGGAGCTATCAAGATAAAACATTTTTGGCGTGTTCATGTAAGTATTAGGAATTTAGTCGTTGAAAGATTTAATGAGGTATGACGTAAGATAATCTTAAAGGCGAAAGCCAATGACCAATGTCACTAGTGTTGGTTTTGGCACTAATGAACAGGCAAAAAAACCATTGTTTTATAAAATAAGAAAACGATCCTTCGTCGTGGGAGAGTCCAAGAGACAAATGCCCCTTCAACGATTTTATTGGTCGTACCCTAAACTCTTCCCATCTCATAATCCACGCACTTTGTGTTTGGTTAGATACTAAGATTATTACGTTATCCACTAGAGATATTTTTAACCAAGACGAAATTAATATTAATATACTCGCTTGTTTATTGATTCCTTCCACACATGTCGGATCTGATTTAACGTAATTAATATACGTTTTTCTTTAAGGTTTATATAATTCCATTGACTTCGGAGTGTGTGGGTTCGATGTTTCTAATCTTAATTGTGAGTTTTTGTCGTAATATAACAAATGGTGACATAAAAGCAGTTTTAGATATGTAAAACAAAATGATGGAATTGATAAACATAAATCGTTCAACAAAGCAACAAAACATGATGACATAATAGCAATAATAATTTTATATAACTATTACGACCGGTTAACCATTTCATGTTTTTTTGGATTACCGGTCATACAAATAAACAAACAAAACTTATACATTTATTAGCTGGATTTTATACTAAAACAGTACGTATTATTACGTGTCATGCGATAGGATCGAGAATGTTCTGTCGGGGGTAAAATGGTATATTACGCGAGAGGAGGCGTATAGAATCTGAGGACTTGGGACCAGCCGAGATTTGGGAGCGGTGAAGACAGTGACCCAACGGTGTCCGAACACGTGAAAGTCACGTGACTGTCTCCCGCATCGCCGGAACTTATATCCAATTTCGGCATATTTGACCCTACAAGGGATTTTGACAACTTTGGCTCATCTTCTCACGTCAACTACATTTACTCATATACACGACGTAGGTATAGAAGCGAGATTTTAATTATACCAGACTAAATGTTATTAAATAATTCAACACTCTCAAATATTTGCAACAAAAAAATAAAATGGCCTCATGGAACCAAGTATGTATTTAGATATATTTTGGTGGGGTAATTAACTTCATTGTCCATGCGTTTGTAAAAGCAAAACTGGCTAACATTAATTCATTTTTCTACTGGCTGACAGTGAGGCCCAAAGATGTACAGGGCCCATAGTTTATCATTAAGAGATTTGATTTAAGCCCAATGGATTGCTATGCCCATCTGTGCTCGTGTGGGCCGTTATTTAATTCACAAACCACAATTTTGTAAAACTCAACCCAAATTTTTTTTTTTTTTATAATTTTTTCTTATTTTAATTGTAAAATCATAGGCATTTTACTATTTTAAAGTTTTTATTTGAGTAATTTTCAAACAAAAATCGATTCTTAACAAAGACATGGTCTGTCAGCCACGTAGATTAGACAACTAGTAGTACTTGTCAATAGGCACGAAAGGAACTGTCTTTTGACATTTATCATTAAAGACTTAAAGTAAGTGTGACTGACTACTATAGTTGCTAATTATACACGTGACTAAGCTAAAAACTAGACTAATTAATACTAATATCAGGTTTTATTAAAGAAAGAATCCATCGAATTTAGCTGATCAAAGTGACAGATAAACTCTTTTTGTTGTTGTTTGGTCAGTGACCAATGAACTCTTATGTTCGACAATGTAGTATTTGTCGTGGTGTTTAGTTCAACATCGGGTAATGAAACATGTCTTCTAGTCCCTGTTATCTCAAGGCTAAAGAATCCTCCCCCCCAGATTCCAAAAATCTTTGAGTAGCGTGTGTGTATACATTATCTTCGATTTGATGTGCCCACTTTATGCGGTTATTCTTTAAAATATGTGAGTTCGAGAGTTATTAACTCGAATTTCAGTTGTAATAAGTAACTAATTAGTCTCCTACAATATGAAAAGGCTCTAGATATGTGGTTTCTTACAAACTGACGTTTTGAAGTGTATTTGAATTATTTGTTTGTATGCAAATAATTAAGATAAATAACTTTCGGCCAAAATAAAGTCTAGTTATACGACAAAATAATTAATGTTTCCGAGTTTTTTTTTTTTTCGAAAAAATGTTTCCGAGTTTTTCACATGTTAGAATCTTGGAAATGGCTTGGTTACTTATACACAATATAATAACTAAATAACATATACAAGCAAATTGTGTTTCTTTCCACTAGTTATTTCAGTTAGTACAAAGTAATTGATATCTATAAATGGAACTGATATCTATAAACTTTTACGAATGATAGATATTTTGTCCATACACAGTAGTACATAACATAGCGATTGCCACCATAAATGCCTATACCTAAGTTTAGCTATTTCAGAGATATCAATACGCCTATGCAAATTAAGACCCAGAGAAACGAAAACGAAAGCACATGACCAGAAAAAAGCTGTATACCTACGTTTTGTCTCGTTTCGCGGATAAAAACGGTGCGTTTCATGTTGATAAGGTACTAGTCAATACGTCTCGTCTCTTTCTTCCTTCTTGCCTTCAACACTCTCTTTTGTTTTCTTTTGCTCTCTTCTCAGAACTCGCATTCGCATTTATTATTATTCCCATCGTTTTGCCTTCAACTTTCTTCCTCATATGTTCTCTCTGTTCCCTTCTCTAGCAGAGTAACAGCCAACTATGAACAGAGCCATGCTTCTTAACCCGACCCGACCCGTTTGGCCCGGTTTCTCTTCTTCCAAATCTCTAAGCGGCGATGCCAACTGCATGGAGCAGCTTCTCCTCCACTGTGCAAACGCCATCGAATCAGACGACGCCACGTTAGCTCAACAGATCATTTGGGTCCTCAATAACCTCGCTTCCCCCGACGGCGACTCCACACAAAGACTCGCCTTCTCCTTCCTCCGAGCGTTGATATCACGCGCCGCAACCAAATCCCCCGCATTGGGGTTTCTCTCCGTCGCTGCTGCTTCCGTCTCCCGGAAAACGCTTCACCGGTTCTCGGTCATAGAGCTCGCTGCGTTCGTCGACCTCACGCCATGGCACCGTTTCGGATTCATCGCCGCCAACGCAGCAATCCTCGACGCCGTCCAAGGTTACTCCTCCGTTCACATCGTTGACTTAAGTTTGACTCATTGCATGCAAATGCCTACGCTTATCGACTCCATGGCAACCAAACTCTACAAGGAACAACCTCCTCCGCTTCTTAAACTCACCGTCGTCGTCGACGATTCTCCTCCGCCTCCATTGCTCGGAATCTCCTACGAAGAACTCGGGTCGAAGCTGGTAAACTTCGCATCCACAAGGAACATAGCAATGGAGTTTAGAATCGTTTCTTCATCTTACTCCGACGGCCTCTCTTCTCTTATCGAACAGCTACGATTATGCCCTTTCGTCTTCAACGAAGCTCTTGTTGTTAACTGCCACATGATGCTCCATTACATCCCCGACGAAACTCTAACTTGTTCATGTCCTCCTCGGTCTGTTTTCCTGAAAGAGCTCAGAGATTTAAACCCAACGATTGTAACCTTAATCGAAGAAGACGCAGATTTCACAATGACTAACTTCGTCTCCAGGTTTGCTAGCTATTTTTTTTTTGTTTAATATATGATCGGGTGTGGATAACAAAAAGTTAGTGAAATTTTGACGAAAAGTACTTACAACAGTTAACGATATTGAAATTTGAAAGTGATACGTAAATGTTCAGGTTGAGATCTCTCTTCAACTATATGTGGATCCCTTACGACACAGCCGACACGTTTTCGACACGTGGCAGCGAGCAAAGGCGATGGTACGAGGCGGATATAGGTTGGAAGATAGATAACGTAGTGGCCAAGGAAGGTGCGGAGAGAGTTGAGAGATTGGAGTCGAGGAGTCGGTGGTTGGAGCGAATGAGAGAAGCTAAGTTCGCCGGAGTCGGGTTCGGGGAGGCGGCGGCGATGGAGGTTAAAACGATGCTGGAGGAACACGCCACCGGTTGGGGAATGAAGAGAGATGTTGATGATTATCATGACGTGGACAGTTTTGTGCTGACGTGGAAGGGACATAGTGTTGTTTTTGCCTCAGCTTGGGTACCAAAATAATGGGTTTCATGGAGTAGAAGCTTAAATGGATAATGATGTTTATCTTCTACTTTCTCTAATCAAGTATTAGTGTTAGTACTACTTAATTAGTAGTGTTGATGTGATAAGAAAAAACTAAAGAGGGATATTAACCTGACCCGACCCGTTATGTCTGAATGTGCTGACTTTCAAACATTTTATTTTTGCAAATCAAGTAACATGATTGGTCAGTTAGCTAAATTTCCAGCTGTGTATTATTTTTTGCACGTGCTACGTTGACTAAACGTTGACTGTCTCAAAGCAAGAAGCTTCTTAAAAACAAAAAAACTAGAAGAATATGCGATCTATCCGTCTAAAAATTTTCCCTAAAATCCCTCTTACTTTTTTTTTGTTTCCACTTCAAGTCGCGACTAAAAAATTAAAATCGACTCATTACTGTTCAATTCAAGTTCGATTTCGATTCTCTGTACGTCTTCTCTGGTCTTCTTCTCAAGGTTAGTTAAAATTTGGCTGTTCAAATCACGAAACCGTGGATTTTAATGAATCTGGTAATCTGTAGAATGAATTTCGCGTTTCAGTATTCCACTAATGAGAAATTATGGAGTTGAATTTCGAAATTTCAGTATTTCGCGTTGCTGTTTTCCTCGGGAATTGAAACTGGTAAAAAAAAATGTCTGGATTTTTATTTTCGTAGGTTACTGTTCATTTGTTCATTGGGGATTTCATGAACTTTTTTAGTATCGGATCATTTCAATGAACTTGTGAAAGTTACTTAGTTCAACGATTCCCAATCTGGGTTTCGTAATTTGGATCTCAATTCCGCTTTTTAGTGTGTTTCGCAACTGGAGTTGACCTTTTTCTGTAGTGATTTGACTTATACGGATCCAGATTCGTATATTTTACAATTGGGTTCTTGTGTGAACGTCTCTGTTCTTTTTTATGTTTTTTTAAAGGGAAATTCGAGAGGGACCCAAATGCCAACGGGTCAGCATCATATGGTTAGGACAGATACTTTGGAGTTAAAATCTGAGATTGAGAAGAAGATTGGTCGGGCCAAAACAGAGAGATATCTTGATCTCTTGTCAAAATTCCTGAGCTTGAAAATCAGCAAATCTGATTTCGACAAGCTTATCATTGCGACGGTGAGGAAGGAGAACATCAGTCTACACAACGCTTTGCTTAGAGGGATTATCAAGAATGTATCTCTCTCAAAGTCAAAGTCTGGTTTGGAAGAAGCAGACAAGACAAAGAAGAACCAACAGAATGGTGTTTTTCAGACAAGTCTTAGTTTCCAATCATTATGCAAAGACCTTCCGAAATCGCCACGTAAAGGAAGGACTCACCGGAGGTTTTTTAAGGATTGTAATGGAAGCAAAGGGAAGAGTCAAATCACTGAGGTTGTTGTTTCTTCCAATGGTAAGTCAATGGAAGATGGTGAAGAAGTTGACCAGTTTATTCGGTGTTGGAGAAGTCAACCCATTGAAGCTCCCTTTGGTGTTAATCTTAGAGATGTGATAAAGAGACGACATCGTTTAGGGACATGTCACTCCTCTCGTGAGCTTCCTGACTCCATTTCTTTAAAGAAGAAACTCGAAGACGATTTGGGAATAGTGGAGGAAGGACTAGAAGTTTCTGCTGGGTTTGCTAACTCGTTGAATGTGGGACTCGACGTGTTCTTGAAAAGATTAATCAGATCGTGTTTAGAATTAGCGGCTTCAAGGTCTAGTGCCCGAGGAGAAGTGTGTTCTTCAGCATCTATGGTAGATTTTCAAGTAGCTATGGAGTTAAACCGGTCGATGCTCGGCGAAGATTGGCATGCAAAGCTCCGGTTAGGTACACCGGATTATTTGCCTGCAGATTTTCAGACAAGCTAACTCTATAACTAGATAGGTCTGATTCTTCAATTACAGAGTTTTGTGTTGAACAACACGTTTAGGTTTGATGTGTGTATATATATATATATACAAATGTCTTGGTGCTTAATTATTTGTGTTTGTGCTGATTTTGTTTTGTTTTAGAGTTTAGTAGAAGTAGAGTAATGTTACACATCCGAAATAAATAAAACAAACGATTTAAAATTTGTTAATGTTTGTCAAAAGATACAAGAAGCAGAAACAAACAGAAGATAAATAATTCGTCAAGAAACAAATCTCGAAAGTCGAAAAAGCAAACAAAAAAGGAAATTAAAAATCAAATTTTTATTTTTCCCGTTTTCCTTCTTAGTTGAAGGCACCACAGTCACGACGGATGTTTCCGTTGCGTCTAGTCTTAACGCCAACGCGGCCGAGTTTGGTCATAGCGGTCACAAACGCCTTGTTGAAAGCAGCAGAGTTCTTGGCCCAAGCGTCAACGGTTGGCCTAGAGCGACCATCGGTAAAGAGAACTTGATCGGAGGTGAAGAGTCCTTTGCCTTGCTGAAGATTCTTGAAGTAAATGTTGTCGAACTTTCTTGGAGAGACTGGGTCAATGTTAATGGCGATTCTTGGGTCAACTTTCTTGGGACAGGCCGCTTGAAGCTCCTTAGCGTAGGCTTTGTTTAGAGTTGGGTCAACGGAGTGTGTGCGGTTGAAGTTGTAGATTCTGTTGAATACTTTGCTACAATGAGCGAATCCGACGGTGTGAGCCGCTGCATCGTTCAAGAATTTTTAACAGTTTAGATTATAAATGCATTATGGTGATATAAATAGTAACATTTTTTATTTGTTAGTCAAGTAAGACATGAGTTGATTTGAAATAAAAATATTATAAAACTTATAGTTAATTAATTAATACCTGAAAGAGCGATCATATCCTCTTGAGTAAGTTTGTTTTTGGCAAAGAGGGCGTTGAGTTTGTCAACTTTGTCATTTGGACCTGGCAAGTTTCCGTCGACGCTTTTTGCGGTCGACACCAAACCGTCGAACCTACCGAGTTCCACTGTGTACGACGGTCCTCCAGCCTAAAACATAAAAGCTTTTCATTTAAATCTTTTAACCTATAGTTTAAAAGATTGAATCACAATTTAATACATGACTCACCGCGACAACAACATCTCGGGTGGCCAAGGTAAGGATATCAGCACAAGAAATTTTGTTTTTGCAACTTGGGATTGCGTCTAGAGCTTTCTTGGCTTTAATCACAACATCAAATCCATCTCCGGCCAAAGACACATTGTCTGGATGATCCTTCTCGGCTTTGTTGTTAGGTGTTGACTGAATCAGGACCGACGCATCACATCCCTAATAATATATACAAACCAAGCTACGTTTAACAAATCATCATATATAGGTCTTAAATATACTAAAAGAAAAAACAATAGCAAAGTTATGAGCGTTACGTTGACGAAGCAATCGTGGAAGAAGAGACGGAGTGTGGCTGGGATGGTGACGAACGTCTCTTTGACTTTTTGGTTAACGACTGTTCTCACGATGCTTTCGACATTCGGGCATGAGTTTCCGTAAAATTTGGGTTTGAGCTGAGCAGTGGTTGTGTCCGGGAACAAAGCGATGGTGAGGCTAATAGCCACGACGAGAACTAATCCGAAACGCGCCATTTTTCGTCGGGGATTTGAAGTTGTGATGTGTTTAAGATGATAGAAGGTTTACAAGTTGATGAGAAGAAAGGAAACTATGGAATTTGTATTTATAGGAAACGTGAAATGGACTTAATCATATTTTCTAACTTTTATAATATGTACGTGTTTGAAGAAAAATTCAAATTGTGTCGAAGAATATAAATAACTTGGAGCCACGATCTTGGTGATGGCCGACGAGTTGCTTCTCCAGTAATTTGGGATTTGAATTAGTAAAAGAAATGACATTTTATTCGTTGACTTTGTAGAATGTATATACACGTCTAACTTACTTCTTCCAGCTTCTTTCTGTTTTGGGCCCACTTTGGAATTTGACCTAGATGGGCTATTTCATTGTTCCATGTATTTAGGCCCATTTACAACAGACGGTTTTCACTTTTTAGCTAGATATTCGACGAAAAAATAAATGCTTTTTTTGGTGGGTCCATCTCAGGGAATCTAAAAGGCTCCTTTAGCAACAAGAAACATGACATTTGACACTTTGGAAATTTAAGAAAGGATAAGAAGATACTCAAACGTGACCTTCGTGCAGAGCAAAAATTGCAACTAGATTTTTAAAAAATTTATAGGACTCGGTGACCAAAATTCTTTAATCCATGTATAAAGAAGATTGACCCTTTTAACAAAAAAAATGTATAAAGAAGATTGATATTGATATCTATTTTGATGTAATATATCACTCGATGACCAAACTTGGAGAACAAATTCACATTAGCTGTTTTTACAAAACCCGCGGTGTTTTTTTTACTTATTTCAGTAAAAGACAAGAGACGGTTTTATAAAATCGAGATGTCACCCATTGGTCATCATAATTGCCATTAGTGACACGTAGCTGAAATATCACTTGTTTAAACCTCAGTATTTATTTTCACTTGAGTAATAATCAAGCTCGTGATTATGAAATGGGAAACCCGAGGTTCAGAAATCCAGAAGGCCGTGATCCTTGATTTTCTCAACATGTCTCGAAAATGAAATTTCATTTCCTTAATAAAGCAACAAACAAGTAATGCTCGATATGTACAGCTAACAAATTATAAAATGCAAAGAACAACTTTAGTTTTTTTCACTGTACTTTGGAATTTCTTTTCCAAATCCCAATATTCGAGAACGGTATCTATGGTAGATCGTTAATTCGGTATTTAGTTTAAACTGTAAAGAAATGAAATGACAAATTAAAAGATACTACTTGGTTGAAAACGAAAAGGAGTTTAAAGCGTGTGATCATAATGCAGGAGGGACAAAACATGGCTGCAGAAGTCAGTGTCTCGTTTGCTCCGAGAACCTACGAAGACGGTCTTCACAGAGCCCGATTGTTCTTTCATTTTTATATCTAAATTTGTTGGGTACTCTGATCCACATTTTTTTCAAAACTCTGAACTAGCGTTGATATATACTAGTATTATATAGGTGGCCACTCCAAAAACATATAAAAATAATTGGTTTTAAACTGTAACAACAATTTCCGAGGAAGGAATAAGCACTCCACAAACGCGGGCGTCGATCGGACCCACGGCTCCATGCCATTGCCCCTCTTCTCTCCGGCAACGCGTGCATCTCTCTCTCTCTCTCTCCAATCGCATGATTTAAACCACATTTCTAAGCACGTTTGTTTCTTTATTCTGGTTACAGAAATTAAACTAGTAGCTAGTTGTCACACGTTGTATGTTAACACAACATAACAGATGGTTACATTAGTGATTAGGTTGACAAAATGAAAATACAGAGATTGAGAGTTAGTGGCTAGGCTTTTCCTCTAAATTCTAACTTACTATGCTAGCTTGATTAGCTAATTCCCACATATTTGGCTTTTAATTTCCCTTTCTTAAATAATCTCTTATCGTAACATTTAATTATGATTAGTGAGTTGTAAAGCATTTGACATTGTTCCCGTAACACATTACATATGAAATTGACTTTACATAGAAGATAAAATTAAACACAACGGCCAACTCTAAAGCCATATCTCGTATTAATTTAAATTTGACATAACATGCAAATCTCAACGGGCTAAATAAATTTTTATTTTAGAAAAACAAAGGAGTCGGTCCAGGAACATTTAATCAGAAGGCCTTTTTATAAAATAATAATTAGAAATAACTGTGATAATAACTTGTAGAAGAATTATTTGGTCACTTTTATGTGTGTTTTGTAGATACGGTTGGAGATCAGATCCTGTTGGGTCAGTTTGAAGTCCTTTGAACTGTTTGAAAGGACATCCTCAACAAAATCCAACGGCTAAGATCTCGCCTCCCACAGGGACCCACGACATGCCACCTATTCTCAGATTCTGATTCGCTCTCTCCCTAAATACCAAATTATTCCCCCAAAAGTCTGTTCTAATTATTTTAGCATATCTACATTTTTTTACTAAGTTTATAATCATGTTTCTTTGTATAATACATAATTATGAATAGATTAAGACAACTGGGTTTGTTGATTTGTTAGTCTGGGTTGCATGTGATTCAAGCTCAGCAAGATATAAGATGTTCCCCGTTATTTCGTAAGCATATTATTATCGAATCATAATTTTATATATTACTATAAGGTTTATTAGATATAAAGTCTTCAACAACCACTAAATTCACATTGTATTTGACAATGTATATATAATGATACATTTCTCTCTCTCTCTCTCTACGAGTTGAGAATTGATAGGATATTAGGAGGATGTGAATATTTAACCCACAAAAAAACTCTGCAAAAATTCAAAACAATCTTAGGTATTTATAATGAACAAAAAATTTCAGACTATTGACAAAACCAAAAACAAAAAAAATCAGACAACCATCTTAAAAATTCATGAATCATAAACCCCAATCCCTGAACAAAAAAAACCAAGCCACGAATGGTCCTATGGATGATGGATCCGAAATTGAATTTAGTATTGTCTTATCTGTCAAGCATATGTATCCATTGCATATTATTTGCATACGATTATGTAGGCATATATAGTTACATACAATATACACAAAGATATGCATTACATGTATTATATGGAATGTAAGTAAAGCTTTGCTGGATCTGTCTGGGGTGGTGGCAAATGGCATATTTTCTTAGAAGAACCTTTGAAGGCTATTGGCTAATGCACACTGTTGTTTGTTTTGGCATGAGTTTCCAACAATCACTTCGGGTTTTGCGATATGTGAGATAGAAATTGATTAATATTCTTTTTAACAAATGATTACTTAAACCCTTTTTTATAATCATTAAATTAGCAAGCTTTTGTTTATTAGTTTATCTGCAGTATATATAACTACGAAGAATGTGACGCACCAATCCATATCTCTTCTCTAAGCTCATAATAATATGCTTCTCAAGCTCATATATACATAAACAAAAAAAGTCGCTTTTTAAGTTTCTTCATCATCTTCTTTCATCATATATTCAGCTTCTAAACCTAATTGTTTCAGGTTAGTAATGATGATCCTCCTAGTTATTTCTACTTGATTGATTTTATCTGCGTGTCATTTCTTCATCATCTTGCACCCTATATATAAGTCAATTGTAATGGTTCGTTAATGAGATTGTTTTTGTAAACCTATTCGTTCGTTGATATTTATGTGGTTTTCGGTTTCGAATTTCCAGGTTGTTGGTCTTAAATAAAACAGTAACCAAAAACAAAACCGGATCTAGTATTGATCTTATTCATAATATAATGTTTTCGGTTTCGGTTTGGATTTGACATCTAATCAAATTATATAATTTATAGTTTTCTTTTAAATAACTAAGTCTGGCTTTTTACGTTTTTAGTTTGGTTCAGATTATATTTTAGCTTTTCAAAAATCAAAAAAATTAAACCAAGATACAGAATTCGGTACGGTTTGGTTCATTTGGATTGAACGATCTCCATTATTATTCCCACCAAACATAATATCAATTCTTACTGTGAAAACCAGAAAAATCTATAAGAATGTAGAGGAATCTTATTAATGAAAAGACAAGATTGACACGCGTGTAAGGGAAAGAATATGAACCACCAAATTTGTTTTGAAAGTACGATAAATATGTTTTGAGATCTTGTATGTATAGATATATGAAGATATTTTTGTGCATGTGTGCTCAGATTTATAACATTAGTGGCTAAAAATTGCAGAATCTAAATCGAGTACTAGCAGACAAAATTCAATCCTTTTCCTTTTTCTTTGTCACAGGTTTATTACAGAGCCAAGTTCCAAGTTCGTCATATCAAATCTTGTTGAGATCTTGATGAAATAAAGATCTTGGAACATGGAGAAGCTTCTTAACCCGTACGATAAGCAGTACATGAAAATGGCTATGCTTAAACACGAAGAAACTTTCAAGCAACAGGTAATTACTAATTAATAAATTTATGATCTATTTCATCGTACGTCATATATAATTAGTGAAAATTAATATATGGTTTTATATGCGTTTTCAGGTATATGAACTTCATAGGTTATATCAAGTCCAGAAGATATTGATGAAGAACATGAAGATCAACAAGAGCAATAATGTAAATTCAGGATTTGGAAGTTTCATCAGAAGAGTTGACAATGAAGTGGAATTGAGCCGGCCAGGGAATTTTCCCGGCGGAGGGGAGTCCGGTGGTAACATTATAGAGATTATGGACGAGAGTGAGATTGAGTTAACGCTGGGGCCGTCGTGTTACAGTGGTGATGGTGATTTGACGAGGAGGAACAAGAAGAAGAAGAAGAATTCTTTGCCGGAGATGATGGACGGAAACTTAAATTCTAGCCGCCGGAGTTTCTCGTCGTCTTCGACAGGATCAAGCAATAACAATAACAACAATCTTGAAGAACAAGTTAGGCAAGAGAGATTGATGAAACATCAGAAGCAGAAGCAGCCATGGCTTCAAGCATTGACCTTGAATGTTATTTGAACAATATTCATTAACTATATCTGAAATAGATTTGCATTTCTTTCTTTTTTCAGTTTTAGTACTTTTTTATGTTTCTGGTAAGAGTGTTTTATCATCCCTCTCTCTTATCTTTTTTTTTTTCAAAAATGCTTATCAGTAATTCTCTTCTTTAGTGGTTATATTTAGGTTTCTTGTAAATAAAATCAATATTAATGTTTTACTTTGTTTTCGAAGATGAATATTCATTATTTCGAGTTCAACGTATTTGCAGTGTCAAACAAATAAAGAAAAAGCAATCATATATCCTGTACATACTTTCTATTTTTCTAAGGTGAGACCTTTACTTTCTATAAAATGTAATCCTTTCTTATGTCAAATCGAGATATTATTACTTTAACGAACAAGAATAAATTGAAATATTATTAACAATAATAATAGAGGAGAAGATATAAAAGGGGCCAATGATGAATTAGTTATGGGACAAGAACATGCACTATCTGCTGGCATGTTCCCTTCAGGCTTCAAGCATTACCTACTTCATCTGTTTTAATTATGATTTTTATTTTATTCTACAAATTTTCTCTATTTTTTTCTACTTTCCAAGAAAAATAAGTTATTAACAATTTTTGATACATGACCCCACGATCTTGTATGATCATTATCAGCTTTAGAATCCCAAGTTCCCTGAATCTATGATCTATCCTCATAAGTGCTAAGTTTATCTATATACAGTCGTTCTTTACAAATTACCACTTAAAATCATTTTTTTTTTTCAGTAAGAAGATTACAATTTTCTTGTAGGTTTACAAATGGTTCCAAATAATCTAGAAAGATGTTATACTAATCATATCCAAGAAGTTTAAGTATCTTTCTTAAATATAAACTTTGTGATATTATGGAAATTTTATCAAAACTGTGGTGTTTTTCAATCACCAGCTTTATGTACGAAGAAACATCATAGACACACCAAAAGGAAAATGTTGATAAGTAGATAAAAAAAGGAATCCAGGAATCAGAACTCAGAAGTCCCAACAAAAATATAACATATACTTGTATGACTTTATGTGTATAGTTTTCAAGAAATAGAGTGTCTCCGATCTTTGGGTGGTTTGGTTTTGCCTCTAGCGTTGTATGGAGGGATGCCAAAAGGGTTTAGCTTTCCGAGTTTTCTTGAAACAGAGTTTATGAATGACTTTTTCGGCAATGGAGGCTTATCCATGGAAGCAGATGAGATTGGAGAACTGGGATTGCTGCTCATGGGTGTTGTTGATGTTTTCTTCTCACTATCTTTCTCAAACTCTTTAAGCTTCATTTTCATTTTGAGAAGCTCGAGCTTCAAGTCCTGGTTTTCGCGTTTTAGCTTGGAAAGTTCGTCGTTGTAGGAGCTTAGTTTGGGAGAAAGAACAGCTGCTGCTGGTTGTGGTGGCGGTGGGGCTGGTGAGTCTGAATCGTTAGTGACTTCACCGCGTAGACGTTGTTGCTCGTAGTAAAGGACTTGAACAATGGTCTGAACGGGAAGACGATCGTTCTGAGCTGCGTGAGCGCATGCTTCTCGTGATAGTTTCTGACAATCCATCAAGCTGCATACTTTCTTCCTCTCCACGTCACTCATATTCGGATGCGCCTGCAAGAAAAAACATACATCTTTGTGCTATCTTACAAAACTTCATATAACAGGAACTTTATCATTTCCTCAAAAACAAGATTTTATAAATAACATTTCTTTAAAGATTCATGATACATCAGTTTCAAGAAATGGGTTTTCATCAGTTTTTGTAAAGACTCTATCTTATGAATTTCCGAGTAATGGGTTATAATCATTTAATTAAAGATTCAAGATTTGTCAGTTTCAGGAAATGGGTTGCCATCAAATGTTGCAAAATGATAAGTCATTATATAATTTCAGGAAATGGGTTGTCACCACTTTCTGCAAATGTCAAATATTTAATAATTTTTGTAGTTATCAGTATTTGATCAATATAGTGAAAATGAATAAAAATGTTTTACCTTCAAGTAGATATCGACGGCTCGATACATGCCATCTTCAGTAACTCTAGACTGTTCAGGAATAAGCTCAGCTAAACCGTTGAACTTCAGCAAGCTCACATTTCTATCCGAAGCAATCTCAGCCAAATAATTCTCCATCAGTTTACCAACACGTTCCATATCACCAGCAAGATCAACACCACTATTACTTAACCTGACTCCTTCCACTTCAAACTCAAGATAGTTCATGAGAATGCGCTGAACAGTGTCGGTATCAAACATGGAGTGCTCTCCAGTGAACGAATAAGAAGGAATCAAGAGATCGTCAAGAACGGCCTGAGCCAGTTGCAATCCCATCCTCTTCTCCAAGTCAAGCCTACACGCAACCGTTGTCTCTAGGTATATCGCTGCTCTTAGAAGCATCGACAGAAAGCTAACCGACATTGCGTTCTTCTCCCGAGGAAGAAGGCTTACGATCGTTTCAAGAATCACTCTTTTCTCGTGTTCTTGCTTCGGCTCAATCTTCTTCATTCCCTTCCCGAAAATCTCCTGCATTTTCATTAACAAGAACATGAAAAAACAGAAATTTTCAAAATAGTATGCGTGTGTTTGAAGGAAACTGACCAAGCCTCGAAGAGATTTCTGAGCATAGAGCATAAGCACAGGACCAAGACCATACTGCTTAAACCCTCTGGCCATCATAGCGATGAGTACACGTTGAAACGAATCGATCCTAAGAACGGTTAAGTCTTCAGCCCACCAGTCAACCACAGGTTGCTTGCTCTGTTGCTGATGAGCCACAACCTCATTGTTATTACTCGAAGAAGGAGAAGGGCTGCAAAAGTGGCTCTCTTGGCAAGTCATGTAAGCGATTGCGTCGATGCAACGGCTCACAAGTTTCACTCTTTCAGCAACGGGCGAGAGTTCCTCTGTTTTGTGCAAGACTGTGATCGAGCTCGATAAGCTCTTGAGAGCTACTTCGTTCAGGTAAGTCTCGGTTCTCACGACGAGGTTTTCTATAGAGTGTTCCTCTGTCATCTCTAGATACTCTGCTGCACATCGAAGCATGGCGATGTTGTCTGTGCTCATGTCGAAGTTGATGCCGTAGCAGAACTTAGCCGCTAGCTCGAATGATTCGGAGCCTCCAGGGATGTCTGAGATTTTGATGACAGTTGCTTCTGAATCTTTGTTTGATTCGGACACAAGTTTTTTGATAAGCCCACATTTTGACAAGAGTGGAAACTGCAAGATTCAGAGAGAGAAATATGAATCGGCCAAGAATGTGTGATCATGTCATGTCATCTGCTTTACATCATAGAGATTGATCGGTAGAATTTACCTTGTGCAGTGAAAACGAAGCTTCTCCTACATGAACTGTGACATCACTAGAGACTTCCTGAGATGAAATCCTGAATCAACGTAAAAAAGGTTAGAAATTTCTCTGTTTTTCAGAAAAATGAACCTTTAATACTTCTTTTTTTTATAAATTACTTTGAAAAGAAAAAGAAAATGGATTGAGAAGTAAGAGAATGTATAAACCATTCGCTGGTTCTCTTCATGGCCGATGACAAAAGATCTTTCTTCTTTGCTGACATATTACGAGCACTTAGGTCGGAGTTTCTTCTGACTCAAGAAATCCACCATGGAACACTGTTTCAAGTCCTTCTCAAGAAGAAGATGTGCCGTAACGTAAGAAAAGAGAGAATAAGATCAAAACCAACAGAGTTTCTTTCTCTCTTTTCCTCTGATAACTGCGACCAAACAGAGAAAAGAAAACCACAAACTACCCTTAACAACAAGAACAAAGAAGAAGACAGAGCGAGAGCAATGAAGGGCAGTTAGGTAACTTTCATGGAGAGTACAAGATAGAGAGATGTTGAGTAAGGACAGTGTGTGTGTGGTAATGCTTTGGTTTTAAGATTTTTAAAGAGTGGATCAGACACATCTTTGGACCAAACCAAATAATTCCAAATTCAAAAAAAAAAGGAAGAGAGTAGTGATTCCTCTCCACAAATGTATATATCTCTTACAAGTTACAGATATAATATAATGTTTGCTAAGGACTATGGAGTAGAGAGGAAAGGAGTGAGCATAAGGAAGCTGGAGAGAATCTTGATTTTGTGACAGAGCATGAATGATTTGATCTTTGTCCCTACAAAGAGTCTTATCATCTTTAAATTCTTCCTTTTCTTCGATAATTGAAGTCACTATATGCCCCCAGGCATTTCGATTGAGACTCAACTCAATCCTGCAATAAATGGTGTCTTTTGAATAATAAAACACGTCCGCAACGAAAAAATCAAAATTTTCAATAGTGACCATAATAAAAACAGAGATTGCTACATGATTCTGAATATTTGTTTACCCTCCAGTTTTCATGAAATCCACTCACTCACTCCATTATTTGCCTCATTAATGATTTTGTGGCCTCCTCTTGGGTCGTCTCATTTAAAGTTGGTTTTGGGCTTCGCTTTAGGCCTGTATAGGTGGTTTCGATTGATGCCCTCTATTTCGTCCGTATTTATGGTTATGCCCACTTATCTTTCAATATTGATGATATTACCCTTCCGTCTTTTCGTTAAATTTACTGTACCCTTTGATTTGTATATATTTGTGATTTCACCCCTGGTTAATTTGATGGTTGGATGTGGGCCTAATCCGGCCCATTAAAGATATGATGTGGAACTAGGCTCGTGGAAACAGAGAAGGTGCCACGAAAAAACAGCGTGCAAGAGAGCATATGCCACGTGGCGAAAGAGTGACGACACAAGTCAGAAGAAACCAAAAACTTAACTGATTTAATTATTTTTATGGCTCTGTTTCGTTTGCCGTCGTTCAGGTGCTCTGCTCCACTTACGTTTAATCTTCAATCAACGCGAAAACCATCAGAAATCTGATCGAGCAGCTATGCTCAGAATAATCGCTAGTCACCCTTTGGTTCCGAAGAAATGGATTTGTAAGAGAAAGCTCGGGACTTACTATGATTCTTCGTCGTTCGTCAAATATGGCGGAATCGGCGATGATTGTAAGAAGCAGCTGGTTCTAAGGGTTTCCGTTAAAGCAATGAAGGATGAAGGTAACGGCGGAGGAAGTATGAGTTTCTCCGGACAAAGCTGGGACCCAAGCTCGGAGATAGAAGTTCCTTCAGACCAAAGACCGGTAAGCAAATGTTGTTTCTGATCATAAGTAAAGAAAATAAATGAGCCTAATTACGAAATTATGATACCTTTTGTAGGTGAACGAGTATTCGTCTTTAAAGGAAGGGATGTTGTATTCATGGGGAGAGTTGGGTCCAAGCCAATTCTTTCTTCGTCTTGGTGGTCTTTGGTTGGTGACTTTCACTGTTCTTGGAGTTCCTATTGCAGCTGCTAGCTTTAACCCTTCTAGAGTGAGCTTCAAATCCGAGCCTCTGCAAGAAAGATGCATTTGTATATACAGATTATAATATGTTTTCTTTGAAAAAATGTTGCAGGAACCTTTGAGGTTTGCTCTAGCTGCAGGGACAGGAACCTTATTCCTGGTCTCATTGATCGTCTTGAGAATTTACCTCGTAATTTAAAACTTGCTCTTCTTCTCTCACCTTATAGTTTCTCACAGATTCCAATGTTATTGATGACTTCTTGACTGTTTTTGTTTTGTTTTCAAGGGATGGAGCTATGTTGGAGATAGACTACTTTCTGCAGTTGTGCCATACGAAGAGAGTGGATGGTATGATGGACAAATGTGGGTGAAGCCACCTGAGGTTTGCATTTTAAATTCCTTTCCCTTTGCCAAAATAGACAAAAACAAGAGTGTTAATTACTGTGAGTTTGCATTTTGTGTGTTCAGGTTTTGGCTCGTGACAGGTTGTTAGGTTCTTACAAGGTAACAATGATTACACAAACAAATGTTTTGTGGCAATGTATATTATTCAATATTGCAAAAAGAAAAGCAAACAAATAAAGTAATTTTTGGTGATTTTTTTTCAGGTGAAGCCAGTAATCAAGATGCTGAAACAAACATTAGTTGGAACAGGAGCTTTGCTTGTTTCAGCGTTTGTGCTGTTTGTTTTTGCAACACCAGTCGAGGATTTCTTTAAAACCGCTCTAAGATCTAAGGATTATCAACCGGAA
Organism: Microthlaspi erraticum; assembly: GCA_902728155.2. Taxonomy (NCBI): domain Eukaryota; kingdom Viridiplantae; phylum Streptophyta; class Magnoliopsida; order Brassicales; family Brassicaceae; genus Microthlaspi; species Microthlaspi erraticum. The sequence continues at coordinate 72,918 of CACVBM020001151.1, read as the reverse complement.
GTTTCCATTTCAAGAAGCAACAACAGCAAGTTCAATATGAGGTACATTAGGAGATCAATCAAAAATAAAACACCTATCTACAACGTAGAAAGTATGAGAATTTCTGACTTTTGTTGATAACAAATTTGCAGAAAAGAACAATTGCTTCGGTTACCTGTAGATGTTAAGACCGATGATGACTTGGCAGCGGCTGCAGCTGAGGCTGCTGATGGAAGACCGGTCTATTGCAGAGACCGTTACTACCGTGCATTGGCCGGTGGTCAATACTGCAAATGGGAAGATCTTGTTAAATAGTTGTCTAAACAGAAGAACAAGAACAGGAACACGCCTATGTAATTCTTCTCAGTTTTTTTGGATTAAAATGGCTTAATAAGCCTCACCATTACTAAATACCGAGTTATCCATACAGATTACTAAAGACCTAGTGAAATCATACACACTTTTGTTACTAAAGACCGACTTATCCATACACACTTTACTTGCGCCAAGGTACAAAATGGTGACAAGTTTGGTTATTTCGTTTTCTTCGACTGAGCTTAGTAGGCCTGTAAATGGTAAGCATGTTAGATTTTCGTTCGATTAACGGCCCATTCAATTTGTACGGGGTTAAAGGCAAAGAGCACGAGTCATTTGTTACTTTTTTGATAGTTTGCGTGAGTTTTTTAATGATAGAAACCCAAAAGAAAAGAAAAAAATGTTCCTGAAATAAATTCTAGTTGGCACACGGTTCGATCTAATCAATTTCCAAAACAAGAAAAAGCGTGGTCCAATTAAAAACAGTGATTTATATATTTGTATGTATTATTTTCCCAATTTTTAATTATAAAGATAAGGACGTGTACAAGAGTCAAATACTCTCATCGTGGCATTATCACTTAAAACAGTCCAATAAAATGGCCAACCTGCCAGCTTCTCCTGTTGCTATATTGTTTTTGTTTTCTCTCGTTTTATGAAAAAAAAAAGTACAAAACGTATCACTGTAATGTAGTGTTAAATTATTTAGATGTGACTTTGGTTAGGTCTGATGTCGAGACACGTTAATTCATGTCGTACCATACGAACCAAAGTCTCTAATTGCCACACACATTCTTTGGATTCCAACCGTAAAAGCATTAGTTAGTTGATGTCTTCGACGAAACCCATAGAGATCTATCAAAAGTAGTTTGTTATGTACGTTCTCGTACGTAACGGGTTTGAATATAAATTTTACTTTGTGTTGTTTTTGTTTTTTTTTTGCAAATATAATCCCCCCCCCATTTTTTAGGTATAAAATAAACCAAAAATAAATAAATTGAACATAGTTATGTTAAAACTGTATGTTAAGAAACATGCAAAGTGATTTGCACAAAAAAAAAGAAAAAAAAAAAAAAAAAAAAACATGCAAAGTGCAAAATAACGGTAACTTGCTGAGTAGAAAAAAAAAAAGTTGAAGCATTTAATGGTATCATACATTTTAGTTTAAGGTATTTACTTAAAAAGACGTTGAATTGTGTATATATGTCAGTAAAAGAAACCGAAACAAAAGTGTGTACATAAAGACATTTTGATGTATAATAATGTGGGCATGCATATAATGTATTTTTGTGTATGCAGACAGAGGAGAGTCACGAGTACCTAGATTCTTGTATAAACGTAGTTCGAGGTGAGACAAAATTGTTGACTCGACCTTAATGGAGACATCGAACGTGGGGTATCCGTATCGTACCGCTTTTTTGGAAGTTTTAACCGGACTCGGCACTCAAACGAACCGAACGGAAACCAGTGACTATCGGTTTAAGAATATTTTATGTTTAGTCCACATATCATTGAATATCGAAAACAACTGACTTTGAGATGTTTATAAGTGAGGAAACAGATTAGATTACTAGTGTAAGCTGTATTAGGCAGGAATTGTGTGATGTGTCGTTGAGAAAAAATGTTAAGGATGTTTCAAGGATTGATTAGATAATTAATTAACTTAATTGAGGTAACATGTCACGAATTAATATCTACTTGTTGCTACTCATCTGTCCTAACTGTCATAATTGAATCAACGACAAATCGCGTCCATTAAATTGAAACAATAACAATAACCTAACTAATTTCATATTCACTAGGATTTACTTTAAAACGTAGATGTTTTCCATATTTTTGCATTATAGTTCCAATATAAATTTCGGTTATAGAAAAAAAGGTTGCAAAGATCTCACAATTAGTTGTATCATTGTATGCAATTAACGTTGAGCTTCTATTTTACGAAAGACAGGCGAAAATTTCTCATTTGGGAATTGGGACCTAAATGTGGTATCTCGAGATCGAACGGTTAAGGATGGTTTGGAGTTTGCTTTAGCTTTATCATTTGCACTTGCAGAGTGGAGATCTGTTTTATTGGTTTTTAATAAAAAGAAACGATAAAAGAGATATCGGAAAAGGCACGTTATGACACGTGGGGCATAGCCCCAGAAGCTGTGCTTAGATCCAAATCTAGCCTAGTCTTATAGTATGCGTGTTCTCACTTGTGTATCTTCGGTTACTTTTGTATCCATTTTAATACCAAAATAAAACAGTGAAATTAAGAAATACCAAGATTATTTAGTTTAATGAATTTTGCATGTGTAGATCATACTATACTTAAGTAATAGTGGTATGTATGGGTATGGATATTGTCATATTGATATCAAATGTTACCGAACTATAAATCAAGCTTCTTTTTTAACTCAACCTAAACCGAACTCATTAGTCATTTCCAATTCCCTATTACATGGTCGATTTATTTCGTAAGTGTGTGGAAACCGACGATATTGTATAAGCTCAAAATACTTAGAAACTCAAATATTGCTTAAGAACGAATTTGATTTCACATCATTAATTAGTTTATTACACCACCAACAATCGTATCCGTTATTTGGAAACTTTGGACAGGAGGACAAACAATATCTTCTAATACAATAAAAGGTTATACTCAATTATCCATAATGGTTGTCAAAGAAACATCATCAGAATGGTTTTCTCATTTCTGAACCACACATGGCATGATGATTCTATAGATAACGAAGCAAACAGAATCTCGAGATAACATACGAAAAAACGTACTAATAATCATATAAAAGTATGTGAGTATATAGATGGGTACACTAATGTGAACAGAAATCTAAAACGAAAAAAACAAAAACTAAATTAGAAACTAAAGTAGAAAAGAAAAGAAAAAATAATCATTATTTTGAAAGAAGAAGAGTGGACACAACAGTCTCAAATGATTCATACGTACGCATCCAATATCTCCTCCTCACTTTCTCTCCCTCTATAAAAACCCTCTCTCATCTTCACCTTTCTTCTTCGATTCAGAGAGAGAGAGAGACACCACAACCTTCACAAAAGAGAGAGATATGTCTTCGTTTCTCTCCTCCACTGCTTTCCTCTTCTTCGTCCTTTATCTTGGTTTCTGCCACGTGTCCCATGGAGCTTCTCAACAAGGAACTTACATCGTTCACATGGCGCAATCTCAGATGCCATCGACCTACAACCTCCACTCTAACTGGTACGATTCGTCTCTCAGATCTATCTCGGACTCTGCTGAATTGCTCTACACTTACAACAACGCGATTCACGGATTCTCCACTCGGCTCACTCCCGAAGAAGCCGACTCACTCATGACTCAGCCAGGTGTCCTCTCTGTTCTACCGGAGCACCGTTACGAGCTACACACCACTCGGACTCCACTCTTCCTCGGACTCGACGTTCACAACGCAGATCTATTCCCGGAAACCGGCGCATCGAGCGACGTCGTCGTCGGGGTTCTCGACACCGGTGTTTGGCCAGAGAGGAAAAGCTTCTCCGACGAAGGATTCGGTCCGATTCCGTCTACCTGGAAAGGCGGATGCGAGATTGGAACTAACTTCACCGCCTCACTCTGTAACCGCAAACTAATCGGAGCCAGATTCTTCGCTCGAGGCTACGAAGCAACGATGGGACCAGTCGACGAATCTCAAGAATCTAGATCTCCTAGAGACGACGACGGACACGGAACTCACACGTCATCAACCGCCGCTGGATCCGTCGTGGAAGGAGCTAGCCTCTTAGGCTTCGCTAATGGAACAGCTCGAGGTATGGCTTCACGCGCTCGCGTAGCTGTTTACAAAGTTTGTTGGAAAGGCGGTTGTTTCAGCTCAGATATTCTAGCTGCGATCGATAAAGCCATCGACGACAACGTCAACGTCTTGTCCATGTCACTCGGCGGTGGAATGTCCGATTACTATAGAGACAGTGTTGCGATTGGAGCATTCGCCGCCATGGAGAAAGGGATTTTGGTTTCCTGCTCCGCCGGTAATGCCGGTCCGACGAGTTTCAGTTTATCGAACGTAGCTCCGTGGATCACTACCGTTGGTGCTGGTACTCTCGATCGGGATTTTCCGGCGCTCGCGATTCTCGGGAACGGGAAGAATTATACCGGAGTGTCGTTGTTTAAAGGAGAAGCTCTTCCGGATAAATTGTTGCCGTTTATATACGCCGGGAACGCTAGTAAAGCTAGTAATGGTAATCTATGTATGACCGGAAGCTTAATTTCGGAGAAAGTCAAGGGGAAGATTGTGATGTGTGATAGAGGAATCAATGCTAGGGTTCAGAAAGGGGATGTGGTGAAAGCGGCTGGTGGTCTCGGAATGATTCTGGCGAATACGGCGGCGAACGGAGAAGAGCTTGTTGCTGATGCGCATTTGTTGCCGGCAACTACCGTCGGGGAGAAAGCCGGTGACATTATCCGGCACTACGCATTGACCGATCCAAATCCTACTGCTTCGATTTTGATCCAAGGGACTGTCGTCAATGTCCAGCCGTCTCCGGTGGTTGCGGCGTTTAGCTCGCGAGGACCTAATTCAATCACGCCGAACATTCTCAAACCGGATTTGATTGCGCCAGGAGTCAACATCCTCGCCGGGTGGACCGGAGCCGAGGGACCCACCGGTCTCGCTTCCGATTCTCGGCGAGTGGAATTCAACATCATTTCAGGAACGTCGATGTCTTGCCCTCACGTGAGCGGTTTAGCGGCGCTTCTCAAGTCGGTGCATCCGGAATGGAGCCCGGCGGCGATTAGATCTGCTCTCATGACCACTGCTTACAACAATTACAAAGACGGCAAACCGATCCTCGACATCGCGACTGGGAAACCTTCAACGCCGTTCGATCACGGTGCAGGACACGTGTCACCGGCAACCGCCACCAATCCAGGACTCATCTACGATCTAACGACGGAGGATTACTTGGGTTTCCTCTGCGCACTGAACTACACATCGTCGCAAATCAGAAGCGTTGCGAGACGGAACTACACATGCGATCCGAGCAAAACGCACTCCGTCGCCGATCTAAATTACCCGTCGTTCGCACTTAACGTCGATGGAGCCGGCGCGTACAAGTATACGCGCACTGTCACGAGCGTGGGAGGAGCTGGGACCTACTCGGTTAAAATATCTTCGGAGACGACAGCAGTCAAAATTTCGGTTGAACCGGCGGTTTTAAATTTCAAGGAAGCAAACGAGAAAAAATCGTATACAGTGACGTTTACCGTAGACTCATCTAAGGCGTCTGGATCTAACAGCTTCGGGAGCATCGTATGGTCAGATGGCAAACACGTGGTGGGAAGTCCCGTGGCGATTAGCTGGACATAGTGGTAAATTATGGATTTAATCAAAGGCTCTTTTGGAAAGAAGAAAGCCACAGATAATGTAATGCTGTTTTAATATAAGACCTGTTTAGCAAAAACGGCATGCAGTCTGTATAAGGGCTTATCTCTAGTTTGTTGCTGTTTTTCTCTTTGCTGATTTAAAAAGGAAATTATTCTGCGGCCACGACAATAGCTGGGTCTCTAGGTCTTTTATCATGTGACTTGAATAAATGATAGTACTCGAAACTGAAAAGTGAAAAAAGATAAAAAAAATGAACAAAGTCAAAAGATATACAAGGCCGTGACAACATGTGTATACCAAAAATTACTAGAGTTCATGAGATATAAGACTGTCATAGGCTGATTAGGCATGCATTGATTGTTCATGATTGATCCCAGGAAAACCATGATTATATTTATATATTGGTTGATTAATGGGCTATTCAAGGATAGTATAGTTTATTGGGCTTTTTACAATGCTGGGCTTATTTGGGATGTGACATCTTATTATCAATGTATGACATATTTCCCCCAACTATTTGTGGATCTTTTGTTTCTGTAGTCTGTTTCTCCATTTCGAGAAAATGGAAAATGGAAAATCGAAATCAATATCATTTTCTTAGACTCACAATTAGGAATTTAATAGATGTGTAAGTCAAAGTTCTTTAAAGATTATTTACACACTTCATAAGTCCATCATCATATCTCGTATCATGCCTTCCTCAGTTCTACGGCCAGTGTTGGTTCACGTTGCATGATTGTAAACATCTCTAAGATTTCAAAACCAAATATTAGGCGTAGAACGACTAAAGGATATCCACATACCACATGCGAAATATGCATCCAAAATTTTGTATTTATTAAACGTCATTCGTTAACATATAACGAAATCCTTATGCAAATTAACAGAAAAGTAGTTACGTGATAAGAAACTGTGCACTACTCAAGTACATCCTGATTAACAATGTGATTATGAGTTTGAAAATGTGAATTCATTACTTATTTACTTTAAAGAAAAAGTATAAACGACAATGAAATACGTCGTTTCCTGCGACCCTTTATACATACAAAACAAAATAATCCCACAAAGCCACGCATGAGTCACAAGCAATGAACGATAGTGGCATAGTGCCATCAAATAAATAAAAAGTATGTTAACAAAATTGATGAGAAAAAAGTTGACAAAAACATATAGTTGTGATTTGCACCGCAAGTTTCAACTATTTATGGTCTTACTTTTTGTTCTAGTGCTTTATGTCAAAAACAGCTTTTATAATTATACAAACCCGACCCAAACTTATCATATGATTCCAAATATATGAATATAACTCTAGTTAGAGATGAAATATTGTTCTGAGTCTTCTGACTATGAGTAAAATTACCTTTTCATCAATATATGTATATGCAAAGAGTCATTTTCATATTTATTTATAGCTTGTAATTATATACGTGGTCAAAGTCTAATGTTTATACAATTATAGGACACAAGTGTAGACCATTAATACGCTGTCTGAAAAAAAGAAGAGGAACTTATGCAGAAAAGTAGACGTTAGATCATTCTAACTGATTTGTATCTAGAAATTAGGAGTTAAAATGATTCAAATAATAAATAGAATGCATAATCTATCCCCCACACATAAGTAGAAACAAATTTAAACGCTCATAATTAGCAACAAAACAGTGAAAGTAATGATAAAATTTAGATAATAATCATGATATAATGCATGCATGTGGAAGATGATGGTGATGGTGCTGGGTAAAGCGTAGCTATCGCGTGCCAAATATAGTGGCCTAGGCCCACTCGTCCACAGACCCAACCTTCTAAGCCATTCTTATTATTTAGTATTTTCTTGCTTCATTTTTTTGTACAATATTTTCTTCTTTACATATCTCTTTGTTTTCACTTATCAGAAAAAAAGAAAGTAGAAATATAACAAAAGCCTGCCATATCTTACAGCCTCTCAGCTTTATCATGTGTTTTCTTTCTAGAAAAAATAAAGTTCTCGAAAACATTTATAGTTTTACTCGCCGAGCAAGCAATATTAAAGAGGCTAAGAAACTAGCATTATGTAATCCGTTTTGTTATAATACTTTAAGACTACAATTTAAAATTGAAATCACAAAATGGACGGTTTTGAAATGGAGACTATTGTGTTCTATGCAAGTTAACATCAAAGAAGAAACAAAACGTATTATTTTCAAAAATCATAATTATGCAAAAATAAAGAAAATTCAAAAAAATCATTAAATTTCTATGCGATGCATATAAACAATTATATTGACCATGCTCTCACCTACTGTGCAAAATTGTCACGATACTGAATGTGAAAAGAAAAAGTAAAAGAAACACCATGTCTAGTAAACTAGGACTCGTACTTCTCATGATTTTTGTTATGGTTAGAAAAGGAAAATAACTTTCGGTGTAATTTTTTTTTTCTTTTTTTCCATTGGTTCGAAATATTATTTTGACAGCCTACTTATGTATATATTGTAAAATTAGAGATACGTATCATCATATATGTGCAGAAAACTATAGGTTATGTGAAAAATAACACAATAAAATAAAGGTCGATATCGATTTGACTTTTCAAAAAGAAACTTCTGTTCTCTTCCTTTAAATATTCAAATTTGTCGCTCGCTCTTTCGTTGTGTCTTAAATTAAAAAACTTTACCTCTCTGTCTCTCGTTGGAAACTCGGAAGCTTCGAAATGGCGAGGACATGTACGGAAGAGGAAACGTCCCTTTTGATCTCTCATCGCGATCAAGAAGAAGAAGAATACGACGAAGAAGAAGAAGAAGAAGAAGAAGAAGAAGTGTTGTCTCTGTGTGATTTGCCGGTGAATTTACCTAATGAGAAAGTTCAGTTTACGAAACAGTCCAAGGAAGAAGAAGAGAAATTGGATTCCGGGTTCGAATTTGAAATCGGGTCATCGTTTCGGCTCGGGTCGGATACGTGTGAACCGGCTCCGGAGATGAGTACGGCGGACGAATTGTTCTCCAAAGGCCGAATTCTGCCGCTCCGCCACTCCGTCAGTTTAGACGCCGAATCGGCTGAATTCCGGCGAACGGTAAGTAGATCGGACCGGAAAATGAAAAACAATTTCATGGATTACAGCCAACCTAGTCCACAACCACAGATCAGAAGATCATCGAGCATGACGGCTCGTGTGAATTCAATCAGAAACCCGAAATCGTCTTCGATTTGGGATTTTCTCCGGCTTGGTCTCGTCCGTACACCGGAGATCGAGCTCCGAACCGCCGGAAACGCTAGATTGTCAGTGAGTCGGAACAGTAGCTGCAGTAGCACAAGCACGGGTTCGAATTCGAAGAGAATAGGATCGGGAGAGTCGAGATCGAGGAATCGGAGAAGAAGTTTTCTGTTCTCGGATTGTAAGTGTTCGGTTGCGACGGAGACGATTGTACCTGTGAAAATGAATGTCGCCGGTGTGACGGTGGAGAAACAGAGAATGGTGGAGAAGAAGAAAACGGCGAAGAAAGAGGAGAAAACGGCGATTGCGCGGAAAAGAACGTTTGAGTGGTTAAAAGAGTTATCACACGTCGGATCTGTGGTTGATCATGGAAGACGAAGCTTGGCTTCATGAGTCAGAGTTTTTTTTTTTTTTTTTTTTTTTTTTTGGTGTTTAATCAATTCGTACGTAAATTTCTTTTTGTATGTTAGTGTTAATTACTTAATTGTCAATAATACTTAGATTTATCCAGTGATTTATGTTTGGTTACCTGTTAATCTTGGATTTTTTCTAAAGTTTTATTTGTGTGTGTTTTTGATTTTTTTCAAAATGAACTCTAGTAATATGCTGTCAGTTCTCTTATTGGTTTCATGTTTCAATACCATGTCTCTCACTCTCTAGCAACTTTATATTTTCATTGAATTTAAAATTTTAGAAAAGTTAAATTCGTTTTAGATCATACGAATAGACATGAGAGAGGCATACACGCATATAATGGTAAACGAAAGCGAAACATCATTTTAAATTAACGAGAATGATGTGAAAGTGAAATATCATATAGGTGTCCTTACTTTATTCTCCTACAAGGAGTGGTGCTTAGCATGATTAAAGCAAAATCATGTATATAACTTAGGACGTGAATTTCTCACCATCATATCGTATACTATAATGTTTTCTCATTCTATGTACCATAGTTTCAACATTCAAAATCAAATCCTCAACACAGAGCCAATCAAATCTTCCATAAAAAAAAAACGCTATATAATTTAACAAACGTAGATGATTACACTACAAGAATACTATTAATCAGTGATTAAATATACGTATAGGTTAGAACAAGAACAACCTCTGCAGAGTAGTGAAACCAAGATCAGCCTCTCCTCTGGTTGGCTTGTTTTTGGGCTCTAAAGTACTTAAGAAGATTCTGTGCCTGAAACCAAACATACAACAATGTTGTTGTGATTCATAAAACATAACAAACAAGAAGAGTAATCAAAGAAAGAAAGAAAAACCCTAACCTTCTCTTTGGCTCTAGCTGTTCCTGTTTTAGTAAGAGCGACAAGAGGAGGAATAGCTCCTTCTCTAATGACAATATTGCAGAATTTGGGGCTATGCATACAAAGCTGCAAAAGCGCTGCACTTGCATTCTCTTTGCCTCTCGCTGAGCCTAACTCCACAACTTCCACCAACAACGGTATACCTCCTTCTTCTCCGATCGCAATCTTCCCTTCTTTAACCGTCGCAAGATTCGCAAGCACAACCACAACTTTCTCCACCATTCCAGCTCCAGGATCCATCAACTCAACCAAGTATCTCACCGCACCAGCTTCGATCACTTTCGTCTTGTTCTCGTGGTGTATCGAGAGGTTGAACAGAGCAGTCGCTGCGTCTTTCTTGCCTCTTAGTCTTCCGTTCCCCAAGAGATCAACAAGCGGCTCTATAGCTCCTGCTTCTCCAATCTTTGTCTTGTTCTCTTCTATCACAGATAAACTAAACAGAGTCGCTGCTGAGTTCTCTTTAGCTTCCACGCTTCCTGTTTTGAGAACGTGAATGAGAGGCTCTATAGCTCCACTATCCGAGATGAGAGACTTGTTGTTGTCGTTGATTGATAAGTTTAGTAAACTTGTCACAGCGTCCGCTTGGATTCTCTCGTCCGTTGAGTAGAGCAGTTTCACTAACGTGTTGATCGCTCCACACCTCGCGATCACAATGCGGTTGTCTGTGCTGTTTCTTGATAATACCCTAACCCTAGCTGCGGCTTCTCGCTGTGCATCCAAAGAAGGACTCTTGAGATCTTCCATCAGTTTCTTCACCTCGGATTCGCAGCTTGAGCTGCTTCCAGTTTCTCTTATCGTCGGTGGGACGATCCCTGGGTGACGAAAATGCCTCAGCGATGGAAGTCGCCAAATGGTTTCATTCCCTTCCTTTGAGGTTGATGCATTATTAGTTTTGGAAACCACTTCAGAGACAATCTCTGGCGCAGATGTAGACCTAAGCTCGCATTTGCTTGCGTCTAAAGCTATCTCTGACTTAAGTGAATCAATATCTGATTCAACAAGAAGAGGGAATGGCTGGCTTGAGTGGATCAGCTCCAAAGGATCAGGAGGATGGAGATTGTTTGATTCACACCAGTTGGCAATTAATGCCTTGACGATGAAGTTAGGTGTCAAAGTGGTATGAGATAGAGGCTGTCTGGTTTTAGGGCAAACCATGAGTCCCATATCGATCCATTTCTCGATGAAGACACGTTCGTATGTTTGACCAGAAGCCACAATGACTGGATCAGTCATGAGCTCAAGAGACAGAGGACAGCAGAAGTCGCAAGGGACAAGACGATGTAACTGAGACTGCTTCACGTTTGTAAGGTAATCATGCATTTGTGTTATGAGAGAGATCAATCTTTCAATATACTCAGCTTCTGTGTTGTTCTCGTTGAGCTCTGCTTCTTCCTTGAGGTTTGCAAGTGCCACACCTTCAATCAGAATCTCCTTGTTGGATCTTAAACCAACACTCTCACCAATTTTCACAAGATCCTCTGAAGTAGGTCCAACACCTGCCCTTTGCTCTATCAGAGCTAGATCTATACTAAACGTAATCTCCTCTTTTCCAACTAACTTCACCAACTCTATGCACTCCTGAAATATGAACAAACAATGTCATAACAAATTGATAGAGAAGCCTAACCAAATCACTAAACCATACACAGATTCTTGAAAAATCATTAGCTTCAAAGTTCCGTAAACCATACCTCAAAGGATGGTGAAATGAAATCGGCAGGTAAATGCTGCTCGCAGTGTTTCAGAAGCTGAAAGACTTCCAAACTTGATTCACGGAACTTTGAAGCTAATGATTCAATTCGAAGAACCTGATGATATGATACACAAGAAAGATAGTTTAGCTCAAGAAACAGTTAAATGGGGATTTAAATCTGTTTTCTTTTCTTGAACTTACATAGAAGATTCTACTTGAAAGAGAATGCCATGTCTCAAACTGCTCTCTTAATTCATCAACGTATTGAGCTAATTCTTCAAATCCGTTGTTAAGCAGTTCGTTAAGAGCCGCATCAGAGCCAATAAGATTCTCAAGAACAGGCTTGAGAAGCTTTGCTATGTCTTCTCCTCTGGTGTAGTACTCATGAGCTGGGTTTGAATGTAAGTCTTCCATTGAAGATAAGCTTAGAAACGAGGAGACGTTATCCAGAAGAACTCTTAACCATGACACCTCCATTTCTACCTTCACTTGCCCAAAAAAAAAAAACAGAACAACAATGGATTTCAAAAAATAGTAGTGTTATCAGAGCCTCTTACACAAGAACTGCAAGCACAACAAGTTTTCTCTCAAGATTTCAGCTTAGAGATTAACAAGTAAGATGCATAAGTCAATCCTCTAGTCAATATAAGTAAACCCCCATAAAAACTCTCAATCGAACAAAAGAGAAAGTCATCAAAAGAGAAACAAAACGAACTCTACACAATTACGAAACTGCAGAAAAACAAGCTGAGTAGAGAAATGAAGAAACAAAAAGAGGAAAATGAGACAAAACAGAGGACTATGTCCGACGAGAACGAAACTCCTGAAAAATTAAGTTTGAAACGAAAGAGAAGAAGACAGATGATGAATTACCTTGCGAGGATGGCAGATTCAGGTTTCTCTATCGGAGGAGACGACAATTCGATCAGTGGAAGCGCGGTAAGACCAAATCCTTCATCGCCAAGATTAGTGGTCTGCGCAGTCGCAATTAGTCTTTCATAACAAATATTTTTGGTGTATATTAATAAATGCCTTAAGGCTCGTAGCGAGAGTTTTACGTCAATCGTCAAACCTTGTTAGGTGGGTTATGTTTATGTAATTATATAGTTTGCTCAAATCTTTTTCTTCTTTTGACTTTTTCATGAATTTGGAAGAAGCTGCTGCTCTTGTTTTGGCATTCATTTATGTTAACAATTTCAGTGAAAATCATTTTTCTTTTAATTTATTTATTTTTTAAGTACTTAGATTTATCGTCGAATACAAGAAACTGTGCATGAATTTCCCTAAACGACTAAGCATTTCACTTGACTACAATTAAATTAAATGCAAGCGCGTTTCCTTTGACTAATTCTTTCCTTATTCATTACTCGAGAAATTACATCATTTGGGTAGGAAGAAAAATGAGAACACTTTCCAAATTGTGAAAATGCAATCTCACGAATAAAATTTCGTATTCGTTAATAGAAAACGGTCGAATTAAGAGTTGCAATAGATACAGCACCAAGATGTTTTCATTTTGGTTGAAAAACAAACTGTGTTACCGTTTTATTCTGCCAAAAATCCAAGAAACACCGGAACTTTTTAAACAATAGATTACATCTTCACATCCTTAAAAGTAAGGAAAAAAAAAGAGTTCTAAACCATAAAACACTATATTACAAATACATCTTGATATCATTAACATACTAATGAAACCAACTTCCTATTGTTTGTTTCCAGTTTCAAGAAATTTTGCTATCAAGTAAACAGAGCCTTTCTCTCTTCTCTTATTCTTCAAGGAAATGTCTCTCTTTGCTTTCACTTACTCATCAACATCTCTCTCTCTTACTTTCTCCGAAGCCACTAGTTGCCAAGGAGTGTAAGTGAGGCCTCTCGAGATAAGGTAAAGCACAAACAGAACATACGCAACAGCAAATATGATCACAAGCACGAGCAACACCACACTCGTCGCAGCTCCAGAGAAGAAATCCACCATCAGATACCCGTTAATAGCTATCACAAGAGCAGCTACAATCCACGAGATCGTCTGCACTAAAGGCTGGATCTTGAAGCTCCCCATGATCTGCTCGTTCGAGACCAAGCAAAGCAGAGGAATCACAGCGAAAGGTATCTGAACAGACTGAAGCACGTTAAGCCATTCGTTCAGCTCATCAAGCAACGAATCCGAGGAATCAAAGACAAGCGCAACGATCATCGTCGGGACGATCGCAAAGCTTCTCGTGATCAACGCTCTAACCCATTTCTTCATCTTGAGATTCAAGAACCCTCCCATTATAAACTGTCCTGCGTAAGTACCTGTAATGGTACTACTCTGACCAGCAGCTAAAACTCCGATGGCCCATATGTAGAGTATCGGGAAATATCCGCGGCCGTACTTGTCCTGTAAGTACTGTCCCGCGTTTGCAAGACCGATAGTCTCCGCTATGTCTGTCCCGTAAAAGGACTTGGCAAAGACTGTGGTCACAAAGACGTTGATTATGAAGGAAACCGCGAGAGCTCCGGCTGATTCAATGGAGTAGTACTTGAGAGCTTCTTTGACTCGGAATCTCTTCTTCGGATCAACTTCTCTCGATTGCACAAGCGCTGAGTGCAAGAACACATTGTGTGGCATTATGATACATCCAACGATTCCAACTGCTTGTTTTATAGTCCTCGAGCTGAGTTTTGGTACCAACGCTCCTGTTAACAATGATTCAATGAACAGTTTGTTTCCAAGAGAGGGAACAATCAAAATGTTTAAACTTTAAAGACTAACCAACAAGAAGCTCGGTTCCACTAGGCTTCGTCTGGCCAAACATCCAAGCAAACGCAACCGCCATTGTTGCAATCAGAATAGCAAACACAGCTTCTAGTTTCCTTATTCCGTAATTCTCCAGAAATAGAAATATGAAACTGCAATCAATCCAGCAAAGAAGAGTCAAGAGCCTAAACCCCTAATATCTCTCAAATGGACTGACTTTATGAATCAAAGCAAAGATAATGAAGAACCCTAAATTCCAATTTTAAATTCCCAAATTGAGGAAACTAACCAATCGAGAGCAGTGATTACAACTCCAGCCCAGAGAGGGATCAATCCATTAGACAAGATCTTGATCGCTATGGCACTTCCGATGACTTCCTGGATATCGGCACCGATCAACGCAATCTCCGCCATGATCCAAAGCACCATCCTTGCCCAAGTCGGATACTCTTCCCGACACAGCTCCGCCAGGTGTCGACCGGTGGCGACGCCGAGACGAGCAGAGAGAAGCTGAATCAGAAGCCCGATCGCCGTCGCCCACATCAACAGCCAAATCAGAGAGTAACCAGCGATGGCTCCGGCTTGGAGATCGCTCTCGAGGTTACCGGGATCGAGGAAGGCGATGCTCATCAGAAACCCAGGTCCGGTGAATAGCCAAAGCTTCTTCCACGAGAACGGAGGCGCATTTCCGAGCTCGTCGTAGCTAGCGTCGTCATCTTCGTCGACTCCGACTATGAGAACTTTCTCGGTTTCTTCGTAAGCTCTCTCCTCCGATGCTAATAACGGACGCTCTCTCTCCATCTTTACTCCGGTACCGGCGATTCCGAATTGCGAATTTAGGCGTTTCGAATCGGTGCTGCTGCTTTTTGAGCTAATCCTCTAAACTCTAAAGTGAGTGAGTATATTTCTAGTTGCTACTTGCTCTACTGCTTATTTGTTGCTTTATATAATACTGTAAACTTAATGATCAGATAATGCGGTTTTAGCTAATCATATTTCGCCACGTCGATAATTATAATGACAATTTTATGAATTGTAAAGAAGCGCAGGCATAGAATTGTCAACAAACTCACGAGATCGTGTGAAATTTGGGATTTCGAATCTTCTTGGGAGTATCACTATCATCGACCATACTAGTAAATCCGTTTTCTTGTTTTATTAAGAGTTTTAGTTCTCTTGAGGATAATAATAAGCTTTCTGATTCGTCACGCAATCTATTAAACTGTTAATTAATGAAGTAAAACAAAATGGCGACATCGACATTGGCTATTTTTTCAATTACAGTCTCTCCACTACTAATTTTATTTTTCTTTGCTATAACAGACGTTTTAAGCAACAAAAGGACATAGTTTTCTATAGATTTTGGATTATTTTTCTGTTGTTTAAAGGTTATGAGAAGTGGTGAACGGAAAAAGAATGAAAAAAAAAACAAAAAAGGAGAGATCGGTTTTGGCTTGGGGGTTACACGACTCCGTCAGCTCTCGCCACGTGCCATTCCATCGACTTTCACCTAACGGTGTACGAACGACATAAATACAAGGATAGGTCTTGTTTTCCAAAGTCTTTATATCATTAACTCGATTCTGTAATAAATCACTTTCAATCTTAAACTCAGCAGCAGCTTGTGGACTAAATTCGAAGATAAGAATGTGGTATATCTTTCAGTTTTTATGTAGTTTGTTTTCTTTCAATTTATTGTTTACTCGTCAGTCAACCACAAAACCGTGAAGATTATATAACAACGGTGAAGTTTAGATAAAAACATTATAATCCCAAGTAACAGTTTTTGCCTTCTTTCTCACGGTTTTCGAATTATATAGTGTTAATATGTGCAACAACAAAATAAGAGTGTTAGGAAGACTACTACACTTAGAAAAACAAAAAAACCTACATTCTGAAATCAAGAACACAGACCGAGTTATCAGCGAAACAAGCTGCGATTTTGTTGCCTTCCTTGTTCCAGCACACTTCGAAAATGCCTCCGTTTCCTGTGTACGTCTTCATGATTTTGCCTTCTTTTATCGACCAAATGTGTATCGACTTGTCCAAAGACCCACTCGCTATGTACTCCCCGTTTGGACTAAACGCCAGCGAGTAAACCGGTTCCCTTCAAAAATCAAAACCAGTCACTTAGAAACCAAATTGGTAAACCGTCAAACCGAAAAATCATCTAGAGGTTAAGTTTTTTTTACCTGTGACCGTTGAAACTACATAGCATCTTCCCTAGTTCTGCGTCCCATAGCTTTACTGTTGAGTCAAATGATGCACTGTTCCATTCAAAAGAAACAAGACATGATGATGATGATGAATGATCGGATACAATGAAAAACATTCATTAATAAACCGATTACTAACCTCGCGAGAGTCAGCTGTTTGTTAGGATTGTTAGTTCCTGCCCCCGTAGGACTCCATCTGATTGTATAAATTTCCTGAATAAAGTAGAGTATCCATCATTAGGCGCTATTAGAAAACCAAAAACAATGTTTGAAAATCACAAGAGTCAAGACGGTGTGGATTTCTGTTTACCTTAGTATGCTCTCTGAGGTCATGAACATAGGTGTTTTGCTTTATGTTCCATATCTGAAGAAATAAAAAAAACATACATAGGTATATTAAGGAAACAGAAAAAAATGAACACACAAGTAAATTTAAAAACAGTAAGTAATTTAGGCAAACCTTAGCAGTACTATCATCGGAGCAGGAGGCTAGTAATGAACCAGTAGGATCCCATTTCACGCAGTTAACCTCACCCTGCAATTATAATTAGTATGAGACATTAGTGACTTGGACTGAGAAAAGTAAACATAATGATATGGGTGAAACATGGATGAGAGATACAACCTGATGGCCAGCAAAGATTCGGACAGGTCGGGTTTCTCCAATCTTACATAAGTAGATCATGCTGTCGGTGGAACTCGTTGCAAAAGACACATTGTTGCGCCAGTCAACATCAAGCGTTGGACCTATAACCGCAATTGTATTTAATGTCATATTACACATGCATGAGAAAACTTTGTTCAGATTCATTAGTAAAAATAAAATTGAAAAAACGTTACCGTTATGAAATTCAAATTGTTGTTTCCACTCCTCTGCCTTGACGTCCCAAACAACAGCAGTTTTATCGACACTTCCAGTTAGCAGATAATCTCCCTTCTTGTTCCACTTTAGGGAGAAAATAGGTCCCTTGTGTTTGCTCAGCGTACTTATCAGTTCACCTAGAAATTTGAAAAAACATTAGTGTAATTTGTAATTCAGATGCTAGTGAAGCAGCTATACACTTATACAAGGAGTAACAACGTGGACGTACCAGTTGTAGTCCAGATTCTTGCTTGGCCATCACATGAACCTGTTGCAAGTAAAGTCCCTTCACCCTGAAAATTTCAGAAATCAGAAAACATATTAGCAGAAACTAAAGGACAACCCATAAATTAGCAAAAAAATGAAGCAGCTCTTACATTCCAGTCAAGAGTGGTCACATCCTTGCTCTTCTCGTTAGACTTTCCATTTGCATGCTTCAGGATCAAAGCGTTGATGTTACGACCAGCACCAGATTTGAAT
Source organism: Microthlaspi erraticum (assembly GCA_902728155.2). Taxonomy (NCBI): domain Eukaryota; kingdom Viridiplantae; phylum Streptophyta; class Magnoliopsida; order Brassicales; family Brassicaceae; genus Microthlaspi; species Microthlaspi erraticum. Next base: position 54,767 of record CACVBM020001151.1, on the reverse strand, counting down.
GAGCTTTCCGGGATACTCCAGATACGTGCTGTTGCATCACCAGACCTGGTGTTTCGCAAAAGATTTACAACTGTAATAAGAAAACAAATATTGTTTTGCAAGTGCATTCATCTTTCTCAGAGCATAACTACTTACCCTGATGCAAGAAGTGAAGCCGATGGACTCCATGCGCAAGCACAAACCTAAATCACCAATATAGACAGAAACATTATCTCAACATAAGTCGAATTAACGAAAATAGATAGATACCAGTGAAGATGGAAACAAAACTATCGAACGTGTTCATTTTAACGGACAAAATCACATAACAAAGTACCTCAGAAGTATGCCCTTCCAAGATTCTCACATCAGAATTAGGAATATGAGATGGTTGAGATGCTGTAGTCATCGTGATATCCATAGGTTCTGCAGCTATTCAAATAAAATAAAAACATGTAGGAAATTAGATGTTGCATCTCACAAATTATCACCAAAGTTTCAACAGTGACAAAAAACTTAAGAAGACTGACCTGTAGAACGCTCTTCCTCCGCAGCGTTTTCTTTGTCGGTTTGGTCAATAAGCATCTCCCTGTCACCATCTCCACTCTGCTTCTCATGTGCTTTCTCTCTCTCAATCTTCTCCCTCTCCCTCATCTCTCTCTCCCTCTCTAGTTTCACTCTCTCCCTCTCCCTATCGAACGTTTCTCGCTCCATCTTCTCCCTCTCCCGTTCCTTTTCACGTTCCATCTTCTCTCTTTCCCTCTCCTTCTCTCTTTCCACCTTCTCCCTCTCCCTCTCTCGCTCCTTCTGCTTCTCATGCCTATCCTTTTCCTTCACTCTGTTGTTGCGATCTCCTTCGTGCTCTCGCTCAAGCTCCTTGTCGTTCTCTTTGGATCTCTCCTTCTCCTTATCCCTCTCTTTCTTCTTCCTTTCCTTCAGCATCTCCTGCAGTTCCTTTACATCCTTTGAGATCAGATCCAACGGTTGAAAGAATGAGAAATCTTCCTCCATCTCCATCTCTCCCTGCCAGTACAAAAGCAACAACATAACTGAGTCAAAACCAAACCAAACACAAGAGATCAAGAAGAGAAAACAAAAACTTGACAAAGCTATACATTGTTCAAATTAGCTTCCATCTCCATGTATTGGAGTCCCTTTTGAACGAATTTGATAAGAGCGCCAGGTGGAACCATGTTCCCATCAATGTTGGATTTGTTAATCCCTGCCTCGTAACCTAGTGTGAATGCAGCGTGTGTAAACCCTGCAGAAACAAAGAACAGAGCAATAAACTAACTATCATCCAACATAGCTCAAAATTCAAGCTCTCAGAGAAACCTAAGAGTCACGAGTAGGAGATCTAAAGGATCCTGAATCAACGAATTTAGAAAGTACAAATCGGTGAAACCCTAAGACGAATCCAGGAAAACCCCTAAAATTCTTCTAAGTTCGTAGAAGCAGACAACGACATTCACAAATTCGAAACCAATTCCAAAACCTAGCATCGAGCTACCGGAGCAGATACAAATTCAATCCCGAAACAAACAAAAATTTGTAAGGAGAAGAAGCAGAGGAGCCTGTAATCGTACCTGATTCCTGAAGATACCGGAAAATCAGAAAATTCAATTCCACGGACGTGAGTGACGACATCTCCGGTTGCCAGACTCACTATCGGAAAATCACACACGCACACAAAACAGCCGGAAAGAGAGAAATTTCGAAGATAGACTTCGAGCAAACAAGGAAGAGCTTTAAACAGTTCTCTAGATTTTTTTTATTAACCTCTTCTTCTCTCTCACATGATAGTTATGTTTCCATCTCCGACAAAAGGAAAGTGTGTAAACCTTAACCGGGTCAACCAAACCACAATTCACAAGGTATCTTGATGGGCCTCAAAATATCATTTTGGGCCAAGCCCACTTAACATGTCATTATCACTTTATTAGCTTTTCACCCGACATCAGTAAATAAATATATATATATCAGTGGGACCTACGCCTACATCGTTGACTTATCTTCCCCAAAAATGTCTAAATCTGTGCACATAGACCGTCGTCTTCAATTGGACCACGAAAATCAGAAAAAACGCGAAGATGTTTAGTTTATTCGCTCTAATCGCCGCAATAATTGCCGCTGCTTATCTTTTCCGGTCAAAGCAGAAGAATAATTTACCGCCGAGTCCGTTTGGTTTTCCGGTGATCGGCCATCTCCACCTCCTAAAAGAACCAGTTCACCGCTCTCTCCGTGACCTTTCTCGAAACCTCGGCGACGTGTTTTCTCTCCGGCTAGGCACTCGTCGAGCCGTAGTCGTCACGTCAGCTTCAGCCGCCGAGGAATTCTTAACGCGTCAGAACGATGTCGTTTTCGCCAGCAGGCCTCTCACTACTTTGGGTGTATACGTGGGTTACAACAACACGATGGTCAGCGCTGCTCCTTACGGCGAGCTCTGGCGCAACCTCCGCCGTATCTGCACCGTCGAGATCTTCTCAACCGCTCGTCTCAGAAGCTCGATGGCGATTCGGAGAGACGAAGTGAGAGCTCTGCTCCGGACGATCCACGCAGCAGCAACGTCATCAGGAGAAAGCGACTTCGTGAGTTTGAAACTCAGACCGTTGCTTTCGGGGCTTACGTTTAACATCGTTATGAGAATGGTCGCCGGAAAACGTTATTACGGCGAGGAAAACGAGGAAGACGAGGAAGCTAAGGAAGTTCGGGAGCTGATTAGGGAAGCGTTCGAGTTCGGAGGATTTACTTATGTTGGCGATTTTCTTCCGATTCTGAAGCTATTCGATTTCGATGGATACATCAAGAGAGGGAAGAGACTCGGTTCGAAATTGGACAAGTTTTTGAAGAAACTGGTCGACGAGCACCGGAGAAACAGGGGAGAAACAGAGCTTGAGAATACAATGATCACTCATTTGCTATCTCTACAAGAATCGCAACCTGAGTATTACACCGACGAGATCATCAAAGGACTCGTGCTGGTTCGTTATTTCTTTTTAGTTTTAATATTTATTGATAAAAAGTAAGATTAAATTTGGGAGGTTTTGACGTTTGGCAGGTGATGTTGTTCGCCGGAACGGACACGACGGCGGTGACGTTGGAGTGGGCTATGGCTAACCTTCTAAATCATCCGGAGGTTTTAGCTAAAGCGAAAAGGGAGCTAAACGATGTCGTCTCGAGAGAGGGGCGTTTGATGGAGGAATCCGATGCGTCCACGTGCACGTATCTTAATAATGTGATCTCTGAAACGCTCCGGCTGTATCCAGCAGCGCCGTTACTGGTCCCGCACGCGTCTAACGCTGATTGTAAAGTCGCTGGATATGACATTCCAGGTGGCACTTGGCTATTCGTGAATGCGTGGGCTATTCAGAGAGACCCGAACGTTTGGGACGAGCCAGAGGCTTTCAAGCCGGAGAGATTCGACAGTGGAGGAGAGCCAAAGACTAATCATTGTAAGTTTCTGCCTTTTGGAATGGGTAGAAGAGCTTGTCCTGGTATGGGTCTAGCCCAACTTGTGTTAGGTCTGGCTTTAGGCTCAATGATACAGTGTTTTGATTGGGAGAGAATGGATGACGTGGCTGTTGACATGTCGGAAGGAAGAGGTCTTACCGTCCCTAAAGCCGTGCCTTTAGTTGCCAAATGCAAGTCTTCTCCGATCTTAGACAAAGTTATGCCTTGAGTGAATCATTATCTCTACTACTTCACTTTTGTTGTATCGAATCTATCATTTCAAACATAATGCAATTTTCTTGATTATCATTAGCATAGTTCCAAATAAAATTTTATTTCATTTTCTTCATAGCTTAAGGGGAATTTAAAATTTAATCTTCTTCTTCTTCGTCTCTACGTCCACACAAATCGAGCTTGTTCACTCGATTTCCACTATACATCCCAAAATTATTGTTATGCCCAAAGGAAAACGAAAAGAACAGAGCATTTTCTTCTTCTTCTTCTCCATTTGCCCATGACGATTTGATGTTTTAGTAACAGTTCCTACAAAACTCACTTCTCTACTCAATTCTCCCAACTCCAATTTGTCTTATCGGAATCATTCCATGATCCCTGAATCCTGGAACAAATCCACCATTGTTGGTTCTTTGCATCTCCGCCATGTAACTCCTCACCTCCACCTTAATCATCTCTTGCACAGCCGCCATAAACTCACCACCGTTGCCGGCAAACGATCTCCCCATTTCCTCAACCACTCCTCGGATTCCACCAGAAAACTGCGAAAACGTTATCGTATTGTTGTTCTGGCGGCTACAGGTGTTGTTAGTAGTTGACTCGTGACAACGGTTTGACTCCTCGCTTACGTCAGCTCCAGGAAGCGACAAGGTCAACGAAGTCGGTGGATCATCGGAAGACGACGACGTTTCAACAGGAAGCGGCAACACAACACCACCAACACGTGGCACTGGCTTGAAAAGCTCAACGGAGGGTGAAACCGAAATTGTACTCGAATCGCTGACGTCAGATCCAGTTGGGCTTCCTGGGCTCAAATAAAGCCCAGCAGTAACAGGAGGAGACCCGTCACTCACCGATCTCTTCATCGGCCGGTTATCCTCCTCCGCCGGAGCATCGAAACGATGGTCGTACCCTCCGCATTTCCTCTTGAGCGTCGAGTTCCAGTGATTCTTCACCGCGTTGTCCGTACGACCGTTGAGAAGACGAGCAATCGTCGCCCATTTATTACCGAACTGCGAGTGAGCTCGTGCGATTGTCTCGTCTTCCTCCGCAGAAAACGGCCGGTGCTCAACCTGCGGCGATAGCTGGTTGCACCACCGTAACCGGCATGATTTTCCCGATCGACCGGGAATCGATTTGCTAATCACCGTCCAATTCCTCGGACCGTATTTAACCACAAGCCTACGAAGCTGCTCGTCTTCTTCAGGACTCCATGGACCTTTAATCCGATCCGCCATTGGTTTTCGATGAGATCGAGAGATTTAAGTTTTTGGTAATTTTTCTCTCTGTTTTGTTGAGAGGTAAACAAAAGACGTCTCGAGAGATTAAAGAGATGACAGAGTTATTTATATACAAGATTTTTTAAGTGAGTGTGACCGGAAACCGGTTTAGGCGGTGGAGAAGTCATGGGAAACGCTTCTTCCACGCAAGCGGTGTTTTAAAATCTGCGATACAGCTGTAACTGGACACGCGTCGTAACATGACTACGTCGAGTGTGTCTTCTTTTGTCGTTTTCTTAATGATTTTGTTAGATCGTACAGTTGAGCGTGGAGAACAATCGAAGTCAATCTACGTAGTTGTGTATGCACGCTCTATGATGGCGCGTAGTTAAAAGTGGGAAGTTAAAGAGACAAAAATTACGAAACCCAACTAGCTAAAAGCTATGATAATATTCGCACAATTTGAGGTAAATTTAAAATTTTGGTGGAAATAAAAACGAAATAAATAAATATCTGAAATAAAGACGAGAACGGTTAGGTTGGGTAAGGACAGTTTCTGTTTATCTTAGTCTGACTTTATAATTGAGCCAGGCTGTATTCCACCAGTTCACAATCTACTTTACATAACCGATTTTCCGGTTAGAAGAAAACTATCATATTATTGTCGAAAATTGTATAAACTATAAAAAATATACAAACTGTCATAGAAAAGGAATATATTACCAGAACACCAAATTTGGTTCAATTTAACAAATCGAACCGTCATAATCTGATTCTTATAATTCAACTTATATAAGTCCAACCAAACTCTCCTAATATTCCTATCTAAAATAACAAAGAAAATAGGATCTGAAACTCAATGGTATTCAAAGACGCCATGTTAAAATCTGGCTGGTCATGTTATTCCGAAATGTGTGCGCAAGTTTCATTAGATGAGTTAACAATACGGTAAACTTTTGCACAAAAAAGGATGATAAAAATGGTTAGAAATAATGTTCATTTCAGGAAAACGTGATTTAAATGAGCGGCTATCAAACAGATAAGCGTTAGTGATGTGGCGAAAACGACAAGATAGATTGCCGAATTGGAACGCAAAATCATTTCTGCCTTTCTTTCCTGAAAATACAAAAATGCACCTAAAATGATTGTAGAAATGGTTCAAATCCAGGCTGTAAACTCGTACTATATGATTACGAACAAAATAAAATAAAAAACCCAACTGTATTCCTTTGACAAACCAACCACGCGATGGTCACAAAACGCGGATTTAAGACTTCTTGATCTGTACGGTACGAGGACGATCGGTTAACATCTTCTTCGTAACCTTCCTCCATCGATTTAACAACAAATTCACTTTTCAGTATTTAATAATTTTTCTGCTTTTCACGGTACCAATATATTCACGCATATAAAAAAATCGTACTTCTTTATATAATGCTCTTTTGTTTATACTTTTCGAGTTACAATGTACAACAGCACTTTTGGATTTATTAAATTTAGCATCGAATTAAGTGCTCTGGGTTGTTTTTTTTTTTTTTTTTGTGTAACATTGGTAAGCATTACTTTGATGGGAACAATAAGCCGTAGCTGTACCTTGCGTAGTTATAATAAACTTTTATTGTATCTTAGTATCGATACCCGTTTCTGTGATATTTTTCTAGAGACCTATCAAAATATTATATTATCTCTTTGCTCGTTGTTGCTAGGATCAATGGTCCGAGTGTCGGTTTTGGTCTGGCTATTTTATTGGAGCTGTTTTACATTCACAATTTTCGTTGAACCTAATATCAATTGATAATTGATGGTTGATGGACGATGTCTTTCTCACTCGAACAGTATACTATTCCAATGTGAAATATTTAACTAATGTTTGCAATAGTCTATGTGATCAATTCCATTTATCTCCAGTAAATCAGTATACATCATAACATTTTAAAAACGATACTTTTACTATTTAGAACGAATAATCTGATTATTCAAAAATTAGTGTCCGCACCATATAATAGATGAGGCTATAATGTAAAATTCAAGAACATAGCTTCAAAATTTGATGGAAACTCGAATACACAACAACGTACATAGTCAATTATTTGAGGGAAGATATTTTTGTTCGGTTATCTATACTTTCTTGCAACAAATAATGACCACCAGAAAATTCATAAAACGCCGTCCACACATATTACTTTATTTATCACACACCGTCCAAGATTACACAAACAACTGTATATTTTCGGGAACAAAAAAAATCATTGCCCCTCTTGTGGAAAAGAGAGAGTGGTGGAGAAGAAAAGGCACGTGGAACATGACCTAATTCGGCAAAAGATACAGTTTAAAAAATTAAAAAATTACAGGAACCGGACAAAAATGTAACAGCTGTTTTCCAGTAAGTCCACGTGTATGTGTCATGTACTTCCACGTGTAGTTTTCGGTGTCGTGTCATATTTGTTATAATTATTAACAATGAAAAACAACTCTTATTCATTCCTGTCGTTGTGAGCTGCAACTGTAACTGCTATTGGTCTATACGTGGTTAGATATTCTTCCACTTACATTATTGTATAGTTTCTTTTGTTAATGTCTTCATTGTAAAGGGAAAAAAAGGTTTTCATCGTAAACTTTTGTTTTTGATAAATTTGACTGCATTGTGTTTTTCTCTTCTTATTTAGTATGATTTTCAACTGTTGTTTTTGATACTGAGAAGTGAGAAGTTCAAATTAGCATTGGTATAAAAGTTAAAATGCTCTGATAAAAATTTATAAACAAACCAAAATAAAATAAAAAGCGCATGTGATTCGTTTACTTGGTTGTTAGAAAGATGCTGTTGCAAAAGGCCTTTTAACAAAAAAAAAGATGCTGTTGCAAAATATAAATATCCTTCCGTTCGCTCTTATCTTAAGCCGTATGCACTTATTGTACCTTCCATTCCACACGTGTACATGTATGCATCCACACGCCCACATCTGCATTAACGGTCGTTAGTGAAACGACTGCGTTTAGTATCTACTGATGTGTTGTGCTTAAGCCTTATCACCTTGACTAGCTTGATTCAAAAGCGATTCTTTGGTGGACGGCAAATAAAAGCGACTTTTTTTTTGTTTGTCTGTGCATCGAATAAAAATGTTTTAATTTGGGAGTTTTTATGTAAAACTTAGTGGATCGGTAACGCTAAAGTATCAAATTTGATACCAGCATAATGCATGGAATCACGTTTTAATCAACCAGCAACATACGAGTCACGAACAGGCAAAAGTGACTAAGTGAGGGCCAATATACATAAAGCTCGAAACAAAAGGACATATTACATCAAAGTGATAAACTTTTCCCCCAAATTGCCCGCCGGCTTTCTTTGACTTTATATTCATATTTTTCAGAACCAACCACCAAATTATAAATAAAATATGTAAAGTAATATCTCTACACTGTATCCTCGTCAAAAATATACAGTGATAATACTTTTTTTATGTTCTGGTACATTACTCTGTTTTTTTTCTTCCAGAAACAATAGATCTCTTATGGAGAAAACATTGAACACATGATCAACTTATGCGTACAAGCACCACGACAATGGATCTACAATCATACCTGCTAATATAGAAATTTAGATATAATAATTGAAGCTACAAAAGTAACAGAACAAAATAAAGAATAAATAAATAAACCAAATTTCAAATAATACGATACGATAAAAGTGAAAACCAAAGAACAAATAACAAAGAATATAGTGTAACCCACTTGCTAAAGCTAAGTGAGCTGATACGGCACTCCATCGGCCGGTAACCACTTGTTCCCTTGGAGAAACGAGGCAACCGTAAACTTCTTCGCCTCCGCATCAGACATAACGGGCTTGTACCCGGCCCATTTAACTCTCTTGGTCAAACCCGAACCAGGACCCGAATTCTTATACTCTCCGTAAAGAATACTCGAAGGCGGGTCCACACTCGCATCCCACCGCATCCACCCGGCGGCATCCACGACCGCTCCAATCTCCGACTCCATAAACACAGTCGTGGAGTACTTCTTCCACGGACGGCCGAGATACGTCGCAGCGGTTACCTTTCCGTTGGGATAGATTTTGCAACGCTGGATCACAATCCCGGAAGCCATATTCGAAGCCGACTTACCCTGGGCGGTGATTGCGTTGAACTGGTTGGGAAGAGGCTGACGTGGCCGGATGGTGCAGTCCTGGAAGACGGCGGCGGCGTTTCCGAATATGAAATCTACTGTACCGGTGACGTCGCATTCACGGTAGAATTGGGGGTTGCTGTGTGTGTAGAGAGTGTCTTGGTAGCTGTCGAAAGAGCATCGGTAGAAGACAGACTCATGGGATTGTGAATGAAACGCCACCGCCTGGTGCTTCTCCGGTCCGGCCGTGTTGATGATCCCGATGTCCTTCATCACGAAGCCTTTCCCTAGAATCGCTGCGAGTAGGAATCAAAAACGTTAATAATGTCGCAATAATATCAAACAATATAGTTTTTCAAACAAAGTTATTTTTTGGCGGGAAACAAAAAAAAAAATGATTAAGCAGAGAATTAGTATAAGTAAGAGGGAATTACAGAATGTGGCGGTTTGGTAGGTGTGAAGCGACTCATCGTCGATGCAGTTCTTGTTGCCGGAAATGATGGTCTTGGAGCTTCCGTCTCCGTAGATCATGACATTCCATGCGCTCTTATCCATAAATACATTCTCCTCATAGGTACCGGACTTGACGTATATAACGATCGTAGTGTTACTCTTGAACGGGACCTTTAACACAGCCTCGGTGATCGTCGTCACGTCACCGGAGCCATCAGCTGCAACCGTCACGTTAGGCTTTACTTTCTTCTCCTGAAGTAGCCGGCGCACCCCTGGCTTGACCCAACTTGGGAAAGCGAGTAGCCGTCTCCTGTGAATAGGGATGTTGAAATCGCTCAACGTGGAGATGACCTTTGCGACGATCGCTAGACTGTTGCTCGTTAACTCCGTGGAGTTTTGCATGGAGGATTTTAGAGACTGCGAGATTAATGTGGAGTTGGCGTTGACGGTCTTGTTGCTCGGGCTAGGCTCGTCGAGTGTATCGAAACACGTCTCGTGGTAGGTTAAGGCAGCGGTGAGCCACGTTTTGAGATCGTCGACGATGTTCTTCACGTCTCCGGCTTCCATGGCGGAGATAGTCTCGTTGAGACTGTCCATGGCGTCGTCTATCATAGATCGGCAAACACTGAGAGCTGATTTGAGTCGCGCATCGTCGGTCTCTTCGGAGAGCTTCTTCGGCAGATCGGAGATAGAAGCGAGCTCGTCGACCACCACCTTCAGGGAAAGCTTGAAGAGAACCTCCGGATCCGTCGTGTTGGACGATGGGATCTTGGAGATGCTGGAGAAACATGAATCAGGGAAGTCAGTCACGCTGCAAACTGACCTGAGCGAAACGGCTGGTGTCAGGTTCGGAGTTGAACTCTGTGTGGAGGCATCGGAATGGTTGTTCCGGCCATGAGAAACGCCAACCGTAGTGCCGATGATGACAAAGGCCACCAGAACCACGAAGGAAACGCTCAAGAAAAGATACCGTTTCAACGTCTTTCTCTTCGACGCTTGATCTTGCGCTTCATCTACTTTGAAGTATCCTTTGATTGACTTCACAGTATCCATATAAGCCACGGATCAAAGGTTTATAGGTTTTTTTCTTTTTCTTGTGTGTGTGTGTGTGTTTTTTATGTGTGTTGAAGATGGATTTATATTAGAAGAGGAATGTGAATATTTACTTTAACGAGACGCGCAAATTCTACTTAAGGAAGTGTGTGATTCATGATGTTCTGTCACTAATTAATTCAAACCAATCTTCATTAGCTTGTTTCCTTTTAGTCTCTCGCCGTATTTTTATTGAATATTGGATCATCAGTGCAAAAATATTCGACCTGGTTTGGTGAAATGAATTTAGTAAGATTGGAGATTTGTAAATATTACGCTATCTATAGTTCCTAGTTTTAGTTAATTTCCATACATACTCTGAAATCTAAACAGCTGCAATTTGCGTGCACAAAGAAAGAAAGAAAGAAGAACAGCTGCAATTTGAAGAAATATGGAAGGTAGCATTAAGAATAGGCAATTACTGTAGTAACTATAAATTTTCTAAATAGCATTAATAAATTATAACCAAAAACTCGTCTTTAGTGTATTTTTATTTTATTTATCTTGTTTGAAAATTATGAAAACTGACACACTATATAAGCACAAGAAAACTAGAACGTAGTTATGTAAGTTAACAATAATAGTTTTAGATAAAAGTTCCAAAACAGTAATAAATTTCAATCAAAGTCTATATACTTTTGCATTAATATCTTTGATTATCTTCCATCTCATAAATCAACAACCCACTTAATATATGGACCAATCGGCCCAGCAAGAAATTAGGCCCAATAAATAGTTTCCCAACGTTACGTGTGGACTCCGATGACTCATCCACCACCTCATCTGGCTAATATGGCGGTGGTGATCTCATCGTTATTATTCCCTCCGGCGCGATTGAGCCACCCACGAGCAATCACGATCTGCTCTAAAACACCAAAACCAATGGCGAAAAACCTAATCGACGGAGAAACCTCGAAGCGTGTAGTCGTATGCGGAGGAGGCGTAATCGGCGTTTGCACGGCGTATTTCCTCGCAAAGAAAGGAATCGCCGTCACACTCGTCGAGAAATCATCCGTCGCGTGTGCCGCTTCCGGTAAAGCCGGCGGATTCCTCGCATTCGACTGGTGCGATGGGAGTCCCGTCGCTCCCTTAGCACGCGCGAGCTTTAACCTCCATCGATCCCTCGCCAACGAGCTAAACGGAATCGAATCGTACGGATACAGAGCTCTCACGACTCTCAGCCTCAAAGTGACCGAATCGAATTCCGGATCCGGCGGGTCGGGTTTACCGGCTTGGGTCGACGGCCCAGCTAAAAGCCCATCGACGATTGGTACGACTCAAACCACCGCACAAGTGCATCCTCAGCTGTTCACTCGTACATTGCTATCTACAGCGACGGAGAAGTACGGTGTTGAGGTTGTGATTGGGAAATTGGAGGAGGTGAGAGTGGAATCAGAGCGAGTTGACTCGGTTGTGCTTGAAGGTGGGCGAGTTATCGATACTGACTCGGTGGTTCTTGCGATGGGTCCATGGTCTGGTAAATTCGAGATGCTTTCTTCGATTTTTAGGGTTTATGGAACGAAAGCTCACAGCATTGTATTGGAGCCGAAGGAGCCAAACGCTATAACACCTCATGCTCTCTTCTTAACCTATCATCCTTCTCATGGTGGTGAAGCTTTGGACCCTGAGGTTTATCCTCGTCCCACAGGTGAAGTGTATGTGTGTGGAATGTCATCGCAAGAAGAAGTACCGGACGATGCAGATGAGGTGAGATGCAATCCTGAATCGATTGAGGTTCTTAAGAGAGTGGCGAAAACGGTTTCGAGCTATCTAAATGAAGGAAACGCTATAGTGAAGGCAGAGCAAGCTTGTTTCTTGCCAAGCACGGAAGATGGAATCCCTGTGATCGGAGAGATTCCGGGAGTCAGGGGTTGTTATGTAGCCACGGGGCATAGTTGCTGGGGGATTCTTAATGGTCCGGCCACTGGTGCTGCTCTGGCGGAGCTTATTGTAGACGGCGTAGCCACTAGTGTTGATCTTAGCCGGTTTAGTCCTTCCCGGTTTACCAAACGAAGAGGAAAGGTTTAGTAAATAGTCTTCTTTATAGACATGTAAGCTATTCTCTGTTTGATGTTGTTATCTGTTATTTAAAGTTTAAACAAAATGTAGAGTTGTGATTACAAAGCATCCTTAATGCGATGCGAATCATGCGATAATGGTATGTGATTGTGATTTGTAAGTTCGCTGAGCATTTAAAATGGAACCGATTTGAGCTAAATCAAATGGTAATAACCAAAAGAAAAGTTATTTATATCACTGGTCAAATCTCGTAACAACTGAGCACAGGTTATTTGCTCCAAAATGCTTATAGAAAAAAAGATCTCTCAAAATGGTTGTCTTGATTCACGGCTTGCTTGTCGTGAGATTAAAGTTGTTTCCTCGCCGATGATTAAAAAAATGTAGGTCTATCTGTGTACCTCTTATAGATAACTGGATTAGTATAATAAGCTAAAAAGGCCAAAGAACAGAGAATCTTGTGCCTGACCATATAAAGCTTTAGATTTTCATTTCTAATGGGCTTCTCACTTCACATTCCATTTTGCGTATCTGCTAAGGGACGAACATAACCAATACAACGAGAATAACAACATCTTTAATTTATCATGACATTATCATAAAAGTATCTTATCTTTTTCTTTTTAATAATCCTGGAATCCTTTTCACGTGGTTCCGCTAGTTTTTATTCCATGGAGAAGCTTTTTTCATATCTGAAGCTCTTTTGTAGCTTTTAATTCTGTGCCCAATACCTTTATAGCTTTCTAGAAAAGGTTCTATTAAAAAAAGGGGAAACAATATTTGGCAAAAAAGAAGATAAAGGAACCTAATCAAATTTTAGGGATCCCTTAAGATAATGTATTCGAGATATCAGATATATATATTACACACCTCTTTGAGAAGCTAAACTAAAAATGTTCCAAAGCCTTTTGTAAAAATAAACAAATTAAGTTTAGTACTCGCCAGATTACCAGATATTTTTTTATCATCATTAATTATTGTATACTGTATTTTTTTCTTTCCCTCTTGAATAAAGTCAATTCAGTAACATTTATAATCAGTTTCATGAATAAAAACTTGTTTGATATTTTTAATAGGTAAAGTATTTGGGTTTAAGTTCAACTAAGATCATCTGTTAGTTACGATAATTATGTAAAAGTACAAATCGTTGTAGAGACTAGAGAGTTATGTTATTATTGTGAACTTTATAAAAACTGCTTTCAATTTTTATATTCTCAAAACTAATAAAAAAAATCCCTGTGTCGCTTTATATCTGTTCGTCATTAACAAATAAATGGCGTTTTCACCTTTTGGCCTCTTAAAATATCAATATCTAATTGAATAATCATGGCCCGTTTCACTTAATCATTCCAATCTTACGTCGTTGTTAAAAGCTACTAGATACTTAGATAGTAGCCTACTACCAAAATGGATGGATTCGATGTGTACACTTCATAACTTGATAATCAAACAAATCTAAATATTAATGCCATAATTATTTCTTGACCGTTAAATTTTTGGTTGAGAAAGCAAAAAACATCAAAGTCGTAACATATATCATAATATATCCAAAAACACCCGACCGATCAAGTGACATTGCTCAGTGTTCTATTATTATATATTCACTGTTTGAAAAATTGTCGAATTGGAATCAAATTGTAATCTTGCGAGACCATATATAACAAGTTTGGAGTTTTGCAAAATGGTAAGTAGATAACGCCATTTTTATGCATCACCTGTCTTTGTCCACCGCCAAAATACTACCCATTCTCTAGTTAATTATTTATTGTAACGACTTTTACGTATTCATATCAAAACGTACAGGTTATTTACGTATACGACTGTTTAAGTTTGCAAGGAAAAGAAAACTAGTAATTAAATAACTCACGCTTTGGTAATTAATGAACCAACCGTGTGAAGTGTGAAACTTGGACTACACTACACTCAAATGTTTACTTAGTTCTACTTTTACATAACAACCGTTATGAATGGTGTGTTTCCTGTTTGTTACAAATGGCGGTAATATTCTGATATTGACAACCGACACATTAACCATACTGTTTTAATGTACACATAAACCATCCTATAGTCAAAGAAAATACACGAATAAAACCGATATACTGATATGACAAACTCTGGCCAGAGAGCGTTTTAATTTCTACAAAATCTAGATGGATCATCGTAGTTGATAAATAGACTTTAGCCGTAAGTTTGACACTTCCAAGTAATAGATTTTATCAATTAGGATGATTCTCGATCCATTCTTTCGGGCCAGTGGTTTCACTGGTTTGGAGAATGATATGCAATGTAAAGAAAGTAAAAAGCTCAGCATGTAGATAAGTTAATTCTCTTAATAAATATCTAGAATCTCTCCGAATTGGCAATCAAATAATACTCGTAACAAGGACCACGATGACGCTCGCGAAAATGAATAAAACGGGGACCGGTTTTAATTAATTTGACCGGTTGTACATTAATCTTGACATGCATTTAATTTACGTGTGATGTTGACCTCTGCTCGGTTCAGTACTGCATTTATATCTTTTTGATGGAACACTTACCTGTATTAGCTTTTTGTATATTTCCTCTTTAAATCAGTTTTAGTCTCGTGAAACGTTGGATTATTGCCAAAACATGTTAAACTGTATTCCATAAATATTAATCAATTCGAATTCTTCATATATCTACCTCCGCTTTATTGAACGAATCTTTGGTGAGTCTACACTCTATAGCTATAAGGTGTACGATGATTATAGAAAGATTAGGTCTAAAACGAGACCACAATAATAAAATGCCTAAATGGTCATATAGAAGTAAATCCAAGTCAGTGAGAGACCTGCAAGACTTGGAACTTTATCTGAATGTCTTATAGCAAAGATACTATTCTCCCATCTGATTATGTCTCATAGTTAATTAGATTAATAATACAATTATTCACATAGATCACATGACATGAATAATCTCACGTCACATTTTTTGTTCAGAGCATCACATAATCAAAAAAGGAATATTAGAAATAATACATTATCTAGTTTTGCGATCTAGCAAAGATTTGTATAAAAAACATATACAGTCTCATATGCTATATCCTGTTACGTTCTTTGAAAAAATCAACTTAAATAATAATGAGCCATGTAGATTAGGGCCCCACGTTGATTATAAACGCAATAAACGACAGAAGTTACGTCAGCATAAACAGAGAAAATAGTTTTAATTTTTGTTATCACATTCCGTGCAATTTACATAGTATACACAATTAATTACTAAAATTCATCTTTTTCAAAAAAACTGTGCAAAACAAAGAGTCCCATAAAAAGATAAGCACTTTCACATACGCTCACAATCACATGGCCTTTTCACAAAAATCTCTCTTTCAGTGACGACGATGCATCATCTTGAAGAACAATCATGACCAACGTCACCGCCGATCTCCGCCGTTACTTCTTTGTTCTTCTTCTTCTTCTTAGTTACCAATCGCTTGCTCTCAACACCGACGGTATTCTTCTCCTATCTTTCCGTTACTCAATCGTCGACGATCCTCTCTCCGTGTTACGGAGCTGGAGTTTCCAAGATGAGACTCCTTGCTCTTGGCGTGGAGTCACCTGCGACGAGTCTTCCCAGCGCGTGACTGTTCTTTCACTTCCAAGCTCGAATCTTTCCGGTACTCTTCCTTCAAATTTGGGCTCTCTCGTTTCGCTTCAAAGACTTGATCTCTCCAACAACTCGATCAATGGGTCTTTCCCGGTTTCGATTCTCAACGCGACGGAGCTCCGATTTCTTGATTTGTCCAGTAATTACATCTCCGGGAAGTTACCGGCGAGTTTTGGCGCGTTTTCCAAGCTCAAAATGTTGAATCTCTCAAACAATGCTTTCGTCGGCAATTTACCGATGACCTTAGGCTGGTATCGAAACCTAACGGAGATTTCACTGAGGAAGAACTATTTCTCCGGCGAGATTCCGGGGGTTTTTAAGTGGACGGAGTATCTCGATCTGTCGTCGAATCTGCTCAAAGGTTCGTTGCCGTTACATTTCGGAGGCAGTCGGTTACGCTATTTCAACGCCTCGTACAACAGAATCTCCGGCGAGATTCCGTCAGGTTTCGCCGACGAAATCCCGGAAAACGCCACCGTCGATCTCTCGTTCAACCAACTCACGGGTCAAATCCCGGGTTACCGGGTTCTAGATAACCAAGAATCCAACTATTTCTCGGGTAACCCGGGTCTATGCGGATCCGACCCGGCAAAACACCCTTGCCGTGACCGTGAAGTAACCTCTCCGCCTCCAACGCCAACGCCAAATTCCCCTCCAGCCTTAGCCGCAATACCCAATACCATCGGCTTTACCAAATACAGCTCCAAACCCGGTTCGAAAACCAAATCGGGTCTTAAACCGTTGATTATCATAGGCATCGTTGTCGGTGACATCGCCGGTTTAGCGATCCTCGGGATTGTGGTTTTCTACATTTACCAGTCCAGGAAACGGAAGCCCGTAACGGCCACGTCAAAATGGTCCACGTCATCAACGGAATCCAAGATCTTATCACGATGGTACTGTTTACGTAAAACCGTTAACGTTGACGGCGACTGTGAAGACGAGGAGGAATCCGAGACATCGGAATCCGAATCCGACGAAGAGAATCCGGTCGGCCAAAACCGACGGTCTGGTTTAGATGATCAGGATAAGAAAGGGACGTTGGTGAATCTCGATTCGGAGAAAGAGCTTGAAATGGAGACGCTTCTCAAAGCTTCGGCTTACATTTTGGGAGCCACCGGTTCGAGCATAATGTACAAAGCGGTGCTCCAAGACAGTACGGCTGTGGCGGTTCGACGTATCGCTGAATGCGGTTTAGACCGGTTTAGAGATTTCGAGACTCAGGTTCGAGCCGTGGCTAAGCTGGTACATCCGAACCTGGTTCGTATCCGAGGCTTCTATTGGGGATCCGACGAGAAGCTTGTGATTTACGATTTTGTCCCTAACGGCAGCCTCGCTAACGCCCGTTACAGTAAGTCCCTTTTTTCCCGGTCTCTCTGTTTTTAACACGTATACGTTAGTAGGGTTATTTATTAGCTGGCTAACATGAGCGGTAGGGTGAAAAGTGTCGGTTTCGGAGTCAGAGAGTTGGTTCCAACTAAAAAAGTATGTCAGTTAATGATCGGAGGAGAGTCAACGGCAATTCTCAAAACTGGTTGTTTTTTGTTTTCTCTCTCTTATCGTAAGCTATCTCAAGCGCAAGATAGTGACAGTTCAGTTTCAGTGAAATCTTACTGTTGAGTCCCATATTTGTATTCTTGTGCTGATAGATGCAAGTGTTTTTGGTTTACTTTTGTCTTTTCGTATTGACAAGGAGCAGTAGGGGTTTTGTTAACTTGCGCATGTACGTCTTCGTCTAAATTTCGGGACTGTTTTTTCTTTCTTAAATTGCAGGGAAAGTGGGTTCCTCTCCTTGTCATTTACCTTGGGAAGCTCGGCTCAAGATAGCAAAAGGGATAGCTCGTGGGCTAACATACTTGCACGACAAGAAGCACGTGCACGGTAACCTTAAGCCAAGCAATATCCTTTTGGGCTTAGACATGGAGCCCAAAGTTGCGGATTTTGGACTCGAGAAGCTTTTGATTGGCGACATGAGCTACAGAACCGGTGGTTCGGCTCCGATATTTGGAAGCAAGAGATCAACAACGTCTCTTGAGTTTGGTCCGAGTCCAAGTCCAAGTCCAAGCTCAGTGGGGTTACCGTACAATGCTCCGGAATCTCTCCGAAGCATAAAACCAAATCCAAAGTGGGACGTGTACTCGTTCGGAGTTATTCTGCTTGAGTTATTAACAGGAAAGATCGTGGTTGTTGATGAGGTTGGTCAGGTTAATGGGCTTGTGATCGATGACGGTGACCGGGCGATGCGGATGGCGGACGCGGTTATAAGGGCTGAGCTAGAAGGCAAAGAAGAAGCTGTGTTGGCTTGTTTGAAAATGGGCCTAGCTTGTGCTTCTCCAATATCACAGAGAAGGCCCAATATCAAAGATGCCTTGCAAGTTCTTGAGAGATTCCCGATTCTTTTTAGTCAACAGTAATAATGATAATAAGCAAGAACAAGAACAGTTTATAACTTGACTGTGTGTACTTAGAGTTAGATTGATAGCGGATTTTGTGTTCTTGTAATTCTCGTGTGGTCATCTGATTTTTGAGTTTATTTTTGTTTTTATGATTTTGTTGCGTTGTTGAATAATAATAAGACGGAAAAAGGTGGGAAATGAAAAGCTACAGGCATATTGGGCTTTCGTGAGTAGGATAATTATTGACCCATTAAAATTACCCGGATCCGAAATAATCAGAGCGGGTAAGGATTCGGATATTTGCATTTTGAATTGAAAACTCCGCTCTCGTCCCCTCCTTTTTGTATCTTTGTTTTCTTCTCTCTAATTCCAAGAGAGCCGTTAGAGAGAGACTGAGAAGAGAGAGAGATCCAGAAGAGAGAAATAGAGAGAGAAGGAGCGAGAAAAAGAGAGATCTGAGTGAAATCGAAGATGGCTACGAACATTGGGATGATGGATTCAGCATATTTCGTAGGGAGATCTGAGATTCTCGCATGGATTAATTCCACTCTGCAACTAAATCTCTCCAAAGTCGAAGAGGTAAATTTCTGAAACCTAATTTTGGATCTGAAATCAAATGTTAGGATATCATCTTCTACAGGCAAGCACCGTGGATTGGGCTGAGTTTTGTTTGTTAGGATCATCATTTCCGATTTGAATCCGGATTAGACGAATTCTTATCTGTTTCATTTTGTTGTTATGGATTTGGATAATTTTGGTTTCGGATCTTACGATTTCAGCTTCTAACACCGTGGATTCAATGAAATTTGATCCGATTTGTTTTAGTTTTGTGGATTTGAATGTTTGTGATCAATGGAATTGCAGGCTTGTTCAGGCGCAGTTCACTGCCAGCTCATGGATTCGGTCCACCCAGGAAGTGTTCCGATGCACAAGGTTAATTACGACGCAAAGAGTGAGTACGAGATGATACAAAACTATAAGGTGCTTCAGGATGTGTTTAACAAGCTCAAGATCACTAAGGTCCTCATCTTCTTACTCTTCCTTTTTTATTTTTCTAGATGATTTGGGGGTTTTGATCCTGAAATCGAACTGACTTATTTGATTGATTGGTTTGTGTGTAGCACATTGAAGTGAGCAAACTCGTTAAGGGTAGACCACTTGATAACTTGGAGTTCATGCAATGGATGAAGAAGTACTGCGATTCTGTTAATGGAGGCCAGCACAAGTAAGTTTCTCCATTATCAGCGTCTTAACTTTGTGTTTCATATCACCAATAAAATCTCCAGAATCTGTTAAAACTTGGCGTGTTGATTTCTATTGTTGTGTGACACTGAATCCAATTCATTGAGAAAAACCAAAACATACAATCTGAATTATGGTTATAGATGAGCAAAAGTTTAGTATGCTTCTTATATTTGTGCTGGCTCCGCTGGATTCTACATATTTAATCAAACCTCATATGCTCTATTCTGAAACTGCTCTCTTGTATTTGGTTTTGATCGTCTAGTTACCACGCACTGGAGAGAAGAGAAGCCAGCAAAGGAGGAAAAGAAGCAACCAAGAGAGCTGCAGCTACACAACAGTCAGGCAAGAATTCTTCTTCTTCAGCTGCACCTAGACCTTCGTCTTCAAATGGAAACCGTAAACATGAACCACAATCCTCCAACACTGGGAATCACCACTCTGCAAAAGCACCATCTAAACAACCATCCAAACCAGTGCCTGCTTATGATGAAAAGGTAAGTGTATAGGTGCTTCTCTCAACAAAAAACCAGTGCTTCTTCTTCACACTAACTCACTTTCTTTGTGACAGATCACGGAGCTGAAACTCTACATAGACAGTTTGGAGAAAGAGAGAGACTTCTATTTCTCTAAACTAAGAGACGTAGAGATCCTCTGTCAAAACCCA
Source organism: Microthlaspi erraticum (assembly GCA_902728155.2). Lineage (NCBI taxonomy): Eukaryota > Viridiplantae > Streptophyta > Magnoliopsida > Brassicales > Brassicaceae > Microthlaspi > Microthlaspi erraticum. The sequence continues at coordinate 34,266 of CACVBM020001151.1, read as the reverse complement.
GACTCTGAACACTTACCTGTATGCAAAATCTCTCCAATCTCCCATTTCAATAACCCTATAGTAAACGTTCTTTTAATCACCAGTCTTCTCTTCTGCAGCTTGTTGGTTCCATCAAAAGAATCCTATACGCAGCAGACGGTGAAGATGTGGGAGCAGTAGCAGAAACAACAGAGACACAGACCTTAAGCCCCATTGCTGAAGGATCAGAAGAGAGAAGGAACAGTGTGATTGAGTCACAGAAGAGAAAACTCATAGTGAATCTCGACGTTGATGCTGCAGCCATTACAACACTCTCTCCAAGACAACGCCTCTCTGATGCTTCTGATGTCAAATGCAGTGGATCTCCTCTTTTGACCTGCTGATTTCCAAAAATAAAAACACCCTAAAACCAAAAAAAAAGCTACTTGTTACTACTCTCTTATGAGTACACATTCTCTCTCAGAGAATGTGCTCTATGTTTGAAATTTCCTCATCTCTTCTTATATAAACCTATTGTTACTCTGTTCGAAATATCATTCGTGTGATGTTTTGTCATCTATATGCTATATAGTATGTTTTGGCTCCTGCTGTTTGACATCTTCTTATTGACTGCTAACACCGAGCATAATGATTAAACATAAATAGTGATTTTGCATAATTGTGTGATTAAACATTAAAGTATAGAAGCAAAAAGAGTTCCTAGGAGTCAGGCTAGCCAATCAATACTTTGGAAAATTTAGAAAAACAAAACACAAGAACCGGACGTTTGTTTATGACTAAGATTATGCCTCTTTTCAAAAACTTTCTTTTATAAATTTATTTTCTGTTTATCCATGGTAGAGTTTTCCTAAATAAACTTTCTTACAATTTAGTCAGACATGAACCTAAAAACAATGCCGGTATGTTAGGTTTTTTGTAATTTTTTGTTTGGTATCTAACTTGTAATAGTTGTAAATTGAATTTTACTTTTGAGTTTGTTTTAAAGGAAACGGACACTCAAAAAAGACAAGAGGATGGATCAAAAGTGGTGGTGGAGACGACGGAGCAACGTTCGTCGGCGGGGAAACCCTCAGAGCAGAAGAAGATAGAGGTGGTTCATCAATCTCATCCTAAAACTAGCGGCGGTGTTCTCGTCGGAGCCGCCGCTGCCGTCGAATCGACCCTTGAATCTGCCAAAGAAGTCATCTCTAAAACCTAAAAATGCATAGGTTTGTCTATTTCCTAGTACGTAACTATTGTACAAAATTCGTCATTGTAATCCCATAATAATCAGACCTCTCTAATATTTGTTTTCACCGATTTATCCTGTCCATTTTTGATCAAACGAAATTTCTAGCTTCTTTATCCTGCTCAGAGAACACGAAACTATGACATACGCGATTCATATCTTTCTTGGTTCCAAATATCATGACAATTAAAAAGTTTCTATATGATTAAAAATGAAAATGTGAACATATAAGAATGTTAAGAGTAAAGTTAGATAAAGTAGCTCCGAATCTTTATCCTTTTGGAATAACAACATAACCTTATTCCTTTTTGTTGTGCTCTTTTTCCTTTTGAATGAAAATTGAAAAATGACTTGTGTGATTGTTCTTCACCACTAAATTAATAATCATCCCCAAATTTCTCTATTTTTCTAATTGATTTTCTTCTTCTTCTCATAATATCTTTGCTTTTCACTCAAATCAAATATAATAAACAAAATCTCATCTAAAACGAAATGGTAATGGTAAATCTCATCGGTAATAGAAATCTGGGAGGGTCATGCACTCATGCTAGTGGCAAAAAAACCATTTTTTATAAGACCCTACAATCTCTGTAAAACAATCACAATAATTTAAATACATAAGTTATATGAAAATATATGTCAGAACCTCTTTTATGTCTGAATCTCTGATAAAAATCCAATGGGGTTATTCACAGATTGTGCTTAAAAGCTATAAAACATATTTATTTTCTTTGACAAGACATGAGACAGTCATTTAAGTCATAGGAGGTGTAACATATATGTATGTCCACCAGATTTCTTTCATCTTCAAGGATAAAAACAAGACAAGTACTTGAACCACCCTTTGTCTGGTCTCAAAATCCTTTCCTCTCAAATCAAAATAATATTTATCAGAATCAATTATGGGAAAAACCTACCACTCTTCCTCTTTCTGCTTCTCAAAAGGTACAACTGAGGTTTTCTTTCACATGTTTCACTAACCCAACAGAAGAAATCAGATGTTTCAGGTTATATTATTTATGTCATCCACACTCTTATCTTTCAAATCTTATCTCCCAAAATTTAAAGAGGTCCAAGAGTTTTCAAACAACAAGACAATTGACATATGACGAGAGAGAGAGAGAGACTTTTAACTTATTACTATTACTGATGGTTGTATATCAGTCAATGCCAAGTCTAAAAGGCCTACATAGCTGCATCTAGTGTATTTGTTTAGATTTCAAGGACAATGCAGTCCTCTTACTTTTGACTTCTGCATTCTCTCTTTTACACTTTACTTGAACATAAACTTGAACATAATCAATACGATGTATTAATGATGATATTGAAGTGACAGAGTAACCTTAGAGTAAACACAAAATGTTCTGCCTTCAAATTGTAGCCATAGCCGATAATGCAAAAAAGAGAATGAATTTATGAATACTTCTAACTTATGATTACTAGCGAGGACTACTAAGCACATCGAGAAACATACGGTTTATAGAAGGCAACTTCATTTGTTGCTCTTGCACTCTTCTCCTCTTGAGCAGAGGCTCTGGAGCTGAAGACGATGATGACACTGAAGTAGCAGAGACAACACAGGAGCCATTTGAGCTGTCGTCACCGCTTAGACTGTCCTGATCGAGCCAATTCATCTTCCTCTTCTTGCTCGGATGGTGCTCCAACAGTAGCTCATAGCATTCATTAACTTTCTCCTGTTAGTCAAAATGCTGAATCAGGTTTTGATCTGTAGCATTTTAGGACTAAACACAAAGCTCATTAAGCACAAACCTGATCAACTTTGAGTAGAGTCATGAGCTGAGATTGGTATTCAGCTCCGTCACATGGTTTCAAATCATTGATGACATAAATCATTATTGCAGATGCTAAAACAGAGGGGATGTAATTCATCAACCTCGTATCTGCAAACCAAGATCCATGATTTAGCACCAAGAATCCAAACTAACCATAAACAAAAAGGCTTTAATGTTTAAACGGAAAACCTCACCAGCAACAACGGAGATCAGAAGACGTTCACACTTCCTAAAGAACTCCAATTGATTATGACATTTAGAGCCGAGTCGCCGGATAATGTGATCAAAGAAGGAGATAGGAGTCACAGGGTGCATCCTCCATTGGAGAGTAGAGAGAATCAAAAGCTCCATTCTTTGTATAGTTTTCGCTTCAAAGACATATCTTGCTTTCTCCACCTAAGACCACAACAATGAGACTTCGTTACATTTAGACAAACATGTAAGTGACATTATAAGAGCAAAAAGGGACTAACTTGGAAGTCAATGAGCAATGGGACTTGAATCTCTTCAACTTTAGCAGCTAAAGACAAACAAGCAACAGCTACAAGCTGAGACATCCATGGCTTATCTGTTTGAAACTTTATGCTTGTGAGAAACCTATCGAAGTAGTTCACAGCGAGCAGAGCCGTCGACGAAGTGAACCCGTAATGAGATTTCACCCTAAGAACCCAATCTAACGCCTCTCTTCTACAAGTAACCAGAAACTCGTCTAAGACATCGTCGCAGAGACAAGGACTCGTTTCGTTTTCCTTCGAAATCAGACTCAGCAACTCGTCGTCATCCCATAGAAACGTATCCAGAAGAGGTAAAAACTGAAACTTTCCGACATTTTCATCGGATTTCTCGAGAAACTCTAAATCCCCGTTATCGATCCCGACCAGATCCTCGTTCACAAACCCGCTTTCTTCCTCGCAGTAGAGCGCATCAAGCACACAAAACGGTGCGTTTTGACCGTTTTGTGACTCTTCTTCTTCTTTCTCCAAAGCCATCGTCTTCTTCCGAGAAGAAGAGATTGCGAATGTCTATGCTCATTCTGCCATTAAGGCTAGTTTCATCGACAGATTACTTAAGAGTGAGAGAGAAAGAAAGAAAAAAGGATGAGACCGGACAATTGCAAAGAAAGCGAAGGGTTTTTTATTTTAACTCACGCTTTGTCTTTTTTTATTTGTTTCTTTTCGATATTCCGATGTATGGCGCGCAATATATAGATTGATAAATTTAAAATTTTTTATTACTCACAAATCATTATTTCTGTGATTCAAAGTTCAAACTCACTCACAAAATAAAAAAATCGTAGCCTATAGTATGGAATTTTGTTGTTTTCTTTGTTGCATATGTCTGGACTCTGGATTTTATTTGAATAAAATTAATTAAAGAAGATGCAATGCAAGGAGTATTTATGTATCTTATTTATCGAAAAATAAATAAAGGTATTAATGTATCTCTAAGTTCACGCGAGTTATTACGCGTGGTATACACGCTCCTTTTCCCTGTCCGTGCGATGGAACAAAAACATCTCTCTCGATCGGATGGTGATGATTACGCTCTCCTCTTGTGTACCGAATTGAGTATACTTTAGATCTAACCATTAATCTTTTCTTTTATTGACAAAACGTATCCGTAAACATTTTACCCCAAAAATAATATATGTATTTTTCTTGAATTTGTAGATGTTTATAGTTTGAGAGGTATGATGTAAATGATGAGAATGTCAGCAAATTAGGAAGTGCGTAAGATTCTAAATACGGGATAAGTAACTTTTGATGAGATACATGTATTTTTGGAAATATACATAGAGATTCGTATAATGAATCTAGTTATTTATGAATCGTGGTATTTATTATAGTCACGTCTTTCTTGATACACAGCTTTGCAGATTCTCTGTGGTCCAATTTACATAAATTTAAAGCAAGAATAAAAATAAATTTGTTGCGTTAAAATGTTCGAGCTTTTTTTATTTCATCTTTAAATAGTTTTTTTTATGTATCCTATAAAGATCTCTTTTTGAAAAGCCGAGAATTTAATTTTGAACTTGTCTGATTCCTTTTTTTTATCAAGGCCTTGTGTTGGAAATAAACTTGCCGAAAATATATAAACTTACTCGTTAACACCAGTCTAAGTTCAAGTACTCGATTATGATTCTTTATACATAAGTGCTGAGTATAATTGGATAGAAACGTGTAAGAACTTATTGAAAATATCTCAAACTATGAAATAATCAGTGGCTCTATGAACTATGATCCAGAGTCAAACATAGAAACTATTGTACTGTTTGGGTAACAACATTATTATTGCTTTTCCGGTTGGAGAAAAAGGGTCAAAGCCATTAAAATTTCGTAATAATATTGTCGTAATATGAATGCATAGGATGTGACGATCATAAATTAACACAGACTTTTGACTTGTTGTCACTTGTCAATAGTTTTGCTTCTTTCCAATCATAGTTGTCTTTCGTAATTCGTTATGGGCCCATAAACTTAAATAAGGCCTTTTGGTTAACAATATTTGGATCCAGCCTATTTTGCTAATGTGGGCTTCTAAGTCAAGGAGGTCCAAAGAAACGTCGGATATTTTATCAATGACTCATTGATGCTTTTTTGGTCTTATATACATTATCATATTGGGAGACAGTTACATTAATGTTTCATTAAACATTAAAAAAGACATCGCATATGCTCAGGTTCTCATCTGCTTCGTATAATAAAACAGTCTTAACGTATTTGACAGAATATATTTCAACATTTTCAAATAAAAAAAGAGAAATCAATATTAAAAAAGCGAATATTCATAGCCCACAAAGTCTTACTGTCTAGAGAACCTCGAAGTTTGACCGTTGAACACGAGATGTAATGATTTTACAGAGAAGAGCGTGAAGACAGGTTATAAAAAGCACTAACAAAAAGTCGAAGGAATCAACGATCACGATGCGACCAACATTTTTTATTTAGATCGGACGCTTGAGAATAAACGAGTGAAGCGCGTCCGAGTGACATTTGGGTTAAGCGTGACGACTACGATGAAGCCACGTGGTCCATTATCTGACGCGATGGGCCGTTACTGTTTTTCACTTTATAATTCCTCAAACCAAAGAGCCAACAAATAAAAAAAGAAAACAGAAAAAGGAAAAAATATTGGAGAGAAACGAAACCATTTCGGTGATGGGCCAAGCGCCGTCGTCTCCGGCGGAATCGAACGGTCGAGATATGGATTTGAGGTTATGGTCTCCGGTGATTGTTGGTGGAGGAGAATGGATGTATTTGGGAAATGGTGTTACGGTTACAGATCGTGATTTCTCCGGAGAAATACCGGATGAGTGTTTGGCTCATGTGTTTCAGTTCCTCGGAGCTGGAGATCGGAAGCGATGCTCTCTTGTTTGCAAACGGTGGTTGTTCGTCGACGGTCAGAATCGTCATCGGTTATCGCTCGATGCTAGAGACGAGATCTTCTCCTTCCTGACGTCTATGTTCAATCGGTTCGATTCGGTGACGAAGCTCGCTCTCCGATGCGATCGGAAGTCTGTTAGCTTGAGCGACGAGGCTCTGGTTACGATCTCCGCTCGTTGCTTGAATCTGACTCGCGTTAAGCTTCGCGGTTGTCGCGAGATCACAGATCTGGGAATGGAAGAGTTTGCTCGGAATTGCAAAAATCTGAAGAAGCTCTCGGTTGGATCCTGCAATTTCGGAGCGAAAGGCGTGAACGCGATGCTCGAGCATTGCAAGCTTCTGGAGGAACTGTCGGTGAAGCGACTCCGAGGGATCCACGAAGCAGCCGAGCTGATTCAGCTGCCAGCCGGTGGGTCGTCCTCTTCGCTCAGAGCGATTTGCTTGAAGGAGCTCGTTAATGGCCAGGTATTCGAACCATTGGTCTCTAGTACAAAAACGTTGAAAACGCTGAAAATCATTCGTTGTTTGGGTGATTGGGATAAAGTTCTTCAAATGATCGGAGATGGGAATAGCTCTCTCAGTGAGATTCACCTCGAGAGGCTCCAAGTGAGTGACCTTGGGCTCTCTGCGATATCGAAATGCTCAAATGTAGAGACCTTGCATATAGTGAAAACCCCAGATTGCTCAAACTTTGGTCTGATTGATGTCGCTGAGAGATGTAATTTGCTGAGGAAGCTGCACATTGATGGATGGAGGACTAATAGGATTGGTGATGAAGGTCTAATGGCTGTAGCTAAACACTGCTTAAACTTGCAAGAGCTTGTGTTGATCGGTGTTAACGCTACGCATATGAGTTTAGAAGCCATTGCTTCGAACTGCGAGAAGCTCGAGCGCTTAGCGCTTTGCGGGAGTGTGACCATAGGGGATACGGAGATTGCTTGCATAGCTAAGAAATGTGGGGCGTTGAGGAAGTTCTGCATCAAAGGATGTCCGGTTTCGGATCTAGGGATCGAGGCCTTGGCTGTTGGTTGCCCTAACCTGGTGAAATTGAAGGTGAAGAAATGTAAAGTGGTGACTGGAGAAATCGGGGAGTGGCTGCGTGAACAGAGGAGGACACTTGTGGTGAGTATGGACAGTGATGAAACGGAAGCAATGGTGGTGGTGGATGGAGAGGCTGAAAATTTGGAGGAGCGGAGGGTGGGTCAAGGCGGTGGTGTGGTGGTACCGGAGAGTGTTGCAGGTGGGAACAACAATGGAGGAAGTAGATTAGCGATGATTAGGTCAAAGTTGGGGTTTCTTGCTGCAAGGAACTTGGTAACTTGCACATTCAGGAGATGGTCTCATAATGATAATGGTAGTAGCTCTACTTGATGAGATATAACTCTATGAAACGGTAATTGTCTAAAGATCTATTTACGTGGTCTTGTTGTTGATTTCTTTCTTTCTTTTTCTTGTGATTCACTTTCATGTTCATCAGTGTGTAAGACTTGTCGATTAGAAAAGTCAGAATATTTATTGTATGGACCGTTGATTGCCGTTCGGATTTATATGTTTGGAATCTGAATATTCTTATTCGTCAATGTCAATGATTTGAAGGAATTGTCATGTACGTTGGTTGAATTATTTGACTTGTATTCATAAGATGTAACCTGGATAATAACCAATAACTGGAAAAAGAAGAAATACTTACGAGGTAAGTTCAAGTAAAATGTTTACGTAGATTTGATTATTGGGTTTTGTGCAAAAAACCAGGAAACTAAATTAAATTTGCAAAATAAATCCTCACTTTTTTTCTGTGCAAGTCAATCCCACAACCTCAAAAGTCACCCGCTAAACGGACCTTCTGTATATTGGCGACGTGGCCGTTTCTCGTCCTTGTACAATGAGTGAAACGCTGCGTTTTGGTTAATTAAACGGGACGCAGTTCACTTATTCGCTGCCGTTTTCGGACAAAAAGCAAAACACGTTTAAGTAAAAGTGTCGGGATTTGAGTTGCCAGAAACAGAAAAATCGAATTGGGGAAAAACAATTTAGGGTTCTTGGCCATTTGCGATTTTCTGGGTTTTACTCGTCGAAGCTGAAATCGACTTTGCGAGATTGGCGTCGGTGACCGACGATCGTTCTGGGCTCGAGATGAGGTAAATTCGTTTGTGTCACATGGTTTACCTTTCTCTGCTGTAATTGAAAATCGATTTCTAATCTTCGAAAATCCTTTCTGGGGTATGAGGTGGTTTGAATTTACGATTTCAATAGGGTTTCAATTAGTTATTTACTCAGTAGTTAAGTTGGCTCAATGTCTAAAGTTTACCTTATGCTTTGGAAATCTAATAGTTTTGGTTTCGTTCTGTTTCATCTGCCTAACGTTGGAGCATTTGTCATTTTAGTTAGAATACTATTGGTAGTAATTGTTTGTGGCTTATTGTGAATCTGAAGCATTTGTGAATTTAGGTATATAACTATGGAAGTCTTTTTTAAGTAACGAATGTAGGAAGGCTTGCTTAAGCTAGATTATTTGTAGCTTCTCCTTTATGCAGAAGTTGTCTGAATTCGTTTTTGACTCTATAATGCAGTCTGTACGAAAACCAAAACCATTTTGGCTTTAAAGAAGTAATGACACTGGAAATTTATAAATTCTATCTTTTTACATTGCAGTTTCGAGTTGTTCTTGTGGACTGGAGGCTACTGGTCACCAGATGATAGATATCTTGGCGGCGAGTCAAGTCGTGTGGGTACCTTCACTGTAGAAGAGTTTAAGATGAGTAGGGTTCAGCTGATAATTACTGAACAGCTCGGGTATGAGGACAACATGAAGAAGCTATCATGGTTTCCATCAGAGACTCCGAATACGAAAGTGGATATCGAGACAATGAATAAAGTTGCTCACTATGGTGTTGGGTTCGGGGCTGCGACACTGTATGTTGTCTGTGAAGATGATCCATACATAGGTCGGCGCACAGGTTGGAACACTTCACTGGAGGATGATGAAAATCTTTGGCTAGAAAATCCAGATGATGGTAACGTGGGTGAACATGGCGATGATAGCAGAGATGGAAATTCAAGTGATGAAGCTGGAAACTTTACTGAAGATGAGAGCAGTTGTGATGGCAGAAGAACTAATGTGGATGACAAGAGTTACAAGAGATTTGAAATAGGTCAGGAGTATATGACTATAGACAGCTTTAAGAGTGCTCTTCACAAATATGCAGTCAAGAAGAGGAGGGATATTAAGTACAAGAAGTCAGAAAAGAGTCGAGTGATAGCTATTTGCTCAAATGGAAAGTGTCCTTGGAGGATATGTGCTACCATAAACAGCAGCTCTCCAAGGGTAGTTGTCAGGTCACTACAAGAAGAGCATAACTGCACTTGGCAAGGTAAAGTGTCACTTCTCACTTACTCAAGAATAAGTGAGATTTACATTGGCGAATTCAGGCTGAATCCCAATTTCTCGGCTCAACAGCTACAAGAGAAGCTCTTGGCAAGAAACATTAATGTCCCTTGGTCCAAATGCGAGAGGAGCAGATTGGATTGCTTGAGGAAATTTGATAGGGAGCAAGATGAGCAATTTTCTAGGCTGTTTGACTATGTGTATGAGTTGAAAAAAGCAAACCCTGGGTCAACAGTGGAACTGGTGGTGAAGGGAACTGAGTTCGAAAAGTTTTATGTCTGTTTTGGTGCATTGAAAACGGGATGGAAAGCTGCGTGTAGGAAGATACTTCATCTTGATGGGACTTTTCTCAAGTGGCGAATGAATGAAATGCTTCTAGTAGCTTGCGGGAGAGATCCTAATGATCAAATGTTTCCCATTGCATGGGGAATAGTCGAGAAGGAAAATACGCCAAACTGGAGGTGGTTTCTAGAGCATTTGGCTAGTGATTTGGGCCTTGAAACCGGCAATGGTTTGACCTTGGCAAGTGATCAGCAAAAGGGATTGATTGCAGCCGTTAAAGAGCTCTTACCATTTGCTGAACACAGGATGTGTGCTCGACATGTGTATGCGAACTGGAAGAAGAGACACAGTGGCGCAGACTTGGAGGATTTGTTCTGGAGTGCAGCCGATTCCTATTATCCCCTAGATTTTGAGAGAAAGATGCAAGCATTAAAAGACTATGATGCCGTTGCACATGCTGATTTGAGGATATCTCTTTGGTGTCCCTGGTCAAGGTAAGACGGGAACCTGACTATTTCACATGTCTTTTCTTAGTTCCATATATGTCAATGTTATAGAGCGCTTACTCTGTGTTTTATATGTTTTAATCAAGGGCCTTTTTTACGGAGTATTCAAAGTGTGATGCTGTGGAGAATAACTTGGGCGAGTCCTTTAATGCTATAAGGATTGCTCGAACGAAACCCATAGTGGAGATGCTTGAGGAGATAAGGCGCAGGGTTGTGGTTAGTAATGACAAGAAGAGGTTAGAAGCTGAGAAAGCTAAAGGTGTCTATACTCCTAGAGCAGTTGCTTTGCTTGATCAACAAATCGAACTAGCTAAGGATTGTAGGCCATTGGGTTTTGGTTTAGGCAAGTATGAGGTTACATACGTGAAAAATGAGGTACATGATAGGTTTGTAGTGCATCTGCGAAACAAAACTAGTTGCTCCTGCAGACTGTTTGTTGTTAGCGGCATTCCTTGTTGCCACATAGCATCATCTCTAAGGCTGGAGAGAGGAGAAGAACAAGACCCTAAGACTAGGATTAGTCAATGGTTTACCGCAGATAAGCTTAGGGCGTGTTATTGTACACCGCTAGGACCAGTGAATGGAATGAATTTGTGGAAAGTGACAACTGGACTAAGGGTCACTAGGCCACCATTTGGAAGTCCTGGTGGAAGACCTCCTGGAAAAAACAGAACAAGGGAAAAGGGTGAGAAAAAGAAGGAGCCAGAGAATGGAAAAATGCCAAAACTAGGAATAACAATGCCGAAATGTTCTCATTGCTTCAACGGTTGGATTTGGTGCTGTTTTTGGAGTAATGATGCTAATGTGGACCTCCAACACTGCCTAATGTTGTTTGTTGTTCATGTCAGCGAAGGAATTATGGTAATGTAGACCTGGTTTAGTTTGCCTAATGTTGTTTGTTTGTTGTTCTTGTCTTTATTTCGTTCAACTTCGGCTTTTGGTAATGGAGACTCAAACTCTGTTTGAGAGTTTGTAGTCATGACATTGACTTTGTTATTGTAATGCTCTTGCATGAGTAGTAAGTTTGGTCTCAAATATGCATGTTTTAAGAATTTATCCTCTGTAAGTTTGTAAGATTTCAATGTCAATTTTATGTTTTTTGTCAAGATTATGCTATCTACGATACACCTACTTATAAAATCAGTAATACCTCTTTATTTGGCAAATAATCGTAGAGCACCACACAACACACACTCGCATAAACTAAGCTGAATACCAAACAGACTTTCACAATAACAAATTTATAGCAAGACATAACTTCATATATATAACAACACACATAAGTTTTACAATTCAAAAGTCACAAGGCCAACTAAACTTGTTATAAAACATTACCCATACAGCCGATTAGAAGTCATAGTGTCGTAGAAACCGATCTAAACTTCTTACAAAACATCATAAACCCTTTTTCATGTTTTCAAAGCAATTAAGGGTTTTAAGACATACATATTCTCTATTTTAAGAAGGCGATGATCATAGCCATGATCATCACCACAACACCAAACACCACAGCAATCTTGAACTCATTGGCAGCTTTGTTTTCATGTTTTTCCCCTGAATCCTTAAGCATCTCAACCTCATCAACAAGCTTGTCCACACGTCCACAATCCATAGCGATTTGGAAGAGCTGCTTGTCCTGGTCTTCCATTTTTCCCTTAATCTCCAGTAAATCCTCCATAACTGCTTCATCCCACCACTTATTAACATGTGGTCCGGGAATCTACACCATTCATAGTAACCTTCTTGTTAAACATGTGTTTCTCCATCATACACCAATTGCAGTTCTTCTAATAAGTCAATCTTTGCAAAATAAACTACATCTACTTGTTAAAATACATTATTCTTCATTACTTACCGATACAGGTCCGGTGCATATGTAAAACTTTCTTCCTAGTTCAATCAGAGAGGTGCGAAGCTCAACCTCACAGCCACAACAACACTTCTTCGGAATCCCTGGTTTTGTATCACTCAGACCTCTGTATCTATCATTTCTCATCGTTGTTGAGGTCCAACTTCCATTGCTCAAACTCATCTTCTTCATGTATTGTAAATTATCGATTAACAACTCTTTACTAGCATTCAAAAATGTATAACAACTACGCTAACATATCCAATGTATAACAAACAAGCTTACGCAGAACGATTGCAAACTCGATTTCAGCTTCGACGAGTGAACCCAGAAAATCGCCAATCGCCAAGAACCCTAAATTGTTTTTTCCTCAATTCGATTTTTCTGTTTCTCGCAACTCAAATCCCGACACTTTTAGTTAAATGTGTTTTTCTTTTTGTCCGAAAACGGCAGCGAATAAGCGAACTGCGTCCCGTTTAATCAACCAAAACGCAGCGTTTCGCTCTTTTTACAAGGACCAGAAGCGGCCACGTCTCCAATATACAGAAGGCCCGTTTAGCGAGTGACTTTTGAGGATGTGGGGTTGACTTGTACAGAAAAAAGGTAGGGTTAATTTTACAAATTTATTATAGTTCCCTGGTTTTTTTGCACAAAACCCTTGATTATTCAATACTCCGAGTGTTATCTTATTTATTCAAATGCTGACAAAGTAAATAAAAAGTGACTAAAATATACCGGAAGTCGGAGTTGGACAGAAAGGTAATTAAAAGATGAAGCTGCCCGAACAAATTTATTAAAAACAAAAAACAGAATAAAACCCTAATTTTCGTCGCTCCGTCTTCTTCAACTCTCCTTTTCCCTGACTTGCCGCCTCTAAAACTGACAGAGCCGCCGTCTGATTACTATTCGACGGAAACAGCTCCTATACACTTTCAGGATTCGGTTATGGAGCATAAACTAGCAACTGCGGAGAAAAAAGTAAGTCTAGTTTTTCAGTTCAAAATCTCCTTTCTCTGTTTTTTCGAAATTGGTAAATTAAAATTGGCGTGGGGATGATTGTGTAGGTCCTAGTAGAGCTGGTGAAGCTAGTGCAGAAGCGAGGTTTGGAAGGCGAGAAAGGAGGATGGAAGGAATTCCTAAAATCTTACGACAAGAAATTCGGAGCGAGTGTGAGTGATCCTTCGAGGCGCTCCAATGATGTTTTGGTCGCTTTTCTTTCCTCATTGAATAAGAAAGAAGATTTGCAGGTAATGACTAACAATAACAAGTGTTTCATGTTTGTATCTTCCGTGGATTACTTGTTCTTACTTCTTACATATTTGGTTTAATCTCAGCTATTGGCTAGGGTTATGCAATGTGATGCTAATCGTAATCTGATTGAGAAATTCAAGGAAGAATCTCCGGATAAAGAGACTCCTGAGCAGGTCTGGAAACATTTCTTGTGTGGGATATCAAGAAACCAACTTGTTGTACTTTTAGCTCATAACTAAGCTGTTTCTCATTGCAGAGGTTGGTCCGAATGACTATTGCACATGACAAGTACCCAACATTCTATTCGTTCCCGTCTTATGCCGACGTTAGTCTTTCTATCAAATCTTATTAGCATTTGCCTCTTGCGGGAATAGACAAGAAGCTTGAGCTTTTTGTTTTTTGAAATCGCAAAACAGGATTGGTTTGTAACGGAGAATGGAAAGAAGAAGTCAAAAGTGATGAAATCGACGAGAATGCTTGCTATTGATTGTGAGATGGTTACCTGTGAAGATGGCAGTGAAGCTGTGGTTAGAGTTGGCGCCGTGGACCGTGACTTAAAGGTACTTCTTTATCTTTTATTACTTTCAATAACTGATTGATTTGTTCTTTAAACTGATGCTCATGAATGAATCAGGTGGTTCTTGACAAATATGTGAAACCGAGCCTACCAGTTGTTGACTATAAGACGGACATTACTGGAGTTACTGCTGAGGATGTTGAGAAAGCTACTCTCTCTGTTGCAGACATACAGAAAAAGCTACGGAGGTTTCTCTGTGCGGGAACTATTCTTGTAGGCCACGGTTTGAACAATGATCTTCAAGGTAAGCTGTAAAACAAGACTCCTAATTGTCATCTTGTTATCAATTCCGTTCTGTGCTTATGAGTTACTATGATCACAGTGCTGAAGATAGATCATGCGAGAGTGATAGATACTGCGTTGGTATTTAACTATGCCGATGCAAGAGCTTCTAAATTACCTTCTTTGAATAACGTCTGCAAGGTAAAGCATGTGAAAAAAGCTTTTTATTATTCCTCTGCTCGTTGAGAAGAATCGAATACTGAATATGAATATATATGGTTGTTTCTTCAGGCTGTTTTGGGGCATGAAGTGCGAATGACGGGTGCTACTCACAACTGTGTTCACGACGCAGCAGCTGCTATGAAAGTTGTACTTGCTGTTGTCGAAAAAGGAGTAGACACCACCATTGCACAACCTGAAGAAGTAAGTCTCTGTTTTTTTTAACTATTGTAAAACAAAAGTGTTTGTTTATGCAGTTTTCTAAAACATGTGTGCAAAATTTAATAACAGATGGTGGAGGCTGAGAAGGCGATACAGGAGGCGAAGAAGTCACAACTCCTCCTTCATAAAATACCTCACAGTGTTCCCTCTCAAGAGTTACATGGACTTGTTTCCGGAGATTTCACACTCGATGTTAAGGTAATAGTTAGTCTTTTTTATTATAAAATACTAATCTTTCTTCTCACGAGGAATCGAGGATCATGCTTTTTGTGATATGTTTTTGGACAGCCACCGAAAAGGCCAGGAGGTTATTATACCGCAGTCGTTGTTTTCAACAGTCCAGAAGAAGCAAATGAAGCATTTGAAAACGTTGATGGAGACGCAGATAAGGTATTTAGGATCATCTGTCTGGTCATTTCAGGATCTGTTGCTGTTAGTAAGAGAATCGTTATCATAGAGTCTCTGTTGTTTCTTTGCTTCAGGATTCAGTAGGTTTCCCACAAAAATTGGTTAAGATTAAGCTGAGTTCTGGATATGAAGCTAGTTTATACCTTCGTAAAAATGCTCAAGACGGTGAAGTCACCACGAGAAAGAGAACTAACTCAGAGGAGGATAATGTGAGTTCAAAGAGACAGAGAAGAGAAGATGATGATTCTGAGGAGACCAGAGAAGGAAATGTAAACCTTTGTGAAGACCATTTGAAGGAAATTGAAGAACTGAAGGAGAAACTCAAAGCTAAGGAGGACTGTGTGAAGAGCAGCGAAGATCATTTAAAAGTAATTGAAGAGCTAAAGGAGAAACTCAAAGCTAAGGACGTTGTGAAGAGCAATGAAGATCAGTTAAAGGAAATTGAAGAACTGAAGCAGAAACTGAAAGCTAAGGAACTTGAGAATAAGACTCAGGATAAGATGATAACTAACCTCAAAAAGAAACTGGAGAAGAAAAAGTGAAACAACCGCTCATGATTTTACAGAATCAAACCCCATTGCTCAAAGGTGGGGAAGTTCACTGCACCTGTCTTTTCTTCTCTGAAATTTTGAGCATTTTTCATTATTCATTTCTTAAAATTTTGTTTCTCAGTTTTGTTTTAGGGCTAAGCATTCAGTTTCAGAACTCAAAAGTATTTTCATATGATTTTGTATTGTATTGAAGCCAATGACCAACAAACAATTTTACGATATTTACTGTTGAAGAACAAAAAATAGGAAATGAAATTTGCCTAGTTTCCATACTTTCCCCTCATGTTCTTTGCATCTTTGTACCTTTAAAGTCTTCTTCAACGAGTTGCTGATACTTTGATACTACTATCAAAAGCTTTCGGTTCTTGTTTCCCAACGGAGCCCTTCCTCTTTGATCTTCTTGGCTTAGTGGAACTCCTCTCCGCGGAAGAATCTGACCACGGTGTCCGCTTTGATGGTACCGTGATTTCCAAAGGTGAATTGATGATCCAGCTACATAAACATACACTCACAGAGAAGAATTGCAAGTCAAGATTAGAAATTGGCCATTTTGCTTGAGAGAGAATGAGTTTAGAACAAAACTTTACCCAGAGGGGAATTTGCTATCAGCTCGAGCTTCAACGCGAAGCCACCAAAGCAAGACATGGCGGCCACAGCTTCCAAGTGGTTCCACCATGGAAGGATCTTTAACCAGAGACAACGGACTATCGATTTCTTCACCACCATCCAACAATTCAACATCTTTAACCCATGTTGGTTTCTCATCTACAGCTTCCTTCCATAGCAACCTGGAATTCAAAACAAACCCTGACCATTCCATCTTACTAGGCATCGCAGCAGCTTTCTCATCGACATAAACTGCAGTCTTCTTAGCATAAGGCTGTGTGTTGAAAATGTGCCATCCCACTAATTTCCCAGAAGAATCACAACTAGGACCTTGTATTGGCATTGATGATGGTTTCTTCTCTTTCTTCTTCTTCTCTTGATCCATCAAGACTGATGATAATTCATCAGCGTTACCAGAGTGAGCTAGTATTCCAACTGATACAGCACCGAACCATTTCACAGCTTGAATCTCATCGAATAGCTCCATGCTATGCATATTGCTATCATCAGCAAACACCACAATCCCATCTAACCTCTCGTCTCGCACAATTCTGCGCAAGAACAATTTCAACTCAATCAGATTCCTGTTTCTAGAGACAAAATAGCAGAAGAAAACAAAAAATGTGGATGATGATTTTCACCTCAAGGCGTGAAGACGCATTTGGATCTCCAATTTGTGGCGATCTTCCCAAGTATTCGGCATTTTCTGGTCAAACCCAGTGTGAATCGTCTTCAATCCTGATTTCGCGATAAACGACGCCGTCTCGTTCGTTTTCCCACCGGCTTCCACCACGATCCACACCAAATCGTAAGGGACGAGCATGAGCGAGTGCATTACTCCGGTCAGATGAAGCGCCTGGAAAGTCCGTACATAAGTCGGCGTCACCGCGATCACGGTCTTCGGGCTCCTCACACCGTACAGCGATTTCTGCTCCTTCTGCACTCTCTCGAGCAGCTGATGAGCTCTCATCACCTCGATCGGGTTCGGGTGAGGCCAAGGACGGATCCGGATCCCGTGTCTTCCAACCACCACTCGAGAGTACTTCACCGTGCTGTTGTTAGCTGTTGCGAGAGGTTTCAGCCGGAGCAGCTGGCTTACGCCTTCGGTGCCGGCGGAGAGAAATGGCGTAGTGTATAAATTGGTGGCGGAAGTCGAGAAGAGGAAGAAGAGTACTAAATGGCTGAAACGGAAACCTAAAATCAAGCTGATCAAGCAGCATAGACCGTGAATCACGAGCCAGAAGACAGTCGACGGAGACGACTTGCCGACGCACCCTCCGTCAAATGATGACGGATCCAACGACGCCGATGATCGGAAGCTGCTTCCTCGACGGCTCCAATAACTCAATCGAAACGCAGAGAGCTTCATCTTCTTCGTTTCTCACTTTCTCTCCTCCTTCCTGCTAAACAGCTAGAGCGAACATAAAAGAGGGAAAAATGTCTGTTAGGATTGATTAATTTAATTAATTACTTTGCATTTAAGTTTTTAATTTTATGCTAATTAATGCCATTATTATGGTTACTGCCACCACCCTTCTGCTGGTACAACGGACATATTTTAAAAGAGAAACCGAAAAAGCAATATCGGATTTATAAATTGTGTGCTACACGTGGCGTTATATTACCGAGAGTTTCAAGCGTTAATGGCGTAAACAGGATTGTTCTCTGGAGTGGAGTGATGATTAAGGAGGAGATTTTGGTAAAGCACGTGTATTAATTAGAAAGAGAGATGTAACGTTTTATGATTGATGCTGATTTACGTCAGCAGTCAACGGAGGGAATAATAGTCGTACAATTTAGGTTACCGTTTTCCCTTTATTTCTAAGCAAAAGCTACAAGTGCTTTATTTTTTAAAAACAAGTGGCTTTAAGTACACCATTTTATACAAATTCATGTTGTATAACAATAACACCAATTAAAAGCAAAACATGTACTGTGCTTATATTAATATTAAAAACCCTTCCACAATATGTATTTTCTTCCTTCTTTTTCCAATCCAAATTATAACAAAACAATAAAACCAAAAACAAATTTGCTTTCAAAAACTTAATATGTGCAATTCTACAATGTCCAATGTAAATACATCAATAAGCCTATATATTTAACTTGAATTCAGAAAGCCCAGTAAGCCCAAAATAAGATGTGGAAAATTACATTTTTCAAGCAAAAACCTCAAAAAATTAAGCGAGACCCCTAATTTATGGCGGCGGCGATGGATTCGTGTTCCGTCGTCAGCTTATGAAACGAAATCTCTTGAACTTCAGATTTCTTCGGACCCGATTTATCTCCCAGACCCGAACAATGTCAAATAATCCAGATCCAAATCCTGACCCGTCGCAAGTACCAGACGATCTCCTCTCCTCGGAGGAGCAGCAGCAGCGTGATGGCCAGATCGAGGAAACGGTCGACGCAGCGCCGGCGAGCTTGGGCTCTCCAAGTAGAGTCTTAAGCATTGATACTAGGGTGGAACAAGCTTGGGCGCACTGGAAAAAACTGGGTAGACCAAAGTATATCGTTGCTCCAATGGTGGATAACTCGGAGCTGCCGTTCCGATTGCTCTGCCAGAAATACGGAGCTCAGGCGGCGTATACGCCGATGTTGCATTCTAGGATCTTCAGCGAGACTGAGAAGTATCGTAATCAGGAATTCACCACCTGCAAGGTAAATTAGATGAAGATTTGGTTTCAGATTTCTGAGAGATTTTAGTGTGTTTTAAATCAAGGTTTTTGAATTGGAATCCTAAAATTGTAGGAGGACAGGCCATTGTTTGTGCAATTCTGTGCTAATGATCCTGATACACTATTGGAAGCTGCAAAGAGAGTCCAAAATTTCTGCGATTATGTTGATATCAATTTGGGGTAAGCTCAATTCTCTTTTTTCACATATTGTGTGTTAGTGTTCTTCAATAAAGTTAGATCTTTTTTGGAAATACAATGATTTGGGTTCCAAGATTTCTGGAAATGGTAGAGCACAATGACCTTTGGGATTGAGTTGAATGAATTTTGGTTTCAGGTGTCCACAACGTATTGCGAGGCGAGGGAATTACGGTGCGTTCCTGATGGATAATCTTCCATTGGTGAAAGCACTTGTTGAAAAGTTAGTACAGAATCTCACTACTCCCGTATCCTGTAAAATCCGGATCTTCCCAAAGCTTCAAGATACACTCAACTACGCTAAGATGCTAGAGGATGCTGGTTGCTCGCTGCTAGCTGTTCACGGACGAACAAGAGATGAGAAAGACGGGAAGAAGTTTAGAGCTGACTGGAGCGCCATCAAGGAAGTGAAGAACGCACTGAGAATCCCAGTTCTTGCAAATGGGAATGTTAGATGCATTGAAGATGTCGATGACTGCATCGAAGCGACTGGTGTTGAAGGAGTTCTTTCCGCTGAGACGCTTCTTGAAAACCCGGCGGTCTTTGCCGGGTTTAGAACAGCTGAATGGGCAAAAGGTAGTGGAGAAGAAGAGGGATACGTCGATGGAGGATTAGATCAGGGAGATTTGGTTGTTGAGTATTTGAAGTTGTGTGAGGAGCATCCGGTTCCATGGAGGATGATTCGGTCTCACGTGCATAAGATGTTGGGAGATTGGTTTAGGATTCATCCACAGGTTAGAGAACGGTTTAATGCTCAGAACATATTGACGTTTGAGTTTCTATACGGTCTTGTGGATGAGCTTAAAGAGCTTGGAGGACGAGTTCCACTCTACAAGAAAAGGAAGTTAGATACTCTTAACGTGAAAGAAGAGTCTCCAAAAAGGGTTTAGACTTGGGAGACTTGAATTTATACGTTCTTGATTCATTGGGGCTTATGTTGTATCAGTGTCCAAATACTTTTTTGAAGTAAAACTTTACAAGTTCTATTAAGATTTTCTGATTTGTGAGTTAATTTTGTTATTTAGTTCATTTAAGAAGAATATTTAAGCAAAAAACATGATTTAGTGTTTCTAAACTAGTGATAGCTTCAAGATAATAAAATTTCTTCTTAAATTTTAGTTGATCTGATTGAATTTTCACATGGGTCAAAGATTGAAAATTACAGTAGGAGAAAATATTTAAAAGTAGAAAAAAAAAGGTATTTTTATTTTTACAGAAACCTTCTCCGCGATTGACGTGTCAATCACCATTGTCTGTCTGTTGACCTTTGTCTCTCCGTGAAATTTTTACCGCACGTTTTTACTCAAGGCGATGGAGAAACAGAGCGTTTCTTCCGATCGCGACAGAACTGCGTGCTGTTTTTATCCATCCTTTCCAACACGTAGTGCGCAAGCATATCGTTAGATTCAACGAGATTCTCCCGGCAAAGAAACTCGTCGCCGCAAAGCCTCTCGACGTCTCTGTAATAATCGTGAACGAACACGTGCGTTTTCGGACTCCCTACGCCGGGTTTTTTACTCCGGGAGAGAACCGCCGCCGTGAAAATCGACGCCATTCTTCCCGGTACATCTCCGCCGTCGCCACGCGGCCCGTCGACTAAGATCACATCCCAATCGACATCGTAGACGTGATTCGGCAAATCGTTGAGACCCAACTTGCAATCGGAGAAGAGAAGATTCTGCACGGGACGACACTCGTTCTTCGCCGCCTCTTTCACCGCCGACACGAGCTCACGCGCCTCACGCGCTTTCGTCGTGTACTGAACGTCGAAGACTTCGATCTCCGGGTGGATTTCTTCGAAGTAGGCCGCGTAGTACCGGTTCTCTTCGATGTACACGGTCCGGCCGTTGTGGTTTAGCGATTTCCAGAGGAGGGTTTCGTGCGTGAGGCCGAAAACGAGGAGATTGCACGGCGGAGCGCAGCGGCGGAGGACGTCGGAAATGGATTTCATCTCGCCGTACGACATGTGGAAGCTGTCGTTAGATCTTGACGCGTAGTGAAGCAGAGCATTGATGGCGCTCGTTGGCAGTTGTGGGACCGGAGCTGAGGAGACGGCGGAGGAGACGACGGAGCTGTTTTTGATAGGGATGATGGAGTCGGTGGTGTAGAGGAGAGTTAAGAGGAAAGCGATTGTGAAGAAAGAGACGAAGGCGAGAAGCCATAGACGATTTGTGCTTGTTTGTTTTTGAATGTATGGATGAAGAAGTATGAGCTTCGTGTTTGTGTTCCCTCCGCTTTTCATCTTCTCTTTCCTTCCTCTGTTTTGTTCAACTCCTCCTTGAGCCAGACGAAGAAGACGAAATGAAATGACTCTGTTTTAAAAGTTATTAAAAACAAAAGTATTTGAAGTAGAAACTATTTGAGACTGACCACGACGTCACAATGTGGTAGAAATATTATAGTCTTTAGTTTCAAACTTTTAATATTCTAGAAGATTAATTCGCTCTGGGATCTTATTAAATTTTCCTACCTTTCCTTAATCATTTGTTTCGTTTGGGAGATTTCTGAAGGTGACATTTTTTAAATACAATTAAGAATATAATATGGACATTGCGACATTACCTAATTCACAAACCATAGTAAATTATACAAGCGTCCGTGATTTTTTTTACATATTCAATCAAATTGTGACTAGTTCAATGTAGTTGTTGGAATTTACAGAAATAAAAATCTACAAGGGCGAGCTAAATTAAATATGACATTCTTTCTGTTTATCAAAAAGTGTCACTTTAAAACTTTACTCTTTGTTTCATGAAAAGTGTTAATTTTGAATTACGGTTGTGTTAGTGCAAGATAACCAATAAAGAATAGACTATAACTTTTTCTTCTGAAAAATTATAAAATTATATCAATGAATTCAGAAATTATCACACGGTTTGTGGTTTGTTGGGAAGAATACAAATTTGGAGAAACAAAACATCAAATGTTTGTCTTGGTTATAGGTTTAAAAGATTAATAATTAAGGAGAGGGTGTGTTAAGGAGGTGGTTGCATGGAGCTGGTGAGAGAAGAGGAGAGGTGTCGGCGTTTTAGTTACTGCAAAGTGACACCATAACTAATTACAGGCCACAAGTCTTTGTCCCTTCTTCTTTCTCTTTCGTTTCCTTCTTACGGAATATTATAAAAAATGTTAGTACTCTCATATTACTAAAAGAATAGTGTTGGAAATAATATTATTTTCTAAAAACTCAGTAAACGCATTATTCGATTATCAGTTACCGGTGGGACTAGGACGAACCAGCTTTTATCTTATGTACTATAACTCCTGCTCACCGACTTAGAACTAATCATTTATCACGTGGTCTGAAAAAATTATTCACTGAACTTATAAGAAAAAAAATGATCGAAGTATCTTATTCAATTTGATTAATTTACACGGAAAAAATATATAAGAAGAGATTTTAACTAATCAAGCGAAACCAAATAGGGTAAAAGAAATAGTTATGGGAAATATGTTGCTTATGGGAAACCAAATATATAACATGTTGCTTATGGGAAATCAATTTTCATTAAAAGAAATCGTTATGTTGCTTTTGGTAAACCAATTGTTATGGTGGTCAACATATCCAGGAAATTAATCCGAAGTTGGTTCCATCTCCAACTTTGTAAGGAACAAAGTGAAACAAATATTCACCTGGTGCATAGAGCTCAGTTAAACTTCAGGTTGAAATTTCAGGTTGGACTTTGCCTTATGGCATAAATGGGATTCCTTTACTGAAACCCAACTGATATAATATGGTCCATATGACATAAAAGGTACTCCTTAACTAATAATGGGCTTTAGGGTAGCCCATCCAGGTTCCGTAGTTGATGCTTGTAGCCTACAGTCACTCTCTCTCTCTCTCTCTGTATCAGAGGATTAGTAATTAACCAGTAACACCTTTTTTAAGTGATACACCCAGGTATCTAAAGCAATAGTGGACGCTTCTTTTTAGGTACTTATTTACAAAATGATCAAGTCAAAACCCACTTTAGCTAGTTTTTCTCCGTGTAGCCACCCAACTTTAACCTTTCTTTTAGACCAAAATTATAAAATTAACAAAAATGCAAAAACGAGAATGGAGATGCTGTTTAAGGAAATGACGTAAATCACAATCGCAGCACGCTTTGCTTATCTTGAATCTTTATAAAGAAAGCGCAACAAGATAATGCGAGTCCACCCATAACCAAGATTTTAATCGCTTACGTCAAATATGGTCATCATATACAGAAATATAAAGGAAATAAAACATGGAAGAATGGGATCAAAGAGATTTTGTGATTGGAGCCAAAGACTCACGTTGTCAATTACTATCCCCACCCATCATATATCAAGTATCGAATAATTAATTACCCTTTTGTTTAAATCTAGAATCTCACTGGAGTATATTTTAAAAGTCGCATTTTTTAGGATTTAAAGGAGAAAAAAAGGGACCACACTTTATATGGCTACGAGTCTAGTCATTTCCTACGGACCAATCAGCAACGCCAGTAGCCCACTCACGGACTCGCGCAGGCTCTCACTAACGGCTCAAGACACTTGTTTCCACGCGTTTTTCTCCGCGCGTGACTCTCAGCCCCAGTGCGGTTCTTATCGGGAAACATAATTTGACCGCATCGAGCAAAGTAAAGACTCTTTTTGAAGAAATGCATGTTTCTGTTAAATTAACAGTCCACTTTTGGATTTTATGATTCCCAAATATTTTTTTCTTACAAACATTCATAATACCTTTATTATTTTATGGTTACAGTTTACAAGCCAAGCAAGATTATATAAATGGCTAGAATTATAGCGAGTTTACCGTGTCATTTTCTTGTACCTACACAGCCCATGTAACGTTTTAGTCGTTAAAAATTAGATGCGATTTGCACCATAAGTTAAATACTTGTAAGCTCACTTTTCACATAAAAGATATGCTTCAAATTACTAATTATGCAACCCTTAATTATTTTTAGTATTTATATTGCCTAAAAAATCACCACAAGCACGTGATCTACTTCACAGTCCCAAAATCTTTCTTTTCTTCTTCCCGGGCTTACACACACAGCTGCTTCCCATTTTTTAGTTTTTTTTTTTTTTTTAATTAAAAAATTGGATTCCTATCCCTTTTTGTTTGTAAATGAAAAGAAAGGAGGATTGATCAGAAGCAATTAATATTCATTTGAATTCGTAGCGACTTTACACAATCAGAACAAAAGTGAAAATGACACTGAATTTTCTCCTCTTCTTCTCCTTCCTCACTCTCCTCCGTGTCTCCGCCGGTTTCTCATCACCGGAGCCAAATTACTTCAACTCCTTACTTCCCTCCGACGCCGTTGCTTTGCTCTCTTTTAAATCCACCGCTGACCTCGACAACAAGCTCTTGTATTCCCTCACAGAGCGTTACGACTACTGCCAATGGCGCGGCGTCAAATGCGCACAAGGCCGTATCGTACGGCTTGTTCTCTCCGGCGTTGGCCTCCGTGGCTACTTCTCTTCCGCGACTCTTAGCCGACTCGACCAGCTCCGAGTTCTGAGTCTCGAGAATAACTCGCTCTTCGGCCCGATTCCTGACCTCTCCGCTCTCGTTAACCTAAAATCCCTTTTCCTTAGCCGAAATGAGTTCTCCGGAGCTTTCCCTCCTTCGATTCTCTCTCTCCACCGGTTAATGGTTCTCTCCCTCTCCCACAACAATTTCACCGGTCCGATTCCGCCGGAGATCAACTCTCTCGACCGGTTAACTTCCTTGAATCTCGAGCTTAACCGCTTCAACGGCACTCTCCCGTCGATGAATCAATCGTTTCTGAGTTCCTTCAACATTTCCGGTAACAATCTAACCGGATTTATCCCCGCTACACCGACTCTATCCCGATTCGGCGCGTCGTCGTTTAGCTCCAACCCCGGGCTCTGCGGAGAGATCATCAATCGAGCTTGCGCTTCACGCTCGCCGTTCTTCGGATCGACTAATAAGACGTCTTCGTCGTCGCAAGCTCCGTTGGGTCAAAGCGCTCAGGCGCAGAACGGTGGAGCGGTGGTTATCTCGCCGGTTGTTTCGCGGAAGAAAGGTAAAGCGACTGGGTTAGTCCTGGGCTTCACCGTCGGTCTCGCGTCGCTCATTGTCCTCGGTCTTTGCCTCGTTGTCTTCTCTCTGGTGATGAAGAAACGCAACGACGATGGGATTTACGAGCCAAGTCAAAAAGGAGAAGCTGCGTCGTCCTTCTCGCAACAGCAACACCAAAATCAAACTCCGAGAACAAGAACCGTTCCGATTTTGAATTCGAATTCGAGTTCAGATCCAAATGTGAAAGAGGTTAAGCTTCAATCGGAGCAGCTACAAAGCCGAATTCCAAACAGCGGGAGTCTCGTTTTCTGCGACGGCGACGGAGGGGAGTCGACTAGTCAAGGGATGTACACATTGGAGCAGCTGATGCGAGCTTCGGCGGAGCTATTGGGGAGAGGATCGGTGGGGATTACGTACAAGGCGGTGCTTGATAACCAGCTTATAGTGACGGTGAAGAGACTAGACGCGGCCAAAACGGCGGTTACAAGCGAAGAAGCGTTCGAGAATCACATGGGGATTGTTGGTGGACTCAGACACCTTAATCTCGTTCCGATTAGAGCTTATTTTCAATCCAACGGTGAGAGACTCATCATCTACGATTATCAACCCAATGGAAGCCTGTTCAATCTCATTCACGGTAATGTGTCATCTTCTCCAATCTTTCATTAGTGTTCAAATTTTTTCTAGCTCACCGAGTCATAACCGAGTTGCTAATAGTTTTTTCAATTAATTATGCTGGTCTCATTCGTGACGTGACTAACCCGTTAGTTGTTTATTATTATAAGCTTAAACCCTAATTTGTGAAAGCACGAGTCTTTCTGTGTGAGTGTGTGGTGGGTTTTGTGAGCTCAGCTTTATCACTTACTAGAGTGAGCTTGTTGAAATGAAGCTGACAACACAGCGACAATCGTGGGTTTTATACTATTATATAAAGTTTGTTCTTTTGCTCTTTTTCTAAAATCTGCGTTGAATTACTTAACACACTAGTGGGAAGAAGACAGAAAACCTAGTGGAACTTTGTGCTGTTTTTCACGTGAAATCTCGTCTTTTGCCATGACTCTGTCTCTACACCTTGCGTTAGTGCTTAAATGCCGGAGAAATTTAATAAAAAATAAGCATTTTCTAAAAAATAGGTGAATAGAAGAAGAATGTTTGTTTCTGTTTGTGTTTCATTTGCTTCTTGGTCCCATATGAAACTAATTAATTAGTCTCAAAATTTCAGGTTCAAGATCGTCAAGAGCAAAGCCATTACACTGGACATCATGTTTAAAGATTGCAGAAGATGTAGCTCAAGGTTTATACTACATCCATCAATCATCATCAGCATTAGTCCATGGAAACGTGAAATCAACGAACATTCTCCTCGGACAAGACTTCGAAGCCTGTTTAACAGATTATTGCCTCAGTATCCTAACAGACCCATCTTCTTCTTCTTCTTCTTCTTCTGCATCAACTGATGATCAAGACTCATCCTCCTACAAAGCTCCTGAGATCAGAAAATCATCCCGCAGACCAACTTCCAAATGTGATGTTTACTCGTTTGGTGTCTTGATCTTCGAGCTTTTGACTGGTAAGAACGCGTCAAGGCATCCGTTTATGGCGCCTCATGATATGCTTGATTGGGTTAGAGCCATGAGGGAAGAAGAAGAAGGAGCAGAGGATAATAGGCTTGGGATGCTGACTGAAACAGCTTGTCTTTGCCGTGTCACTTCGCCGGAGCAAAGACCGACGATGAGACAAGTTATTAAGATGATTCAGGAGATTAAGGAGAGTGTTATGGCTGAAGAGAATGATCCCTTCCGGTGAAATGAAACTCTTGTAGGTTTCCTTCAACCAATTTTCCAGGGAAAGGGGTCAAATTCAGAGAAAATATAATATTAGGGGGCGTAAATGTAACTTTTTTAGGTGTGGGGACCGATTGTAATACTGGTTTAAATTCTGATTTCTGAGGACGAAAGTCAAAGGAGATTGTTTTTTTTTTCTTCCTTTTATCATTAGTGGACGATATCTCAGTATCTCTACCGTTGATATTGTTTTTGACTATAAATAATTGTGTCTGGGGCCCACCTCTGTCAGTGTATTTTATGATCGGATTCCAAAATTGAGAAAGGCCCAAAGTCGCAATTTTCACAAAGTTTTGTTTTTCTTTTCCAACTCTCATTCTGAACAAAATACTCAGTGCAATGCGATACAACGAAACTATACATTGAGCCCATTAGTGTAAGAGTAAATGCTATCTACCAGGCCCACCGGTCAATTAATATGTTTCCATAAAAGGTCTACCAAACATGAAGATTTTTCTATTTTGGTTGCTTTTATTTTGTCACAAAATACGAAGATATTTTAATAATTACTACTGATATCAGTTTCACGATTACAGTCAGATTGATAACTACAATCTCTGAATTTGGATACACAGGATCTATTTTTTTAAGTTTATCATCGTTTGCTATTTAGTGGATTAATATAGTAGACTGTTGACATACTGATATTGTTAAGCCGCCTCAAAGCACTGTTGGTTGATTCGGAAACATTTAGGAAGATCTTTTTTCCGATTTAGGGAGATTGTCAGATTGATAAATGATTTTCCTGTTCGTTTTTTATATTTAGATCACCGTTCGTGTAAAATGTATACGTTCATTTTGTATTATATATCTATTTTGAAACAACCGGATGTTTAAATAAATGGCAACCCAATATTTTGAAAATCAAAAAAATGTAACAAAGTGGTCCATTTTGTATAAAATCTCTTCTTTCTTTTTCGCGGTAATTGGAGCCATGTTCACGTGCCAACTGGGTCACAGCTAAAAGTTTTATTATTAAATCGTATGTTTCCAACGATTACTACTTCCCTATCGAATTGAAATTGTATAATTTTGTGAATAAAATTAAACCAAAGTCGTGGGAGCGATCCAAATATCACTCAACTCATCATACCCTACATAGTTTTCTATAACAATTTCAATATTATTTCAAAAATACTTATGCGTGTTACGATTCCCAAACGAGCATCGCGCGAATTATTATGAAAGGAACATAACTTGCTGATTAAGATCGTTAAACATTGTAATTGTTCATTGTCGGCTCCGATACAAATTATCGAAATAAGTATAACTAATATACACATCATACTGACGTATATATACTATTAAGGACCACCGAATATATTTCGGAAAACAAAAAAAGTCCCATTTGGAAAATTATGACTTATAGAGGTATATAGTAGTAGGTGGGTTCACATCACAAGAATATTATTGAAATCGTGAAGAAAGCAAGTCAAGACTCAAGAGAGCAGCAACATAATATAATTTGGTTTAACTTATTGATAATAAACATTATAGTTATATCATATATACGCTGTCGATAATACACAGGAATAAAGATCATTATCCAAATCAAAATTTAATGAAGAAAATACAACTCGACACTCCTGAAAATAACATAAAACAATTATTGGAAGATCGGTTCTTTCGCGGATTGACATATCGCTAGTTATATTCAATCTCCCACCTGCTTTGTATATTCATATTTTAAATTATCACCAATTAATTATATGTGTTATTTACGCTAGATAACGACAGGATCAAATGCCACAATATCTACTCTCTCTTGTTCTTCTTTTGCTACAATCTTCATATTTTTGTTAAAAATACATTTTAACAATCTATCATACTTGTTTGTGTGAGAGTGCAGCGACTACTGTTCAGAGTTCACTCGGGAAGTTGGTATAAAATAAAAACACAAAAGCCGAAGGAACAAAGAAGCTCGACGGTAAGGAGAGGTGCTTGAGGAACAATTTATTGACCATATTATTGGTTTTTGTTGAAATTATTGTTGTTTACACTAGTTTTACATCCTTCTGTAATTATTATTTTATGTTCCTGAACACTTTGATTGGTCTGTACAAATAATTAAAAATAATGATGGAGGCTAAATGGGTTCAAATCAGTGTTCAAGAATGCGCTAGGCGTTAAACAGGCAGTGAATCAGTGCCTAACACCTAGAACGTCTAATCGGGGCCTAGGCGATTGCTATGCGTTTTGGAAATTTACAAAATAAATCTATATATTATATATATATTTTAAAAATATGAAGTTCAAATACACTAAAAAATTAAAAGAGCATTAAAACTTTATTATAAAAAGTATAATATATTCATATTAGATAAAAAATATGCATAAAAAATGAATTTTATTAAATTATAAATAAAATATAGATAAAATCACGGTATATAAATACTTAGGCGCCAAGAAGATAATCGCTACGGTTTATGACCGTCTAGCGTCTAGGCAATGCCTAGGCGGCCGCCTAGACCGCCTTTTAGAACACTGGTTCAAATACACTGAAATTATCAAAAATATACCGAAATTCTCCCTGGGAATATCAAAATGCAAAGGGAAAAACTGGAAAGAGGACAAAAAGTGAGAATAACGGGGTGGAATGAAAAGGACAAAGGGACAAAACACAATACGTGTCCAAGTTTGAGTACACATAAAGTCAATTAATAACGGTATCCAGTCACCGACCACCGACCTAGCCTCTTTCCTCCACTATCCTACGCTTTACCGTAACATCGTATCCCGTACATCGTATACCGCAATATCGTATATCGTCTTCTACCGTATATCGCATACGGTATATCGTAACACACTTTACAATATTACACCGACATATGTATTACTTTTGAGCAAAAAAACACCAATATATACAATATTTATTACTTTTTCTTGCAGAATGTACCGTGACAGTTTTTGTTTTTATTTGAATTGTATTTCAAACATTATGAATAAAAAATCACTCTTTGTAAAAAAAAATCATTCAGTAGATTGTATTAAGAGTGAGAAATTATGGAGTTTTCTTTCTTCTTAAGAGTGATGAAAAAAAAATTTCTTCGTGATAATGGCTCTTTTCAAAATATCCTTAAGAGAGTGCATGTTTTCACCATGCAGTATCCTATATATATCTTCGTTTTTTTAAGAAGAAGAGTTAAAGTATCATATTTTACAGCATCCTAAAAAGATATTTGGTGTTATATCACAAATGGTCTATCCAAGCTTTCAAAAATTTCAGTTAATATTAACATGAAAACCAAAAAAAAATAAAAAAGTTCAGTTAATATATTTTGGTCTAGCTAAGATTTCAAGATCTCAGTTAATAATCGAAAAAGGTTTTTGTGATGATTATAGCTTATCGAATATAGCTTCTGTTGTCTATCTGTCCAGGTATCTTTCAAATAAATTTATTAGACTCTAGTTAAACATTACTATGTTGTTTAATTATATGTAGTACAAGGGTATTATTCCTAGACAATAATTAAATAGTCAAAACACACAAGAGGGTTTGCGTAGTATAATACATATGGATAGTATAATAAATTTTTAATATTATAAGTAGAGAAAGAAACAATAAAATTATGTATTTATATATGCGCATGTCATCTCCACCACCTCTTCTTCCGCCTATCCACTTTAAAAGTTTTCTGTTCCATTAAAACAAATCATCACAGAAGATACAGCTTTCATCATCGGCCCAAGTATTCATTTTATTTATTTTATTAATTTACATATTTTAAGTGATAATTCCGAACGAAAAAAACTTGTTATAACTCCAAAACGAATCCACAACCATGACAACAAGTTTATCTTCTAAAATCCAACTAACCAAAATTCTCTCTTCTCTCTACTTTTCTTCTTGTCGGTGAATTTGGATTTTTCTCTCATCCATCATCATAACACCACCTGCAATCTCCTCCTCTCTCTCTCTCCTGCTCCGACATATTTATTCTTCTGTCATATCGTCTCTCTCTCTCGACGTAAAATCCAGATCGAAACAGTTCTCAAAAACCCACCTCGAAAGTCTCTCTCTTTGGAGGGTTTTACGATCCTCCATGGACGGCGGCGGAGCAGCTGACGTGGCAACCGCCGGAACGACCAGGAAGAGAGAGAGGCCTTACAAGGGGATAAGGATGAGGAAGTGGGGCAAATGGGTTGCGGAGATTCGAGAGCCCAACAAGCGCTCGAGGTTATGGCTCGGCTCTTACTCCACGCCGGAAGCGGCGGCGCGAGCTTACGACACGGCGGTTTTCTATCTTAGAGGACCAACCGCGAGGCTAAACTTTCCGGAGCTTCTTCCCGGAGATAATTTCAGCGAGGAAGACATGTCGGCTGCGACGATTCGGAAAAAAGCGACGGAGGTTGGTGCTCAGGTAGATGCTTTAGGCACGGCGGTGCTAAATAACCGCCACCGTGTTTTTGGTCAGAGTCGAGAGAGTGATGATGAAAACAAGAATTTCCATCGGAATTATCAAAACGGTGAGCGAGAAGAAGAAGAAGATGACGACGACGACAAGAAGTTGAAGAGTGGCGGCTGGTTATTGGATCGGGTTGACTTGAATAAGTTACCCGACCCGGAAAGCTCCGATGAAGATTGGGAAAGCAAATGAAAAGTAAAAAAAATATACTCCAAAAGTATTTGATATTTTGGAGCGGTGGCTGTTGCTAACGTACACCTCAGCCTACTTCTGCGAATTCGTAGCGCCGTTTATGATTTTTTCTTTTTATTTGCATTATCTGAAAATTTTA
This sequence comes from Microthlaspi erraticum, assembly GCA_902728155.2. NCBI lineage: Eukaryota > Viridiplantae > Streptophyta > Magnoliopsida > Brassicales > Brassicaceae > Microthlaspi > Microthlaspi erraticum. Next base: position 2,332 of record CACVBM020001151.1, on the reverse strand, counting down.
GGGCGTTTAGCTATTAAATTTTGTTTTCAGTTTTTGTCTTTATCACGTGTTTGCGGTTTATGGAATTTTAGGCTATTGCTTAAAAAATGCAAAATGTATATTACTCATTAATGAAATTCTCCCTATTTCCTCCAATCATTAATTTGTCTACTTTACTTCATTTAGTTGTTTAAGAGGCATATTCCCCAATAATGTTTGTCTAATTTGTATTTAAAATATTTATAAAAAAAATCTCAAAATTTATAACGATTTTTCGAAATACTATGATGCTATTTTCGACTGCCCTCCCTTCTTAATTTGAATGTTAGGGATATTGTTAGGGAGAATAAACCGAAGGGATAGATGAGATATGAAATTGAATAATAATAACGGGACAAAGTATGACCTACATGCAAATCATATAAAAGCAACTTGACATTGTCTATCTTTGTTAATTACGTCCACAATATTTGTTTTCTGTTAATTCATAAAGTTATTGTATACATATGTAATGCATATATGGATAAGATTTCGGGTCGTCGGGGACTTGGTGTGTTTTGTTTTTGTCTTCTGCTCCATTTCTATTTGTTCTGTGGGTACCATTTAGATTTTATATGCTCTATCTTTTTCAAGTTCTATTATTACAAATTATTATTATTGTTGCCTTTATTTTTAGATCTATCTCTATATAGTAGGAGCTTAAAAATTTCCTTCACCGTGCGTTTTATAATATTTCTTATTTACGTGCGACTGACAATGAAGTCAGTTGTATTATTATCATATTATGTATTGCATTCTCTATTTTCTTTTCATAATTCCTAGAGGATCGACCGTGTTGGGAGTTTTAATTATGAGAATGATTTTTCTTGGGGGAAATTAAAGAAAACTATAATTCTATTGCACGAATTATACTAGCACTTCTGTTGTTTATGTTTGTCATTATTATCAAGAGTAATAATTAGCAAGGAACGCATACATCCATACATATTCAGGTAAATGACAAAACTTAAGGCTGTGATCGGAACAGAAACCAGCAATATAATAGCGATGAAATACAGTATTGGTCAAAAACATAACGTTTTACTTTTCAACATAAACACTTATCATAAACACTGTTGCGATCTCTGTTAATACTTAATACTCTATTATTAAAGAGGAAGGAAATGCGAAGATACCAAAATAAGAAAGAGTACATGTGTATGAGTCCAAAACAAGATTGGCAAAAGTGGAGCTTTTGATTTGATATCTGATGGGCCTCCCTTTTTTATTCTGTTCGTGTAGTAATTTTGTTCACAAAAAGTGTTTCTGAACCGGACCAAAATTAAAGTTTGGTAATGTCGATTTTATGTCTTATAGCTCTCATAATAAGCGAGGTAGTTTTCTTGAGTTTGATTTTCTACTGATTAAAATTGATATAAATAAAATCCAACCGACCATAGTACTGTAGTTGCACCCTAATCACGAATCTGACCAAGGCGAATTCAGTACACGGTTCGATAAATCAATTTAAAATCAATATTGACACAAGTCCACATCTGCTCCCAACTCCCTGTCTGATCCTTGTTTCTCGTTGTCATTATCTCGATGGAGTTTTCTCAAAATTGTGAATTATCTGAACCAAAATCAAATCAAAATACGAAACTCCGATTCATAAACTGGTATCCAAACTTAAGATCAAGAAACTATATATTTAAATGAATCAACATCTTGTTGTTACTGTTTGATTTTCTTGAGACAAAATGATAGGTTTTGTTAAATTTTAGCAATTGTTTCTTTTATAGAAAAATGGAAAAGAGATGTATGTATCACACCAATAAATCACCTTAGTAATGTAGGAACTATAAGACGAGATAGTCGACAACAAGTTCACATTATAATTGCCGGAAATATACATTTCTTGCTATATAAAGAAGCAATGTGTGAAGTCACAAATCATATCTCATTCATTTCACAAATATCATCGAAAGCACAAAATACGTCAGAGCTATCTCGTTGCCTTCTCATTTCTTTCATTTATACGTCAGAGCTATGTCCTGATTAGTCTGATAAGATGTTTAACAGGACACAAAACCAGGATATTCACTGCGTTCATAAAATGATGGGCCGTACATCACATTAAACCCATAAAAAGTGTAATCGTTACCGATTATTGGGTTTGATATAAGGCGTAGGAAAGTTCTGTTTGGGAAGCCTAATCCGGCCCATGAGAACATTGTTTTTTTTTTCCGTGTGTCGGCAGTCAAGGTGATAGCTATATCGTACCAGTCGATTTCTTGCGCGATGCCTTTATACTATTTTAGTATGTACTACTTGCAAATCGGGTTGGGTGCATTGGTCGAATAAAACCAAGAAA